>CM038672.1:321922028-322612028 GCA_021605145.1 Aegilops bicornis
ATCCATATAACACCACTGATCTGTATCCCTATAACACCACCACTACCATATACGACCACCGATCCATATCCATATACCACCACCGCTACCATATACCACCACCGCTTCCATATACCACCACCAATCAGTATTCATATACCACCACCGCTGCTATATCCTACCACCATATATCCACCACCAATCCGAGTTCTTTTCATATTAGGTTTGTTTTCAAGATCCATCTATTTTCTGATTCGTGTTTCCTTGCCTGAGTAGGTTTTGGAAAAAAATTGGCAGTCGAATTTTTTCTCTATCCTGTTTTTAGGTCCCAGGCAGCGTTTTGAGACACTCGCCATCATAGTGATTTTTTGTCGCACTTTTTTGTCGTCGCTGCCCTGATTTCCGAAAAAATAGTCAAATTCTTTTTCGGGCATATACTGTTATTTTGACTTCGGAAGAGTTTTGAGACACTTGCCATTATAGTGATTTTTCACAAAAAAAGAGCGAAAAAAATTCCAGAGTGGGCTTTTCCCTTGTTTCTGTGCCGCACCGTGATTCTGTTAGTGTTCTTGGCTCGCGTCTCTAGTAGGGTCTAGCCTAGGACCATCACAGTACCATCGTTGAGCGTTTATTCAACTTTGCATCTCTGAATTGATTATTGCTGATCTTTTTGCTACCATATTATAAGCCATCCTAGCTCCGCATACATCTACGCCGTGCGTTTGAATCTCCTTGGTAATCTCTCTATCCAAGCTTTGAGAGTTTTGACTACAACGGTTGACAATCACCACTTGCTGCTTGGTAAGAACTGGTAAGAATTTGAGATTCGCTTGACGGATTTGTGACTTTCCAGAACACCACATCCACTTCCTAGTAGTCTATAGGATCATATTCTTGTGTTTTTCTCTTGATGCTAACCATGGCAGGCTCACAAGCCGACGAGACTGACTGGGAGAACATGACGAACAAAGAGTTGACACGTGGAAGATGTGCTAAACAGATTTGAAGAGGCCATGGAGAAGATAGATGGAATTGAGAAGGCATTCGAAACAAAGCTCGATAATAAGTTTATTGAATTGCTCGCGCGTCTTCCAAAACCACCACCCGCTGCACCTGTCGCGCCTCTATAGCAACAGCAACAACATCGCCTTCCAAATCAAGTGGGACGAGCACTACGCGTTCCCCTTGAGCCTGGTCAAAATTCTGGTGCCGCTGTACGTACTATTGATGCTTCTGTAGCTCCTGCTTCTACTGCAGAGGTGGAGGACCATTACAAGGATGAGGTTGATCAAAATCAGAACTACGCGCAACCACCAGCACCACCACCACTAGGCCGTCCTCATGCATATCATCGCAACGGTAGGGCTACACCACCACTTCGAGGTACGAGATCATGACCATCTTCCTAAACTTAAATTGAATATTCCACCATTTAAGGGTAGATATGTTCCTGATATATTTCTTACTTGGGAGTTAGAAACTGAACAACGTTTTACATGTTTATAATATCCTGAGGAGAGACGTGTTCCCGCAACTGTTTGCGCTTTCACTAGTTTTGCATGTGTTTGGTGGTCCGAACATTGTAGATTATATCCTATTCTAGCTACTTGGGCTGCTTTGAAAACTGCTATGCGCATCAAGGGTTCCACCATATTATCAATGTGAATTACTTCAAAAATTGCAGCGCTTAAGACAAGGAAAAAATCCTGTAGAAGAATATTATCAGGAATTACAAACTGGCATGACTAGATGTGGTATTGTTGAGGAGAATGAAGCTATGCTTGCACGTTTTATGGGTGAATTAAATAAAGAGATTCGAACCATTCTAGAGTGTAAGGAGTATAATAATATCTGTCGTTTATTCCATCTTGCTTGTAAAGCTGAACGTGAAGTGCAAGCGACAGGCATTGGCTTGAACTATCTTTTCTGCAGGTCGACCTTCATCATGGACACAACGTGCATCCTCTACTTCCTCACATTCTACTGCAACGACACCTCCATCAGCTGCCACCTCCAGCCGTGATACAAGGAAGTAGGCACCATCACCACCATCTGCCAGGACTACACCTTCTGGTTCCGCACGGAGCTCTTATTCATCCATGGCATCAACAGGGAAAACACATGATATCATTTGTCGTTGTTACAAGGGTGGAGGTCCTTATGCGAGAGAATGCAGTCGGATTTCGGGTTCCGGCAAAATCCTTGAGGTTCGAACAATGGGGTGCGCACGAAGATCTCTCCCTACCTAATCTCGCCATCACTCTCTATGATCTCAAAGCTTAGCGCATCGAACCCATATAAAGAGAGACACAAGAGTTTATACTGGTTCGGGTCATCGATGTGGTGTAATACCCTCCTCCAGTGTGGTGTGGTGGATTGCCTCTTGGGCTGAGGATGAACAGTTACAAGGGAAGAACAGCCTCCTGAGGAGAGGTACTCTTGTGCTTGGTGAGCTTGTGTGGTTGAGGGTGATCTGGATGATCCGTGATCAGTTGCCTCCTACTGTGGTGGCTAGTCCTATTTATAGAGGCCCTGGTCCTCTCCCCAAATATTGAGCAGGAAGGGATCCAACAACGGCCAAATTCGAAGGGAGACAACTAGTACAAGTTATCATGACTAAAGGTGGTCTTCGCCTGCCAAAGGCTCTAGTGGTGATGCCGTCTTGGGTTCCACGGTGACCTCCGTCCTGCCGTCCTGCTAGTCTTGGTCTTGTTGTACCAATATGGAAACCTTTGCCTGATGCCTCGGGACTCCTCGCCTGCGCTTGCCTCTTTAGCACCAAAGAGGAAACAAGGACATCAAGACAGCCGGGCGCCCGCCTGGCTCCAGTCGTCATGGCTTGCATCACAGGAACCTCGCGAGGTGTCCCTTGCCTTGATCTCTCCGCCCCTCGCGAGCCGGCCTGGTGAGGCAGCCCCCGAGGAGGTTTTGTGTCGTCCACCTCGCGAGGCTTGGCCCCTCGTGAGGGTCTTGAGTGTTTTCTAGTGAAGATGGGCCATACAGGGATGCTGGTGGAGCCACGCCGTGGGTTGCAGGCAGGCAACTCTGGGGACCCCCGTTCCCAGGACGCCGACAGTAGCCCCCGGGCCCAAGGCGTGCTTTGACTTGGCTTCGAGGTGAAGCCAAAGGGCAAGTGCGGAGCGACGCGGGCCCCAACAGCCTGCGGCCCTGCTTGACACATGGCGATCGATTGGACGTGGGTGGCCCCGCTTCCCACGCATCCTTGATATTCGCCTGGCTAGGCAGCCACGATGTCCTACCAGTTATTTCCCCATTGTTGGCGACGCACTCCCCAACTCCTCCGCTTCCTCGAAGCTCGGCTTCTCCTCCCAATCCAACTCGAGCTCGGTCCTCTCCATCGCCATGGCATCAAACCGAATGGAGAAAGGGAAGAAGCCCCTGTCCTCAGCCAGCCCGCCTCCAGCCGTCGAGCCCGCTGTCGGTCGATCGCGGGTGCTCAATCGGGAGGCCATGGACAAGGTCCGCCCCGCGCTCGCCACCAGCTTCAACGAATGGGGAAAGATGGTGGCCTGGCCGGTGTCCCGAGCTTCTATCGATAGAACAACCACCGAGGTCCAATTCTTCATCGACGCCCTGTGGGCCGGTCTGGTTCCTCCCTTCTCCGCCTTCTTCAACGTCGTGCTTTCCCATTACCAGATCCATATGTTGCACCTAGATCCCCAATCCGTTCCCCTTCTTGCCGTCTTCGCCTTCGTCTGCGAGGCCATGGTGGGCATTGCCCCCTCCATGGCACTTCTGCGCCATTTCTTCTCACCGCACCTGAACGACCCCCGGCAATGCTTGGGGTGCCTGAGCTTCCATGACATGGCGGCGATGGCTGGCTCGGGATTGACTTTGAACTCCTGCCGTCCGCGAACGGGTTTCGGACAAGGTGGGTGTATGTGGACGTCGGAGTGCTCAACCCTTTGCTCTTGCCTCCGTATGCGCCTGCCGTCCCCAGCTCCGGCTGGAATCATGAGAAGCTTGCGAGCCCCCGACTCGCCTTCGTTTGGCTCCGATTGAAGAGGCTACAAGGTCTTGGCTTGACTGCGCCCATGGTGATGAAGGAGTTCCTCCGACGCCGTGTCACTCCAGTCCAGCGCCATTCCCAGCCGATGTGGGCCCTGTCTGTCAGCCAGGATCACATGAGGCTTCAGGAGTCAGAGCTTCTGCTCGAGGCGCAAAGAACGGTGCTCGAGGTCCTGACGGGCGATCCCTCGCTAGCCGACATGCCACTGGAGGGCTGCCTCTTGTACTGCTGTTCAAACAGGGTGGAGTTCGCTGGGTAGATGCCCCCCTTTAACGAATGGGGGCTGCACCTAGTCGGCCTTGAGGGGCTCCGTGAGAACCCCGTCACCGTGGTTCCCCTTCTTGTCGCTGACGCCGAACTTCCCCAAGAGTGGACGCAGGGGGGCAAGCTCCACCGGAGGCCGGAGGCGAGGGTACCGTGGGGTCGACGCCGCCCGTGGCTCCTGAGGCGCCATCTTCGGGAGCTCGTGACTCTTGCCCTGGGGTGGCAGTTGAGGGGGCGACACAATCCGCTGCTCCTGAGGCCGAAGCTCCGTGGACTCAGCATGCCATCGCGAGGCGGAGCCCGGTGGCTCTCCCCGGCTTGGCGCTCGTGAGGTCGTCTCCTCAGGCGCTTCACCAATCACGCCCTGCACTGGTCGCCATGTCCAACGCTTCGGCTGGCTTCGTGTAGACTTCGACGCGCTCCGCAAGAGGAAGGGGTCCCCAAGCTGCAGCAGTGGTGCCTTCCGAGCGTTGAAACAGAGGAAGTACATCGCCATAGATGAGTAAGTACCTTATCTTTGTAATTCCTCAAGCGCTGCTTCCCTTCCTGACGGTGGCTCTTCAGGATCCCTTCTGCTAAGGCCGCGAAGCCTCATGGGAATGAACCTCCTCCTGCCTCGAATCTCCCGCTGGCCTTGAGCGTCCCAAGCCAGCATGCCGCCCCCGGTGCGAGGTCGGCTGGAGAGGCAGGCATGCTAGCTTGGCACCTCGAGCCCGAGCTCCTGCAGTCCGTTCTTCGTGGCCTCGCCGGGGGTGCGACGAGCGTGCCAAGGGCTCCTCCTCTGGTTGTGGACGGCCGCTGGATGGCTTCGGTCTTGGTTTCTTCTTCGAGCAACGGATCCTCACCCATCCAGGCCTCCACCGTGGCCGAGACGGTGATCGGGGAAGCGCCAGCCCCCAGCCCACTGCTGGGAGGGAGCGATCCGCTTCACGCCCCTTCAGCTACCCCTACTGTGGGAGGAGGGCCTGGTCGCGAACTCAAGCTTGCGCGCGATGAGCCATCTTGGCGGAGAACTCGCGGATGTTGATGTGCACCTTGAAGCTGAGGGCCTCCGGCTGGCGGAGGAATGGCGTCAACTGAAGGTGGCCATCAACTTCGGGCGCCTCCAGTGTGAGCATGCCAACGCGGAGGCCGAGGCATCCCTGGCAACCTCCCGTGAAGCCAGCGTCCGAGCCTTGGAGGAGGCCAGGGAGGCCGATCGTCACCGTGCGATCGCCGAGGAGCGCAAGAGGGAGCTCTTGGCCTTGAACGCTTCTTTGGAGCAGCAGGTGGAGGCACGCAGGGCCGCCCTTGCGTCAATGAAGGGGACGCCTGCCAAGGAGGAAGAGATCCGAAAGCACGAGGAGACGTTGGCGCTGGAAGCCACGGAGCGCAGCCTTGAGCTTGAGAGGTTGGAGACGAGGGAGCGCCAGGTTGCCCAAGCAGAGGATGCCACCAACGTGCGTGAGGCGAGGATCCTGGAGGAGGTCGACAGCAGGGTGGCTGAGGCTCACACAGATCTTGTTGGCGGGTACGACCTGAAGCTGGAGCTTGTGGAAGCCGAAGCCATGGGCAGGACTACTGCCCTCATGATAGAGTTGGCTGAGGTGGAACAGTGCGAGAAAGCCGCCGCAACCGCCCTGGTCTCAGTGCAAGCTGAGCTGGCTTCCGCCCGTGCCGAGCTGCTTTCCTTTAGCAGCGGGTCACCAGCACCGAGTCCTTCGCGCAGCAGAGCAAGGAGAAAGCGCTCCGGCGAAAGACGCTGGAGCATGTGCACGCCCCCATGCTCTAAAGCCTCAGGATCAGAGCCAACGCGGCGCTGGGCGCTATCTGTGATGAAGACGCCCCTCAACCCCACTCTAACGATTACGCTAGTCACCTCCTTTTCTTCACCGACGTGGTGACACGCCTGGAGAATCGATCCGAGAGGGATCGCGCGCTTGTTGAAGAGAGGAGTCGCGTCCTGCTCAGGCGCGCATTCTCCCGGGTCTTCAGCCACCTCCAGAACACCTACCCCAACTTCGATTTTGAGGCCGCCATTGCCCCCGTACCCGAGGCCATCCGGGGCGACCTGGCGCGTTGGGTAGAAGACAATGTGGATGCTCTAGTCAGGGCCCTCACCTCCAAGGACGACACGGTGATGGTAGCTGCGGATGAAGGCGACGTGGTCGACGGTGGTGAGGCGGCGGCGGCGATGGCGATGGTGACGCCAGCGACGGCGATAGCGATGCCAGCGACGCGTCTGAGGGCGACCCAGAGGGCGCACTGAGCGACATGTCCGATTGAGCCCGCGCTTCCATGTTGTTGACCCTGCATGCGAAAGCTCGGGCATAGCCCTGGACGTTGTAAGAGCATTTTGGGAGGGGGAGCCCCTCATGTAAACAAATTATTGCTTCTATTCCTTAGGCCAAGCAAGATATGTGTTTTTACGAGCCCGCGAGTCCCGCCGCGAGCTTGCCACTGTAATTTACCTTAGTCCGGACAAGTTTCGAACCGGCTCGTGAGGCCGTGAACTTCTGAGGAGCCTGCCGATCCGTCCGAGAGCGCCTCGCGAGAAGCAAACGTCAACCATGACAGAACGTGCGCGCAGAGTGCGTGCGCCGCACCCAGCCCCCGCTCGCGAGGAGCTCGCGAGGGGGGAGGCAGCACGTGCGAACTCCAAATCAAGGCAAGGAACCAGATCGTAAGAAATCGCACGAACGATGAAAGACACCCCCAACGCATACCAATGAAAATTCAACTTCAAACTTAAATCCAAAGCCAGAAAACATGGCTACAGAAAAGAGATTAAAAGCAAATGGCCGTGTCCGGCACCTAGTCTTGTCTTCTTGTCTTCTCACCAGCGCGGAGCTAAGTGCTGCCACTAGGACGTAGGAGGGAGCCCCCAAGGCCCAAGGGCGGCACTCCTGAGACTCCGGGGTGTATACAACCCCACTCATTATTACGTGACAGTGTCACGATCGGAGACCTTCAAAGGCGCGAGCCTTACTTCATGTCGCCGGACGAGGGCCCCACCTTGCGCCACCCTCGACCACCATTGGGGCATTCAGAAACCAGGATGAAGCCAAGGGGCAAATGGGACGCCAGCGGCGCCCTCGGCGACCACGGGTCCTCTGCCGGGGGAAGGCTCACTAGCACCTCCCCGACAGAGGGCCTACCTCCGGGGGACGCCCTGCTCCACGCGACGTGGGGATGGGCCTTGCTCCCGGCCCCTTCCCTGTAGCCCCCAGTGCGCTCCTCCTGGTGGAAGGGAGGCTGTCGAGCTGGGGCCGCCATCCGCCATTGTGACCTGATCCTCCTACGACCCATGGTTAGCGTAATCTTGCTCCTGAGAAATTAGTGGTACCCTGTAGCTGTTGTCGCCGGCACGGTCGGGGAGGCTCCTGGAAGGCCTCAGCTTCTAGCGCCTCCTCCTCCCAGCCTGGCTCGAGGAACGAGCCAGGGTCATCCTCCAGCGTGTACTCCTGGTCCACCATGCGGGGCACATAGGCCTCCGAGGCCGTCGCCCCGAAGACCTCGCCGAAGTGGCCTAGGCTCCATGTTGCACGGCCCAGCGCGCCGCCCTGAGGATGGTAGGGCGGCATCCTGCTGGGACCGCCGGTGGCAACGCTCGTGCCCGTGCTCATCGGAGGTGGCGTGGGTGCGACTGGGCGTCCGGTGCTGTTGGTCGCGCCGGTGTCGATGAAGCCTCCAAGCGCGCCCGGGGGCACGCGGGCGTGGCGTGGCCCGCCATGCGATCTGGCCGCGGCCTGAGGCGTAAGCAGGGAGCAGAAGGGCGATGCTCCCGAGGCCGCGACATCCAGTAGCTCGGTGACGCGCTCCAGCAACGCATCCCGGCCGCTCTCCATCAACCGGCATCGTAGCAGCTCCCGAGCCACTGTGAGCGCAGCCCTAATGTTTGCTTGTTCCCGTTGGGTGTGCGGTGTTGTGGCCACAGCGTAGCTTGAGGCCCTTGCGGCTGCCCGCACTTGTCGTGGAGTAAGGGTGGACGGCGTTTGACCGCGCCTCCCGCGCCCCACGGCACTCGGTGGTGCGCGTGCCACCTGGGGTGCAGGGTTGATATCTTCTTGGGCAGACGCCGCCGCCCGGGCTGGCCAAGCTGCCCAACGGTCGGCGTTGATCCTTGGGTCGACGGTCATCGGAACCGCGGAGTGTCGGTGGATCAATTGGCAGAAGAAAAGCTCCAACGCACCCCTACCTGGTGCGCCAAATGTCGGATTTCGGGTTCTGGCAAAACCCTTGAGGTTCGAACGCTGGGGTGCGCACGAAGATCTCTCCCTACCTAATCTCGCCCTCACTCTCACCGTGTTCTCAAAGCTTAGCGTGTCGAACCCACAGAAAGAGAGACACAAGAGTTTATACTGGTTCGGGACACCGATGTGGTGTAATACCCTACTCCAGTGTGGTGTGGTGGATTGCCGCTTGGGCTGAGGATGCATAGTTACAAGGGAAGAACAGCCTCCTGAGGAGAGGTGCTCTTGTGCTTGGTGAGCTTGTGTGGTTGAGGGTGATCTGGATGATCCGTGATCAGTTGCCTCCTACTGTGGTGGCTAGTCCTATTTATAGAGGCCCTAGTCCTCTCACCAAATATTGAGCGGGAAGGGATCCAACAACGGCTAAATTCGAAGGGAGACAACTAGTACAAGTTATCCTGACTAAAGGTGGTCTTCGCCTTCCAAAGGCTCTGGAGGTGACGCCGTCTTGGGCTCCACAATGACCTCCGTACTGCCGTCCTGCTGGTCTTGGTCTCGTTGCACCAATATGGAAACCTTTGCCTGATGCCTCGGGACTCCTCGGCTGCGCTTTCCTCTTCAGCACCAAAGAGGAAACAAGGACACTGCATGCTGGCGCCCGCCTAGCTCCAGTCGTCATGGCTTGCATCACAGGAACCTCGCGAGGTGTCCCTTGCCTTGATCTCTCCGCCCGTCGCGAGCCGGCTTGGTGAGGCAGCCCCCGAGGAGGTCTTGTGTCGTCCTCCTCACGAGGCTTGGCCCCTCGCGAGGGTCTTGAGTGTTTGCTGGTGAAGATGGGCCATACAAGGCCGCTGGTGGAGCCATGTCGTGGGCCGCAGGCAGGCAAGTCTGGGGACCCCCGTTCCCAGGACACCGACAAATGCCCATCTAAGCGTGTGATGATTGCTAATGAGGTTGGTGGGTATGAGTCCGCTAGTGACTATGATGAGGGAACTTTGGGTCTTATTACACATGAAGAACACGGTGGAGATGATTCTGATCATGAGACGCAATACATGGCTCGTGAAGACGCTGACATGTATGAATGTTTAGTTGCTCAACGTGTTTTGAGTGTGCAGGCCACACACGCCAAGCAAAATCAGAGGCATAATTTGTTCCATACAAATGGAGTTGTGAAGGAACGTTCTGTTCACGTCATCATAGATGGAGGGAGCTGCAATAAATTGGCTAGCATGCAGATGGCGGAGAAGCTATCTCTCACCACAAGACCACATCCACATCCTTACTAAATCCAATGGTTCAACAACAGTGGCAAGGTTAAGGTAACACGTACTGTTCGTGTACATTTTAGTATCTCTACATATGCTGATTTTGTTGATTGTGATGTGGTACCTATGCAAGCATGTTTCTTATTACTTGGTAGACCATCGCAATTTGATACAAATTCTGTACACCATGGAAGAAACAACCAGTATACTCTTGTTCATAAGGATAAAAATATTACTTTGCTTCCTATGTGTCGGTGTACTAGAGTAGGGGTACCCTAGTATCCCGTACTCGTGCACGGACAGTTGCAAAGACCAGCGCAGGGTTTGCCTCGTCACCGCTAAGATCCTCCGTGGCTCCTTTGGAGCCATTCAAGAACAAAGTATTTGATTAAGAAGACAAGGCCCCGCAAGAGGAGCTTGCCGGAAGGCCACTCAAGGCATGCAGAAGACAAGGCCCCGACAAGAGGAGCTTGCCGGGAAGGCTCGAGCGCGACAAGCCTCCGGACGCAACAAGGATTCGTCATGCAAGGCGCTTGCCGCTGCAAGCAACCTCTCTCCATCTCCGCTCCAGCTCATCCAGCAACGCGGTCGCCATGGGACCATTCCATGCGCGTGTCGAGAGGTCTGTGCAGCCGCCGGAGAGCAGAGCAGCGATAAGCGGCACCGACAAGCTTGCCATCGTGGCAGCGGTGGCGCACCGATCTGTTGCCTTTGTTAGCGACTAATCGACGGGCATTTATTGCTTTTGTCCCTTGCCGCCGAGTTAGGTATTTTGCATCGCATAATCGCTCGAGTAGGTGTACCAACTCCTGTTTTACATTTGTACCTCGCCTATGTTGCCACCTGTCGGAGACCCCTTGAGCATATAAAAGGAGGCCCGTGCGCAACGTAGAAGGGGTTCGAGGTTTGGTTCATTCGACTCACTAGAGACCAGATACGCTCATGTAGGTTTTGTAGCTCGTGACGCTTCCCTAGCAAGAAGACAATACATCAAACAAGCAGCAGAGGAGTTTTATCTCTCGGAGAGCTCCGAAGCTGGGTAAACTGCTCGTGTGCCTTGCCTCGATCCGCTCTTCGTGCGATCTCCGCCCCCCTCCGAACCACAAGGGGCCTGGTCCGCCGGCCCCATAGGTGTCCGTGGGTACGATCAGCCTTCCCGACATCTTTGGCGCGCCAGGTAGGGGGCGTCGAGGCCGTGTGAATCTGATCCGGCGTTCACACGAGCAGCGTCATCAACATCTTCCTCAACATGCCACCGAAGAAGAAGGCTTCGGGCGGCAGCAGTAGCCGTTGCTGCACTCCACCCTCACCGCAGCAAACGGGTGGTGGGGCAGACGCCCGGCGGAGGAACGGGCGCCGACGAAGGTGTTCGCGACGCTGCCAAGTCCAAGGACAAGGCCCCGCAAACCTCGGCGTCCGTGCATCCCCGCGCTACCATCTCAGAGACGCGGGACCAACAACGTCATGGCGTTCATAATGCCATACGTTCGTTGGATCGAGACCCTCAAGACCAGCATGCGCGCCAACATGCTGGCACGAGTGAGATACGGTCGCCCGGACGGGGTGCTGCTCCTTCTAATGTAGTTAGAAGTCCGAGCATATCCCGCTCCTCGCACCGTTCGCCAATGCCACCCACTACTCCAGCAGAAGCTCTGGCGAGGGCTCAGCTGCTCCTCAACTACCCTCCAACGGCCAACAAGGTCGACGAGTGGAGGGCCACTATCCAGAGCCTCATCGGCTTTGCCAACGGCGACGCTCCGCGGCAACCAACGCCATCATTGCCGCGGCGAGACGACAAGGCACGAGCCGGTGGCGACGAGACTGTCGGAGGTGCGACCACCATGCACTCTCCGCCACGAAGGCCAAGATCGCCGACTCACCGGATCCACCTCGACAGCGACTCCACCGCGTCATCGGATCCGCGAGCTCGCCGCGATCAGCGCCAAGTTCTTCATGAGCGACAACAAGAGGACGCTCGAACTCGCATCGAGCGCCGGAGAGAAGCGCGACGTCAGTCCAACAAGCGCGCTGGGCCTTCTGTTGACGTGCGCGCGCCGGAGGAGCCAGGCGACTTGCCGTACGCGGTAGGTTGCCCTGCGTTCACTCGTGAGCTGCGGCAAGTCCAGTGGCCCAGCCGTAAAAAACTTCAAACCAGACGCGTGCGGAGAAGTATGATGGCAGGACGCATCCGTCGGAGTTCCTCGGCATCTACACCATCGCGGTGCAGGCTGCGGGGCGGACGACAAGATCCTCGCCAACTACTTCCCGCCGTCCTCAAGCCCAACGTCGAGATCTTGGCTCATGCACTTGCCGGACAGCTCCATATCCTCTTGGCAGATCTGCGCTATCGGTTTGTTAGGCGCCTTCACAGTGGGCCACAAACCTCATGGCCAAGAGAGTGACCTTCATCCGCCTTTCGCCAGAAGGAAGGAGAGTCCATGCGCAAGTTCATTCAGAGATTCAGCCAGTGCACTACAACATCCCAGATGTCCACCCCGCCAAGGGTGATCAGCGCATTTCATCGTAATGTGCGGAACCGCAGGATGAGGGAGGAGATGGCGATGTGCAAAGTCAAGGACGCCGGTGAGCTGTATGCCTTGGCCGACAAGTGTGCACTCGGCCGAGGAAGGGAGGAGACTCCAGGAGAGAACGCGAAGCGGGATCTCGACAAGGAGGAGGCCGCCCCGGCAAAGAAGGGCCGGCGGCGAGGCAACAGGAAGAAGAAAGGTAGTGAAGTGCTAGAGGTTGAGCAGTCCAGCAACGGAGGTGGCGACAAGAACGCCAAGGCTGGTGGCTCCGGCAAGGAAGTTGCCGCTGACGCCAACCACCAGTCGGTGGCGGCCGCCGACAAGCAGGACGGCTCCGGCAAGCGATCGCAAGATCCACCGCACCAAGGGCCACGACCTCCAGAGCTGCAAGAAGGTCGAGCAGCTTGTCGAACAGCAGATGGCTGAGTACGAGCGGCGCGACAAGGAGAAGGCCCAGGAAGGTGCTGGGGGAGCAAGCAAGAAACGTCCCGGCAGGGGGGGGGGACGCTGCGGCAAGGCCAAGCAACGGCAAGGAGACAGACCTCCCCGCGGCCGCGACAAGGATGAAGATGATGACGACGACGAAGATATGGAAGACGACGACGCCGATGAGCAGGAGTTTCAGAAAGCCACAGAGGTCCTCTGCGTTGACGGAGGTGCTTCTCGCATACCTCACACCGCCAACTCAAGCAATGGATGCGGGAGGTCAATGCAGCGGAACCATCCGTGAGAGTCACGCAGCCTCTCAAGTGGTCCAAAGACGCTTATCGTCTTTGATATTGAGGACCACCCTGATCGCATAATCTGCGGTCGGGTGCTTGCCGATGTTGGTCTCACCAACCATCCGCAACCTCAAGGTCACCAAGATGCTAGTTGACGGCGGGGCCGGCTTGAATCTGATCTCCTCCGCGGTGCTCCAGAAGCTTCAAATCCCTGACGGCGAGCTCGAAGAGACCGGCACCTTCCAAGGAATCAATCCGGGAAGGAGCAAGCCGAAGGGGAAGATTACGTTGCCGGTAACATTTGGCAGCGAGCTGAACTTCAGGACTGAGAGGGTTACATTCGACGTTGCCGATTTCCCATTTCCTTACAATGGGATACTTGGCCGTCCAAAGACTCGCCAAGTTCATGGCAGCCTCTCACTACGCCTACAACTTACTCAAGATGCCAGGCCCGATAAGCGTCATCTCTGTCCATGGTGACAAGAAGGATGCCCTTATCTGTGCCGACAAGATCTACCGGGATGCAGCGCGACAGATTGCCAAACACTTGCCGCTGAAGCTCCCGGGGGGAAGAAGACAAAGTCTAAGTCCGGCAAGAGCTCTGATGCTCACTCCGGGAAGCGCACCTCTTCGGAGTGCTGCGCTACCGTTGAGGACGCACCATCGAGCTCCATCGGCAAGTGCAAGAAGATGGTAGCTCCGCCAAAGACTAAGAAGGTGCTCGAAGGAGGACGGCACCTTGGTGGTACCTTTACCATCGCTGCCTCTCTCGACCCTAAATAGGAAGGCGCTCGTTGCTTTCTGCGCGGCGAATGTCGACGTGTTTGCATGGCAACCGTCGACATCCCCGTGTTCCTGTGAAAGTGATTGAGCACCGCCTGGCCGTTTGTCCTCATCGCGCGCCGCCCGGCCAAGCAAAAAGTCAGGAAGCAAGCTGTGGAACGCCAAGAATTCATAGCGAAGAGATCAAGAAACTCAAGCAGCAGGCCTTGTCGAGGAGTGCTCCATCCCACGTGGTTGGCCAATCTCGTAGTCGCGGCGCAAGGCAAATGGAAAATGGAGACTTTGTATTGACTTCACGGATGTTAATAAAGCTTGTCCCAAAGATCCATTTCCCTTGCCGCGCATTGACCAGATTGTTGACTCCACGGCTGGATGTGATTTGCTTTCGCTTCTTGATGCATACTCAGGATACCATCAGATCTTCATGGCTGAAGAAGATGAGGAGAAGACCGCATTCATTACACCATGTGGCACATACTGTTTCATACGGATGCCTTTCGGTTTGAAGAATGCTGGTTCAACATTTGCAAGGGCAGTCCATGACGCTTTTGAGCCGCAAATGCACAGAAATGTAGAAGCCTACATGGTCAAAAGCAAGGACAAAGCAACTCTGGTTCAAGATTTGGACGAGACCTTTGCAAATCTGCGCAAGATCAACCTTAAGCTCAACCCCGAGAAGTGCGTGTTTGGAGTCCCTTCCGGCAAGCTTCTCGGGTTGTTCGTGTCTCAACGAGGGATTGAAGCTAATCCCAACAAGATCAAGGCCATTGAGCAGATTGAAGCACCAAAGCTCGTCAAGGATGTACGAAGACTTGCCGGTTATGTAGCTGCTCTCAAAGAAGTTTATTTCTAGGTCTGCTGAATGCGCCCCTCCGTTTTTCAAGATTCTGAAAATGGCAGGTCCAATGAAATGGACTCCCGAAGTGGAGGCTGCGCTGCAGGACTTAAAGAGATACTGTCCTCCACTCCAACACTTGTCGCACCTAAACCACAAGAGAAGTTGCTGCTATATATAGCAGCAACCAATCAAGTGGTTAGTGCTGCGTTAGTAGCGGAGAGGGAGGCGGATGACGAGCCAGCAACCACGGCAAGCACATCCAGCGACAAGTGAGGGCTTCACGATGTGCTTTGGTCCCGACAAGGACGAATCCACGCAGACGCATGACCAGATGCGTAAAAGGATGGTGCAGCGCCCAGCCTACTTTGTCGGTTCCGTCCGCAAGGGGCTAGGTCAAGGTACTGGTGTGCAGAAATTGCTTTTCGGCCTCCTCATGGCCTCGAGAAAGCTGCGCCATTACTTCCAAGCACATGAGATCACAGTTGTCACTCGCTTTCCGCTGAAGAGGATACTGCAGAATCCGGAAGCGACGGGCAGGATTGTCGAGTGGGCATTGGAACTGTCAAGCTTTGGTCTCAACTTTGAAAGCACATCAACTATCCAAAAGCGTAGCATTGGCAGAATTCATAGCGTAATGGACGCCAACGCCAGATGAAGAGATTCAGAAGACGAGCATTCCCGCCAAAGAAGCAAGCAAAGAGTGGCTGATGTACTTTGATGGTGCCTTCTCGCTGCAAGGCGCCGGTGTGCGGCGTCGCTTATCGCACCCACCGGAGAGCACCTCAAGTACGTAGTCCGATGCACTTTCCCAAGGAGCAAGCAACAAACAATACTGCAGAGTATGAAGGTTTGCTTGCCGGTCTCGTGGATCGCAGTGGACCTTGGGATCAAAAAGCTTATTGTCAGGGGTGACTCACAACTTGTCGTCCGCCAAGTGAACAAAGATTACCAGAGTCCGTTGATGGAAGCCTACATTGATGAAGTGAGGAAGCTAGAAGAACACTTTGACGGCCTGCAAATGGAACATGTTCCAAGAGCTCAGAATGATATTGCCGACGGCTGTCAAAGTGCGCCGCACTTAAGTTGCACGTGGAACTGTGGATTTTCGTGCTCAAGCCGACTCAGCCAACCGTAACACCATCAATCGGACAAAGCAAGAACAGGAAGTTGATCTCTGGTGACTACTTTCCGTGAGCTTCCCGAAGCCGTCGTTGCGAAGGTCCCCAAGATGAACACCAACAGTCTTTGAGGGGCCCGCTCCGACAAGCCCTGTGGTTTGTTTCTTTGAAGCTGACGCTTCCGACAAGTTTTGCTCCGCAAGCTTGCCGGGAACATCAAGTCCCGACAGGGCCTCGTGTCCTTGCCGTGGAAGCTGATGTTCCCGCAGCAGCAGATGTGCCTTTAGTCCTTGTTGTCGAGCCACAAGCTCCAAAGGCATGGGCGCAGCAGATTGTCCATTTCCTTGACGGAGAACTTCCCAAGAGCAAGAAGAAGCGGAAAGAGTAGCCCGCAGTCAAGTATGTACCAGTTTGTCGACAAAGATACTGCATGAAGAAGACTCAACGGTGTGAAATTGAAGTGTATTCGTGGAAGATGGATGAAGCTGTTGGCAGAGATACATGGAGGCATATGTGGTCACCACATTGGCGCCAGAGCACTTGCCGGCAAAGCTTTCGGCAAGGTTTCTTCCGCCGACAGCCCTCCAGATGCAACAGCACAAGTAACCAAGTGTGAAGCGTGCCAGTTCCATTCCAAACAGATACACCAGCCAGCTCAAGCTCTCCAGACGATCCCTTTATCCTGGCCCTTTTCGGTCTGGGGGCTCGACATCCTCGGCCCCTTCCCCCGAGCTGTCGGGGGCTTTGAATACTTATACGTCGCCATCGACAAGTTCACAAAGTGGCCGGAAGTGGAAGCAGTGAGGAAGGTGACAAAGACGGTCGTGATCAAGTTCTTCAGGTCGATTGTTTGCCGTTTCGGAATCCCTAACAGGATCATCACCGACAACGACACACAATTTACGAGTCGCACCTTCATGCAGTACGTCCAAGATCTTGGCGCCAAGGTCTGCTTTGCTTCTGTTGCTCACCCGAGAAGCAACGGTCAAGCAGAAAGGGCAAATCTTTGAAGTGCTGCGCGGGCTCAAGACCGTAACTTTCGACGCTGCACAAGTGCGGAAGAAAGCTGGATCGAGGAGCTGCCGATGGTTCTTTGGTCGATCAGACGACGCCAAATCGAGCCACCGCCGGACACCCTTTGCTCTAGTTTATGGAGCAGAGGCAGTTCTCCCACGGAACTTCAGATACGGATCGCCTCGAGTGCTCGCTATGATGAGCTTGAGCAAGAGCAGCTGCGACAAGATGACGCGCTGCTCCTTGAGGAGGATCGATCTTCAGGAGCATTGTGCGAGCTGCTCGCTACTGACAAGCTTTGCGTCGCTACCATAGCCGCAGAGTTAGTGCCAGAAGTCTCGAGGAAGGCGACCTTGTTCTTCGACGCGTTCAGTCCGCCAAGAATTCAAACAAGTTGACGCCGAAGTGGGAAGGCCCTTATCGGGTGAAACGAGTCACTAGGCCTGGCTGTCCGCCTTTGAGACCGAAGATGGCATCCCGTGAGCAACTCACGGAACATTGAGCATCTTCGTAAGTTTTACCCATAGGGTGCGGTTGTCAGAACCCGTTCCGGCAACCACCTTTTGTACAAGTCTTGCCGCTGTTGCATGTAATCCTTCGTACAAAGCCGGGCGCAGACCCCGTGCATCAGTAAAGCTCATGTGTTGCGCACAACTTGTCAAATTCATGCTTTCATCATTTTATTACATGTTTTGGCTAACACTTTGTGCAGCAACCACACCCGGTAAGCAAAATCGAGCCGCTGGGCTCCATAACTTTATTTCCTCTTATTTCTCTTTTCTCAAAGAAAGGAAGGCTCCCTCGCGCACAAGTTAACCAGGGGAGGAAGGAGAAGATAATACTATGGACCGTGCACCGCTCGAGGAAGTTTCGCCTCATCGGGAAGCAAGAGATGAAAAGCTAAGTTGCCAAAGTTTGAGCAATCAATTTTTAAATTTTTAAGTTATCTTCCTCGAACGATAGTAATTTGTATGGAAAACCTGTGCGCAGAGGAACCAACTCGCAGGCTAGTCGCGCCCTTACTTTGTTTCGAGTCCGCTCAACAACTTAAGTGAGCTGCAGCTTAGTCGCGACAAGGTTGTTTGTCGGAGGCGGCATCGCTTGCCCGGCCGACGTTCCGCACTCAAAGCTTTCATGACAAAGGTGCCTACACCGACAAGTCCCCCAATTGCGTAGGGCAGAAATGTGCAAAGGAAGGAATCAAGTAGAGGAAATAACGTTGCATTGATCGCCTAAGATAGAGTATATTACAAAATAACTTGTCGCTGATCTAACAAAGTGTTCTAAACATGATCAGCAGCGACGAGGGAAAGATAAAATTGGCGGCCTAGTCTACACGGTCGCCATCAATCCGCTTGATCTTGTTCACCTTGTCCACAATGGGTGCGACAAAGGCTTTGAGCTCCTCCATGTTGGCATCTGGCGGCAAGGATCTGAGGACGCCGTTAAGGTTGAGGCCCGGATTGCGGAAGGCCACCTTTATCAACACCTTCTCGAGGGCTCCTGCATAGATCTGGCGTGATTCCTCGGCCAGCTGCTTTGGGACATCTTCCGAGTCGCTGGAGACCCGTCCACCACGCCTTTGAAGAATAAACTGAGTTTGGCGCTGGGTTGGAGATGCTCGTCGGAGGAGTATGCAAGGTACGCCAACCCCAGCTCCATCAGCTCGTTGTGGATGTCGTGGCGGTGTCCACAAGACCTTGATCCAGTGCTCCACGCTCTCCCTCAAGGTGCTCTGGATGGAGGCAGCATTCGCTAGCAGCTCCTCCGTGGCCTTGAGCGTCTCCAACAAACCCACCTCCCGCTCTCTGGCGCCGTCCAACGTCTGCGTCAGGGTGGTCAGCTTCAGCTCAAGATCCACCTTGGAATCCTTGGCGGCGTCGAGCTCCTTGCCCCTATCAGCGAGACGACTTTGCAGCTCGCCGAGAGTGTAGGCATCCTTCTCGTGCTCATGCTTGAGCGCGGCAAGCTCTTCGCCGCTCTTCTTGAGGCTGGCCTCCAGCTGTGCCACCTTCGCCTTCAACTCTTCCTTGGCGGCCTCGGCGGCTGCGGCAGCATCCTTCGCTTCCTTAAGCGCCCCGCCAAGTGACTCCTCGGCGGCAAGGTCTTCTTCGTGGCTGTCCAGGTTGACCTTCCGCTGCGCCACCGCTTTCTGCGGCGGAGAGCTTCTCGGCAGCCAGCCGCTGCTCCTCCTCGGCTGCGGCCTTCTCGAGGATAAAGGCCGTGCGCTCTTACGCAAGTTGCCCCAGCGCTTACGCTACGTCGTGGAGAGCTTCTTGGTTGGCGCCCGGAGCTCTTCGGCGCTTCTCCATGTCCGCTCCTACCCTCGCGACAAGTGCTTCCGGGACTCCAACTTGGCTTGCCGGCGCGGTAGAGCGACAACAGCTTCTTCATTTGCTCCTCTTGAGACTTCGCCGGCTGCTGCTTGGCGCGTCCACCAGCGTCGGCCAGAGGCGCAGTAGCTCGCCGTCGAAGGTCTCTCCCTCGACCGGTGCCTCGAGGCTCGGTTCAGGGGAGTTTGAAGACACCCTCGCCGGCCTTGGTGGGCGCTGGGCTGGGGCTCCTTGGAGCTGGCGCTGGCAATGGCCCGAAGTCGGCTGTCGGTGTAGCGCTGGCGCTCCCTGCGGCCTCAGGGGCTGTCGGTCACGATCGCCCGACCCCTCGCCAGCTTCTGCGTCGGCAGCCTCGGTGGCCTTCTCGCCAACAGGCTCGTCGGCGACGGCCTCTTCTTCCATAGCAACGACCTCTTCTTCCTCGACGGCGGCCTCGCCGGTGTTGCCGCGCGCTTCCTCCTCGCCGGCGGCCTCGACCTCCATCGGCTCTGCGTCAGACGAAGAAAGAGCAGTCAAGCAAATGTTCAAAAAGAGAAACAAAAGAAAGCAAGCCCAAGGGAAATTTTCATGTAAGGAAATTACCTGCAACGGGATCCGCAGCCATGGCCTCGACCACTGGAGGGTCACTGGCGACGTCCCTTGCCGGGTAGCCACCCTTGCCGGAGTGGCCTCCCTTGTTGGAGGGCGCCCTTGCCGGAGATTCCTCCCTTGGCGGCGTAGTGGTAGCAGACAGATTTCGGGCGGCTTGAGCCCTCGATGAGGCTGCTCTGCTCCTACGCAAGCAAACAATCAGGTATCAACGAAGAAGGGCACCCTGCACACCTAATAGTAAGGAGAAAACTGCACACTTACTGGGGGCTGTGTTGGGGGCTGCTTCGAGGAAGGGTTGCCGGTCCGCAAGGGGGTCTCAGACGCGTCCCCTGTTGCCACGGGAGAATCGTCCTCAACGACGACCGTCGGGATCTTGGCCCTCTTCGACGCTCTGGGCCAGCGTCACGAAAAGGAAAGAGCGAGCAGAAGCCTATCAGATTCAAGATGAAGCAATAAAATTGAAGAAATACAAGCACAATCTCAAGAGCTTACTCTTCGCCTTCCTCCTCGAGCTGGCCGGAGAAGTCAAACTCGGCTCGCCTCGGTGCGACGAGGTGGGGAGTGGGCTCTCTTGGCCCTTAGCGGAGGCGTCGGCGGTGGCTCGAGAAGATCCAGCTGATTGTCGCAGCAGTGTGAGGCGCTCCGCAGCAACATCGCTTGCCACGGTAGAGCGCGTCTGGCAAGCGCTACTTCTTGTGGGCGATCTGCCGCCCGACTCGTCTGGCCTTGCGGAGACGCCTCTTCGGAGCGGGGGCTCCGGGCGGCAGGTCGCTGGGTGGTGGAGAAGAAGCGCCCTCGGCGGGTCCACTCGACCCGGCCTCGGGCTCGACAAGCTCGTCCTCGCCGGGCGATCTCCTTCGCCGGAAGGCTTGCCGCCTTCGCAGCGCGTCCGCCTCCTCCACGGTATACCCGAAGGCTCCGGCAGCGGCTGCTGCCGCCTCCTCCACTTCGGTGGCAATACGCGCCATCTCCTCGTCGGTAGTGTCGCGAGTGAGCCTTTTCTGCTTGTTGGAGCGGATCGGCACTTCTTCCAAGTCGTCGAAGAACTGCTGCACGACCTCGTCGGGGGGCTCCTGCCAGGTTGGAACGATCCCATGGGAGTCGCACAACGGCATCATGGCGCGGATGCGGTCGAGCGCCGAGTTGTTGCACAAAGGGACGACCCCCCTCGGCAACCTAAACCACTCAGGGTGGTCGGGGTCGTTCTTGAACAGCTCTAGCAGCATCGCATCCAACTCCAAGATGGTGAAATTCCAGTTCAGGCCCGGGAGCAACCTCATAATGTCTGCCGCATTTTGGAACTCCCAAGCAGGCCTCCTCCTCTCCTGCAAGGGAGCGATGCGGCGGCGAAGGAAGTCTGTGCCAACTGCGCCTACGGTTAATCCGGCAAGCCTGAGGCGCAAAATCCGGTCACGACTATCTTCAACCTCGCATCCTCCGGCGCCAAGTTACTCCAATCTCTGCCGCGCACTATTGGGGTTTGGCGCCGCAGCGATGAAGGGCTGCGGGTTCTCCTCACGACCCAACACCAATTGGCTCTCCACTCCTCCCACTTGTTGCGTAAACTCTCCTTCCAGATAGGCTTCTTTCTTGCCGATCCCGGAGACCCAAGCTATCCCTTGACAGCGGCTCTCCTCTCTCGGCGGGGCACGAAGAAGTGGCGGAAGAGTGCCACATTTGGGTGGACTCCGACAAAGTTTTCACAAAGGTGCTTGAAAACTGCCATGGTCAAGACGGCGTTGGGGGTGAAATCAAGGAGGCGGAGGCCAAATGTGTTCATGATATCGCAGAAGAACTCGGAAAAGGGCGGGCAAAGCCCGCAATAGAAGAAAAGGGCAAAAAAGGGGTACCCAGTTGGGGCCAAATCAGAAGCGGAGGCGGGGAGTACCTTCATGCGCGGATGCGCACGCGTCTCCGTCGACCAAAAGAGATAGAAGACATCCCGCAGCTCCCTTGCACCGAGCTGGGGAAGATGGCCCGCTCCTTGCGCAGCGCCGCGAGTCAGCTGCTTGACCGACTTAGCGCCCTTGTCCTTGTCGGCTTTGAGCCATGGCGAGGGCGGCGGAGGAGGCAGACGGCGGTGAGCGTGCTTGTGGCGAAGGGGCGGGCGCTGCTCTTTGCACGGAGAAGAAGGGGAGCGGTGGTGGTTTTCTTGACAAGACTGACAATGGCGGAGTGGACGGCCTGCCCTGTTTCCTCCGCTTATAAAGAGGGGAGGCGGACGTTCCACTTTTCCTAATAAAGAAACCCCACGACCACGCCCACGATCTCTCGCACGGCGCCACGACCGGTGCGTGCCGTTAGTGGGGGTCGTGGTGGGTCCGGGGCGAGTTGCGACGTGGTCGAGGCCGCGTGTGACCGTGCACTGTTTTGGGCCTGGCCCGACAGCGCTCGGCACCGTGTCGGCCCAAGCCCGGGGCTCCTGTCGGTGTACTAGAGTAGGGTACCCTAGTATCCCGTACTCATGCACGGACGAGCAGCACCAGCGGCGGGTTTGCCTCGTCACCGCCAAGATCCTCCGTGGCTCCTTTGGAGCCATTCAAGAACAAAGTATTTGATTAAGAAGACAAGGCCCGGCAAGAGGAGCTTGCCGGAAGGCCACTCAAGGCATGCAGAAGACAAGGCCCGGCAAGAGGAGCTTGCCGGGAAGGCTCTGAGCGCCGACAAGCCTCCTGGACGCGACAAGGATTCGGCGCGGCAAAGGCGCTTGTCATGACAAGCAACCTCTCTCCATCTCCGCTCCAGCTCATCCAGCAACATGTCGCCATGGGACCATTCCATGCGCAGCGTGTCGAGAGGCTGTGCAGCGGCGGAGAGCAGCGATAAGCGGCGCTGACAAGCTTGCCATCGTGGCGAGCGGTGGCGCACCTGACGGTCTCTGTTGCACTGTTTGGGCGACACTGACGGGCATTTATTGCTTTTGTCCCTTGCCGTCAGAGTTAGGTATTTTGCACTGTACACTGTTCGAGTAGGTGTACCAACTCCTATTTTTACATTTGTACCCTCGCCTATGTTGCCACCTGTCGGAGACCCCTTGAGCATATAAAAGGAGGCCCGTGCATAGCGTAGAAGGGGTTCGAGGTTCGGTTCATTCGACTCACTAGAGACCAGATACGCTCACGCTAGGTTTTGTAGCTCGCATCGCTCCCTAGCAAGAAGACAATACATCAAACAAGCAGCAGTAGGAGTTTTATCTCTCCGGAGAGCTCCGAAGCTGGGTAAACTGCTCGTGTGCCTCGCCTCGATCCGCTCTTCGTGCGATCTCCGCCCCCTCCGAACCACAAAGGGGCCTGGTCCGCCGGCCCCATAGGTGTTCGTGGGTACGATCAGCCTCCCCGACACTATGACTCCTGATTCCATTTTGAAAGATGATATTAATAGAGCTAATAAGGCAAAACAGGAGAAAAATAAGAGTAAAAATCAGATTGTGGCAAAAGAATTTGGGCAACAAATGAAGCCTAATAATAAACCATCTAGTGTTGCTTCTGAAATTAAATTGAAAGTGCATGTTTACTTGCCACCAAATATGGTCTTGATGATCTAGATTTTAGCAAATCTGCTTACTACGCTTTTGTGTACAAAGAGGCATTATTTTCTTTCAAGGATGTACCTTCGTCTTTGCCTCCTGCTATCACTAACATTTTGAAGGAGTTCCCTGACGTCTTTCCACAAAACGTGCCACCGAGATTACCACCTATTTGAGGGATTGAGCATCAAATTGACTTAATTCCTGGTTCATCGCTACCCAACCTTGCACCGTACCGTACCAATCTAGAGGAGATGAAGAATATTATGCATGAAGTACATGAGCTGCTCGACAAAGGTTATATATGCGAATCTCTTAGTCCTTGTGTTGTTCCTATCATACTAGTGCCAAAAAAGGATGGTACATTGCCTATGTGTGTTGATTGTAGAGGCATTAATAATATTACTATTCATTATCGTCATCCTATTCCTAGGCTAGATGATATGCTTGATGAATTGGGTGGCTCTACAATCTTCTCCAAAGTTGATTTGCATAGTGGATACCATCAAATTCATATGAAATTGGGAGATGAATGGAAAATAACATTTAGAACTAAGTTTGGATTATATGAGTGGTTAGTCATGCCTTTTGGGTTAACTAATCCACCTTGTACTTTCATGAGATTAATGAACAAAGTTTTACGTGCTTTCATTGGACAATTTGTGGTAGTTTACTTTGATGATATATTGATTTATAACACATCATTGGAGGAACATTTGGAACATTTACGTGTTGTTTTTATCGCTCTACATGATGCACGTTTGTTTGGTAACCTTGGGGAGTGCACCTTTTGCACCGACCGAGTATCTTTTCTTGGCTATGTTGTTACTTCATAGGGAATTGAAGTTGATAAAGCCAAGATTGAAGCTATTGAGAGTTGGCCGCAGCCCAAAACGGTCACACAAGTGAGTAGTTTTCTTGGACTCACTGGTTTCTATAGGTGTTTTTTGAGAGATTTTAGCACCATTGCTGCACCTCTCAATGAGCTTACAAAGAAGGATGTGCCTTTTGTTTGGGTTACCGCACAGGAAGAAGCCTTCGTGTATTGAAAGATAAGTTGACGCATGATCCTTTACTCCAACTTCCTGATTTTAATAAGACTTTTGAGCTTGAATGTGATGCTAGGGGAATTGGATTAGCAGGTGTGTTATTACAAGATGGCAAACTTGTTGCATACTTTTCTGAAAAATTGAGTGGGCCTAGTCTAAACTATTATACTTATGATAAAGAATTATATGCTCTTGTTCGGACCATAGAAACATGGCAACACTATTTATGGCCTAAATAATTTGTTATACATTCAGAACCGTAGACATGCTAAATGGGTTGAATTCATTGAGAGTTTTCCTTATGTTATTAAACACAAGAAGGGTAAAGAAAATGATATTGTTGATGCATTGTCTCGTCGCTATACTATGCTTTCACAACTTGACTTTAAAATATTTTGTTTGGAGACCATCAAAGATCAATATGTGCATGATGCTGAATTTAAAGATGTATTATAGAATTGTAAAGAAGGGAGAACATGGAACAAGTTCGTTGTTAATGATGGATTTGTGTTTCATGCTAACAAGCTATGCATTCCAGCTAGCTCCGTTCGTCTTTTTTTGTTGCAGGAGGCGCATGGAGGAGGATTAATGGGACACTTTGGCGTGAAGAAGACTGAGGATATACTTGCTACACATTTCTTTTGGCCATAGATGAGATGGGATGTTGAGCGTTTTGTTGCCCGCTGCACTACATGTCAAAAAGCTAAGTCACGACTCAATCCTCATGGTTTATATATGCCTTTGACTGTACCTAGTGTTCCATGGGAGGATACATCTATGGATTTTGTTTTATGATTACCTCGAACAAAGAAGGGGAGGGATTGCATATTTGTTGTCGTGGATAGATTTTCAAAAATGGCACACTTTATACCATGTCATAAAAGCGATCTTCTTTGCTAATGTTGCTGATTTGTTCTTTCGCGAAATTATTCGCTTGCATGGTGTGCAAAATACTATTGTTTCATATCGTGATACTAAATTTCTTATCCCCTTTGGGAGATGTTTATGGGCTAAGTTGGGGACTAAACTACTTTTTAATACTACTTGTCACCCCCAAACTGATGGACAAACTGAAGTAGTCAATAGAACATTGTCTACTATGCTTTGGACCTAAACATGTAACCAAGGATAAAGATTTGTTTTTTCAACCAATTTATATGCACTGGAGCATGTGCATGTAGTTGAAATTTGAATTATGCACATAAATGCATTGAAAACTCAGTTAATGCATAAAAATGTCCAAACGAACCCCTAAAATCCCAAAAATTGACACAACACTCCTGTTGTCCTATGTTGACACGAGAAAAAAATTTGGAAGCAATAAGAGGCATTGGATATCATTTCGTCCCCAAAGGCGGAACGTTCCCTACCAAAACCATCATGCTTATTGTGAGAAGCTCTGATATGTGAGAAGCATATATCCAAACCTTCCCCAAATGGGACAAAAAATTTACCACAACATGTTGATGCCGCTCCATGATAACATGCCAAGTTTCATGAATTTCAAACGAGTTTTGGATTTACTAGAATTTAAAAACCAGGTATCTCAATGTTTATGCGGCCGGTAAGGTGGCAGGGTGTTTGACATTCATTCCCATTTCTTGCATGGGACCTAAGCATGCAACCAAGGACACAAATTTGAATTTTCAACCAATTTATATGCATTGGAGCATGTGCATGTAGTTCAAATTTGAATTATGCACATGAATGCATTGAAAACTCAGTTAATGCATAAAAATGTCCAAACGAACCCCGAAAAATCCCAAAAACTGACACAGCACTCCTGTTGTTCTATTTTGACATGAGAAAATTTCTGAAAGCAATAAGAGGCAATGGATATCATTTTGTCCCCAAAGGTGGGATGTTCCCTACCGAAACCATCATGCTTGTTGTCAGAAACGCTGGTTTGTGAGAAGCATATCCCCAAACCTGCCCCAAATGGGACAAAAATTTACCATGGAATGTTGATGCCGCTCCATGACAGCATGCCAAGTTTCATGAATTTCAGACGAGCTTTGGATTTACTAGAATTTAAAAACCAGGTATCTCAATGTTTGCGGCCGAGTGACGGTGGCAGGGTGTTTGACATTCATTCCCATTTCTTGCATGGGACCTAAGCATGCAACCAAGGACACGTATTTGAATTTTCATCCAATTTCTATGCATTAGAGCATGTTGATAACCCACAAGTATAGGGGATCGCAACAGTTTTTGAGGGTAGAGTATTCAACCCAAATTTATTGATTCGACACAAGTGGAGCCAAAGAATATTCTCAAGTATTAGCAGTTGAGTTCTTAATTCAACCAGACCTGAATAACTTAATATCTGCAGCAAAATATTTAGTAGCAAAGTAGTATGGAAGTAATGGTAATGGTGGCAAAAGTAACAGTAGCAGTTTTGTAGTAATTGTGACAGTGGCAACGGTAAAGTAACTAAGCAAAGAGCAATATGTGAAAAGCTCGTAGGCATTGGATCAGTGATGGATAATTATGTCGGATGCGATTATTCATGCAACAGTTGTAACATAGGGTGACACAGAACTAGCTACAGTTCATCAATGTAACGTAGGCATGTATTCCGAATATAGTCATACGTGCTTATGGAAAAGAATTTGCATGACATCTTTTGTCCTACCCTCCCGTGGCAGCGGGGTCCTATTGGAAACTAAGGGATATTAAGACTTCCTTTTAATAGAGTACCAGACAAAAGAATTAACACTTAGTGAATACATGAACTCCTCAAACTACGGTCATCACCGGGAGTGGTCCTGGTTATTGTCACTTAGGGGTTGCCGGATCATAACACATAGTAGGCGACTATTGACTTGCAAGATAGGATCAAGAACTCACATATATTTTTTCAAAACATAATAGGTTCAGATCTAAAATCATGGTACTCGGGCCCTAGTGACAAGCATTAAGCATAGCAAAGTCATAGAAACATCAATCTCTGAACGTAATGGATACTAGGGATCAAACCCTAACAAAACTAACTCGATTACATGATAAATCTCATCCAACCCATCACCGTCCAGCAAGCCTACGATGGAATTACTCATGCACGGCGGTGAGCATCATGAAATTGGTGATGGAGGAAGGTTGAAGATGACGATGGCGACGGTTTCCCCTCTTCGGAGCCCCGAACGGACTCCAGATCACCCCCGAGAGAGAGATTAGGGCTTGGCGGCCGCTCCGCATCGTAAAACGCGATGAATCCTTCTCTCTGATTTTTTTTCTCCCCGAACATGAATATTTAGAGTTGGAGTTGAGGTCGGTGGAGCTCCAGGGGGCCCATGAGGCAGGGGGGTGCGCACAGGGGGGATAGGCGCGCCCCCACCCTCATGGACAGGGTGTGGGCCCCTGGCCTTGATTCTTTTGCCAGTATGTTTTATTAATTCCAAAAATATTCTCGTGAAGTTTCAGGTCATTCCAAGAACTTCTATTTCTGCACAAAAATAACACCATGGCAATTCTATTGAAAACAGCGTCAGTCGGGGTTAGTTCCATTCAAATCATGCAAGTTAGAGTCCAAAACAAGGGTAAAAGTGTTTGGGAAAGTAGATACGATGGAGACGTATCAACTCCCCCAAGCTTAAACCTTTGCTTGTCCTCAAGCAATTCAGTTGAAAAACTGAAAGTGATAAAGAAAATCTTTTACAAACTTTGTTTGCTCTTGTTGTTGTAAATATGTAAAGCCAGCATTCAAGTTCAGCAAAGATTATGAACTAACCATATTCACAATAACATTTAGGTCTCATGTTTACTCATATCAATGACATAATCAACTAGCAAGCAATAATAATAAATCTCAGATGACAACACTTTCTCAAGAAAAAACATAATATAATATAACAAGATGGTATCTCGCTAGCCCCTTCCGAGACCGCAAAACATAAATGCAGAGCACCTCTGAAGATCAAGGACTGACTAAACATTGTAATTCATGGTAAAAGAGATACAACCATAGTCATACTCAATATAAACTAATAGTAATGGATGCAAATGACAGCAGTGCTCTCCAGCTGGTGCTTTTTAATAAGAGGGTGATGACTCAACATAAAAGTAAATAGATAGGCCCTTCGTAGAGGGAAGCATGGATTTGTAGAGGTGCCAGAGCTCGATTACGAAATAGAGATAAATAATATTTTGAGCGGCATACTTTCATTGTCAACATAACAACCGAGAGATCTCGATATCTTCCATGCTACACACATTATAGGCGGTTACCAAACAAAATGGTAAAGTTTATACTCCCCCACAACCAACAAGCATCAATCCATGGCTGGCCCGAAACAACGGGTGCCTCCAACTAACAACAGTCCCAGGGGAGTTTTGTTTGCAATTATTTTGATTTGATTTGAGCATGGGACTAGGCATCCCAGTGACCAACCATTTTCTCGTGAGTGAGGAGCGGAGTCCCCTCATCTTGAGAATAACCCACCTAGCATGGAGGATATAGACAACCCTAGTTGATACATTCGAGTATGCAAAACAGAATTTCATTTGAAGGTTTAGAGTTTGGCACATACAAATTTACTTCGAACGGCAGGTAGATACCGCATATAGGAAGGTATGGTGGACTCATATGGAATAACTTTGGGGTTTATGGAAGTGGATGCACAAGCAGTATTCCCGCTTAGTACAAGTGAAGGCTTGAAAAACATTGGGAAGCGACCAACTAGAGAGCGACAAAAGTCATGAACATGCATTAGAATTAATAAACATTGAGTGCAAGCATGAGTAGGATATAATCCACCATGAACATAAATATTATGGAGGCTATGTTGATTTTGTTTCAACTACATGTGTGAACATGTGCCAAGTCAAGTCACTCAAATCATTCAAAGGAGGATACGACCCTATCATACCTCATCACAACCATTTTAATAGCATGTTGGCATGCAAGGTAAACAATTATAAACTCCTAGCAAATTAAGCATGGCATAAGCAACTATAATCTCTAATTGTCATTGCAAACATGTTTCATTCATAATAGGCTTAATCAGGAACGATGAACTAATCATATTTACAAAAACCAGAGAGGTCGAGTTCATACCAGCTTCTCTCATCTCAATCAGTCCATCATATATCGTCATTATTGCCTTTCACTTGCACGACCGAACGGTGTGGATAATAATAATAGTGCACGTGCAATGGACTAAGCTGGAATCTGCAAGCATTCAATACACAGGAGAAGACAAGATAATATGCGCTATTTGTTAAATCAACAATAATGCATATAAGAGCCACTTCAACATTTTCATTATGGACTTCTCCTCTCGACAAAGGAAAGAAATAAAACTATTTACACGGGAAAGCTCCCAACAAGCAAAAGAAGAACGAAAAATCTTTTTGTGTTTTCTTTTCAATTATTACTACTACAGACATGGAACATAAACTAGCTAGAAGCTACAACTAATATTTTTGGTTTTTCTTAAGGTTTTTCAAACACACAAGATGAAGGGTAGAAAAAGAAAATAAACTAGCATGGATATTACAATGAAAAAGTATGAGCACCGACAACTGGAATGAGTGTGCGAACGTGAATTTAATGTTGGGGAGAAATACGCATTCCCCAAGCTTAGGCTTTTGGCCTAAGTTGGTCTATGTCCTTGGCTGGCCTGGCGGATATCCAAAGTTGTAGCTGGGGTCGTACTGAGAAGGATCCTCAGGGTGCCACTGGTTGGCAATCTCCTCCGGATCCCACTGGTAAACAGACTGACGGCGAGGATCAAGTTATGGCTCCGGCTCTGGCTCTAGAGCTGGTGTGATGTTCCGGTAGGGATGAATGGCCTCCGGCAGAACAAGATACTTGCCTGAAGATAAGTTGAACAAACAAGGAGCAGGCAATGCAATAGTCTCAAAGTAACTTTTCTTCTTTCTCATAATGCCTAATAGGTATGTTAAAGTATGCAGCGAGGCGCGAGGCGAAGATACCTCCCAAGATGGGACCTTTCGTACGGTTCAGATTTAACCGCTTGGCAACAACAGCGCCGAGACTAAAAGTGTTATCACGAAACAAGGCATGGCACAAAAGAACAACATCAGGGGCACTAAGGTTTCCACAGTTCCCGCGACCAATTAAACATCTACTAGCAAATATTGCAAAGTAACGTAGAACAGGAAAGTGTATGCTAGTAATTCTTGCGTCGGAAACTTTCCTCGTTTCCCCTACAGCAATCATATCAATAAACCCTTCCACATCATTACGATGTGGTTCCTCTATGTTGCCCGCAAAGGGTAACTTGCAAACTACACAAAAATCATAAAGGGACATCTCCCTATACTCATCATATAAATAAAAATCCGCCGAAGGTGGTGATCTCCTAGCATGGAAATGAAAATTTTGCGAAAATATTAGTGAGTAGGAGAATCTTTATTACTGGTCGTGGAGGAAGTCGGTGAGGCCCGCATTCTCAGCCAAATAATAAAAATCATCATGAATCCCGGCTGCCCTCAAGAAATCATCACAAGGCCATTGACACGGCTGAACCTCCGTGGTGTGAGGGATATTATATTTGGGCATTTTATCCTCTTCACTTTGCTTATCCTTCGAGCTTCGGCTCGAAGAGCCCCTCAAAAATCTCTTCATCAATTTCTGAAATTTTTAGTAACTTAAAATAAAAGTGAACCAAACTCAACAAAATTGATAGCAACTACTCCCACAAGTGCCTAGAGGCTATATTATGCATTAGAACTACTTGGGACCAAATAAGTTTGACATGCAAGCTCAAGAACAGGGTCACCTAAGCAGCAAAAATTTGCAATGAATAAAGCACTAGAACAAAAACTAATTGGACCATTGGAGGAGTCACATACCGAAGAACAATCCCCCAAAGCAGTTTTGTGAGTGGAGCTTTGAGCAAGGAGATCAAAAATTGCAGCAAGATGAGCTAGAACTCGTGCTTGAGCTGGTTGGTGATTTTTTTGCGAGGAAGAAGGAGTGTGTGGGTGCTGGAATAAGTGGAGGGGGCCACCAGGGGCCCACGAGGCAGGGGGCGTGCCTAAGGGGGGTGGGCGCGCCCTGGACCCTCGTGGCCAGGTGCTTGCTCCCCCCGATGTGTTCTCAGTGGCAGATATTCTCAAATATTCTAGAAAAAATCATATTTCATTTTCGGGGCATTTGGAGAACTTTTATTTTCGGGGTATTTTTTTATTGCAAGGATAATTCAAAAAAACAGACAGAAAATACTACTTTTGCTTTATTCAATCTAAATAACAGAAAATAAAAGGAGGGTACAGAAGGTTGTGTTTCCTAACTTCATCCATCTCATGCTCATAAAAAGGAATCCACTAACAAGGTTGATCAAGTCTTGTTAACAAACTCATTCCAAATCGCATTAAACCGGAGAATTTTCGAATAGCACTAGGTTACCTCAACGGGGATATGCACGTCCCCAACAATAAGAATATAATATTTCTTCTTGACAGTAGGAGGAGGAAATTCAAAACCTCCAATAATAATTGATGGAATTTTTCCAATAGAATTGATAGTGTGGACATGAGGTTGTTTCCTAGGAAAGTGTACCGTATGCTCATTACCATTAACATGAAAAGTGACATTGCCTTTGTTGCAATCAATAATAGCCCCTGCAGTATTCAAAAAGGGTCTACCAAGGATAATCAACATACTATCATCCTCGGGAATATCAAGAATAACAAAGTCCGTTAAAATAGTAACATTTGCAACCACAACAGGCACATCCTCACAAATACGGACATGTATAGCGGTTGATTTATCGGCCATTTGCAAAGATATTTCAGTATGTGTCAACTTATTCAAATCAAGTCTACGATATATAGAGAGAGGTATAACACTAACACCGGCTCCAAGATCACATAAAGCAGTTCTAACATAGTTTCTTTTAATGGAGCATGGTATAGTTGGTACTCCTGGATCTCCTTGTTTCTTAGGTATTCCACCCTTAAAAGTATAATTAGCAAGCAAGGTGGAAATTTCAGCTTCTGGTATCTTTCTTTTATTTGTGACAATATCTTTCATGTACTTAGCATAAGGATTCATTTTAAGCATATCAGTCAAATGCATACGCAAAAAGATAGGTCTAATCATTTCAGCAAAGCGCTCAAAATCCTCATCATTCTTTTTCTTGGATGGTTTGGGAGGAAAAGGCATGGGTTTCTGAACCCATGGTTCTCTTTCTTTGCCGTGCTTCCTAGCAACAAAGTCTCTCTTATCATAACGTTGATTGTTTGATTGTGGGTTATCAAGATCAACAGCAGGTTCAATCCATAAATCATTGTCATTGCTAGGTTCTAGTGAACCTGTTCTACTTGAGTGGTAACCGTAGAGCAAATCATTTTGAGCTTTAAGTACTTGTTCTATTTGAGTGGTAACCATAGAAGCATGTTTACTAATGAGTTTAAGTTCACCTTTAACTCTAGACATATAACCACTCAAGTGTTCAATCATATAAGCATTACGTTTCAATTGTCTACCAACATAAGCATTGAAGTTTTCTTGTTTAACAATAAAATTACCAACATATAAGCAGACTTATAACAAGGAATATCACCTTCATCAAATCTATAGAGAGATTTTACCTTTACTACCTGTGTCCGGTTATCAAGACCATGTATTTCTTCAGTAGGTGGTAAATTCTTAACATCTTCAGCCTTAATACCTTTTTCTTTCATAGATTTCTTTGCTTCTTGCATATCTTCAGGACAGAGAAATAGAATACCCCTTTTCTTCGGAGTTGGCTTAGGAGTTGGTTCAGGAAGTGTCCAATTATTTTCATTAGTTAACATATTATTCAATAGCAATTTAGCTTGATCAACTGTTCTTTCCCTCAAAACACAACCAACACAACTATCTAGGTGGCCTCTGGAAGCATCGGTTAGTCCATTATAAAAGATATCAAGTATTTCATTTTTCTTGAGAGGATGATCAGGCAAAGTATTAAGTAATTGGAGAAGCCTCCCCCAAGCTTGTGGGAGACTCGCTTCTTCAATTTGCACAAAATTATATATTTCCCTTAAAGCAGCTTATTTCTTATGCGCGGGGAAATATTTAGCAGAGAAGTAATAAATCATATCACGGGACTACGCACAACCAGGATCAAGAGAATTAAACCATGTTTTAGCATCACCCATTAATGAGAACGGAAATAACTTAAGGATATAGTAGTACCGAGTTTTCACATCATTAGTGAATAGGGTGGCTATATCATTTAATTTAGTAAGATGTGCCACAACAGTTTCATATTGATAGCCATAAAAAGGATCAGATTCAACCAAAGTAATTATCTCAGGATCAACAGAGAAATCATAATCCTTATTAGTAACACAGATAGGTGAAGTAGCAAAAGCAGGGTCATATTTCATTCTAGCATTCAATGATTTTTCTTCCAGCTTAGCTAATAATTTCTTAAGATCATATCTATCATTGCAAGCAAGAAAGTCTCTAGCAGTTTCTTCATCCATAACATAACCCTCAAGCACAACAGGCAATTCATATCTGTAACATTCCAAGTTTTCAATTTGGAATGTTATGCATAGAGCATCATTGCATATCATATTTTTGTTGCATTTTTGCTCGATCCTAGAAATTTTACACAACTCAAGACCCACGGAGAGAGTTGGGGATTTTCGTTATTTTCATATTTGAGTTTTCTCAAATTTTGAAAATAGGATCATTTGATTTTAATTATTTTATCTTCAACTATTTCTACTATCAAAATACGAGAGAGGGAATAAAATGACTTTCCCAAAATAAAGAAATAATGAAGATTTAATAATAAAATCAAATAAGATTTTATTTTGGAGTTTTTCGCCTTTTTATTTGAATTTAGGAAAATGCGCGTTTTTCAAAATTGCATTTAGGCCCCAAATAAATGTTCATCTAGTCCGGCTTGACTTTAGAAGCCGGGGAAAATTTGATTCGGGATTTTGGGAGTCCGTTTAGTATTCCTTTTGTTTTTTTCTGCGCGTAATTAAAAAAAAACAAACCGCCTCTGGGCCATGCCCGAGCGGGACTCCGCTCGGGGGCGCACTATAAGCGCCACCCGGCGCCCCAGGCCAGCCGGCCGCCCCGAGCCCGGCCACTTGACCGCGCCGCCCGGCCCACCCAAAAACCCTAACCCTAGCGAGATCCGCCCCACCGCCGCCAGACGCTGTGAGCCTCGCGGACTTCCGCCGCCGCCGCCGCCGAGGTTCGCCGCCACCTCGTTCTGCGTGCCGCCGGTTTTTTTTAAACCGGGCGGTTTTTATTTCGATTTTTTTGTTTTTGTTTTTTATTTTAGATCGATTTTTTCCGGTTCGGTTAAATAGCGAACGTTCGTTCGTTCGTTCGTTTTTAACAAACGCGTTCGTCAGATTAGTTTAGTTAACGAACGTCCGTTCGTGAACCTGTTCATCGTTTTTCTTTTTCTCGGATTTAATCCGCGATTTTTCTGATCGCGATTCTTGATCCGATTTTCGTTTTAGTATAACTTTTCGCTCGTTTATTGGAATCAGGCGATTCAAGCGCCTAGAGTTTCGCCTCGAAACCCTGTTTCCGAATAACCTACTTAAACAAGTTTTTGCTTCTGTAAAATTTGACTTAGATCCAGATTTGTAAAACGGAGCTGTTTTCTTCCGCCGTTTGACTTTTGTTGCTTCGTTTGATTTGATTCTTTTTGCGAACCGGAGTTCTTAAGTTGAACTATCTGGTTAGATCTATTTGAGTTTTACATGTGCATTAGATGAGTACTTATTGTATGCTTGTTTGTTTGTCTGCGATAGAATACCGGTCTGTACTTTGTTACTTCGAGTCTCTAGGTTTCACGGATCATCAGCAAGGCAAGTAACACTTTGATCATACCTCTTCTCATACCCAGTTTTTATGCACTAGATCTATCCTCAAACATTGCGTGATTAGGATCTAATTAAATTGTGGGTTTTGGGAAGTAGATTGAGGTAGTACCTATTACCTGTTTTATTATCAAACCCTTGGGAGTAACTTCTACGTTTGCTTATTATGTCATGCTATGCTAGTAGACGTGGATTGGGTGAGTGTATCCATAACAGATGTGAGTTGGTTAAATTAATGGTTTATTTAAGGTGGCAACTTAAACACACATCTGGGTGGACTGAGGCACCTGGTTTCCATCAGGACTTGCATGTATTTCTTCGGACCGCCACCCAGGCTCAAAGGGATCATGAGATTATTCAAACTAGAAACTTACGTGTGCAGCCACAAGCCATTATGGGCTCTGGCATAGTTGATTAAGTTGTGCGAACTCTTACGGGTAGACTAGCGGATGTAGGGGAAAGTAGGTGTATCGGTCTACCCACATGTAAGGTGCTAAGCGCTTACGAAAGACTGTGTCTCGGTCATCCGTTTCTCAAACATCATGTAGTGCGAGAAATCAAACGGAGGAGATCGAGTCTTGTGGGGAAAAGTGTGCAAACCTCTGCAGAGTGTAAAAACTAATCATGGTTAGCCGTGTCCCCGGTTATGGACATCTTGAGTATCTAGTACTTGGATATCATGTGAATATCATCATGTTACTTCTAAATTAATATTGTTGGGTTTTTAATGAGTACTTTTAATTGGGATTGAGAATGCTGTCAACCATTCTCAATGTTTCACAACCACCATGATAGTTAAATAAATTTATTCCTTACAGTAGGGAAAAATTGGCTTTACGCAAAAACTGTAACCATAGAGCTTTCCACCAGCCATATATGCATGTAGTATAGGCTTATTATTCCATTATTCTCTATGTGTTACATTGCCAGCATATTCCATGTGCTGACCCGTTTTCGGGCTGCAACGTTTCATGTTGCAGACTTTTCAAAGGACGAGTAAGGTGCTTAGGTCATGGTTATATACTCAGTGATGCCGTTGGAGTTGATGGACTCGCTTATTCTTCCAAGGCTTCCGCTGTTATCGTATTAGATGGCCTTAATCCATATTTATTTTATTAAGTTCTCTCTTGAGACATTCGATTGTAATAAGTGTGTGATTGCTACTCTGTTATAAATCCATTGAGTACTGTGTGGTGTCAGCATTACTGATCCAGGGATGACACTGAGCACGTAGATCGGCTGTTTGAGGTCCAGTCGCTACAAAGATGGTATCGAGCACACGACCGTAGGACACGAACACTAAGCTAAAGCCCTAGATCACTACTCTCTCTTCTCATTTCTAACTCCTCATCTTTTCTACTCTTTTAGGATGACTAAGCGAGGATCAAGTTCACTCGGTAGGATGAAGATACACCCTTGACGACACACGAAGGAAGTCACTAAGTACCTTAACATCGGATTACCAAGCTTCACCGGACCTACAATTCCACTTTACGAAGAAGAGCTGGAAGATTCAAGCTCAAGTTCCGGAAGGACGTTTGCGCCAATCACGGAGCCCATAGAGTGTGTTTTCAATGCACCAACTTGGAGTCTGGGAAAGAGCATGGCAGCTCACATAATCATGGGACGCATTGGAGAAGTTTACAAAGAAGACCTCAAGGATACTATCTACCAGATTTGTAGGCACCGAGATGAACAATGGGAGATAGTTAGCACTAAGAAGGATCGATCCATTGCAGCTTTCATCCAGGAGTTAAATCAGCACATCCGACGCTAGGAGAACCAGATGTGCGCAGACATGATGGAGTTGAAGACAGCAAAAGCCAAGATTATCGAACTAGAAGGAGAAGGCGAAGGCCACTCGCAAGGACTACATGGAGGAGATTGTAGCTCTAGTGGGACAAAACGGCGATCTTAAGGAGAAGATTGAAGAACTCATGGGAAATTCAGCACCCGGAGGAGAAGATGAAGATTACACCTGTCCAGAAAACTATATCATCATCGACGACACCGATTCAGATCCTAGTGATGATGATTTCGAAGATGAAGCTGGATCAGATATCATGGAGTCTTCATCGGAGCAGTTTTTCTAGTTGACCACCATAACAGTAGTAGATTCCTCCATTAAATATTAGTTTTAGTTCCAGCACTTTGTAACGATAGATAGACCGTTGTATGCCCTTGTTTGAATTGATTGGAGTGATATTGTGTGATTTGTCTCATGTGCATATGGGTAGTGTTTCTCTTTAGACCTCATTCTATTCTTAACTCTCGTCTTTTTTTTTAACCCCTCAGATGCCTCCGAGACGCGACCCCGGATTTGTTTTCCCACCAGAGATCACTCAGTTGATTCAGCAGCAGAATGCCTTGATTCAAACATTGGTACAGAACCAAGGCAACAACAACAACAACAACAACAACCCACCACCACCACCACCTATTGACCATTTGACCCATTTCTTAAGGCTGAATCTGCCGGTGTTTTCCAGTAGCACCGAGCCGATTGTAGCATATGATTGGCTCCGTAAGATAGGGAGGGAGTTGACCACTGCAGGATGTACAGATGGAGAAAGGGTGAAGTTTGCTGCACATCAGCTTGAAGGACCCGCAGCAGCATGGTGGGAGAATTTTACAGCCACTTACCCGGTAGACACTGTCACATGGGATCAGTTTCAGCAAGCCTTCCGTACTGCCCATGTTTCAGTAGGAGCTATGGCCATGAAGAAGCGTGAGTTTCGCAACTTGCGCCAAGGAGGACGGACAGTTGGCCAGTATGTAGATGATTTGATAAGTTAGCACGTTATGCCCCGGATAGCGTTACTACGGATGCCCTAAGCAGGAGAAGTTTCTAGAAGGACTGAATGATGAGTTGAGCATGCAGTTGATGGTAGCCACTTTCAACAACTACCAGGAGTTCGTAGATCGTGCTCTCATGATTGAAGGGAAGCAGCAACAGATTGAAAATCGCAAGAGAAAGTATGGACAGGGGAAGAATAACTCTGGTGCTCAGCAGAAACTTCTCTTTACCCTGAAGCCATGAGGACAATTTCAGCATACCCATGGAGGAGGTAGCTTGCACAACCATAATGGCACCAAGAATGGGAACGGGAATGGAGGAAGCAATGGACAAAACCGCACCAACCCGCCAACGCCATCCAAGGTAGACCTGAGCCACATCACTTGTTTTAAGTGCCGCAAGACTGGGCATTATGCAAATGATTGTCCAGAAGGCCAAAATGGTAATGGCAATGGAAGCTCAGGAAAGAAGCCGAACCCTTTCAACAGAGGACAAGTGAACCACGTTACCGTGGAGGAGGTTGAAGCTCAACCTGATGCAGTAATAGGTAAGTGTTTGGTTAAGTCATTTACTGCAGTTGTTCTTTTTGATACTGGTGCATTGCATTCATACATATCAAGGGGATATGTGGATAAGTTTAGCCTACCCACTAGGACTCTTAAGACACCCATGCTAGTAAGCTCACCAGGAGCGGAGTATATGGCCAGTCAAGGATGTTTTTAAGTGCCATTAAGTATAGGGAGACATGTTTTCCCAACAGATTTAATTATATTGGAATCCCAAGGTTTGGATGTAATTCTTGGTATGGATTGGTTGTCGATGTATGGAGGAAACATCGATTGCACCAGCAAGACAATTTTTCTTACGACACCAGAAGGAAGGAAAATCAAGTATGTATCACGGCATGAGCCGAGGAGAGCACATGTAAATTCCTTAACAGGAGTTGTGCAGGAGGAAGTACCAGTGGTAAGGGATTTACCCGATGTGTTTCCGGAAGAGTTGCCAGGCATGCCACCGGATAGGGACATTGAGTTTCGATTGAACTCTTGCCGAACCTTTGGGCGATATTTAAGAGACCGTATAGGATGCCAGCCCAAGATTTGGAGAAAATTAAGAAGCAGATTAAGGAGTTATTGGATAAAGGTTTTATTCGCCCAAGTTCTTCACCTTGGGGATCACCAGTACTTCTAGTGGAGAAGAAGGATGGATCATTAAGAATGGTTGTTGATTATCGTGGATTGAATGAAGTGACCATTAAGAACAAGTACCCACTGCCGATGATCAATGACTTGTTTGACCAATTGCAAGGAGCTAAGGTGTTTTCCAAGATCGATTTGCGATCAGGGTACCATCAGTAGAAGATTCGAGAGCAGGATATACCTAAGAAGACTTTTACCACCAAATATGGGTTGTATGAGTATACCGTTATGTCATTTGGTCTGACTAACGCACCTGCCTATTTTATGAACATGATGAACAAAGTGTTTATGGAGTTTTTGGATAAGTTCGTCGTGGTGTTCATTGATGATATTTTGGTTTACTCAAAGAATTAAGAGGAACATAAGGAGCATTTGTGTTTGGTACTCGAGAAGCTCAGAGAACATCAGTTGTATGCCAAGTTCAGCAAGTGTAAGTTTTTGGTTGAAGGAAGTTGGATTTCTCGGACATGTTATATCCGGAGAAGGTATAGCAGTAGACCCCACTAAAGTTGTGTGACGCCCCAAGACCGGAGCTTCAGTTGCCTTCCAGGGTTTCCGAGTTTTGCCATGTGATTTGTTTTGTTTGTGCATTCATTATGTCATCTCTTGCATTGCATCATCTCATCATGCCATCATATCATTAATTTTTATAACTCTTCTAAATAAATTGTATGGATCTTCGATCCATTTAAATCGAGGGAAGGTTGACTTCTCTTTATAACATATCGTCCCAATATTAGGGAGCTATATATAAATATTCCATTAACTGGAAATCACCCATAACACATTTGCATTATTTGTCAACTCTACTTTTATCCGACTCAACTCTTTATCCTTCCTTTTCGACCTTTTAGTAAAATTGAGTTGCAATTTTACTTCTCCATAAATGTTCCAAATCTGCCCATAAATCACATCTGGTGTGTAGGGTCACCCCCTATAATTTCAACCCATTTGGAGTTCATTCGAATGAGTTTCGAAATTCAAACATGTCGAGTTAAATTCAACATGTGTGGATTTTACATTCTCTAAAAATCCTCGGGCCATTTTTGTAAAATTCCTCATATTTTTATGAGCCCGGGAAATTTGTCCGCACGCGCGAATCCTTTCCCTAACCCTCTCTTTCTTTTCCTCTCTTTATTTCTTTCCGGATAGAGATTAGTGAGAGAGAGAGAGACCAGCCAGGCCTCTGGCCACTTCTTTCCTAGCCCACACCAGGCCAGCCCATCTAAGCCGGCCCAAGGTCAAGGCCCAGCCGGCCCCTGCCCTTAACCCTAGCCGCACGCAGCGCCGTCCCCTCGATCCATCTCCTCCTCCTCCTCGTTCCCGCAGCGCTCGATCCCCTCGTCCTCCCTCTTCCTGATCCCCATCTCTCCCTCTCCTCGCGCCCGAACCCTCCTCCCTCTTTTCCCCTCGGCCTCCTCCACCCCGTCGCCGTTCGAGCGCCCGTCCTGTCTTGGCCAGCACCATGGCCAGCACCGTCGCCTCCGCACCTCCAGCCAGAGCACCGGAGCTTCTCCTTCCCCCGCGACCCCGAGCCCCAAGCGCCGCCTCGTCTCCTCTGCAGCTCCTCCCCCGCCTCGACCTCGCCGCCGGCAGCAGCAGAAGCTGCTGCATCCTCTCGCCGTCCCCGTGCCAGGACCTTCCCCGACCTCCGGCTTTGTCCAGGCCATCCCCGCCGTCGCCTCTCCATCGACCACCGCGCTGCCGCGCGTTGAACCCTCCTCTGCCTCGCGCGGAGTCCAGCTCCAACAACGCCCGTCGCCGGAGGCCGCCGTCCCTCGCCGGGGCGCTCGTCCCCCAAGTTCCGCGCCTCCCTCTCCCGTCTCCGGCCAGGGACCAGATCCGCAGCCGTCCCGCCGGAGTCCCCCGCGCCAAGTCCCTCTCCGGCGTCCTCTGTTCGGGAATGAGCACGACGCTCGCCGCTTCCCTTTGCGTGTCCGTGCACTGAAATCGAGCAGCAACGCCGTTCGAGAGCGTTGACCAGCCGCCTTCCCTGCTTCCACCAGCCTTCAACCTCGGCATACGACCGAGTCCGGCAAGTACCACTACGCGGATGCGCCAAGTTTGACTATGAGCGGCTGCACGTCCGACCCGGTATTCGAACCTCAAGCGCCAAGTTCCACTACCGATGAACGTTTTGGAATCGGCAAGTACCACGACTACGACCGATGCCCTGAGTACACCGAGTTCGACTACACCCGGTGATGCGTTAAGTACCTCTATCGTTGACCCCGTAGGTGTCAAGTTCCTCTCCGAACGTGTACGACTACACCCGGTGATGTGACAAGTACCCCGACAACGTGTACATCTACACCGCCAAGACCGGACCGACAAGTACCCCAACGTCGCGTGTACCACTACCGTCGACATGAACATCTACGAAACGAACATGTACACCTACCGTCGCCGTGAACGACTACTTCCCCTACCGTCACGAGAACCACTACTTCCTTCGACGAACTTGTCCCGTTCCGAAAAGGCACGCTTCGAAGGTATAACCACCGAGATGACCGACCGTGATCGAATCATCCTTGCGATGCCCCTCTTTTGCCATGCCACCGTTCCGTGGGAACCCGGTACCCGGGATCACCCCACCTTCTTGCATGACTCGCTTCCGTCACACTTTCCTTTGTACCGATATCTCAATCGAGTTATCGGAACCGATATGTTGCCGTGGCACCATTTTCGGATTCGTTGCCGTGGCACCCCTTTCATCCGCCACGGTGACATAATGCCTCGTAACATGCTCTTGTCAACATTTTCATAAAATTGCATATAACTTGCACATGTCATCCGCATCATGATAACAACAATTAAAATGTTAAAATTGTTGTTTGCATTAATTTGCTTAAATGCCATGCTAAAATGATTTATTTCATATCTAAATAACCGTAGCTCGGTTTTAAATGTTCTTTATATGTAAATGGGGTAGATAAATGCATGGATTAACATGGTAGCATTACTTTGCATGTTTAACAACATTAAAAATTGTGTTTAGGGCAGAACAGTACCTAATTCGAAATATGCATATGAGGGTTTTCCCGGACTTGTTGTTCGTTGTTTCCGGCCTCATTTAAACTTGCCTAGTTAGATAGTTTACTTATGCTTCACCTCTTGCCATGTTTAATAACATTTAATATTGTTGAGTACCTAATCGGGAGAGAACTAAATAATTGATGTGGTGTTTTGTCAATATGCAACTCGTTGCATATTGAGCTCCACTTAATTTGTAGTGTTGTTTGTTGCACTTTGCCATGCCATGCTATTTAAACCGGACATGCATCATACTCGCTTGTGCATCCTGCCATGTTCATGTGATGGTTGTTTTACTATGTTGTTTGTTTGTTTCCGGTTTGCTTTTCTCGTTAGCTTCGGTTCCGTTCCGGAGTTGTGAGGATTCGTTCGACTACGTCCGTTTGTCTTCTTCATGGACTCGTTCTTCTTCCTTGCGGGATTTCAGGCAAGATGACCATACCCTCGAAATCACTTCTATCTTTGCTTGCTAGTTGCTCGCTCTTTTGCTATGCCTATGCTACGATGCCTAACACTTGCTTATCATGCCTCCCTTTTTGCCATGTCAAGCCCCTAACCATCCTTTCCTAGCAAACCGTTGTTTGGCTATGTTACCGCTTTGCTCAGCCCCTCTTATAAGCGTTGTTAGTTGCAGGTGAAGATGAAGTTTGTTCCTTGTTGGAACATGGAGATGTTGTTCCTTGTTGGAACATGTTTACTTGTTGGGATATCACAATATATCTTATATTATTAATGCATCTATACACTTGGTAAAGGGTGGAAGGCTCGGCCTTATGCCTGGTGTTTTGTTCCACTCTTGCCGCCCTAGTTTCCGTCATATCGGTATTATGTTCCCAGTTTTGCGTCCCTAACGCGGTCGGGTGATTTATGGGACCCCCTTGACAGTTCGCTTTGAATAAGACTTTTCCAGCAAGGCCCAACATTGGTTTTACCATTTGCCTCACCTATACCCTTTTTCCCTTGGGTTTCCGGAGCCCGAGGGTCATCTTTATTTTAACCCCCGGGCCAGTGCTCCTTCGAGTGTTGGTCCAAACTAGAGCACCGTGCGGGACCATTCCTGGGCAACTTGGATTACGTCGGTACCTGTACGCTTCGCTTATCCGGTGTGCCCTGAGAACGAGATATGTGCAGCTCCTATCAGGATTTGTCGGCACATTCGGGCGGCTTCTTGGTCTTGTTTTATTGTCGAAATGTCTTGTAGTCCGGGATTCGAGACTGATCGGGTCTTCGGTAGAAGGAATATCCTTCGTTGACCGTGAGAGCTTATAATGGGCTAAGTTGGGACACCCTGCAGGTATTATCTTTCAAAGCCGTGCGCGGTTATGAGGCAGATGGGAATTTGTTAATGTCGGTTGTAGAAAACCCGAAGTTGATCTTAATTAAAATACACCAACGGCGTGTGTAACCGTGATGGTCTCTTCTCGTGAGTCCGGGAAGTGAACACGGTGTTGGAGTTATGCTTAGCGTGGGTTGTTTTAGGATCACTTCTTGATCATAGTTGTTCGACCGTGCTTTGCTTCTCTTCTCGCTCTCTTTTGCGTATGTTAGCCACCATATATGCTAGTCGCTTGCTGCAGCTCCACCTCACTACTCTGTCCTACCTTTAAGCTTAAATAGTCTTGATCTCGTGGGTGTGAGATTGCTGAGTCCGTGACTCACGAGATACTTCAAAACCAGTTTGCGGTGCCGATGAAACCGTGCAGGTGGCCTTCCGAGCTCAAGGAGGAGCTCGATGAAGGTCTTGTTCTTTGTGTTGTTTCGTTTCAGTTGATCGATAGTGGAGCCAGTTGGGACGATCGGGGATCTGTGTAGCATTTGGGGTAGTCTTCTTTTATTTTGGTTCCGTAGTCGGACCTTGATTGTATCTGTATGATGTAATGTTTTACTCATGTATTGTGTGAAGTGGCGATTGTAAGCCAGCTATGTATCTCTTTCCCTTATGTATTACATGGGTTGTGTGAAGATTACCTCACTTGCGACATTGCTTTCAATGCGGTTATGCCTCTAAGTCATGCTTCGACACGTGGGAGATATTGCCGCATCGAGGGCGTTACAAGTTGGTAATCAGAGCCTTCCCGACTTAGAAGCCCCTACTTGATTGTTTCTTTGGCGTTGTTGAGTCTAGAACGGAAAATATTTTGAGTCTTAGGATTATATATATCGGAGTAGGATTCTTTTTACTCCTCGGTCCTTAAATCGCTCTGGTGAGGTATCCTGACGTAGAGTTTTGACTTTCCTCTCCTCAAATTTCACTAAATTTTTTTTAGGATCACGCGGGTATCTTGGAATAGTTCCGATGGTTTTGTGACGAGAACATTGTTCTTGGTGCCTCCTGACATTTAGGGGTTGTGGCAGTGTCCCGGGGAGTTGAGCTCCGAGGTGTTGTCGTCACAATTTTATCGTTGCTGATTCTGGAATACGAGTTTTACCGACATCGAAATCTCTTTTGTGCAGTTGTTGGTGAGATAACCACGATAGCCCGATCTTGTGGCGAAAAGGGAGTATTGCCATGACTTGTATAACGGATGTTTTGAAGGTCGAGGTAAGCGATTTCGAAGGTTTCTTGGTTATGTGTTGACGGATGGATACAATTTGGATCTAGGTATTGTTAGTTTGGGTGATATATTTTGTGTCCCTGTATCCCCAACACCAGATTGCATAACGAGAAAGTTTCGGAGTTTATAGGTGGGAATTCAAGTAGCTCCTAGAATATCTTTCCGACAGATGCATGATATGAGACTGGGTAAATCTCTATCATATGTATTTGTTCCGGCTTATTCTGCAAGCCAAATCCTTTGTTTTGTTTTATTTGTGGTATTCAAGTTGCTTCAATGCCAAGTGTTGATTCCATACCTTTCCTAAACGGTGTTCTCATATTGCTATGTGAATACTAATCCTTCTTGATCACTGAGCTTGTCATGTCAATTCTTTTTTCTCAACCGGTGTGCTTTTCTTCAAGTGGATCCGACTATTTCAACGTTTGCAAGATCAATTCTAAGATTTCTCAACGGTGTTCGTTTCATCCGACCCAAGTTGTTTTGTTTTCCCGCCCTCCCACCCTTTTTCTTCAAGGACTCAGATTTCTTAATCAAGTATCCATTTTATTGAGTGAAGTTTCTTCATTCTTTTCCTTTAATATTTTATCCGGTGATTTCTCATGAAGATGCTAAGGAAGCTTCAACCTTATCATTTTTCCATTCTAATTTTCTTCTCCGGTGGTTTTAGTTCAAGATTTCGGTGTTGATCTTATCCCTTTTCCTCTTTTTACAATGTTTTCTCATGCCGGTGCACCAATTAATCATCCACTTCTCGCTATTCAATTGTTCCGGAGTGTTGAAGATATCTCAGAAGATTCTAGTTTCCATTCTCAATTCACTCAAGTTCTTTTGAGGATGCTATCTCATTCAAGCCATTTAATTCTACCGGTGCAATATCTATTTCAAACAATTGTTCAACGGGGGTTCTTTTGAGTGGGCCCTAACCCACAGGTCTTTTCCCAGGATCTTACCTGACTCTTCTAATTTTCCCGACGCTATTCCCAAATTCTTTGCAAAGTTTGACGTAAGAATGAATTGTCATCAGTCATATGTCTTTCTCCAAGATCTTTCACATTCTTTTCATCGTTGGTTCAACCTTTCTAATTTTCATCCCGGAGTGCCTCAACAATTCATGGTGGTGTTTCTCATCGTCATTCTCAACATTTGAAGACTGGAGAAGAGTTTCTCTTTAATCTTGCTCCATTCTCTTCAAGATTCATGGTTCTAGCTTAGTGCCATCCTCATAATTATTTTAGATTGTGAGAATTCTTTTAACCCACCCGGAGCATTTCAGGAGTCTTTTCAGTTTGATTCTCCGGAGCCCATCATCTCAAAAATTATTCATTCAAGCGTTCAACTCTTGTTTTCCAAATCTCACCGGTGCATCGTCAAAATATCCTCTAATCAGTTCATGATCTCTTCGTTCTAATGTATCTAAATCCCCTCAAATATCTTCATTCGTTTTCCAATTCTTCCCGGTGAATTGTGCCTTTGCTACGTTCATTCTCAATTATTATGGTGGTTTGTTCAAGAGTTCTCTTCCTTCGTTATCATATAGACTCATTCGTTCTTTCCAATCCTACCGGTGGTTCGTTGAAGACCTTCCCAAGTTTGCGCCATATCTATCTTAATCCTTTCTACGAGAATAAGTAGTATGCCAAATCCATTGCTTGTCATCAATTCAATTGGTGAAGGATGAGCATAATGTAATTCTTATTCTTGTTTCATCGAGTAAATTCAATTCCTTATTCCGGAGGGTCATCAAAATTCTTGATTTCATTTGTTCATTTTTTCTTTCCGGAGTTCAAAGTTTTTTCTCGATTATATCATTTCAAAGCTTCTTCTTATCACTGCAAGGCTTCACCATGTGTTTTCAACTTCTCTTTCTTTCTATCACCCTTTTGTTTACCGGAGTTCATCATGGAGGCTCTACATGGTGCTTCCTCAAGGTTTCTTTTCATTCTTCATTTGTTCATCAAGATTTCTCGCGGAGTTAAGATCCGTCAAGCCATACTTCAAAATTAACATGGTGTTCAACACATGTTTTGTTTTGAGGAGCTCAAGTATTCTTCTTCTTGCATTCCGAAGTGCAATTCTTTCTACAATATCTTTTGAGGTGGTGTTATGTCACTCTTGACAATTTCATTCATGTTTCATGATTCATATGTTGTCAAGAATGAGGTAGTTAAACCCATCAACTCCTTCGAGCATGAGTTCTTCTCAGCCCATCAATCTCTTCATTGGAGTTATCTTGGTATAGATTTCACCTAAAGCCTTCCCTAAGGAATGTTGCTATTTGTGGTGCTTATCATTGATCCAAGCTTTCTCCATATCCTTCTCGGTGAGAGCAGTTTTCATCTCTTCGTTGATCTCAAAACAAGCATTTGTTTTTCGTTAGTGGCAGAATTTCACCTCAAGTGTTGAGATGTTTCCATAAGCCCACTACAAACTTATTCTTTTCGTTGTTGGTCATCCAACAACTTTGTTCTTCTTGCAAGGATGCTTTCCAAATTCAATTGTGGTAGGAGTTGACATTTCCTTCTCCGTTCCCTTTATCACAATGATCTAGCTTCTATTCTTTCTTCCGGAGGCTTTGTGATGTTGCTCTCTTCACACATCTTCTCGAATTGAGGATCATGTTCTTTTCATGCTTATCCATTTAACCGGAGTGTTGTGTTCTCATTCAAGTTCTTTCATCTTATCAAGTTTTGCCTCCTTCCTCAACCGGAGAGCTGTCTGAAATCCTTCTTACCCATTATGCCATTCTTTCAATAGTTCCGGAGGCAGTGTGTGTTGATTTCATCAAGTATCATCCCATCTTCTCAAGTTCATGTTCAATTTCTTCCTTTTTCAGTCGGAGTGCTGTCAAAATTATATCATTCTTATCTCGTTTCAACCAGAGTGGTTTCAATTCCTTCTTGTCCATTGTGCTCGTCAACCATGTCTTTGCAACCTTCAAGTTCTCGTAATGTTCCTTGTTCCTTTTTTCTAACAGAGTGTTTTTAACTTGGTTCATCTTCGCTGTTTTCTTTCTTTCATTTTGTTCAACATCTCAAGGTTCTTTGGTTTCACTCGTTTGTCAAAGAAGCAACTTAGTTTTACCTCTTTCTTCTTTCGTTTTTCTATCCGGTGCCATCCTAGATCTCGAGACGAGATCCTCTCGTAGTGGTGGAGTGTTGTGACGCCCCAAGACCGGAGCTTCAGTTGCCTTCCAGGGTTTCCGAGTTTTGCCATGTGATTTGTTTTGTTTGTGCATTCATTATGTCATCTCTTGCATTGCATCATCTCATCATGCCATCATATCATTAATTTTTATAACTCTTCTAAATAAATTGTATGGATCTTCGATCCATTTAAATCGAGGGAAGGTTGACTTCTCTTTATAACATATCGTCCCAATATTAGGGAGCTATATATAAATATTCCATTAACTGAAATCACCCATAACACATTTGCATTATTTGTCAACTCTACTTTTATCCGACTCAACTCTTTATCCTTCCTTTTCGACCTTTTAGTAAAATTGAGTTGCAATTTTACTTCTCCATAAATGTTCCAAATCTGCCCATAAATCACATCTGGTGTGTAGGGTCACCCCCTATAATTTCAACCCATTTGGAGTTCATTCGAATGAGTTTCGAAATTCAAACATGTCGAGTTAAATTCAACATGTGTGGATTTTACATTCTCTAAAAATCCTCGGGCCATTTTTGTAAAATTCCTCATATTTTTATGAGCCCGGGAAATTTGTCCGCACGCGCGAATCCTTTCCCTAACCCTCTCTTTCTTTTCCTCTCTTTATTTCTTTCCGGATAGAGATTAGTGAGAGAGAGAGAGACCAGCCAGGCCTCTGGCCACTTCTTTCCTAGCCCACACCAGGCCAGCCCATCTAAGCCGGCCCAAGGCCAAGGCCCAGCCGGCCCCTGCCCTTAACCCTAGCCGCACGCAGCTAGTCCCCTCGATCCATCTCCTCCTCCTCCTCGTTCCCGCAGCGCTCGATCCCCTCGTCCTCCCTCTTCCTGATCCCCATCTCTCCCTCTCCTCGCGCCCGAACCCTCCTCCCTCTTTTCCCCTCGGCCTCCTCCACCCCGTCGCCGTTCGGAGCCGCGCCCGTCCCTGTGCGCTGGCACCATGGCCAGCACCGTCGCCTCCGCACCTCCAGCCAGAGCACCGGAGCTTCTCCTTCCCCCGCGACCCCGAGCCCCAAGCGCCGCCTCGTCTCCTCTGCAGCTCCTCCTCCGCCTCGACCTGCTTGGCCCGGCAGCATGAAGCTTCTTGCATCCTCTCGCCGTCCCCGTGCCAGGACCTTCCCCGACCTCCGGCTTTGTCCAGGCCATCCCCGCCGTCGCCTCTCCATCGACCACCGCGCTGCCGCGCGTTGAACCCTCCTCTGCCTCGCGCGGAGTCCAGCTCCAACAACGCCCGTCGCCGGAGGCCGCCGTCCCTCGCCGGGGCGCTCGTCCCCCAAGTTCCGCGCCTCCCTCTCCCGTCTCCGGCCAGGGACCAGATCCGCAGCCGTCCCGCCGGAGTCCCCCGCGCCAAGTCCCTCTCCGGCGTCCTCTGTTCGGGAATGAGCACGACGCTCGCCGCTTCCCTTTGCGTGTCCCGTGCACCTGGAAATCGAGCAGCAACGCTCGTTCTCGAGAGCGTTGACCAGCCGCCTTCCCCTGCTCCACCAGCCTTCAACCTCGACGCCCTGACCGAGTCCGACAAGTACCACTACGCGGATGCGCCAAGTTTGACTATGAACGGCTGCACGTCCGACCCGGTATTCGAACCTCAAGCGCCAAGTTCCACTACCGATGAACGTTTTGGAATCGGCAAGTACCACGACTACGACCGATGCCCTGAGTACACCGAGTTCGACTACACCCGGTGATGCGTTAAGTACCTCTATCGTCGACCCCGTGGGTGTCAAGTTCCTCTCCGAACGTGTACGACTACACCCGGTGATGTGACAAGTACCCCGACAACGTGTACATCTACACCGCCAAGACCGGACCGACAAGTACCCCAACGTCGCGTGTACCACTACCGTCGACATGAACATCTACGAAACGAACATGTACACCTACCGTCACCGTGAACGACTACTTCCCCTACCGTCACGAGAACCACTACTTCCTTCGACGAACTTGTCCCGTTCCGAAAAGGCACGCTTCGAAGGTATAACCACCGAGATGACCGACCGTGATCGAATCATCCTTGCGATGCCCCTCTTTTGCCATGCCACCGTTCCGTGGGAACCCGGTACCCGGGATCACCCCACCTTCTTGCATGACTTCGCTTCCGTCACGCTTTCCTTTGTACCGATATCTCAATCGAGTTATCGGAACCGATATGTTGCCGTGGCACCATTTTGGATTCGTTGCCGTGGCACCCTTTCATCCGCCACGGTGACATAATGCCTCGTAACATGCTCTTGTCAACATTTTCATAAAATTGCATATAACTTGCACATGTCATCCGCATCATGATAACAACAATTAAAATGTTAAAATTGTTGTTTGCATTAATTTGCTTAAATGCCATGCTAAAATGATTTATTTCATATCTAAATAACCGTAGCTCGGTTTTAAATGTTCTTTATATGTAAATGGGGTAGATAAATGCATGGATTAACATGGTAGCATTACTTTGCATGTTTAACAACATTAAAAATTGTGTTTAGGGCAGAACGGTACCTAATTCGAAATATGCATATGAGGGTTTTCCGGACTTGTTGTTCGTTGTTTCGGCCTCATTTAAACTTGCCTAGTTAGATAGTTTACTTATGCTTCACCTCTTGCCATGTTTAATAACATTTAATATTGTTGAGTACCTAATCGGGACAGAACTAAATAATTGATGTGGTGTTTTGTCAATATGCAACTTCGTTGCATATTGAGCTCCACTAATTTGTAGTGTTGTTTGTTGCACTTTGCCATGCCATGCTATTTAAACCGGACATGCATCATACTGGCTTGTGCATCCTGCCATGTTCATGTGATGGTTGTTTTACTATGTTGTTTGTTTGTTTCGGTTTGCTTTTCTCGTTAGCCGGTTCCGTTCCGGAGTTGTGAGGATTCGATTCGACTACGTCCGTTTGTCTTCTTCATGGACTCGTTCTTCTTCCTTGCGGGATTTCAGGCAAGATGACCATACCCTCGAAATCACTTCTATCTTTGCTTGCTAGTTGCTCGCTCTTTTGCTATGCCTATGCTACGATGCCTAACACTTGCTTATCATGCCTCCCTTTTGCCATGTCAAGCCCCTAACCATCCTTTCCTAGCAAACCGTTGTTTGGCTATGTTACCGCTTTGCTCAGCCCCTCTTATAGCGTTGTTAGTTGCGGTGAAGATGAAGTTTGTTCCTTGTTGGAACATGGAGATGTTGTTCCTTGTTGGAACATGTTTACTTGTTGGGATATCACAATATATCTTATATTATTAATGCATCTATACACTTGGTAAAGGATGGAAGGCTCGGCCTTATGCCCGGTGTTTTGTTCCACTCTTGCCGCCTAGTTTCCGTCATATCGGTATTATGTTCCCGGATTTTGCGTCCCTAACGCGGTCGGGTGATTTATGGGACCCCCTTGACAGTTCGCTTTGAATAAGACTTTTCCAAAGAAGGCCCAACATTGGTTTTACCATTTGCCTCACCTATACCCTTTTCCCTTGGGTTTCCGGAGCCCGAGGGTCATCTTTATTTTAACCCCGGGCGGTGCTCCTTCGAGTGTTGGTCCAAACTAGAGCACCGTCTTGGGACCATTCCTTGGCAACTTGGATTACGTCCGGTACACATGCGCTTCGCTTATTCGGTGTGCCACGAGAACGAGATATGTGCAGCTCCTATCGGGATTTGTCGGCACATTCGGGCGGCTTCTTTGGTCTTGTTTTATTGCTTTGTCGAAATGTCTTGTAGTCCGGGATTCCGAGACTGATCGGGTCTTCGGTAGAAGGAATATCCTTCGTTGACCGTGAGAGCTTATAATGGGCTAAGTTGGGACACCCTGCGAGGTATTATCTTTCGAAAGCCGTGCTCATGTTATGAGGCAGATGGGAATTTGTTAATGTCGGTTGTAGAAAACCGAAGTTGATCTTAATTAAAATACACCAACGGCGTGTGTAACCGTGATGGTCTCTTCTCGTGGAGTCCGGGAAGTGAACACGGTGTTGGAGTTATGCTAGCGTGGGTTGTTTTAGGATCACTTCTTGATCATAGTTGTTCGACCGTGCTTTGCTTCTCTTCTCGCTCTCTTTTGCGTATGTTAGCCACCATATATGCTAGTCGCTTGCTGCAGCTCCACCTCACTACTCTGTCCTACCTTTAAGCTTAAATAGTCTTGATCTCGCGGGTGTGAGATTGCTGAGTCCCTGTGACTCACAGATACTTCAAAACCAGTTTGCGGTGCCGATGAAACCGTGCGGGTGGCCTTTTAGAGCTCAAGGAGGAGCTTCGATGAAGGTCTTGTTCTTTGTGTTGTTTCGTTTGAGTTGATCGGTAGTGGAGCCAGTTGGGACGATCGGGGATCTGTGTAGCATTTGGGGTAGTCTTCTTTTATTTTGGTTCCGTAGTCGGACCTTGATTGTATCTGTATGATGTAATGTTTTACTCATGTATTGTGTGAAGTGGCGATTGTAAGCCAGCTATGTATCTCTTTCCCTTATGTATTACATGGGTTGTGTGAAGATTACCTCACTTGCGACATTGCTTTCAATGCGGTTATGCCTCTAAGTCATACTTCGACACGTGGGAGATATAGCCGCATCGAGGGCGTTACAAGTTGTCACCGTGACAAACTGGGAAGCGCCAACAATAGTTGGAGAGATCCGGAGTTTCCTTGGACTCGCAGGATACTACCGGAGATTCATTGAGAATTTCTCAAGGATTGCGAAGCCTATGACAGAATTGTTGAAGAAGGATACCAGGTTCATATGGGTGAGGAGTGTGAAGCTAGTTTCCAAGAGTTGAAGAAAGCGTTTGGTTACCTCACCAGTGTTAATCCTGCCAGATCAGACCAAGGATTATGAGGTGTATTGCGACGCTTCACGTAGAGGACTTGGAGCAGTGCTTATGCAGGAGGGAAGAGTTGTTTCGTATGCTTCACGACAGCTTAAGCCTCATGAGCTAAACTATGCCACGCATGATTTGGAGTTAGCAGCCGTAGTGCATGCGTTGAAAACATGGAGACATTTCCTCATTGGAAATCATTGTGAGGTGTATACGGATCACAAGAGTTTGAAGTACATCTTCACGCAGAAGGAGTTAAATCTCAGGCAGAGAAGATGGTTGGAGCTCATGAAGGATTACGATATGAGATTACATTATCACCCCGGAAAGGCTAACGTTGTAGCAGACGCGTTGAGCCGTAAGAGTCACGTCAACACATTAATGACGAGAGAAATACCAAGGGAGTTAGCCGAGGATCTTCGAGAGCTATGTTTGGAAATAGTTCCGAGAGGCTATGTAGCAGCATTGGAGATTAAATCAACTTTGATGGACAAAATCAGAGAAGCTCAGAAGACTGAAAAAAAGATTGCCTCTATAAAGGAGAAAATGAGTGAAGGGAAGGCTAAGGGATTTCGTGAAGATGAGCACGATACCCTATGGTTTGAAGACCGTGTTTATGTGCCCAATGACCCGGAGATCAGGAAGTTGATTCTACAAGAGGCACATGATTCACCCACCCAGGAAATACCAAGATGTATTTGGATTTGAAGAATACTTTCTGGTGGACCAGAATGAAGAAGGATATTGCAGAGTACGTAGCAGTTTGTGATGTATGTCGAGGGTGAAGGCAGAACATCATAAGCCAGCGAGGATTATTGCTGACCATTGCCTATACCGAATGGAAGTGGGATAAACTAGGTATGGATTTCATCACGGGATTGCCCAGGACTCGTTTAGGCTATGACTCGATTTGGGTTGTAGTCGATCGTTTGACGAAGGTAGCTCATTTCATTCTAGTAAAGACTACCTACAGCAGTGCCAAATTGGCTAAGATTTACATGACCAGGATTCTATGCTTGCATGGAGTTCCGAGGAGTATCGTATCAGATAGAGGAACTCAGTTTACCTCAAAGTTCTGGAAGCAGTTGCACGAAACTTTGGGAACCAGGCTGGAGTTTAGCACAACTTTTCATCCACGCAGACGGATGGACAAACCGAGAGTCAACCAGATTTTGGAGGATATGCTTAGAGCTTGTGCTTTGGATTATAGATCAAGTTGGGATGACAACTTGCCATATGCGGAGTTTTCTTACAACAACAGTTACCAAACCAGTTTGAAGATGGCACCTTTCGAAGCCTTGTACGGAAGGAGGTGCAGGACCCCGTTGTTGTGGGATTTAGTTGGAGACCGCCAGTTGTTTGGACCGGATTTGATTAAGGAGTCTGAACAGAAAGTAAAGTTAATTCGCGATAGGCTCAAGGTAGCCCAGTCAAGACAGAAGAGTTATGCAGACTCAAAATGTAAGGAGACAGAATACAAAGTCGGAGACAGAGTTTATCTTCGAGTATCGCCACTTCGAGGAGTTAAGTGTTTTGGTGTTAAAGGAAAGTTAGCGCCCCGATTTGTAGGACCTTATCGTGTTTTGGAACGCATGGGAGAAGTTGCGTACAAGTTGGAACTACCCGAAGGATTGTCAGGAGTCCATGATGTGTTTCATGTTTCTCAGTTGAAGAAGTGTCACGCAGAAATGGAGGATATACCACTGAGAGATACTGTGCCACTAGAAGCGATTCAGTTGAATGATGATTTGACCTATGAGGAGAAACCAGTCAAGATTCTGGAGTATTCCAGCCGAGTCATCCGCAGCAAGGTCATTAAGTTTTGCAAAGTTCAGTGGAGCCACCACACTGGGGGTGAAGCCACCTGGGAGCGAGAGGAAGATTTGCTTAAGGACCACCCTCACCTATTTTCTGGCCAACCCGAATCTCGAGGGCAAGATTCATCTTAAGGGGGTAGGTTTGTAACATCCCAAATTTTCAATTTGGAATGTTATACATAGAGCATCATTGCATATCATATTTTTGTTGCATTTTTGCTCGATCCTAGAAATTTTACACAACTCAAGGACCCATGGAGAGAGTTGGGGATTTTCCTTATTTTCATATTTGAGTTTTCTCAAATTTTGAAAATAGGATCATTTGATTTTAATTATTTTATCTTCAATTATTTCTACTATCAAAATACGAGAGAGGGAATAAAATGAATTTCCCAAAATAAAGAAATAATGAAGATTTAAAAATAAAATCAAATAAGATTTTATTTTGGAGTTTTTCGCCTTTTTATTTGAATTTAGGAAAAATGCGCGTTTTTCAAAATTGCATTTAGGCCCCAAATAAATGTTCATCTAGTCCGCCTTGATTTTAGAAGCTGGTGAAAATTTATTTCGGGATTTTTGGAGTCCGTTTAGTATTCCTTTTGTTTTATTTTCTGCGCGTAATTTAAAAAAACGAACCGCCTGCAGGCCGTGCCCAGCGGGGACTCCTTCGAGGCGCACTATATAAGCGCCACCCGGCGCCCCAGGCCCGGCCGCCGCCGCTTGAGCCAGTGCCGCTTGCCCCAGCGCCGCCTGTCCCGCCGAAAAACCCTAACCCTAGCCAGATCGCCCCGCCGACGCGCCGCCGGACGTCGTCGCCGAACCTTCGCCGGACTCCGTCGCCGCCGTCGAGGTTCACCGCCGCCCGTTCAGCGTCTTGGCTGGTTTTTCGCCGGACGGTTTTTATTTCGGTTTTTTTTGTTTTTGTTTTTTATTTTAGATCGATTTTTTTTCGGTTCGGTTAAATAGCGAACGTTCGTTCGTTCATTCGTTTTTAACAAACATGTTCATCAGATTAGTTTAGTTAACGAACGTCCCTTCGTTAACCTGTTCGTCGTTTTTCTTTTTCTCGGATTAATCCGCGATTTTTCTGATCGCGATTCTTGATCCGATTTTCGTTTTAGTATAACTTCTCGCTCGTTTATCGGAATCAGGAGATTCAAGCGCCTAGAGTTTCGTATCGAAACCCTCTTTCTGAATAACCTACTTAAACAAGTTTTTGCTTATGTAAAATTTGACTTAGATCCAGATTAGTAAAACGGAGCTGTTTTCTTCCGCCGTTTGACTTTCGTTTTGCTTCGTTTGATTTGATTTTTTTTGCGAACCGGAGTTCTTAAGTTGAACTATCTGGCTAGATCTATTTGAGTTTTAGCTGTGCATTAGATGAGTACTTATTGTATGCTTGTTTGTTTGTCTACGATAGAATACCCGGAGTGCGCCGCCTGTTACTTCGAGTCTCTAGGTTTCGCGGATCATCAGCCAGGCAAGTAACACTTTGATCATACCTCTTCTCATACCCAGTTTTTATGCATTAGATCTATCCTCAAACATTGCATGATTAGGATCTAATTAAATTGTGGGTTTTGGGAAGTAGATTGAGGTAGTACCTATTACCTGTTTTATTATCAAACCCTTGGGAGTTACTTCTACGTTTGCTTATTATGCCATGCTATGCTAGTAGACGTGGATTGGGTGAGTGTATCCATAACAGATGTGAGTTGGTTAAATTAATGGTTTATTTAAGGTGGCAACTTAAACACACATCTGGGTGGATTGAGGCACCTGTTTCCATCAGGACTTGCCTGTATTTCTTCGGACCGCCACCCAGGCTCAAAGGGATCATGAGATTATTCAAACTAGAAACTTACGTGTGCAGCCACAAGCCATTATGGGCTCTGGCATAGTTGATTAAGTTGTGCGAACTCTTACGGGTAGACTAGCAGATGTAGGGGAAAGTAGGTGTACCGGTCTACCCACATGTAAGGTGCTAGCTCTTCCAAAAGACCATGTCTCGGTCATCCGTTTCTTAAACATCATGTAGTGCGAGAAATCAAACGGAGGAGATCGAGTCTTGTGGGGAAAAGTGCGCAAACCTCTGCAGAGTGTAAAAACTAATCATGGTTAGCCGTGTCCCCGGTTATGACATCTTGAGTATCTAGTACTTGGATATCATGTGAATCTCATCATGTTACTTCTAAATTAATATTGTTGGGTTTTTAATGAGTACTTTTAATTGGGATTGAGAATGTGTCAACCATTCTCAATGTTTCACAACCACCATGATAGTTAAATAAATTTATTCCTTTGCAGTAGGGAAAAATTGGCTTTACGCAAAAACTGTAACCATAGAGCTTTCCACCAGCCATATATGCATGTAGTATAGGCTTATTATTCCATTATTCTCTATGTGTTACATTGCCAGCATATTCCATGTGCTGACCCGTTTTCGGGCTGCAACGTTTCATGTTGCGGACTTTTCGAACTGACGAGTAAGGTGCTTAGGTCGTGGTTCTATACTTTCGATGATGCCGTTGGAGTTGATGGACTCGCTTATTCTTCCAAGCCTTCCATTGTTATCGTATTAGATGGCCTTAAGCCATATTTATTTTATTAAGTTCTCTCTTGAGACATTCGATTGTAATAAGTGTGTGATTGCTACTCTGTTATAAATCCTTGAGTCTTGTGTGGTGTCGGCATTCTTGATCCGGGGATGACTTGAGCACGAGAGATCGACTGTTTGAGGTCTGGTCGCTACAATATCTAGGGGGAGAATCTTCATCATCACTTTCATCAATATTATCAGTTTCAATAATTTCACTCTCTCTAGCCCTAGCAAGTTGTTCATCAAGAAATTCACCTAGTGGCACAGTAGTATCAAGCATAGAAGTAGTTTCATCATAAATATCATGCATAGCAGAAGTGGCATCATCAATAACATGCGACATATCAGAATTAATAGCGAAGCGAGGTTTAGGTGTATAAGCTTACTCAAAATATAAGGTGAATCAAGTGCAGAGCTAGATGGCAGTTCCTTACCTCCCCTCGTAGTTGAGGGAAAAATCTTAGTTCTTTCGTCTTTCAAGTTCCTCATAGTGATCAACAGATATAAATCCCAAGTGACTCAAAGAATAGAGCTATGCTCACAGCAGCGATGCGGAAAATAGTCTTAATAACCCACAAGTATAGGGGATCGCAACAGTTTCGAGGGTAGAGTATTCAACCCAAATTTATTGATTCGACACAAGGGGAGCCAAAGAATATAGCAGTTGAGTTGTCAATTCAACCACACCTGGATAACATAATATCTGCAGCAAAGTATTTAGTAGCAAAGTACTATGGAAGTAACGGTAATGGTGGCAAAAGTAACAGTAGCAGTTTTGTAGTAATTGTAACAGTGGCAACGGTAAAGTAACTAAGCAAAGAGCAATATGTGAAAAGCTCGTAGGCATTGGATCAGTGATGGATAATTATGTCGGATGCGATTATTCATGCAACAGTTATAACATAGGGTGACACAGAACTAGCTCCAGTTCATCAATGTAACATAGGCATGTATTCCGAATATAGTCATACGTGCTTATGGAAAAGAACTTGCATGACATCTTTTGTCCTACACTCCCGTGGCAGCGGGGTCCTATTGGAAACTAAAGGATATTAAGGCCTCCTTTTAATAGAGTACCGGACCAAAGCATTAATACTTAGTGAATACATGAACTCCTCAAACTACGGTCATCACCGGGAGTGGTCCCGATTATTGTCACTTCGGGGTTGCCGGATCATAACACATAGTAGGTGACTATTGACTTGCAAGATAGGATCAAGAACTCACATATATTTATGAAAACATAATAGGTTCAGATCCAAAATCATGGCACTCAGGCCCTAGTGACAAGCATTAAGCATAGCAAAGTCATAGCAACATCAATCTCAGAACATAATGGATACTAGGGATCAAACCCTAACAAAATTAACTCGATTACATGATAAATGTCATCCAACCCATCACCGTCCAGCAAGCCTACGATGGAATTACTCATGCACGGCGGTGAGCATCATGAAATTGGTGATGGAGGAAGGTTGATGATGATGATGTCGACGGAGTCCCCTCTCCGAAGCCTCGAACGGACTCCAGATCAGCCCTCCCTAGAGAGATTAGGGATTGGCGGCGGCTCCATATCGTAAAACAGCGATGAATCCTTCTCTCTGATTTTTTTTCTCCCCGAACGTGAATATATAGAGTTGGAGTTGAGGTCGGTGGAGCTCCAGGGGGCCCACGAGGCAGGGAGGTGCGCCTAAGGGGGTAGGCGCGCCCCCACCCTCATGGACAGGGTGTGGGCCCCCTGACCTTGATTCTTTCACCAATATTTTTTACTAATTCCAAAAATATCTCCGTGAAGTTTCAGGTCATTCCGAGAACTTTTATTTCTGCAAAAAAATAACACCATGGCAATTCTGCTGAAAACAGCGTCAGTCCGGGTTAGTTCCATTCAAATCATGCAAGTTAGAGTCCAAAACAAGGGTTAAAGTGTTTGGGAAAGTAGATACGATGGAGACGTATCACATGTTCCTGTAGTTCAAATTTGAATTATGCACATGAATGCATGGAAAACTCAGTTAATGTACAAAAATGTCCAAGCGAACCCCAAAAAATCCTAAAAATTGACACAACACTCCTGTTGTTCTATGTTGACACTAGGAAAAAAATTTGAAATCGAGAAGAGGCAACGGATATCATTTCGTCCAGAAAGGTGAAACGTTCCCTACCGAAACCATCACACTTGTTGTGAGAAGCTCTGGTTTATAAGAGGCTTATATCCAAACCTGCCCCAAATGGGACAAAAAATTTACCATGGCATGTTGATGCCGCTCCATGATAGCATGCCAAGTTTCATGGATTTCGGACGACTTTTGAATTTACTAGAATTACAAAAGCAAGTACATCGATGTTTGCCTGAGAGCCACGGTGCCGTGATGTTCTAAATTCATCCCCATTTCTTGCATGGGACATAAGCATAAACCCATGGACACATATATGATTTTACAACCCATGTTGGTGCCAGTGGCGGAGCTAGCATTTGGGAACAGGGTGGTCCGCCCCCCAATTTTTTTATATGAAATATGACATCTGAACATCCCAACTAAACACCAATATCACATATAAATAGATCAATAGGGTCTTACAAACGAACTAAAATTCTCAACTAAGTCTAAGTTTTGCATAAATAAGCATACATAGTACATACCTTGAGAAGTTCTAAAAAACTATGTTTACGCTTTTGCATTGCCATGAAGGTGTCAATTATATCATCATCATTCACCTCAGAGAAAGCATCCCTTTCAATATACGTGACCAGGCAATCATCCAAAAGACTATAATCCATCTTATTTCTCAACTTGCTTTTGACTAAACTCATGGCAGAAATGTCAGCGTCCCAAGTGCCAACGACAAGAAAGCGGCCCAGGCAGCAGAGAAGAGCAACAGTGGGGCGAGTGGTCATCGATTTGCAGCTGACTCAGCGACACCAACCAATCAGGGAGAAGGGCGCGTCACCGGCCGGCCACGTCGACTTATTCAACCTAATCGCAAGTACGTGGGACCCTCCTGGCTGAACACTACTTAAGGAGAGGAAGTGCAGGGAGAGAAGCATCCAGGCTTGGATCAGGAACACGGCAACGACACGACTGGCTTCTTTTACTTTTCTTCTTTCGTTCTTTCCAAGCTGTAACCAAGATAGAGAGCTCGACCTTCGATCTGTGTCTATAATGGAGTGAATGAGAAAGTAAATCGGACACCTAACATCAAGGTATCAGAGACCACCCTCCATCCTCTCATTGTCGCCTGACCGCCGGCGCCGCCGCCTCCGCCGCCGCTCTGGAGACACGCCGCCAACATCAGGCTCGGGCAGCACTCGTCGCGCGCATGGATCCCGAGCTATGCGCCTACCTCAAACATTTGCCACCGGACTATGAACCATATGCCTCCCATTGCCCTCTTCATTCTTCAAACAACTCTATAATAAGAATGACTTTCTATCAATATAAAGCTATTTGGGTTCATCTACTGGACAGCGTAGCACAACAACAAAAGCCTAAATCAGAAATTTGGGGAAATTGGGTATTTGATACCTTAAATCAAGCTGACTTGCTGAGTTGCTATCGCCGGACTAGGGCCTCGGCAGCCGACCGCTCTTGGCTTTGCAGGGCGTCACTCGTCGAGCAGCCCGAGGCGGGGTAGGGTGCAGCCAGTGGCGCAAAGCGGCGCGCACGCAGCTCGAAGGAGGCGGGAAGGAGAGGCGGCAGGCGGGATCCTCCTCGGCCAGCTCCGGCGAGGTGGCGACCAGTGACCGCTGATCGCGAGGTATGACTGGACGAGGCGGCTCCACTGCTGGATTACGCTCGATGCAGTCCACCTTTCGATGTGGGCGTGGGCTGTGGATGCGTTAAGCCAATGAGTAAGTGTTTTGGGCCATTTTTTTCTCTGTCCCGGTTAGAGGTCCATAGGTATATGGGCTGACCAAAAATCCAAGGGTGGGTCGCGGCCCACCCTGGCCACCCTGTAGCTCCGCCCCTGGTTGGTGCACCGGAGCATGTGCATGTAGTTTAATTTTGAATTGTGCACCTGAAATGGCTAGAAAATCAATTTAATGTATAAAATATCGAAACAAACACTGAATAATTCCAATTCTTTTACGACACACATATAGTTGCATGTTTACTGCAGATAAAAGGTCTAGCAATTCAAACACCGTCTGTGTGAGATGCAAATCAAGATGAAAAATCAAGTAGATCCCACACAATTTAGTATTACCAACTGTGTGAGATGTAGCACAAAATATCCTGGAGCACCGTTGGTGTATAGTACGCCTATGCTTATGCGAGAAAGTACGCCGGCTATAGTCCACAGCCGATGTGTCAAGCACACTAGCTCGCTCCCCAAATATGATTTCACTGTTCAATTGTCGCTGGTGAAAGATGGGGACGTGGACCCCCATCGTGAGGGCAACTTCGGCGGACCAGTCCGGCAAGAGCGCGGCCGCAGCCTCCATGCGCGTGCTAACAAGGTGCATGAGCGCGGCCGCAATCTGCGACCAGGCGGCCAGGGCAGCCCAAACAGCCGTTGTTGCTTCTCAGGTGGCGGCAGCAACATCTGCCTTGGGGATTGCAACTGGCGAGAGCGGCACAGTAGCTGTCCGTTTCGCAGTGGCGGCCTTAGCGCTGATGGAGACCGCCCACGACCATGTCGAGGCCGCCCACGCCCAGCTCGTGGCAGTCACCGCACAAATTGAATGAAGCTTCTCCGACAACGGTTGGCAACCCACAGCCAAAGAGTTGGGAATCGCCGAGAGGGTTTGAGTAGCCGTCCAAGACCAGATTTCGGCCGCCCACACCCAGCTCGTGGCGGCCTTTTCCAAAGAGATGGCGGACGCGGATGGCGAGATGCATGTCGAGTATGGTGCGATGGATGCCATGGAGCCTCTTCCCCAGGAGACCGTCGGGCGCGAGCTGGGCATGGAGGCGGCGGCGGAGATCGACGAGCACCTGCCGTAGTAGTACTCTTTGTTTTTTTAATTAACAACGCTGGTCTTTAATTTGTTAGAGTAATGTTTAGGTCTGGTAGCTCTGTTTAATTGTTGAACTTGCTCGATTAAGAAGTGTGGGTGTGCTGTAGTCTACTTTGTGTACCCAAATTATGCAATGATGTGGATGACCACTGTAACCAGGGAAATTCGATACAAAGTTTTTGATGTTCAAACTCATCACACACTGGTTAAGCTATCTGAATCGTTTGTGATGTTCACATATCCTACACAGTTCTGAATAAGGGACCATGTCTGATGACACTTTGCGCGCCAGTTTTTTCGCTGAAGAGATTCCAATTTTTTGGCTTCCGCGGAAATATCTACCTCCCCGCCCCCTCCCCTTACCAAAAGCCACATTTCCCCTGTTTCCGCCTTCCTTTCCAAGTTGAAACCTTCACTCCTTGTTTGTAGCGCCGCCTCCTCACCGGCGACCCTCCTTCACGCTGCTTGGCCACGTCTACCCAGGCAGGGAATCCACACTCGACCCCCATCTTCCTCCTCCTTCCACATCCCACATGCCCCGACTGCCGGCACGACACCTTCCACCCAAATCACCGACCCCTTCACCAAATAAGCGCCACCCTAAGCCATGGTGCACGCAGTATAGCCAGGAGCTCAAGGAGCTTTTTGCAGCGGAGAAGCAAATCGCGGCCGCACACGCGGATGAGGTCGCGATGGCTACCATTCGTTCCGACCCCAAGATCTTGGAGGAGCACCTTGCCATTTGCTAGCTATGCCGGTTAAGCATGCTCGGTTTACCCGTTGCGTGTGCTGCTCCTGCCTTTCCTCCACAAATTCTAGTGAATTGTGCTATCTAATTTTACCATGCAATTTTTTGCTTTAGTGTATATGGTCTATATGTCGTGCAGTGTGGTGCTCACTTATTAACTGTTTAGTTAGTTAGTTGTCGTCTTCAGTTAACTGTTTGATTCAATTCTGCAAATGTGATGTTCAATTCTTCAGGCTGCAATTTTGTATTGTCTTCCATGTGAGAAATAAATTTAATTCATCTTTACAAAATACATGAGAAACGAATACAATTGCTATATTTCCCAGTTGTCAAGCATGCTTGGTTTGGTTATACATTGTGCAATGTGGTGCTAATTTAACGTTTGGTTCATTTGTGTTGTGGTGTTTAGTTAACTGTTTGGTTCAATTCTGCAATGCGATGTTCAATAGTTGTGGGTGCATTACATTATTGTATTCGGTGAGAAATAAATTGAATTTGGCTATAGTAAATACATGAGAAACAAATACAATTGCTATATTTCCAAGTTGTTAAGCATGCTTCGTTTGGTTAAGCTATCGGATCTTCTATTAGGAGTATGTTATATTGTGCAATGTGGTGCTTTCGATTAATGTTTGGTTCGTTTGTTGTGGTGTTTAGTTAACTGCTTGGTTCAATTCTGCAATGCGATGTCCAATTGTCATGCGTAGAATTTTGTATTGTTGTGCATGTGAGGAATAAATCGAATTTGGCTGCACTTAATACATGAGAAACATATACAAGTGCTATATTTCCTACTTCTTAATCATGCTTGGTTTGGATAAATGGGTTTTCCATGTGGCTTGAATTAATCTGATGAATATGCAATGTGCTTATTTTTCATCAACATATTTCTTGATAGCATGTGAACCCTTACTTAACCTGATGACTAAGTACCTTATATGTGTTGCAGGGAAACAATGGGAAGCACTGAGGTTTACAATTGAGGTTAGCACGTGCATGGTCCATTGTCTAAGAGCACATTATTGTGCAATTGCAGGAACCATTCTAATATTTAGGTTTTTAACAATTTATCCTTGCACATGTAGGTCCTGCTGTCAGAGGTTTTGACCCACTGTTCGACCCTTTTTGCATATGGGGAAATGAGTTGTCCATGAATATCAATCAAGTCAAGAAACTCAGAAAGATTGTTAGGATAAAGAAATTAGCGACAAAAAAACAACAAGATCTCTGTCTGCACAATGAAGAAGACATCACTTCACTACAAGATGGTACTAACTATTATACCTTGACTTTGTTTATTCCTTTGCCCCATTTCAAATATGGAGAAGATATTTATGCACATCCTTGTTTTCAGGCCTTTCCAAAGCAGTTCACTGATGATTACCTCTCAAACCACCTCTATGTTCAGGAGCGAGGAAGGTTTTCATACAACACCCACGGTTCAATATTGAAGTGTTCCTAAAGAGGATGAAGGACGAACGGTCAATCATCCACAGGCACTGGGCTAAAGTTGCAAAGACCTTCAACATGAATGAAGGCTCAATATTTGCCTTACGCTTCAGTAGTTTTCCAGATGAGATGCATCTGTCTATATACCATCTATGATGCTAATTTCAAAAGGTTCAACATGTTGCATGTGAAACTTGGTGCTGGTGTAGTTGTGTAATGGGTAGCTGAGTGTTGAAGCTATATCATGTTCTACTCTAATGTATTTCAATTATGAAATCCTGCTTCCTTAATATGGAAACAAAATATATTATGTGCTTAATATGAATGTCAATTAGATTAATGAATGGATTATTAATAATAGGGCAATTAGCCTGCTAATTGGGTTTTGCTATTGCAAACGGTTATTGAGAAAATACCGTGGGTGATGACCTCACGCAACGCACACAGTTTCTAGGAATAAACCGTGTTGGATCAATGAGCAATCACACACGACCTTCTCTTGAAAACTGTTTGCGTCAGGCCACCTTGCGCAAACGTTTACCACATAAAAGCTATGTGTGATGGACAGTCTTTGCCACACAGTTTCTTCTACGCACCGTGTGTGATGCATTCAATAACGCCGCACAATTTCTTGTATGCACCGTGTGTGATGCATTCAATAACGCAAACGGTAAAATTGTTAATATCGTGTGCAATGGCAACGCTATCACAAATGATTTAACTGGGAAAATTGTGTGTGATGTACCTGTGAATGGAAACGTTTTCCTTGGAGCGACTATGTGGGATGCACATACGAACGGAAATGTTTAGCGGGGACTTACTGTGTGGGATGTACTTGCGACTGGAAACAATTTTGCTTGTATAATTGTATATTTTAGCCCTACTATACGTATTACCATATTTGAGCGCTCGCCGGTCGCACACTACCTCATTTTGTCAAGCGTGTATGCCGGGAGGGCATATCCCCGACAGTTTCTGGGTTGTGTGGGAAGGACCCCCTATCGCCCACACTCACTTGGCGACAGTTCCAAATGCCGTCGCGGAAAGGGGTTAAAACCCGTTTGTATAGCACCGACGCGTACCTATGAATGTAAGGACGAAGCACATAATGCATAAGACGCATGAAAGTACCGGGTGCCTCCGATTAACGCATAGGCATAACTAACCACTCATATAAACCAAACTTTGTTTTGAAAGCGGTTTTCCATTCATCACCCTCTTGTATGCGAATTTGATAGTAACCACTTTTAAGATCAATTTTGGAGAAAATAGTGGCATCACTATGCTCATCTAACATATAATCGAGGCGTGGAATAGGGTGCCTATAGCGAATGGTGATAGCATTGATAGGTCTACAATTGGAAAACATGCAAAAGCTACTGTCTCTTTTTGGCACAAGAATGACCGGTACGGCACAAGGACTCAAACTTTCATGCACATGTCCATGGTCTATGAGATGTTGTACTTGCCTTTGTATTTCTTTGGTTTCTTTGGGGTTGACGCAATATGGTTCCTTCTTAGGAAGAGGTGCGCCGGGGATGAGGTCAATCCGATGTTCGATGCCATGTAAAGGAGGAAGACCGGGAGGTAGCTCATCAGGAAAGACATCCGCGAATTCTTGCAACAAATTAGACAACGTTGGAGGTAGAGAATTAGGAGTGTTAGTCTTTGCCGTCTCATCTTTGCATATTAGGACATAGTGGATGACACTCGATGGGTTCTCATACACTTCTTTCATCTCGCTTTTTGTGGCGAAGAGGATTAGGTTTTTCTCTCATGGCGAAGAGTCGCTCAATTTTGGCTTGTGGCGCTCACTCTATTTTTGGTGGTTCACTCTCTCACTAGTCTCTCCATGATGGGTGGATGCTTGCTTGTCGGTGATCACTTGGCTTGGAGACATAGGTCGTAGCACGAACTCAGTTCCCTCCATCTTGAAGCTATAGTGGATTGTTCTCCCGTTGTGGATGACGCCGTGGTCGAATTGCCAATGTCTTCCCAAGAGAAGATGGCACACAGACATAGGAACAACGTCACACTCAATTGTGTCCTCATAGGCGCCGATCTTGAAAGAAACATGCACGGTGTGCTCCACTTGAATTGTTCCAGAGTCACTTAGCCATTGAACCTTGTAGGGGCGAGGGTGCTTCTTCTTGACCAATTGCAGCTTGCAACATAGCTCTTCACTTGCCAAGTTATGGCAACTCCCTCCGTCGATGATGACTTTCACGGAGCGCCCATTGATGCCGCCCTTAGTGTGGAAGATGTGACACCGTTGGTCTTCGTCTTGTTGATGTTGAAGCGTCAAGACCTTGGAGACCACGAGAGCGGAACTTGAGTCATTGTCACAGTATACTTGAGCATCTTATTCTTCGTTCACTTGGCGGTGCATGGCGACGTGCTCGATGGCTTCCATCCCATCTTCACTCATTGAGTCGTACGTGCCATCATCATTGACGATCATTGTTCGCTTGTTGATGCATTGGAAAGACTTGTGTCCATGCCAACCGCATGTGAAGCACTTGATAGAACTTGTCTTGAAGGGATCGTCCGGTGGTGCCGATGAAGAAGAAGTCTTGCTCTTGTAGTTGCTTGCCAGAGGACGAGTCGAGGAAGGCGTCGTTTTCTTGAAACTTGACTTGTCGCCGGTACTTGGTGAAGCTCTAGTCGAGGTAGGAGGTGTCAAAGTTGAAGATGGAGTATGTTGTAGGGTGAAACCCTAGGGGAGGATGTTTTCACACTTGGAGGGGAAAAGAGCAAGAACACAAGAACACAAGAGGGGAAACACTCAAACAAGACCACAATCACACATCCACTAGAGTAGCATACAAGAGATCCACAAGCATACACGATCAATCCAAGAAAAATAGCACTAGGGTAAAGTTCTTCCCACTAGGTGAGGTCTTGATATCCAAGAGGATCTTCTCCAAGAGGAGGGCTTGATCTCCAAGAGGAGCTTCTCCAAGAGGAAGTCTAGATCTCCTAGAGGAGGAAGATGAGCACAGTTATCTCTTTGTGTTTCTAATACTTTGCTATCCACTCAAATGAGTTAGGGGAAGAGTCTATATAGCCTAGGCACGAAATATGAGGGAAAGAGGGCTACAAGGGTCAATGCTCATAGTGCACGCAGGCACACCTGGAAGGGTCCGGGCACCCGGACCGGTCAGAGGCGGGCACCAAGGAGGGGGCCGGGCACCCGGGGGTTGGCGCCCCGGGCACCCGGACGGGTCAGAGGGCCAGCGCCCTTAGCGGCTGGCAGGGCCGGGCACCCGGGGGTGGTGGCCCGGGCACTCCAGGGGCATCTCGAGCGCCCAGTCGGGGGAGGGCCGGGCACCCGGGGTAGATGGTGTGGGCACCCGGGGGGTGGAGGGTGCGGGAACCCGGGGGTGGATCGTGCGGGCACCCGGGGTGTCCAGAGAGCCTCCGGTTCTTCGAGACTTGGAGCTCCTTCCTCTCCTTGGGGCTCCATGTGGACTGGTGATCCCTCCATGCTTCCCTACGGTCTTCTCCTGATAGAGGCAAAGGTGTCCCGGCTTTTGATGAGATGGTGGCTATCGTTTAGGATGAAGTCGACTTTGACAATCCGACTACGAACGTGTGAGGACGTCGCGCCTTAGCAATCGCTAAACCAACTCCGAGAGGTTATTGACCACGCCGGAGCACGATCAACCTGACCATGAAGGTCTGTTTCCTGCAGGCAAACAGAGAACAAGCAAGAAACTAAGATTGCAATCTAGATATTGCGAATATAGGAGGAAAGCTTTATTGATCAAGGTGGGTTCTGTGACGCCTTGGTCTAGTCGTTGAACACAAACGAAGTATGTGAAGTTGCAGCTATGGCAAACTTTTAAGCTAAACAAAACCCAAAGTCTAAACGACGACCTAAGGGCTGTATATATGGAGGAAGAGGGGGGGGGGATTTCGTGGCCCTTGGAGGAGGGGTCCGAAACCAACCCTAACTCTTGTTTCCCCACACATACGGACTCTAAAAACAGCCTATACTTAAGTATTTCGAAAATAGATGGGCCTGGCCCAATAATAAGGTGACGCAGCACCTAGAATAGCCTCTAGACGAAATTTATGTAGTGGCATCTTGTATATTTCGTCCAAGGCTTCATGCACTCCTTATGGTGGCTTCAAAGTCCTGAAATCATCACTTGTAACTCCATTCTTGATCCTTAGCATGCCATCAACTCCATGCGTGTTCTTGCTCCAATGTTCATCCTTCTCCAAGCTAGGCCCTTCATTTGTAAGCAAAACAAATGTATCCAATTTAGGCAGCATCATATTCTCATGAACATTAGAATCATTACCAAGAGACGAAAGTACACGGTAATTTAATTGGCGTCATGTGAGCTCTAGTAATTGGTCCAGTATATGTAACAAGAGGGGTTGTGGGTGTAACAATGGTATTGATGTCCTCATCATCCTCCCTTCTTGAAATGAAGTCGTCCTCGACGGAAGCTCATCTTCCTCACCCAAATAAGGCTTCAAATATGCAATGTTAAAAGTGGGACTAACCCCAAAATCTGCAGGTAGCTCAAGGTTATATGCATTATCATTTATTTTCTCTAACACCTTAAAAGGACCATCAACACGTGGCATTAGCTTTGATTTGCGCAAATTAGGAAATCCATCCTTACGCAAATGTAACCAAACAAGATCTCCAGGTGCAAACACAACATGTTTTCTACCCTTATCTCCAGCAAGTTTACATTTAGCATTCATACGCTCAATATTTTCCTTAGTTAACTCATGCATTTTTAAAATCAATTCAGCACGTTGTTTAGCATCAAAATTAACCTTCTCCGAAGATGGAAGAGGCAACAAATCAATAGGTGCACGAGGTAGGAAACCATACACAATTTCAAAAGGGCACATCTTAGTAGTAGAATGCAATGAACGATTATAAGCAAATTCAATATGAGGCAAGCATTCTTCCCACATTTTCTTATTATTCTTCAAAACATCCCTAAGCATAGTAGACAATGTTCTATTGACTACTTCAGTTTGTCCATCAGTTTGGGGGTGACAAATATTATTAAAAAGCAGTTTAGTCCCCAACTTATCCCATAAACATCTCCAAAAGTGGCTAAGGAATTTAGTATCACGATCTGAAACAATAGTATTTGGCACACCATGCAAGCGAATAATTTCCCAAAAGAACAAATCAGCAACATTAACAGCATCATCGCTTTTATGACATGGTATAAAGTGTGCCATTTTCAAAAATTTATCCACGACAACAAATATGATGTCCCTCCCCTTCTTTGTTCGAGGTAAACCTAAAACAAAGTCCATAGATATATCCTCCCAAGGAACACTAGGTACAGGCAAAGGCATATATAAACCATGAGAATTGAGTCGTGACTTAGCTTTTTGACATGTAGTGCAGCGAGCAACACGCTCAACATCCCGTCTCATCTTTGGCCAAAAGAAATGTGTAGCAAGTATATCCTCTGTCTTCTTCACGCCAAAGTGTCCCATTAGTCCTCCTCCATGCGCCTCCTGCAACAACAAAAGACGAACGGAGCTAGCTGGAATGCATAGCTTGTTAGCATGAAACACAAACCCATCGTTAACAGCATTTAACTTGTTCCATGTTCTACCTTCTTTACAATTCTGCAATACATCTTTAAATTCAGCATCATGCACATATTGATCTTTGATGGTCTCCAAACCAAATATTTTGAAGTCAAGTTGTGAAAGCATAGTATAGCTGACGAGACAAAGCATCGGCAATAACATTTTCTTTACCCTTCTTGTGTTTAATGACACAAGGGAAAGTCTCAATGAATTCCACCCATTTAGCATGTCTACGATTCAGTTTAGCTTGACTTTTAATATGTTTCAAAGATTCATGATCAGAATGTATAACAAATTCTTTGGGCCATAAATAATGTTGCCATGTCTCTAAAGTCGAACAAGAGCATATAATTCTTTATCATAAGTAGAATAGTTCAGACTAGGCCCACTCAATTTTTAGAAAAGTATGCAACAGGTTTGCCATCTTGTAATAACACACCTCCTAATCCAATTCCACTGGCATCACATTCAAGCTCAAAAGTCTTATTAAAATCAGGAAGTTGGAGTAAAGGAGCATGTGTCAACTTATCTTTCAATACCGTGAAGGCTTCTTCCTGTGCTGTACCCCAAACAAAAGGCACATCCTTCTTTGTAAGCTCGTTGAGAGGTGCAGCAATGGTGCTGAAATCTCTCACAAAACGCCTATAGAAACCAGCGAGGCCAAGGAAACTCTTCACTTGTGTGACCGTTTTGGGCAGCGGCCAACTCTCAATAGCTTCAATCTTGGCTTTATCAACTTCAATTCACCGTGGAGTAACAACATAGCCAAGAAAAGATACTCGGTCGGTGCAAAAGGTGCACTTTCCAAGGTTACCAAACAAACGTGCATCACGTAGAGCAATAAAAACAGCACGTAAATGTTCCAAATGTTCTTCCAAAGATCTGCTATAAATCAGTATATCATCAAAATAGACTACCACAAATCGTCCATTGAAATCACGTAAAACTTCGTTCATTAGTCTCATGAAAGTACGAGGTGCATTAGTTAACCCAAAAGGCATGACTAACCACTCATATAAACCAAACTTAGTTTTAAATGTTGTTTTCCATTCATCTCCCAATTTCACACGAATTTGATGGTATCCACTCATAAAATCAACTTTGGAGAATATTGTAGAGCCACTCAATTCATCAAGCATATCATCTAGCCTAGGAATAGGATGACGATAACGAATAGTAATATTATTAATGCATCTACAATCAACACACATACGCGACGTACCATCCTTTTTAGGCACTAGTATAATAGGAACAACACAAGGACTAAGAGATTCACGTATATAACCTTTGTCGAGTAGCTCTGACTTGACGCATAATCTCCTTCGCCTCCTCCGGATTGGTACGGTATGGTGCACGGTTGGGTAGCGATGCACCGGGAATTAAGTCAATTTGATGCTCAATCCCTCGAATAGGTGGTAATCCCAAAGGCACGTCTTGTGGAAGAGCGTCGCCGAACTCTGCAAAATGTTAGTGATAGCGAGGGGCAAAGAAGGAAGGCACGTCCTCGAATGAAAATAATGCCTCTTTGCACACAAAAGCATAGCAAACAGATTTGCTAAAATCTAGCTTATCAATATCAGATTTGGTGGCAAGTAAACATGCACTTTTCAATTTAATTTCGGAAGCAACACCGGATGGTTTATTATTAGGCTTCATTTGTTGCTCAAATTCTTTTGCCACAATCTGATTTTCACTCTTATTTTTCTCCTGTTTTGCTTTATTAGCTCTATGAATATCATCTTTCAAAATGGAATCAGGAGTCATAGGAAGCAAAGTAATATTTGTATCCTTATGAACAAGAGTATACTGATAGTTTCTACCATGGTGTACGTAATTTTTATCAAATTGCCATTGTCTACCAAGTAATAAGGAACATGCTTGCATAGGTACCACATCACAATCAACATAATCAGCATATGTAGAGATACTAAAATGCACCCGAGCAGTCGTGTTACCTTAACCTTGCCGCTGTTGTTGAGCGATTGGATGTAGTAAGGATGTGGATGTGGTCATGTGGTGAGAGATAGCTTCTCCACCATCGCCATGCTAGCCAAGTTGTTGCAGCTCCCTCCATCTATGATGGCCTTGAATAGAATGTTCCTTCACAACTCCTTTGTATGGAACAAATTATGCCTCTGATTTTGCTCAGCTTGTGTAACCTGCACACTCAAAACACGTTGAGCAACTAAACATTCATACCTGTCGGCATCTTGACAGCCATGTATTGCGTCTCATGATCAGAATCATCTCCACCGTGTTCTTCATGTGTAATAAGAGCCAAAGTCTCCTCATCATAGTCACTAGCGGACTCATACCCACCATTCTCAGTAGCAATCATCACACACTGAGATTTGCTATATCTTGCAAAATGTCCTCTTCCCTTACAACGACGACAAATAATATCACTTGTGTGCCCTGTTAACGCCATGGAAGAAGAAGAGCTCTGTGCAGGCCCGGCAGGTGTGCTCTTGGCAGATAGTGGTGGTTGTGCATGCTTTCTTGTATCATAGTTGGAGGTGGCACCTGAAGGAGGTGATGGTGCAGTGGAAGTAGATGATGCACGTGGTGTCCATGATGAAGGTCGACCTGCAGAGAAGTTAGTTCACGCCAATGCCTGTCGATCCTGCACTTCACGTTCAGCTTTACAAGCAAGATGGAAAAAATGAGTGATATTATTATAATCCTTCTACTCTAGAATGGTCTGAATCTCTCTATTTAATCCACCCGTAAAACATGCAAGCATAGCTTCATTCTCCTCAACAATACCACATCTAATCAAGCCAGTTTGTAATTCCTGATAATATTCTTCTACATAAAAAGCGCTGCAATTTTTGAAGTAATTCACGTTGATAATATGGTGGAACCCAACGAGTACGCATAGCAGTTTTCAAAGCAGCCCAAGTAGTTGGAACATGATATAATCTACAATGTTCAGGCCACCAAACATATGCAAAGCTAGTGAAAGCACAAACAGCGGCAGGAACACGTCTCTCCTCAGGATATTGTAAACATGTAAATCGTTGTTCAGTTTCTAACTCCCAAGTAAGAAATATATCAGGAACATATCTACCCTCAAATGGTGGAATATTCAGTTTCAGTTTAGGGAGATGGTCATGATATCGTACCTGAGGGGGGGCCCTACATTGCCATTATTTGCATGTGGACGACCTGGTGGTTGCATGTAGTTTTGATTTTGATCAACTTCATCCTCGTAATCTCCCACATAATCATCCTCCTCCGCATCAGCAGCAGGACCCACAGAAGTATCAACAGCAGCACCAACCATTTGGCCAAGCGCAAGAGGGATACGGCTCGCTCGGCGGAGGGCTGTTTCGCGACGTGGAGGTAGTCGTTGTTGTTGTTGTTGTAGAGGTGCGTTAGGTGCAGCCGGTGGTGGTGGTGGAAGATGCGCGAGCAATTTATTAAACTTGTTATCGAGCTTTGTTTCGAACGTCTTCTCCATGGCCTCTTCAAATCTGTTTAGCACATCTTGCACCTGTCCACTCATCATTTGCTGAAATTTATCATGCAACTCCTTATTCGTCATGTTCTCCCAGTCAGTCTCGTCAGCTTGTGATCCTGGATGGTTAGCAGCAATAGAAACACAAAAGAATAGGATCCTACAGACTACTAACAAGAGGTGGTGGTGGGTGTCACAAATCCATCAAGCAAATCTCAAATTCTTACCAGTTCTTACCCAGCAGCAGGCGGTGATCGGCAACCGTTGTAGTGAAAACTCTCAAAGCTTAGATAGAGCGATTACCAGGGAGAGTCAAATGCACGACGTAGATGTATGTGGATCTGGGAAGGCTTATAATATGGTAGCAAAAAGGGTCAGCAATAATCAATTCAGAGATGCAAAGTTGAATAAACGCTCAACGACGGTATTGTGCTGGTCCTAGGCTAGACCGTGCTAGAGACGCGAGCCTAGAACACTAAAAAAATCACGGCGCTGCACGTAAACAAGGGAAAAGCACACTCTGGGAATTTTTTTTCGCTCTGTTTTTTTTGCGCTCCTCTTTTTTTCGCTCTTTTTTTTGCTCTCTTCTTTTTTTGCGAAAAATCACTATAATGGCAAGTGTCTCAAAACTCTTCCCAGGTCAAACTGACAGGATGTGCACGGAATTTTTTTTTGACTTTTTTTCAGAAATAAGGGCAGCGACGACGAAAAAGTGCCACAAAAAATCACTATGATGGCACGTGGCTTTAAAGACTCAGAAAAGCCTAAACACAGGATAGTGACAAAAAAATTTGGCCTAAAAACTGCCCGGGGGTCTCTAGACTCCTTTCTTTTTCGAGACCTACTCAGGCAAGGAAACACGAAACAGAAATTAAACGGACCTTGAAAACAAACCTAATATGAAAGTAACTTGGATTGGTGGTGGATATATGGTGGTAGGATATGGCAGCGGTGCTGGTATATGGATACAGATTGGTGGTGGTATATGGATACAGATTGGTGCTGGTATATGGATATGGATTGGTGGTGTATATGGATACGGACTGCTGGTGGTATATGGATATGGATCGGCGGCGAAGAAGGGGCGGTTGTAGATGGCAGGGGCGATGATGATGGTGCGGTGGCTGCATGACAACTTATGACCAGAACTCGAAACTCTAAAAGACTAGACTCTAAGACCAGCAACTAGACACGACGATGCAACCGCAAATTCAACAAAGCAAAATCTCGAAAAGACTATGCAAAGGCTCAGTTGGTTCGGGATATGATGAACTAACCCTATTTTTTGTGGCCTTTTAATTGGACTGTAGGTATGAAGGACATACTCGATCTAAACTATGAAAAAGCTGGAAAATCTCACCGAAGCAACACGGAAATCTGATACCACTTGATAGAGGCAAAGGTGTCCCGTCTTTCGATGAGATGGTGGCTATCGTTTAGGATGAAGTCGACTTTGTGATCCGACTACGAGCGTGTGAGGACGTCGCACCTTAACAATCGCTAAACCAACTCGGAGAGGTTATTGACCACCCGAGCACGATCAACACGACCACGAAGGTGCATTTCCTGCAGGCAAACGAAGAACAAGCAAGAAACTAATATTGCAATCTGGATATTGTGAATATAAGAGGAAAGCTTTATTGATCAATGTGGGGTTCTGTGACGCCTTGGTCTGGTCGTTGAACACAAACGAAGTATGCGAAGTTGCAGCTATGGCGAACTTTTAAGCTAAACAAAACCCAAAGTCTAAACGACGCCCTAAGGGCTGTATATATGGAGGAAGAGGGGGGGGGGAATTTGTGTCCCTTGCAGGAGGGGTCCGAAACAAACCCTAACTCTTGTTTCCCCACACATACGGACTCTAAAAACAGCCTATACTTAAGTATTTCGAAAATACATGGGCCTGGCCCAATAATAAGGTGACGCATCACCTAGAATAGCCTCTAGACGAAATTTATGAAGTGGCATCTTGTATATTTCGTCCAAGGCTTCATGCACTCCTTATGGTGGCTTCAAAGACCTGAAATCATCACTTGTAACTCTGTTCTTGATTCCCTTGCGCATGCCATCAACTCCATGCGTGTTCTTGCTCCAATGTTCATCCTTCTCCAAGCTAGGCCCTTCATTTGTAAGCAAAACAAATGTATCCAATTTAGGCAGCATCATATTCTCATGAACATTAGAATCATTACCAAGAAGCGAAAGTACACAGTAATTTAATTGGCGTGCGCGAGCTCTAGTAATTGGTCTAGTATATGTTACAGTAGGGGCTGTGGGTGTAACAATGGTATTGATGTCCTCATCATCTCCTCGGTACCTAAGAATGCATAAAGTTTCCGATTGAGGTAGGAGCCATTTCTTATGTGTATCCAAAGGGAGCTCGAAGAGGAAAGAGGTAACCTCGGTTTTGATATCCACATGCATGGGCTCTCGTCATTGGTCCACTTGGTGTTCGAGGTGATGATGAAATGTCTGTGGGGATGATCGTAGGATGTTCCACATCATCTTCTCCCCCTTGGTAAAGGTCTGACCTCGGATCGAAAACAAAATAACCATGGGGAAGAGATGGCTTCGCCGTGTAAGGTGGACAATCACCAAGTACTCATCATCTTCAAGCTCGAAATGGGCACTCTCCAATGTCACACCTTCTAGTGATTCCTTCAAAAGGAGCAAGTACAACAAACACTTGGAAAAATAAATGTGGTTAGCGTTAGTGCAAAACCAAGCAATCAAGAGATGATTCACTAAACAAGTGTTGTCATCAAGCATAGCATATGGTGTGACAAGGGATTGTGACATGTCATGTAAGCACATAAATTGAGCAAAGTCAAGGGCATCATGGAAACAAGCATGTAAATGTGAGGTAGCGATGCAAATATGTGTGACAAGAGAATAAGCATCCACCTCAATCTCATAGCAAGCATGCATAAGGCGCTCAAAGAACGGTCCATGGTAGGCATAAGAGTCAGTCACAACACCAAATGAAATGAAATTTCCAAGCACATGGGGAAGGTGCAAGACTATCCAGGCATAATGTGCATATGGTGTGGTGAAAATAGTGTGGCACTCAACACAAATGATATAGCAGTTGTGCAACATGTGTGAGGCAATTAAGTCATGCAAGCTAGTAGTGCAAAGATGCAACAAACTATAGGTAATCATGGCAATTATGTCATGTGTGCAAATAGTAGATATAGGTAATGCACATGGCATATCGCAGGCACGAACACTAAGCAATATCAAGGTATCATCATAGGCATTGGGCACAAAGCAAACATGGCAATAACAAGCAATATCTCCACCAAGCTTGCAAATACACATACGAGTACTAGAATCAATCATCATGTGTAATACAAAGCATGGGTCACAAATGCATGGTAAAGGCATAGGAACAAGCATGTCATGCAAAGTGAACATAGCAAGATGGGCATACAATATGTAATGGACAATAACCAATAATCATGTGAGGGCCATGTAGAAGAAATTTGTGAAGTGATACGTCTCCAAAGTATCTATAATTTTTTATTGCTCCATGTTATATTATCTACTGTTTTGGACAATATTGGGCTTTATTATCCGCTTTTATATTATTTTGGGACTAACCTATTAACCGGAGGCCCAGCCCAGAATTGTTGTTTTTTTGCCTATTTCAGAGTTTAGGGAACGTGATTTTTAGGAAGATTATGATCCGGGAGACTTGGACCCTACGTCAAGAAAGAAAAGAGGAGGCCACGAGGTAGGGGGGCGCGCCCTCCACCCTCGTGGGCCCCCTGTTGCTCCACCGATGTACTCCTTCCTCCTATATATACCTCATTGCCCCCAAGCGATCGGAATCGGAGCCAAAAACCTAATTCCACCGCGCAACCTTACGTACCTATGAGATCCCATCTTGGGGCTGTTAGGAGCTCATGGGAGGCATCCATCACGGAGGGCTTCTACGTCATCACCATAGCCTCTCCGATGAAGTGTGAGCAGTTTATCTTAGACCTTGGTCCATAGTTAGTAGCTAGATGGCTTCTTCTCTCTTTTGGATCTCAATACAATATTCTCCCCTCTCTCATGGAGATCTATTCGATGTAATCTTCTTTTTGCGGTGTGTTTGTTGAGACCGATGAATTGTGGGTTTATGATCAAGATTATCTATGAACAATATTTGAATCTTCTCTGAATTCTTTTATGTAAGATTGGTTATCTTTGCAAGTCTCTTCGAATTATCAGTTTGGTTTGGCCAACTAGATTGGTTTTTCTTGCAATGGAAGAAGTGCTTAGCTTTGGGTTCAATCTTGCAGTGTCCTTTCCCAGTGACAATAGGGGCAGCAAGGCACGTATTGTATTGTTGCCATCGAGGATAACAAGATGGGGTTTTTCTCATATTGCATGAATTTATTCCTCTACATCATGTCATCTTGCTTAAGGCGTTACTCTGTTTTCATGAACTTAATACTCTAGATGCATGCTGGATAGCGGTCGATGAGCGGAGTAATAGTAGTAGATCTTGAGGCGGAGTCGATCTACTTGTCTCGGACGTGATGCCTATATACATGATCATACCTAGATATTCGCATAACTATGCTCAATTCTGTCAATTGCTCAACTGTAACTCGTTCACCCACCGTAAAATATTTATGCTCTTGAGAGAAGCCACTAGTGAAACCTATGGCCCCAGGGTCTATCTTCAACATATTAATCTTCCTACACTTGTTTATTATCTTTGCCTTTTTACTTTGCTTTTATTTTACTTTGCATCTTTATCACAAAAATACCAAAAATATTATCCTATCATATCTATCAGATCTCACCCTCGTGAGTGACCGTGTAGGGATTGACAACCCCTTATCGCGTTGGTTGAGAGGAGTTATTTGCTTTGTGCGGTCACGAGGGACTCATGGCGTAGCCTCCTCTTTGGATTGATACCTTGGTTCTCAAAAACTGAGGGAAATACTTACGCTTAGTTTGCTGCATCATCCTTTCCTCTTCAAGGAAATCCAACCTAGTGCTCAAGAGGTAGCAAGAAGAATTTACGGCGTTGTTCTTGGGGAGTCTCATAAAAGTCAACATACCAAGTACCCATCACAATCCCTTATCTCCCGCAGTACATTATTTGCCATTTGCCTCTCGTTTTCCTCTCCCCCACTTCACCCTTGCCGTTTTATTCGCCCTCTCTTTTCTGTTCGCCTCTTTTTCACTTACATTTTGTTTGCTCGTGTGTTGGATTGCTTGTTTGTCACGATGGCTCAAGATAATACCAAATTGTGTGACTTTACCAATACCAACAATAATGATTTCCTTAGCACTCCGATTGCTCCTCTTACCAATACTGAATCTTGTGAAATCAATCTTGCTTTGTTGAATCTTGTCATGAAAGATCAATTCACGGCCTTCCTAGTGAAGAATCGGCTACTCATCTAAATAACCGTTGATTTGTGTGATATGCAAAAGAAGAAAGATGTTGATAATGATATTGTTAAATTGAAGCTATTTCCTTTTTAAGCTTAGAGATCGTGCTAAAGCTTGGTTTTCGTCTTTGCCTAAAAATAGTATTGATTCTTGGAACAAGTGCAAAGATGCTTTTATCTCTAAGTATTTTCCTCCCGCTAAAATCATCTCTCTTAGAAATGATATTATGAATTTTAAGCAACTTGATCATGAACATGTTGTGCAAGCTTGGGAGAGGATGAAATTAATGATACGTAATTGCCCTACTCATGGTTTGAATTTGTGGATGATTATACAAAAAATTTATGCTAGATTGAATTTTTCTTCTAGAAATCTTTTAGATTCGGCTGCGGGAGGCACTTTTATGGAAATCACTTTAGGATAAGCTACTAAACTCCTAGATAATATTATGGTTAATTATTATCAATGGCACACTGAAAGATCTACTAATAAAAAAGTGCATGCGATAGAAGAAATTAATGTTTTGAGTGGAAAGATGGATGAACTTATGAAATTATTTGCTACTAAGAGTGTTTCTTGATCCTAATGATATGCCTTTGTCTACTTTGATTGAGAATAATAATGAATCTATGGATGTGAATTTTGTTGGTAGGAATAATTTTGGTAACAATGCGTATAGAGGAAACTTTAATCCTAGGCCTTATCCTAGTAATTCCTCTAATAATTATGGAAATTCCTACAACAACTCTTATGGAAATTTTAATAATATGCCCTCTGAATTTGAGACTAGTGTTAAAGAGTTTATGAATTCACAAAAGAATTTCAATGCTTTGCTTGAAGAGAAATTGCTTAAAGTTGATGAATTGGCTAGGAACATTGATAGAATTTCTCTTGATGTTGATTTTTTAAAGCTTAGATCTATTCCTCTTAAGCATGATATCAATGAGTCTCTCAAAGCCATGAGAATTTCCATTGATGAGTGCAAAGAAAGAACCGCTACAAAAGATGCCTTTATTAAAGCGTGTTCTTCTAGTTCCTATGAAAATAAAGATGAAGATCTAAAAGTTATTGATGTGTCCCCTATTAAATCTTTGTTTTGCAATATGAATCTTGATAATGATGGGACTGAATATGATCCACCTTTACCTAGAAGGCGTTCCAAAAATTTGGAGTTTTTAGATCTTGATGCTAAAATTGATAAAAGTGGGATTGAAGAAATCAAAACCCTAGATGTTGCTAAACCCACTATTTTTTATTTCAAGGAATTTATTTATGAAAATTGCTCTTTGATTGATTGTGTTTCCTTGTTACAATCCGTGCTAAATTCTCCTCATGCTTATAGTCAAAATAAAGCCTTTACCAAACATATCGTTGATACCTTGATGCAATCTTATGAAGAAAAACTTGAGTTGGAAGTTTCTATCCCTAGAAAACTTTACGATGAGTGGGAACCAACTATTAAAATTAAGATTAAGGATCATGAATTCTATGCTTTATGTGATTTGGGTGCTAGTGTTTCCACTATTCCCAAAACTTTGTGCGATTTGCTAGATTTCCGTGATTTTGATGATTGCTCTCTAAACTTGCACCTTGCAGATTCCACTATTAAGAAACCTATGGGAAGAATTAATGATGTTCTTATTGTTGCAAATAGGAATTATGTGCCCGTAGATTTTATCATTCTTGATATAGATTGCAATCCTTCATGTCCTATTATTCTTGGTAGACCTTTCCTTAGAACGATTGGTGCAATTATTGATATGAAGGAAGGGAATATTAGGTTCCAATTTCCATTAAATAAAGGCATGGAACACTCCCTAGGAAGAAAATAAAATTACCATATGAATCTATTACGAGAGCCACTTATGGATTGCCTACCAGAGATGGCAATACCTAGATCTATCCTTGCTTTTATGCCTAGCTAGGGGCGTTAAACGATAGCGCTTGTTGGGAGGCAACCCATTTATTTTTAGTTTTTTTTGCTTTTGCTTCTATTTAGGAATAAATATTTGATCTAGCCTCTGGTTAGATGTGTTTTTATGTTTTAATTAGTGTTTGTGCCAAGTTAAACCTATAGGATCTTCTTGGATGATAGTTATTTGATCTTGCTGTAATTTCCAGAAACTTTCGGGTCACGAGAACAATTGCTAAAAATCACCAGAACGTGATAAAATAGTGATTCCAATAGCTTCTGATCAATAAACAAATTTCCTAGGCCTTCCTAGTTTTTTTAGATTTTTTGGAGTTCCAGAAGTTTGTGTTAGTTACAGATTACTACAGACTGTTCTGTTTTTGACAGATTCTGTTTTTCGGGTGTTGTTTGCTTATTTTGATGAATCTATGGCTAGTAAAATAGTTTACAGACCATAGAGAAGCTGGAATACAGTAGGTTTAACACCAATATAAATAAAGAATGAGTTCATTACAGAACCTTGAAGTGGTCTTTTGTTTTCTTTCGCTAACGGAGCTCACGAGATATCTGTTAAGTTTTGTGTTGTGAAGTTTTCAAGTTTTGGGTGAAATCTTTTTGATGGATTATGGAACAAGGAGTGGCAAGAGCCTAAGCTTGGGGATGCCCATGGCACCCCCAAGATAATCTAAGGACACCAAAAAGTCAAAGCTTTGGGATGCCCCGAAAGGCATCCCCTCTTTCGTCTACTTCCATCAGTAACTTTACTTGGAGCTATATTTTTATTCACCACATGATATGTGTTTTGCTTGGAGCATCTTGTATGATTTGATTCTTTGCTTTTTAGTTTACCACAATCATCCTTGCTGTACACACCTTTTGAGAGAGCCATACTTGATTTGGAATTTGCTAGAATACTCTATGTGCTTCACTTATACCTTTTGAGCTATATAGTTTTGCTCTAGTGCTTCACTTATATCTTTTAGAGCACGGTGGTGGATTTTTTTTATAGAAACTATTGATCTCTCATGCTTCACTTAGATTATTTTGAGAGTCTTAAATAGCATGGTAATTTGCTTAATAATCCTAAATATGCTTGGTATTCAAAATTTGTAAAACTTTCTTTTGAGTGTGTTGAATACTAAGAAAAGTTTGATGCTTGATAGTTGTTTTGAGATATGAAGATGGTGATATTGGAGTCATGCTAGTTGAGTAGTTGTGAATTTGAGAAATACTTGTGTTAAAGTTTGTGATTCCCGTAGCATGCACGTATGGTGAACCGTTATGTGATGAAGTCGGAGCATGATTTATTTATTGATTGTCTTCCTTATGAGTGGCGGTCGGGGACGAGCGATAGTCTTTTCCTACCAATCTATCCCCCAAGGAGCATGCGCTTAATACTTTGCTTTGATAACTTGTAGATTTTTGGAATAAGTATATGAGTTCTTTATCACTAATGTTGAGTCCATGGATTAGACGCACTTTTCTTCCTTCCACCATTGCTAGCCTCTCTAATACCGCGCACTTTTCGCCGGTATCATACACCCACCATATACCTTCCTCAAAACATCCACCATACCTACCTATCATGTCATTTCCATAGCCATTCCGAGATATATTGCCATGCAACTTTCCACCGTTCCGTTTATTATGACACGCTCCATCATTGTCATATTGCTTAGCATGATGATGTAGTTGACATCATATTTGTGGCAAGCCACCGTTCATAATTATTTCATACATGTCACTCTTGATTCATTGCATATCCCGGTACACCGCCGGAGGCATTCATAGAGTCATATTTTGTTCTAAGTATCGAGTTCTAATTGTTGAGTTGTAAGAAAATAAAAGTGTTTTGATCATCATTTTTAGAGCATTGTCCCAAGTGAGGAAAAGGATGATGGAGACTACGATTCCCCCACAAGTCGGGATGAGACTCCGGACGAAAAAAAGAGAAAAGAGGCCATAAAAAAAGAGAAAAGGCCCAAATAAAAAAATGAGAGAAAAAGAGAGAAAGAACAATGTTACTATCCTTTTACCACACTTGAGCTTCAAAGTAGCACCATGATCTTCATGATAGAGAGTCTCATTTCGTCACTTTCATATACTAGTGGGAATTTTCATTATAGAACTTGGCTTGTATATTCCAATGATGGGCTTCCTCAAAATGGCCTAGGTCTTCATGAGCAAGCGAGTTGGATGCACACCCACTTAGTTTCTTTTGTTGAGCTTTCTCATACTTATAGCTCTAATGCATCCGTTGCATGGCAATCCCTACTCACTCACATTGATATCTATTGATGGGCATCTCCATAGCCCGTTGATACGCCTAGTTGATGTGAGCCTATCTTCCCTTTTTTGTCTTCTCCACAACCACCATTCTATTCCACAAATAGTGCTATATCCATGGCTCACGCTCATGTATTGCGTGAAGGTTGAAAAAGTTTGAGAATGTCAAAAGTATGAAACAATTGCTTGGCTTGTCATCGGGGTTGTGCATGATTTAAATACTTTGTGTGGTGAAGATAGAGCATATGAGACTATATGATTTTGTAGGGATAACTTTCTTTGGCCATGTTATTTTGAGAAGACATGATTGCTTTGTTAGTATGCTTGAAGTATTATTATTTTTATGTCAATATGAACTTTTGTCTTGAATCTTTCGGATGTGAATATTCATACCACAATTAAGAAGAATTACATTGAAATTATGCCAACACTACAGGAATCCAGTATTTTGCCGTCTGCCACGGACGGGCCAGCAAAACACAGGCAATGACGGCAAAGAAGCTTTCGTCGGCGAACAACAAGAAGGGCCCAGCAAACAGCGAGTCGGCAAAAGGTCCTTTGCCGTCTGCTTTTTATATGAATGACAAAAGAGTCCTTTGCCTACAGCGGTGGTCGATAAAGAGGAGGGACGGCAAAATCTTGGGCGTCACTTGGCGTTAATCATTAAGCGGCTAATGGCGGCCTTTACCGTCCGCCGATGGATGGCAAATTTGGCGCCTCTTTGCCGTCCGCTTGATTGGCGTCGAGAATGCGTCGATGCCGCTGTTTTTGCCGTACGCCATGGCGGACGGCAAAGGCAAAGTCTTTGCCATCCGCTTAGCTTTATCGTCCGCCACGGTAGGCAAATTTGCCAAATGGCCCATCTCTCAGGAAGCACAGGTGGGCGCCACGTGCCCCCTTGCCGTCTGCCTTGACGGCAAAGGGGTCTTTACCGTCTAACTGCAGACTGACAAAACTACCTGCCTCTTTTTATTCTGTTTTCTTATATCCAACAATTATCACAGCAAATATATCACAGGACTCTTTCACAATAAATATCCACACATATATATCGAACATAATAAATATCCAGCACATATATATCCATCCATACATACATAGTAGGTTGCACATAGTTCCATCGATCCATACATATTACAATATGCAAAGTTTCATCATAGCAATCTAGTTTCATCATAGCAAGTTAATTCCATCATAGCAAGCAAGCAGAATACAAGAAGTGCATCAAAGGAAAAAACAAGCAATCCATCATAGGAAGCTGGCTTCCGTGAACTGAATGAAACCTGCAAAATGACAAATAAGAAAGTTAGAAAAAGAAGACTAGAAGAAGAATTAGACTAGAAGAAAAAGAATAGAAGAAGAAGAAGAAGACTAGAAGAAGAAGTATATGCCATTTATTAGCTAACTTAGGTGAACTGGATCATTTATGAGCTAAATTAGTTGAAATGGAATGGTTCGTTTATGAGCTAACTTAGGTGAAATGGATCGTTTATTAGCTAACCTAGGTGAAATGGATCGTTTATGAGCTATCTTAGGTGAAATGGATCGTTTATGAGCTAAGTTAGGTGAAATGGATCGTTTATGAGCTAACCTAGGTGAAATGGATTGTCTATGAGCTAACCTAGGTGAAATGGGTCATTTATGAGCTAACCTAGGTGAAATAGGTCGTTTATGAGCTAACCTAGGTGAAATAGGTCGTTTATGAGCTAACCTAGGTGAAATGGGTCGTTTATGAGCTAACCTAGGTGAAATGGGTCGTTTATGAGCTAACCTAGGTGAAATGGGTCGTTTATGAGCTAACCTAGGTGAAATGGGTCGTTTATGAGCTAACCTAGGTGAAATGGATCATTTTGGAGCTAAGTAAGGTGAAATGGATCGTTTATGAGCTAACATAGGTGAAATGGATCGTTTATGAGCTAACCTAGGTGAAATGGGTCGTTTATGAGGTAACCTAGGTGAAATAGGTCGTTTATGAGCTAACCTAGGTGAAATGGGTCGTTTATGAGCTAACCTAGGTGAAATGGGTCGTTTATGAGTTAACCTAGGTGAAATGGGTCGTTTATGAGCTAACCTAGGTGAAATGGGTCGTTTATGAGCTAACCTAGGTGAAATGGGTCGTTTATGAGGTAACTAAGCTAATTATGCAATTTTTGACATAAGTAAGCTAAGTACATATCGTTAGCTCATAAATGGGTCATTCTTGAAACGCTTTTTGGAAAGACGTGTCTCTTGGAAGAATTCTCCTTCATATGTGTCTGGGTTAATGTGAGGTTCATAATCCTCTTCCTTTGGGGGAGAAAGTCTAGCAAGTGGCGGCACTTCATAAACGACATCCCAACCTTTGATTTGGATTAGTTTGGCAGGCCCACGGTAGATAGAATACTTGGAGTGCTTTGTTGAGCCGTAATAATATAGACATCAGGAACACCTAAATGGGTCCTTTGGTTGATTTCAACTAGCCCTATATGTTCATGAGTCCTTCCAGTCTACTTCGGCTGAAACCAATAACATTTGAAGACTACGACATTCGGTGGGTTTTCACCATAGAACATAAGTTCATAAATTGCTTCAACTCTCCCATAATACTCGGTACCTCCTTCACGTAGATAGCGAGATACACAAAAATTTGTAGACTTTCGATTGACCATAGATAGCTCTTTGCCATAGATGCGAAAGCGATACCCGTTGATGTCGTACTTGTCAAATGAACAGACCTTATAGTCAAAACCATTAGCGACTTGTCTCAATTCGGCGTCCATAGACTCTTAATTAGCCTACAAGTTTAATATGAAAGGATTGTTGCATTACGCACAAATTAGCGAATGAAATGAAATTGTCTAATAGAAATTACCGTTTGTTTGAACCAAGAGATGAAACGGGATAGCCGCCTCCTTGCTTTGTGAGAAGCTCATACTCTTGACGGAATCCTTTTGGATCTCCGCTCCATATGAGAATATGGCGGCGTATCGACTGTATGACATATCCGGGAATAAGAGCAGTTCAAAGGAAATAGAAGTTGCGAAACAATGTACCGAGAACTTACTCGATGTCTGGCCGCACTTCTATCGAGGTTGTTGAAGATATACAACAAAATGGCCCGCCATTCTTTGTTATCCAAAAGATACTTTGGATGTGAAACACTAGCTGGTGCGAGATTCCCTTTGAATAGGCTGAGGTTGGATCCACCCTTTTTAGGGTCGTCAACATTGTACCGAGGCTTCAGATTATGCAAATGACGATTTTTGGCTTCGTAGTGTGCTGTTACGACGTTTGCCGCCTCCTCTGTGATGAATGCCTCAGCCATCGATGCTTCAATTCTACGTTTATTTTTACATTTTTCTCGAAGCGTCTTCCGCATGTTTTGTAACGGCCTATCACATAGCGCCTCCAGATCGACTCTAGCCTTAGTATTATCCTTTGACTTCCCATCTATGCCGAACAATGTACCAAAAAGTGCCTCGGCGATATTCTTCTCAGTGTGCATCACGTCGATGTTGTGTGGGCAAAGGAGGTCTTTGAAGTAAGCGAGATCCCATAAGCATGTTTTGTGAGTCCACACGTGCTTAGTATTATACCCCTTGAAGTACCACAGACGATGTGGATGCGGCTCGAGGCGTTTAAGCGATCCGGGGTTTGTTGGTCTATCAATGCGGGTGGTGCGAGTTTTTGACAACTCTACCTCGATGAAGTTCTTGTCTTTCACGAACTTATGGCGAGGATCGAGGAACTGTCTATGCATGTCGAAGCAAGAAAACTTGCGACCGGCACGAAGCCAATGAAACACAAGAGCTCCCTTGCATGTGGGGCAGGGAACTTTCCATGCACACACCAATAGCGAATAAGCGCATCTGGCCCGGCAAGTCATGCGTCGAGTACATGTACGGATACGCATTATGAAGTTCCGTTTGCTATAGGCGTCGTATGTCTTGAACCCATTATCCCGGGCTTCTTGCAATTCGTCCTTAAGAGGGTGCATGTACACATTCATATTTTCCCGGATAGTTGGGCCTGGAATTATCAACGTCGGGAAAATGTTCTTTCTTTGCATAATCTGTCCGGGGAGATTGAGTGGAAAGACAAATCACGGGCCAACAAGCGTATTGGGCTGCCGTCATACCAAACACATTGAATCCATCCGTCTTGATGCCGACTCGAGGATGCCTCGGATCTGCCGCTTTGTCGACATGTAATTCATCAAACTTTTCCACGCAACACCATCCGATGTGTGTACGCTGTTCTCTGATACACGTCTCGTAATAAGCGAGAGAGGATGTGTACCGGAGAACAACGGGGAAAACAGCAGCGAAATTTATGCGTCGGATCCGGAGCAAAGCATATGGGAAAATGAACCCAATATACACATACTCGGGCTGTCCATGGATAGCGTTGGACAATTCGAAAGAATCAAGGTTATTAATATGCAAATGCATGCATATTTATAACTATGACGCTTCGAGCAGGAGACACATATTGATTCACGCATCTTGATGATTCAAGACACATATATAGCTAGCTATCAAGTTTCATCGGAATAGATAAAATAATTAATGGGGGAGGAGGACATGTCATTTGTGCTCACCCACGAGCGAAGAAGCGAGCTTTCGTCAAATGCACGGCGAGGTCGTCGAACACCAAACCTCATGGCGATGAAACAAGCGCACATTTAAAACTACCCGATCAACACAATTATATATGATGTTTTCATAACAAAATCGAAAATATATGACCTAACTAATAATTCACAAATATATGACCCGTCGGCCTCTTGAACTCCTTTTGGGAGGTGTGGGAGAATTAGAATGTCGTGTCGGGGAGTGCCGTGGTTAAAATTGAAGTGCAGGTGTGGGTCGAGAATTGAGGTGTCGTGTCGGTGTAATAAGAATTAAAGGTGTCGGGTCGGAGCTCGAGGTCGGGGTGTTGAGGTCGGGGTCGAGTCGAGGTGTCGAGTCGAGGGTCTCGAGAATTAGGTGTGTCGTGTCGAGGTCTTGGTCGGGTGAGTCGAGGTGTCGTGTCGAGTCTTAGGGTCGGGGTCGAGGTCTTGATGTCGGGTCGAGGTTTTCCCTCTTTTTCTTTTTCTTCTTCTTCTTCTTCTTCTTCTTCTTCTTCTTCTTCTTCTTCTTCTTCTTCTTCTTCTTCTTCTTCTTCTCCTTCTTCTTCTCCTTCTTCTCCTTCTTCTTCTGCTCCTTCTTCTCCTTCTTCTTCTTCTTCTTCTGCTTCTTCTTCTGCTTCTTCTTCTGCTCCTTCTTCTTCTTCTTCTTCTCCTTCTTCTTCTGCTTCTTCTTCTTCTTCTTCTTCTTCTTCTTCTTCTTCTTCTTCTTCTTCTTCTTCTTCTTCTTCTTCTTCTTCTTCTTCTTCTTCTTCTTCTTCTTCTTCTTCTTCTTCTTCTTCTTCTTCTTCTTCTTCTTCTTCTTCTTCTTCTTCTTCTTCTTCTTCTTCTTCTTCTTCTTCTTCTTCTTCTTCTTCTTCTTCTTCTTCTTCTTCTTCTTCTTCTTCTTCTTCTTCTTCTTCTTCTTCTTCTTCTTCTTCTTCTTCTTCTTCTTCTTCTTCTTCTTCTTCTTCTTCTTCTTCTTCTTCTTCTTCTTCTTCTTCTTCTTCTTCTTCTTCTTCTTCTTCTTCTTCTTCTTCTTCTTCTTCTTCTTCTTCTTCTTCTTCTTCTTCTTCTTCTTCTTCTTCTTCTTCTTCTTCTTCTTCTTCTTCTTCTTCTTCTTCTTCTTCTTCTTCTTCTTCTTCTTCTTCTTCTTCTTCTTCTTCTTCTTCTTCTTCTTCTTCTTCTTCTTCTTCTTCTTCTTCTTCTTCTTCTTCTTCTTCTTCTTCTTCTTCTTCTTCTTCTTCTTCTTCTTCTTCTTCTTCTTCTTCTTCTTCTTCTTCTTCTTCTTCTTCTTCTTCTTCTTCTTCTTCTTCTTCTTCTTCTTCTTCTTCTTCTTCTTCTTCTTCTTCTTCTTCCTTCTTCTTCTACTTCTTCTTCTTCTTCTTCTTCTTCTTCTTCTTCTTCTTCTTCTTCTTCTTCTTCTTCTTCTTCTTCTTCTTCTTCTTCTTCTTCTTCTTCTTCTTCTTCTCTTCTTCTTCTTCTTCTTCTTCTTCTTCTTCTTCTTCTTCTTCTTCTTCTTCTTCTTCTTCTTCTTCTTCTTCTTCTTCTTCTTCTTCTTCTTCTTCTTCTTCTTCTTCTTCTTCTTCTTCTTCTTCTTCTTCTTCTTCTTCTTCTTCTTCTTCTTCTTCTTCTTCTTCTTCTTCTTCTTCTTCTTCTTCTTCTTCTTCTTCTTCTTCTTCTTCTTCTTCTTCTTCTTCTTCTTCTTCTCTTCCCTCCTTCTTCTTCTTCTTCTTCTTCTTCTTCTTCTTCTCTTCCCTCCTTCTTCTTCTTCTTCCTTTCCTTTTTCCTCTTCTTCTTCTCCTCCTCTCCTCTTTTTTTTCTTCTTCTTTCCTAAAACTAAACTAAAGCTAAAACTAAACCAAAAACTAAAACTAAATCTAAAACTAAAACTAAAACTAAAACTAAATCTAAACTAAACATAAACCTAAAACTAAAAAAACAGAAAAAAGGAAAAAACTAAATCTAAACCTAAAACTAAACTAAAACTAAACCTAAACCTAAAACTAAACTAAACATAAACCTAAAACTAAAAAAACAGAAAAAAAGGAAAAAAAGAGGAGGTAGAGCTCACTTGGGGCAGGGCCAGCGGAGGAGGTGGCCAGTGGAGGAGGGGGCGGCGGCTGGGCAGGCTGGGCGGTGGCCGAGGCAACAGGCGTGGGCTGACAGGGGTGGGGGCTGATGGGGCCGGGTGGTGGGCGGCCGGGCGCTGGGGCCGGAGTCTGCAAGCGGTGCCGAACGACAGGCGGCGGGGCGACGGGGTGGGGCGCCGGGTGGTGGGGCGATGGCGCTGGCGGCGATGACGGCGGGGGTGGGCGGCGGGTGGTGGGGCGGGCGGGCGGCGAGTGGTGGGGGCGGCGTGTGAAGAGGAGAGAAGCAGAGAGAGGGCGGGGTGGGGCGCGGCCGTTAGATATGTTAAATCTTTGCCGTCCACTTTTTTGCTCTTTGCAAATACGCTGGCAGGGCGACAAAGAGGAGGGCCGATTAAGTTTTTTAAGCAGCTCGTCGGTGGGGACCCTCCTCTTTGTCATCTGCTGGCCGACGACAAAGAATCTTTACCGTCTGCTAGCGGACTGAAGAAGAAGGCTGATGGCAAACAAAGTCTTTGCCATCGGCCGGTTCTTTGCCCGTCTGCTTTTGAAATGGTGATGGCAAAGAGCTTCTTGCCATCGACTAGTGCATGAAAGAGCTGGCAGATGGCAAAGTAGTTGATTCCAGTAGTGCAAGTAGCACTCCGCATCAAAAATTCTGTTTTTATCATTTACCTACTCGAGGACGAGCAAGAATTAAGCTTGGGGATGCCTGATACCTCTCCAACGTATCTATAATTTTTGATTGCTCCATGCTATATTATCTACTGTTTTGGACAATATTGGGCTTTATTATCCACTTTTATATTATTTTTGGGACTAACCTATTAACCGGAGGCCCAACCCAGGATTCTTTGTTTTTGCCTATTTGAGTTTCGCAGAAAAAGAATATCAAACGGAGTCCAAACGGAATGAAACCTTCGGGAACGTGATTTTTAGGAAGATTATGATTCGGTAGACTTGGACCCTACGTCAAGAAAGAAAAGAGGAGGCCACGAGGTAGGGGGGCGCACCCTCCACCCTCGTGGGCCCCCTGTTGCTCCACCGACGTACTTCTTCCTCCTATATATACCTATGTACCCCCAAACGATTAAATACGGAGCCAAAATCCTAATTCCACCTCCTCAACCTTCTGTACCCACGAGATCCCATCTTGGGGCCTGTTCCGGAGCTCCGCCAGAGGGGGCATCCATCACGGAGGGCTTCTACGTCATCACCATAGCCTCTCCGATGAAGTGTGAGCAGTTTATCTCAGACCTTCGGGTCCATAGTTAGTAGCTAGATGGCTTCTTCTCTCTTTTTGGATCTCAATACAATGTTCTCCCCCTCTCTCGTGAAGATCTATTCGATGTAATCTTCTTTTTGCGGTGTGTTTGTTGAGACCAATGAATTGTGGGTTTATGATTAAGATTATCTATGAACAATATTTGAATCTTCTCTGAATTCTTTTATGTATGATTGGTTATCTTTGCAAGTCTCTTCAAATTATCAGTTTGGTTTGGCCTACTAGATTGTTTTTTCTTGCAATGGGAGAAGTGCTTAGCTTTGGGTTCAATCTTGCGGTGTCCTTTCCCGATGTGATGAGGGCAGCAGGGCACGTATTGTATTGTTGCCATCGAGGATAACAAGATGGTTTTTTTTATCATATTGCATGAATTTATTCCTCTACATCGTGTCATCTTGTGTAAGGCGTTACTCTGTTTTCATGAACTTAATACTCTAGATGCATGCTGGATAGCGGTCGATGAGTGGAGTAATAGTAGTAGATGCAGGCAGGAGTCGGTCTACTTGTCTCGGACGTGATGCCTATATACATGATCATACCTAGATATTCTCATAACTATGCTCAATTCTGTCAATTGCTCAACAATAATTCGTTCACCCACCGTAAAATATTTATGCTCTTGAGAGAAGCCACTAGTGAAACCTATGGCCCCCGGGTCTATCTTCATCATATTAATCTTCCTACACTTGTTTATTATCTTTGCCTTTTTACTTTGCTTTTATTTTACTTTGCATCTTTATCACAAAAATACCAAAAATATTATCCTATCATATCTATCAGATCTCACTCTCGTAAGTGACCGTGAAGGGATTGACATCCCCTTATCGCGTTGGTTGCGAGGAGTTATTTGCTTTGTGCAGGTACGAGGGACTCACGCGTAGCCTCCTACTGGATTGATAGCTTGGTTCTCAAAAACTGAGGGAAATATTTACGCTACTTTGCTGCATCATCCTTTCCTCTTCAAGGAAATCCAACGCAGTGCTCAAGAGGTACCACGAAGTCATTCTACAGAGGGAGTGGTGAGAATCCACGGTATCCCAAGTCATCATTGCTCTCTAGAGCTTGTTTTATCAACTCACGGGATTGTGAGGTTGACAAGTATGCATGGGTATCTACACAACAAATACACAAACGAAAGAAATTGTGTGTGTGGTAAATATACACATCATCCATTATGATTCGCACGTGCATGTGTTGGTTAGCACAAAATAAGAATCGCTCAAAGAAATTTGATGCATGGTACAAGAACATGTCATCCATCATGAAAGAATATTTGTTATGTATAACACGATGGGGACACAAATTGGTGCAATTATAGCAAGTGTGTGGCACAACAAGAGCATTGTTATTCATGGGATGCATATGGTGCACACAATCATGGGAATCATGCAAAGGATGGGATGGATCAAAATCTCCTAATATGGATGAGGAAACTATTGGGGTCACCAGCAATAGCGGAAACATCATATGAAGAAAATGGACAACATCCAAAACAATGCATATTCGAAGCTAGTTGGTGATGGCATGGCACATGAGATAAATGATGCAAATGGAGCATATCAATACCCTCACAAGAAAAACAAATGCCAATAACCATGGGCTTTTCATCTATGCCATATGTGCAAATTGGGTTTATTTTAATGGCATATGCATAGTTACTATGAAGAGATTGCAAATAAGACATATTGTTGATCTCAATCATAGCATATGACAAGGCAAGCGGATTGTCAAACATGATGTGACCGAGAGAATTATCACAAGAAATACTATGTAACATGGCATCACAACTAATAGACTCCACATGGCAATCGTCAAACTCCTCATATATGGGTAAATCATCGCATGTGGAAGTCGAACTAGCATGAAGCATGACAATAGGTGGATCAACATCATGCGAGCAAACAATGTCAAGATTGTCTACTAGTTGGACTAGAGCATCACCTTCACCTATGTTACCTTTTTCATTCCACTCAAGTGGTGTAGGTGAGGTGGCGAAGACCAAGTCATGGTCAATATCTTCATCTTGATGGAACCCTATTTGGGGTGCATCATATTCCACCATGGCCATCGTCTTGTCCAAAGGGAGGACGAAGTCATCGACGATCGGTGCGTCATCATAAATGGGACCTAGCACCAGATGAGAAGACACAATAGAGGTAGAGGTCGACTCGTTAAAGTTCAAAATGTCCTCACATGACCTATCAACTATCACACTCTCTCTATGTGGTGGCTCACTCACTCCCTCAAAGTAGGTGCACTCAAAGTCACATATGGTGGAGTCACTCATCTCACTCGAGTGGTGGGGGTTGTGGCTCTCCTCACATGGGAATTGGGGCAACTCGTCATATATGGGGCTAGTGGTGAAGTCATTCTCACTCTCAATATGGTGGCGCAAGTCACTCAAGTCGTCATACGTCGCCGTGGTCGAAGGGAAAATCCCATGCTCAACAGTCTCGTAGTCGTCGCCATGGATATTGGCCAAAGATGGCACATCCTCACTCTCATCGTGGATGAAGGCCGAAGATGGCACATCATCACTCTCATCATGGATGAAGGGCGAAGATGGCACATCGCTGCTAACGGTGGAAGCATCATCTTGGAGCTCATCGGGCTTGGACATCTCGGTGGTACTAACCTCATGCTCGACATCTTGGAGTGTGGTCATCATGAAGTGATCTCGGGGTCGAGTAGACTTGGCCTTATTGAGTTCTTGCTTCGCCTTGAGAGCACCAATGTAGCTATCGTCGAGGTACTTGTAGTTCTCGAAGAAGAAAATCTTGGAGATGCCGTTGTTCAATCCCATCATGAAGTTGAACTTCATCCAAATGGGGTCGTCCACACTGGCTCGTCGCAAGGCTTTCTTCATCTCGAGGAAGTACTTGTCGAGGTACTTGCATCCTTGGATGGTGTTCTCCAATTGGCGTTTAAGATGTTCTGTGTAGGTGGAAGGCAAAAAATCTCGCCGCATAGCTTTCTTCATCTTGGGCCAACTCATGTCAAAGGTCTTCGAAGGTGTATGAAGCCACCATGTCGACGCGTAGTCATGGAAGTTACTTGTGGCGCACTTCACTTGGTCTTTGGAAGGGACTTGATGTAGCTTGAGGTAGTCGTCCATCTTGCGCTCCCACTCGAGATACTCCTCGGGGTCTTGAGTCCCGTAGAAAGGAAGCTCGTGGTCAGTGTCGAGGTCATAGTAGCTCGTGGAAGTCGCGGACTTGAGCTTGGGGAGCTTCTCTTGAGCGTAGTCTTGAGGTGCTTGTAGGGGAAGATGCCGAATGTCCAAAGGCGAAGATGCCAAGGTGGATGGTGAAGTCGTTGCAGGTTTGTTGGTGTTGAGCTCTTGACCTTCACGTTCTTGTTCATGATGGTGTCGATGCTGATGTGACCTTGCCGGAGATGGTAGCTTGGAAGGATGTGCACTAGAGCGTCTTCTCGAAGATGAGGAAGATCTCTTGTACGACTTGATGAGGGCTTTGATCTCCTCCATTTGAGCATCCATCTTGGCGTCCAAGTTGTTGTTCATGGCACCAAACTCGTTCTTGTTGTTGTAGACCGAAGGATGTGTGCTTTGCCTATCCATCACAAGTCTCGAGCAAAGGTGAGTAGGGAATGAGATAACAAAACCAAAGTTACATTTTCCGAAGATTGAGGATGTATCGAGTATCACTCAATGTAATGCTACAATAGTAGAATTGGTACCAGGTTTGTTGCTCACACCTACAAAAGTGAAGACTTATCGAGGATCTTGGTGAGGATGAGTAGCACAAAATTTCAAGCAAATGTTAGTCAAGATATCGATAATGTTGAGAAGGTTCACAAAATTGCAAGTAAAATAAGTAGACCAATAGCAACGGGTGGCACACGAAAACACACACATGGATACATAAATGGGGTCCTGCAACCAAGGAATGAGCACAAAATGTGGAATCCACGGAAAACGCTCGTGTTGCACAACTCTAGAGATACGCTAGCGTGATTGCTCAATAGGCGGATACAACACTTGTGCACAACCTACAAGATGCAAAATGTATCATCTTTCTATCCCAAGTGTTCTATATATGTATGATGTTCCGGTGCTTCGCACACTATTGGGTATATTACCACTGGGTGTAAACCGGCCATGACAGGCCAGGTTATCTTCATCAGTAGTTGAGTATGGTAAAGCCCAAGTAGGCAAATGAGGGATTAAGGCCCATAGCCGGTTTAAGGCCTGTAGCCGTAAACCGGCGTCAATATGTAACTTGTATTGTAAGTTAGGAATAACAGAGACCAAGCCGGATACATCTATGAACCGGCGTCGGGACTCTGTGAACCGACGGGCGCCACCCATGTGTATAAGGGGACGTCCCGGAGGCGGTTTAGGGACAACAGACAACAACTCGAGACTTAGGCGAAGCTTGTTTGCTCCCTAGTCATCGAACCCCCATCAATTCCATCACAACTAGACGTAGGCTTTACCTTCATCGAAGGGGCCGAACTAGTATAAACTCTCTTGCGTCCTTGTGTCCGCTTTAACCCCTTCAAGCTAACCCGTAGCGATGGCTCCACGACTAAGTCCTTTCATGAGGACATCTGTCATGACAAAACCATGACAGTTGGCGCCCACCATGGGGCTATCACACGATGGTTTCAAGTTCTTGGAGGGCACCTTTGAAGGACTCAAGGGTTATGCTGTGGGCCGGATGACCAAGAGTCGTCGCGGCAAGCTCTACATCGACGATGCAGGCTGGGCCCCCGAGGCTGGCTTGATTGAGTACGGGTACCGGGTCCCCTTTGGTGGCATACACGTCTTCATCGGCAAGATCGGTGAACCGGGCCCTGAGCCGGACATTTGCACCGACTCGTCGAAACGGCTCAGCGTGCGAGATCGGCCCAGGTTAAACCGGCCGTGAAGCGTGCCTTCGTGGGAGTCATCCACGGAGGAGAATATGAGGATGGGTCAGAATCTGGTAGCGAGACCGTCGTTTATTCCGACGACGAGTCCTCAACCGGAGAAACCGAATCATTGTATCAGCTACAAGACGACCGGATTGGGGGCTGTTCCGATGGTGACAGTATTCCGGACCCCTCTGATCTGCCCAACCGGGTTGGAATATTCATGGCCGGTATGCAGGCGGCGATCCACTCTTGGACCGCAACAGCAATGTTCTCCGGGTCAGCTGCGGTGGCGGCGAAGCGAGGCCACAATGCACCCGCCGCTCAAGTTATATCTGATCTGTTTGATGCGTTGGCTGTGCTTATGGCGGAGGCTAACCCGGCGGATCAGGACACCCACAACGCGGAGATTGCAAAGGTGATGGAACAGATCACTCAGGCCAAGGCCGACCTAGCAGCCGAGAACGACAGGATGGCCGCAGAGCGGGCCGCTTTGGATGCACAGGCCTATAAGCTTATGTTGGACCAGAATACGTCGCATGAAGTCCTGAAAAGGAAGCATCGGTCTCGCCTGCCTACGGTTTTCGATGCCAGAAACCTCTTTAACACCCCGGGAGCAGGGACTAGTAACCCGCCAGTGATAAACTGGGCGGAGGCACCTGGGCCGGGTGCGCCGGTTCAGCCTCGCCTGATGGAGCCGCCTCGACAGAACAATGTCGTGCCTCAGCCTGTCCAGACACCTCCAGGTCATTATTCCAATCCAATGGACAATCTTATCGCCGCTACTTCACGACTGGAGGCCATCCCAATTGAAGGTGATTCTCCGCAGGCGGTGGAGACGCGCCGGGTTAAGGAGCTTCTTCGAACGGCCTTGATTCAACAGGAAGCATATTCATACAGCCGTGATCGAATTCATTCCACCCCCCGCTCGAGCTGGAGTTAGAGCAGGCGGATGGATGAACCAGCCGTATCTAGTAATGCACGGAACCGTGAAGCGCCCCGTGGCAATAATCCGGCAGGTGATGCTCAGGAAGTGGTGGACCGGGCCCGAGCACGCAGGGGGCCGAGTTAGCGGTAGCGACATGAGACTCGTCAGCTTACGCCGGTTCTTCCAACCACCTCGATGGAGCCAGGAGTTACTTCTAGATCTTTGGGAGTGCCTTGTCTTGTCCCCGCTTTACGCAATGTGCGCCTGCCCAAGGATTTCAAGGGCCCGTGCAAGGTGCCAAATTACACTGCCGATTTGTCTCCAGAAACATGGGTGGAGAGCTATGAGATGGCCATGGAGATGCTTGACGTAGATGAAGCGGCGTGTGCAAAGTATTTCACCATGATGCTTGAAGGGACAACCCGTATTTGGTTAAAGAGCTTACCGCCAATTCTATTAGTTCATGGGCCGATTATGAGCCGGTTTATCCAGAATTTCAAGGATACATGTAAGCATCCCATGTCGATAGTGGACTTAGCGGCCTGTGTCCAGGAGGAAGGAGAGTCAACAACCCGCTGGGTGCGCCGAGTTTCAGAAATTTTGCACTCATCAGACCGTATCAACACCGATTCCGCGGTTATAACCTTGGAAAGCAACTGCCGGTTTAAGCCTCTGAAGTTGAAATTGGGACGAATGAAGTGCCATTGTAACGATATGGGGACCCTCATGACTGCGTTAGTGAAGTATGTTGATTCTGATAGTACCAAGGATCCTGAGTCTGATGATGACAAGACAGGGAAGGGAAAGAAGAGCAGCAACTCCAAAGGGCAGCAACACAACACGGCAGGTCATGGTAATAGAGGCAAGCGTAAAGCGGATGGCAGCATGGACTTTGTGGCTAATACTAAGCGCGAGGACAAGAGCCCGGTGACGGAAGGGTAAACCGCCGAATCGCGGTGGAGCTCCAAATCCCAACCCGGACCGCCTGACCTATCTGTTAAACTAGCCCTGTCCAAAGCACGGGACAAAGGAGATGCCAGCCAACCACCTTTGGAAGGATTGCTATATTAGGCAGTAGTTCAAAAATTCTAATGCTTTCCGATATGATCACGGATCAGGTGGTGGCTCAGGATCCGGATTCCATGGGCCGGGTCACGGTGGAGGAAATGCCGGTTCAGGCTTCAATGGTGATCAGGGTGGACATAACAATCAAAATAATCAGAATAGCCAGGGTGGTTACAACCAGCAGTAGCAGTCGGGTTATCAGAGCAATCCAAAGCAGTTGAGTAGCGGGAAATATCATGTATTCACCACTAGCTTGGATAAACGAGACCGGAAGCTTCACAAGCAAGCGGTGAATTCTGTTGAACCGGCCGTGCCTCGTTATTTACACTGGTCCGAACAGCCAATCATATGGAGCAGAGAGGATCACCCTCCCCGGGCTGACAATCCGGGTCAGCTAGCATTGGTGGTGGCACCTCAGGTGGGAGGTTATAAGTTCACCAAGGTGCTCATGGATGGAGGAAGCAGTATTAATATCTTATACTATGAGACCTTCCGCCGTATGGGGCTAACAGATAAGAATCTTAAACCGTCCAATACGGTATTCCATGGTGTGGTACCTGGTAAGTCAGGCATATCCTGTTGGCAAGATAGCTCTGGAAGTGGCCTTTGGAGATGATCATGATTCCAGGTCAGAGACATTGATTTTTGAGGTGGTGAAGATCCGGAGCCCATATCACGCTTTATTTGGGCGGCCGACTTATGCCAAATTTATGGCACGGCCCTGTTATATTTATTTGCAGCTCAAGATGCCGGGTCACAAGGGGACCATAACCATTCACGGAAGTCGCAAGATTGCTTTGGAGTGTGAAGAAGGTGATGCGGCCTATGCAGAGTCGGTTTGTGCCACGGAAGAGTTGAAGTACTACAAGGATAATGTTGATCCGGCGGACATGACTCCGTTGAAGAAGCCAACCACAGAGCATGATCCGGCTCTAAAGTTCAAATCGGCAGCTGAGACTAAGCTTTTTGACTTCGTACCTGGTGATTCGTCCAAGCAGTTTAGTATCAGTACCAATCTGGATGCGAAATAGGAAAGCACGCTCATCGAGTTCATCCGTGAGAACCGGGACATTTTTGCATGGAAGCCTTCTGACATGCCAGGTGTACCGAGGGAACTCGCTGAGCACACTCTTAATGTTGATCCTAAGTACAAACCGGTGAAGCAGTTTCTCCGCTGGTTCAACAAAGAAAGGCGCAAAGCTATTGGAGAAGAGGTGGCCAGGCTATTAGCAGCTGGCTTTATTGTTGAAGTTTTCCATCCTGAATGGTTGGCTAATCCGGTGCTGGTCCTCAAGAAAAAGGCACCTGGCGCATGTGTGTGGATTACACAGATCTTAACAAGGCTTGTCCAATAGATCCTTTTGCCCTCCCCCGCATCGATCAGATTATTGATGCTACTGCGGGTTGTGAGCGTTTGAGTTTTCTGGATACATATTCTGGTTATCATCAGATCAAGACGGCAGTTAAGGACCAGGAGAAGACAACGTTTATAACTCCCTTTGGAGCCTTCTGCTATGTATCTATGTCCTTTGGGCTCAAGAGTGCCCAGGCAACTTATCAACGGTGTGTATAGAATTGCCTTCATAAGCAGATCGGCCGTAATGTGCATGCCTATGTGGATGATATTGTGGTTAAGTCAAGGGAGAAGGAGACTCTGGTTGATGATTTGAAGGAAACCTTTGATAACATACGGACATACAAGATGATGCTCAACCCGGCCAAGTGCGTTTTTGGTGTACCGATAGGCAAGTTATTGGGTTTTTTGGTGTCCAATAGGGGAATTGAGTCTAATCCGGAGAAGATCACAGCTATCACCTCCCTGGCTAAACCGAAGTGTATCAATGACGTCCAACGCTTGGCGGGCCGGATTGCCGCGTTGAGCCGGTTTATCAGCCGCCTCGGTGAGAAGGCGATCCTTTTGTATCAGATGTTGAAGAAAACAGATCACTTCGTCTGGAGTCCGGCCGCTGATAAAGCGTTGGAGGATTTAAAGGGGCAGCTAGCCAATCCGCCTGTTCTTGCTGCTCCGATTGACAAGGAACCATTGCTACTATATGTGGCAGCTAATGCTCGCGCAGTCAGCATAGCTATTGTGGTGGAGCGCAAGGAGGCGGGCAAGGAATATCCGGTTCAGCGACCGGTTTACTATATCAGCGAGGTGCTTATTGAGTCCAAGCAAAGGTACCCGCATTGGCAAAAGCTGGTGTATGGAGTTTTCATGGCAAGCCGGAAGCTTAAGCAATACTTCCAGGGACATCCCATCACAGTGATCAGCTCTGCTCCTTTGGGAGATATAATTCAGAGCAGGGAGGCAACTGGCCGGATTGCCAAGTGGGCTATAGAGCTTGGGCCGCACGGTTGGAAATACGTGCCTCGGACGGCAGTCAAGTCTCAAGCACTTGTGGATTTCATCAATGATTGGACGGAACTACAAGCACCTGAATAAAAGCCGGATCACACCTATTGGACTATTTATTTTGATGGGTCCAGGAAATTGGAGGGCTCGAAATTTGGAGTCGTATTAACTTCCCCACGAGGTGATAAGTTACATTACATTCTCCGCTTAATGTTCCCTTGTACTAACAATGCAGCTGAGTACGAAGCTTTACTCCATGGTCTCCGGATGGCTAAGGAGATGAATCTCAGCCGAGTTAAGTGCTTTGGTGACTCGGACCTAGTGGCCCAACAAGTGTCTGGCACTTGGGATTCTAAAGATCCGCTCATGGCAGCATACCGTCGTGAGGTGGATATTATTGCAGTCCACTTCAAAGGATATCAGGTGGATCACGTGGACAGACGCAGGAACGAAGCAGCTGACGCTTTAAGCCGGCTGGGCTCTCAGCGTAAACCGGTCCCGCCTAATGTCTTCTTGGATGTCCTGCATAACCCGTCTGTCAAGCTCCCTGGAGAAGAGGATTTGGCTATTCCTGATCCGGAGGCTCAATTGGTGGCGGCTCTGCATGTCATTCCGGATTGGACGGTTCCTTATCTTGCATACATGAACCGGGGTGAGTTACCAGAGGATGAGACTCTGGCCAGGCAGATAATCCGGCGATCCAAGTACATGACTATTGTCAATGGCGAGTTGCATCATTGCAGTTTGTCAGGGGCGTTTCAACATTGTGTGTCGCTGGAGGAAGGCTGTGAAATTTTGCGCAAAATCCACGAAGGGGATTGTGGTCACCACGCCGGTTCAAAATCTCTGGTGGCTTTCGTCACAGCTTCTATTGGTTGACTGCTCATGCTGATGCGGAGGACCTGGTTAGGCGATGTGATGGCTGTCAGAAGTTCTCAAGACGCGCTCATGTGCCGACTCAAGAATTGAGGATGATTCCAATTACCTGGCCGTTTGCAACTTGGGGGCTGGATATGGTTGGGCCTTTCAAAAGGTCCAAGGACAAGAAGACCCACCTTTTGGTGGCGGTTGACAAGTTTACAAAGTGGGTGGAGGCGGAGCCCGTCAGCAAGTGTGATGCAGCCATGTCGGTTCAATTCATTAAAAAGGTGATTTTCCGGTTTGGCTTTCCACACGGCATCATTACTGATAATGGTACCAATTTTTCTAAGGGTGCACATCCGTCTTGACGTTTCATCAGTGGCTCACGCACAGTCCAATGGCCAAGCAGAGAGGGCTAACCAAGAGATCTTACGAGGTACCAAACCCCGGCTTATGGTTCCTTTGCAGCGGACGCCGGGTTGTTGGGTTGAGGAGTTACCCTCTCTATTATGGAGCATCAATACTACGCCCAACAGATCGACAGGATACACACCGTTCTTCATGGTCTACGGAGCGGAGGTGGTTCTCCCCAGTGATATCCGTCATGATTCACCTCGTGTAGCAGCTTATGTTGAGGCGGACAACGAGGTAGCATGGCAAGACGCTTTGGACCTGTTGGATGAGGAGCGTGACATCGCAGCTGCCCGTTCGGTGATTTACCAGCAGGATCTTCGTCGCTATCACAGTCGCCGAGTTAGAACCAGAACCTTTCAAGAAGGAGATTTGGTGCTCCGGCTCATCCAAGACCAGACTGATATGCACAAGCTATCCCCACCTTGGGAGGGACCTTTCGTGGTCAGCAAGAATCTGCACAACGGGTCGTACTATCTGATCGATATTCGAGAGCATAAAGACTCACATACATCAAAGGAGGAGACCAACAGGCCATGGAACATAGCTCATCTTCGGCCCTACTATACTTGAGCCATAGGCTCTACTTATGTACATATTATGACAATGTATATATTATGATCAATACAATAAACCGGAGCCTTAGCTAAAGCAGGGTCTCTGTTATTTTTACATCATGTGTGGTTACACGGAGTTTTTATCTTAAAGCGACCTCCGGTTTAACCCTTGAGTTAGCTTTTTTTTTAAAAAGCGTTATATCATATCACTTGGGGGCTTGGTCGTGTCCGAACCAATGCAACACCTTTTGATAGGCGAAAGCCACAGAATCACTTGGGGACTTGGTCACGTCTGAACCAGTCACGCCTCTTGATCGGCCTAAGGACACATAATCATTTGGGGGCATTTGGTCGAACCCGAACCATCGCTACACCTCTTGATCGGCATAATGCCACTGCATCATTTGGGGACCTGGCTGACTTGAACCATAGCTACGCTGCTTTGAGGGGCTTGGTCGTGTCCGACCATGGTAATGCCACTTGATTGGCTCAAACAGCCTCTTTTCGCAAATGATTTTATCTTTGCCTTTGCTTGAAATTCGTTTCTCTTTTTGCATATTTCTCTTGTTGTTTTTTTAAACCGACAATTCTTAAATCGGTTCGACTGTCAGTTGACGGAACTCGGTTTATTCTTCATCCGGAGACGCTTTGCCCGGTTTGATTTTTTATAACATCCTATTATGGAGTAACACCGGTGTTCATCGTAACCCGGAATGGTTTACCTGGTAAACCGGCCTTATATTCACAGGAGTTGTTTCTCCTCCAGCAGAGTGGGTTTCTTAAAACTCCGTTTCAGGTTTGGCACAGCCAACTTCATGCCCTACGATGGCAGGTATTATATATTCCCATATTTTATCATATGTTTAAATCTAAGGTATTATCTTTGATTTCATATACATAGATATGATGACCCGCCTGGTGATACAACCACAACAGCGTTTTAAGCTTTTTGCTGCAGACAACAGTTTAAGATTGATGATTCAACAAAAGCATAAGTTGCAAAAAGTATGCACGAAGGCATATCAACACCATGTGTGGCAGCTAGTCTATTACAAGGCAACATGGTGCCCAGTTAAGATAATTGTTTTCTGCATAATTCAAAGGAGCAGTAATGTAAACCGGCTTTCGGATCATGCTTGGTCGCCGGCTTGGCCTGATGGTTCCGGGTCATCTTGCGCCGCTTCAACCTCTGCTTCCCTACCCAGTGGCTGGAAATCAACAGTTGTCCAGTCGATTCCCATTAATGCTTGGAATACAGCTTCATCATTGATCAGCAACGACGGTTCAATGTCAGGAGCATAAGTATGCTTACGGATTGGAGGTATAAGGTTCTCCGCTTCAGGAATCGGTGCAGCCACTCGTTTATTTTTGCCATCATATTGGGCTTGATAGTGAGACAAATTTGCCTCTTCAGCCAATTGACAAGCCAAAGGGCGCACTTCCCGGTTTATAACTCGGAGGTCCTCTTCGCTGAATTCTGTCCCGTCTTCCTTCAAGCTTGGGAAGCCCTGGGCCGCTTCAACAGGATCAAAATCCGGCACCCATGCTTTGGCCCGGATTAAGGCGTTTATGGCACCGGTTCTAGCAGCAGATTTCTTTAACTCTTCAACCCGGGTAGGAAGCATTGACAACTTTTTAATGGTCTCCTGGATCAAGGTCGGTGCCGGGTTGTTGTGAGAAGCGATCTTGATGATCCGTTCTATGCAACAAAGATCTGATTGTTCTATCAATGTATAAGCGGCTTTCAATTTCTTCCGCACATCTGATCCCAAGTGGCCAATAAGTGTCCCTGTATCATTCAAAGGGTTAATAAACCGGCAATTACATGAGAAGGCCTCATTACGTCAGAAATCAAGAAGGCTTACCAAAAACAGCAGCGGTCATGGCATGCACTTTCCGCTTTACATCGGTCAGTTCATCAACCACGGTTTGAGTGCAGCCTCGGCCTTCTACGCCCGTTGAGTTAAAGCGGCCTTTTCAGTGGCCCAATCCGCCTGCTCCTTGTTGAAACCCTCCTTAAGCTTTTCCATGACGCTTAAAGCGCTGGTTAATTCATTTTTTGCATTGGAGGTTTCAGGTTGCTGGGATTTCAGGTTTTCTTGAAGATCAGCGATTTGATTTTCTTTCTTGCTCAGATCAGCCTACATATAGATAATCATTTGATAAAGATTAAGGTGCAGAGTAGAAGTACCAACCCCATAACAAGTTATGCCCTTGGTACTTGGCGGCTGATGTATATTTGCTTTTCATCCTACAATTTCTATATAAAGTCCCAAGCTCAATACAAGTATTCAACTTGGCACTTGGGGGCTAATGCCTATTTGCTCTGTCCTTGAGTGATAGTGGAATTCTTATGGTATAAAAGTCCCGGTTTAACTACATTAAGTTGAAGGCGGCCCTTGAGAGCTACTTTCCAAAAAGTACAATTGTGCTCGAGGATTATATTGGGAAGTCGGTTTAAGTTGACATCTTAAAACCGTCACTTGGGGGCTATTAGAGTTGACAGATTGAAATGTACAAGCAGAGAGTCAAATGGAATTTACCTCATATTTGTCCTTCATCATATTTACCAGACCGACTTCATAATCACGGCTGGTATATAGCCGATTCAGATAATCGGAATGAAGATCTTGGGGATTCAGCGGCATAAGTAGCCAAATCGACATTCCATTTGCCTTTACCAAACGCAGTAAATTCATCTTTGGCAGTGTGCTTGGACAAGGCGACAGGATTGCCTGGCTTGGAATGACCAAAGCCAGTAATAACAACATCATCATACTTGGCTTCGCCGATCCGCACTGGGGTCGCCGGTTTATCAGTATGCTTTGATGGGCTCGCTGTTTTGTCGGTCTGAACAGGACTCGTGGGTTGATTAAAAGGGCCTGTGGCATCAACATGTGCCTCTTCAACAGTAACATCATGATCTTGCAATGGTGGGTTGTTCAGCATATCATCGTGGATGTGTTCTTCGGGATCTGGTATTTTGGTCGGTTCAGGAGCGTCGTCTTCTTCTGCCGCTTTGTCGGATGAGCTTTCTTGCTTGGCCTAGGCTTGGCCTGAAAGGAAAAAAGACGGATCAGTCCGATAAACATTGAAAGTGATATATCAAACAACATTATCAGGAATATGGCTCACCCAAGCACTGTCTTGAGTGGTGGGAGCTGGGTGGCTGACGACTCGCCGGAGGAAGAATGAGAAGTCACCTGATAATCGGAGTCAGATGGATTAAGAGCTTGACAAACACAACCTGCTTTAGGATACACATTGACGAAACAGTTAGAGACCTCTGAACGGCATTTCTGAACCGGACTGTTCGGTAAACCGGCGGAGGTAACTACCTGGCCGCTGTGCCGGGTTGCGCGACAAGCTTCATGCTATTGTGTCTTCATAAGAAAGTTTCGGTCCAAATAAGCAAGAGGATGAGAAAATTTAACTTTCTGGTTTGCCCGACGGATTTTTACTGAAGGTAAAGGGTTTGAATCAGAAGAAAGAGCGATTACCTCTACAACATCAGCATGACTGACTTCAGCATCATCCTGGCAATAATCATTATCAATAAGGCGTGTGAAAAATAAACCAAGTGAGTCAAGCTCTACCTCAAGATCCGGATTACCCACATCATCGTCAGCTGGTGCATCAGAGGAGGCAGTGGTTCTCTTTCTATGGGCCGGTTTCTTCACAACTCTGGTCTTGGGCCGGGTTGTTTTCTCCGGTTTCTCTTGTGGAGGCTTTTTGCTCCAAAATGGATCATCACCCTGTGTGAAAGATGTTAATAGCAACAAAGAGTACTTAAACATAGTCAGATTTCATAAAAGCATAAGATATGAGTCTTACGGCTGGCGGTTTGTTAATGGCAGAAAGGGAGGCAGTCCGGTTTGAGCGCAAGCAGCTTCCGGTTCATTTAACATCCTCTTAACAACCTCAGTAACTTCGTCGTCTGTCAGCTGGATCTCAATATGCTGTAGAGGGTCTTTTACATATTCTGTGTATTTGCACATCAAACCGGAGCACAGGCTTAAGGATAGTATACTCCAAGATATCCAGCAGCGAGCAAGGTCAACTCCTATCAACCCGTTAGACATGAAGGCCCGGAGCTTGGATAGTTGAGGGGCATATTTGCTTCTCTCCTTAGCAGTCAGTCTTTGAGGGAAGGGATGTGTGTTGCTTAGCCGATCCGGACGGTAACCCGGTAAAGGATTTTCTCCATCAGGAGAGGTATCTTTCTTGATAAAACCATGTTGAATTCCACTCTTTGGGATGGCTGTGCAGTTTGGCGTGAGGGTAAGTGACCTCTTTCCTCTTTTGAATCGCCATACCACCTAACTCGGTGTTGGGACCGTCAGTAAATTCGGTGCGGCAGTTTAGATGGAAGCAATCTCTGAATAATTCAACTATGGGCTCCTCTTGAAAGAACACCTCACAGAGAACTTGAAAGTGACAGATGTTGGTTACGGAGTTGGGGCCGATATCTTGTGGACACAGTTGGAAGTTGGCCAAGACATCCCGATAAAACTTTGAACCGGGCGGACTAAAGCCCTGGGCTAGATGGTCAGCAAAAACAACAACCTCTCCGTCTTTGGGTTCTGGAGAACATTTCGGGCCAGGGACCCTCCAATGAATGACGTCTTTTTTGCCTAAAGCGCCGGTGCTGGCTAAGTTATCCAGTTGAGTTTCAGTCACCCGAGAAGGGACCCAGTTGCACTCGTACACTTGCTTGGCCATGGTGCAATCTGCAAAGCAGTAATACCGGTTCAAGAATATGTTGGAAGGGTATACATTGATGCATTCATTGCTAAACTGGAAGAAGTTGCCTATAAACCGGAGTTCTGCAAGGTGGCAAAACATAGCTAGGGAATCCTGGCGGTTCAACAAGGGGACTATTGGTATATGCCGAGTTGTCAATTTTTCTACAAATTTAAACCGCCTGGTCTGAAACATTGAAGAATCAAGATTGCAGATGAGTGGGTGTGTGAAAACAGGTTTCACAAAATTATATCATAGTTTTGGATCTGGAACATGTTGAAAAAAGAAATAAATATTCAAGGTCCAAAAGGGAGCGGTACCGAATCAATGAGCAAGGATACATGGAGATCTATGGTTTTGAGATGCGCAAGTGACGACGGATGCTAAAAACTACCGCTACGCAGAACAAGGATTTACAGATTTGACTAAGAGTTATCATATGAACAAGAAGAAAGCAATGAACGCTGAAGAACAAGGAAACCCTAGAACAAATCTATGGTGAAAAGATAGAAGACTCACCAGAGCTGAGGAAGAAACGGAAGACCGCCGCGATGCTCTGGTATATTCAGGGTGATGCAGCGGCCAAGGCTGGTGCAGAAGTCGACGGCGCGTCGAGACTCAAGCTGGGCGGCGCGAGGAAGACAAGCGAGAAGGGCATGAAGGGAAAAAGAAATGATCCTTGATCTTATTTATAAAGCAAGGGACATGTGTCAGCGTGAAAATCAAGGGGCCGCGAGTTTGGAAATGGAGTACATCGCCTCGATTGTCGCAGATCTATTAAACAAAAAAGGTATTGTGGATAGCTTTTATGACAGGTGACGTCACGCCGGTTTACGACGACCAGAGAAGATGACATCATGACGGTTCACCCGACTACACAAAGATGCTGAAGATGAAGTTTTTGCTAAGGATTGACATGAACCTGTTCAAATCAATCTGGGGCCTAATATTGGGGATATTACCACTGGGTCTAAACCGGCCAGGACAGGCCGGGTTAACTTCATCAGTAGTTGAGTATGGTAAAGCCCAAGTAGGCAGATGAGGGCTTAAGGCCCATAGCCGGTTTAAGGCATGTAGCCGTAAACTGGCGTCAGTATGTAACTTGTATTGTAAGTTAGGAATAGCAGAGACTGAGCCGGATACATCTATGAACCGGCGTTGGGGCTCTGTGAACCGACGGGCGCCACCCATGTATATAAGGGGACGACCCGGAGGCGGTTCAGGGACAACAGACAACAACTCGAGACTTAGGCGAAGCTTGTTTGCTCCCTAGTCATCGAACCTCCATCAATTCCATCACAACTAGACTTAGGCTTTACCTTCATCGAAGGGGCCGAACTAGTATAAACTCTCTTGCGTCCTTGTGTCCGCTTTAACCCCTTCAAGCTAACCCGTAGCGATGGCTCCACGACTAAGTCCTTTCATGAGGACATCTGCCGTGACAAAACCACGACACACACGATGATCCAAGATGATCAATATGGTAGTATGGTATGCAATGTGGCATGCTATGGCTATTTCTTACAAGCTCTTTGTTTTTATCTTTTTTATATGGCCACTTATGCGAAATGCACAAACCAAGATAGCAATTGTGTATATGCGGGAACAATCTTGTGACACAAGGGATGGTACTATGATACCAAGATAATAGCAATATGACATGGTATGTATGCAATGGAAGGTGTAGATCAATGATCACTAATGTGCACATGTAACGTTGCCGGCAATACTCAATGGCTAGTCTCGATAGGCAAGTGACGCAAAATGGACTAAGTGGTTAACAATGTAATGGCAAGGGGAATATACAATGATGGGATACCCTAGGAAAGGGTGTCAAATTGGTGAAGGTGGTCGACGCAAATCCTTGACGAAGTTGAGTGGCGGTGTTGTCGATGTCGAACCGTTCCTAGTTAGCCGAAACACCCTAGGAAACGGAAAAACCATAGACTCAAAATCTCAAAGGAAAATGTCAAATGATGGTAGTGGAATGCTTTGGCGGTTCCGGAGTTAGCAATGCGGAAGTGGTGGTGGTTGATGAAGAAGCAACCGTCCCTAAGTAGCCGAAACACCTTAGTAGACTCAAGTCACCACTCAAGCAACCACAAATTCTATATGGATTAAAATGGGTTAGGTTGCAGAAAGCTATGGTAGCTTTGTGGACGATATGGTGGATTGCCTAGGGAAAAATGCCAAAATGCCAAATTTTTGATGGATTCAAATGATGTTGGAACCTATCTAGATGGATGGGGTGTCAATATCTACTCAACGAGCTAAAAAATGTCAAAATCGGACTTCGGGAGTGAAAGTTATGGCCGTTGTAAGTGGGCTGAAACTGGGGGGTGTAGGCACCCAGGGGTACGGGGGTGCATGTGCCCGGGGTGGTCAGGGGTGGTGGGAAAAAATTGCCAAGGGGTGCGGGCACCCGGGGTTTGGGGTGCGGGCACCCGGTGGTGGCCAAATTTGGGCGAAAACTGTGGGAAATGCAAGATTACGGTGGATTTCGTGGTGGGAAAGGTGGGGCTGGATGGGGGAAGGCTAGATCCACTTTCCAAACAACAAATCCATAGACCAAAACAACAAAATCTCACACGAACCAACAAATTGCAAGAAAAAAATTGGGCTATTTCTTGTGGGGATTTTCAAATTGGGGCCAAAAAGCAATGAAATTAGGCTAGCAAATGGGGGGATTGGACTCCAAGATGTGAATGAACCTTGCTCATGATACAAAGATGTTGTAGGGTGAAACCCTAGGGGAGGATGTTTTCACACTTGGAGGGGCAAAAGAGCAAGAACACAAGAACACAAGAGGGGAAACACTCAAACAAAACCACAATCACACATCCACTAGAGTACATACAAGAGATCCACAAGCATACAACACCAATCCAAAGAAAATAGCACTAGGGTAAAGTTCTTCCCACTAGGTGAGTTCTTGATATCCAAGAGGATCTTCTCCAAGAGGAGGGCTTGATCTCCAAGAGGAGCTTCTCCAAGAGGAGGTCTAGATCTCCTAGAGGAGGAAGATGAGCAAAGCTCTCTCTTTGTGTTTCTAATACTTTGCTATCCCCTCAAATGAGTTAGGGGAAGAGTCTATATAGCCTAGGGACGAAATATGAGGGAAAGGGGGGTACAAGGGTCAAATGCCCATAGTGCACACAGGCACACCCGGAGGGGTAGGGGCACCCGGGATGAAGGGGTCCGGGCACCCGGACCGGTCAGAGGGGGGCACCAACGAGGGGGCCGGGCACCCGGGGGTTGGCGGCCCGGGCACCCGGACGGGTCAGAGGGCCAGCGCCCTTAGCGGCTGGCAGGGCCGGGCACCCGAGGGGCATCTCTAGCGCCTAGGCGCGGGACGGCCGGGCACCTTGGGTAGATGGTGCGGGTAACCGGGGGTGGATGGAGCGGGCACCCGGGGTGTCCAGAGAGCCCTCGGTGCTTCAAGTCTTGGAGCTCCTTCTTATCCTTGGGGCTCCATGTGGACTTGGTGATCCCTCCATGCTTCCTCACGGTATTCTCCTCGGTACCTAAGAATGCATAACATTTCTGACTGAGGTAGGAGCCATTTCTTATGTGTATCCAAAGGGAGCTCGAAGAGGAAAGAGGTAACCTCGGTTTCGATATCACATTCATGGGCTCTTGTCATTGGTCCACTTGGTGTTCGAGGTGATGATGGAATGTCCGTGGGGATGACCGTAGGATGCTCCGCATCAGAGTAGCTTGAGTGTATGAGCCATAGGTCTTGGATGAGTACTTGGCGAACTTGAAGTCTTCTTGTACTTGTCGTTCCGCCTTTGTCACTTGGTGAACTAGCTCGAGAAGGTTGGAGTAAGGTTGGAAATCGGCAATCTTCTGTATTGGGTGGTTGAGGCCATTCAAGAAGCGTGCCATTGTTTTCTCATCATCTTCTTTGACATTGGCTCGTATCATGGCAATCTCCATTTCTTGATAGTATTCTTCCACCATCTTCGTGCCTTGCTTGAGGAGTTGCAACTTCATGAAGAGATCTCGTGTGTAGTATGTTGGCACGAAGCGGGCTTGCATGACGTCCTTCATTTGGGTCCAAGTCATGATTGGTTGCTCGTCCTTCTCGCGACGTCACTCGATCACTTGTTCCCACCAAATGAGGACGTAGTCTTGGAACTCGAGGGATGCCATGGCAATTTTCTTTTCCTCGTCGTAGTTGTGAAGACGAAATATCTTGTCGACTTTCAATGCCCATGATAGGTACTCCTCGGCATCGTTGCTTCCGGAGAACTTGGGCATGGTGAACTTGAGCTTTCCGTAGAGGAGTTCTTCATCATAGTGACAGTGTTGATGTCGCTCTTGTCGAGGAAGAGGATCTTCAAGTGCTCGATCCGCTTGTTGTTGCTCGTGACGTGGAGGTGGGTCTTGGAGTACTCAATTCGGTTGTCGAGGAGGAGGTCGGGGCATATGTTCCTAGTTTCATATTTCTTGTTGTTCTTCACGTTGAGCAGCTTCTTCTTGTTTTTCACGACGTAGAGCTTCCTCTTGCTCACGTACTTGGCGACTGCATTGAGCAATGGCTCGAGTGGAGTGGTGGAGTGCGTCTTGAGCCGCTTGAGCTTGAGCTTCATGGCTTTGTTGATCTTGCCGGATTGCATCACCATCTTGAGATGCTTGACATGGATGATGTGGTGGTAGTTGCTCTTTATCCATGTCTTCTCGCTCTTGGCGTCGTGCGTGCTCTCACACTCGAACTCGGTCTCGGAGGCCATTTCCATGGAATGGATTTTCTTACGCATGGCGGTCTTGAGTGTCATCGCGTCGAGGAGGACTCACGTCGGAAGAAGAGTATGACGATGATTGGTGACTTGAGTGGCGCCTTCTTGATGAAGAAGTTGATGAATATGTGCGTCTCATGAGCATGTTGCGAAATTCATCTAGTTGTTTGGAGAGCTTAGCGTCTAGATAGTCCCGTTGTCGTTCTTCCGATTGTCGTAGGTCAGTGGCGAGTTGCTCGATACGATCACCCAAAACTTCACTCTCTTGATGTAGAGCTCATTGTGCGATTAAGAAGTGGACCTTGGTGACGTAGTCACGTTCACCATCTTGCTCCTCGAAGAGTGGGTTTGCCAAAGAAGAAGGCCTATCCATCATGTGCAAGTGGTGGTGAGTAGGAAAATGAGAGAACAAAATCAAAGTTAGTTTTTTCCGAAGATTGTGGATGTAATGAGTACGATCCCACGTGATGCTATAATAGGAGAATTGGTACCTGGTATTGTTTCTCACACCTACAAGTAAAAGGCTTATGGAGGAGCTCAGTTAGGAAGTGGCACAAATAATTCAAGCAAATGTTCGTCAACATGTTGAAAAAGTTGAGAAGATTCACAAATGGCAAGTGAGATAAATAGATCAGACCCATGGATAACACTAGGAACAGACACACGGAAGATAAATGGGATCCGCACAACCAAGGGGGTGAGCTCAGAGATGTGTAACCATGTAAAATGTTCTTGTTGTACGGATACTAGAGAGATGCTAGCTCGATTGCTCTAATGGGCTAGATACAGTAGTGCACCAACCTAAGAGAGAAACGGGTCGTCTCACTATCCCACGTATGCTTACGTATGTATGAACCAAGATGATGAACTAGGTAAAGTGGCTCAATGCTATTGCTTACAAGCTCTTGCTTTTCTTCTCTTTTGCTTAAAAGTTTTTTTGTGACTATGCCTCAATGCTTTATATATGAGCCGCAATGCAAGGTAACAAGTAGTATATGCACGGGAGAGACGTAACACTAATGGTGCACTAAGGCGTGGTCCGGCAATACTAAAAAAGCTAGTCCCGATGGGTAAGCTACACAAAAGGGGCTTGAGGCTATCAAGGTAATGGCAAGGGTAAGACAATGGTGTCGTTGAGGTTACTGTCCTTGCTTACGGTTGAATGGAGATGATGTTGTCAAAGCCGGTGTGGAGTCTGAGTCAATGATCGAGTGGTGGTGATGATGACGTCAAATCATGCCTAAGTAGCCGAAACACCTTAGGACACGAGAGAAACCGTAGCTCGAAACGCAAATAACCACGAGAAATATTGCGGAAGAAACACAAGTGATGGTGGGGTGTCAAAATGATGCAAAACAGAAAATGGTCGAAAGTCTCTAGATGGTCCGTGCGCACGGGGTAAGTGAGGCCCGTGTGCACAGGGTCCTGCGTGCACGGGGTCCCGATGGCCCATGTGCACGGGGTCCTCTTAGAGCGGATGAACTACTCCGGATCCATGGGTATTGCCCAATTTGAGGCCAAATTCGATGGATGGATGGGTGGGAAGATGGTAGGAGGATAGTTCCACTTGCCAAACACCAAATTCGTGGATCAAATCAACCAAATCTCACAAGATCAACATATAGCAAGAATTTTTTTTGGGATATTTTTGGTGGGGATTTTCGAATTAGGACGAAAAACAAGAAAATCAAGCTAGAAAGTGGAAGGTAGGGACTCCAAGATGTGAATCAACATTGCTCATGATACCAAGATGTTGTAGGGTGAAACCCTAAGATGGATCTTTTCACACTTGGAGGGGGAAAAGGAGGAACACCAAGAAATCACAAAGAGGAAATCACTCCAACAATACCCAATTACACATCCACTAGAATAGCGGCACAAGTTCCACAAGTCTCAAACACAATAAAAGGAAAGATACAATGGATAAGTTCTTACCACTCCTTGGAGATGAGGTCTTGATGATGGTAGTCTTCTCCAAGATGGAGGTCTTGAAATCCACAAGTGGATCCTCTCCTAAGAGGCCTTGATCTCCAATGGAGGTGGTAGAAGGAGCAAAGCTCACAAATATCTAATCTAATACTTTGATAACCCTAAACATGACCCTAGGTACGATTTATATAGGCTTGGGGGGGTAGGAGATGAAGTGGATGCGAAGTGGAGGCCAAACAACAATCTCAGCCGCCCGTCCTGTAGGGCCCGTGCGCATGGGGTAAGTTGGGTCCATGCGCACGGGGTGCTACAGCCGTAGCTCCTTGTGTAGCCCATGGGCACGGGGCCTCGGGCCCCGTGCACACGGGGTCGCCTGGGACCTTCTGTCTAGATTCTTGGGGACTCCTTCTTCCTCCTTGGCGACTTGAGGCGCTTCTCCTTGGACTTGGTGATGCTCCTTAGCTGCTTGGTGGTGTTCCTCTTCATACCTGATGAGGCATAGAGTATCTTGGTGAGGTAGTAACCAAGTTCCTTTTGTATCCATATGCAAGTCAAGTAGGAAGGAGTTCACCTCGGTTTCCAATGCACGTGCTCTAGATCTTGTCATAGGTCCACGTGGTGCTTGATATGTTTGTGTGGAGTCCATGGGGATGATGGAAGGATGCTCCGCATCTTTCAATCGCTCGTCTTCTTCCTCCAGCGTCGCCGGGACTGCGTGCTTCGGTCTACGGTGGCTAGCGGCTTTGCTTAGCATGCATCACTGTGACGCGCTACCCCACCGCCGGCCAGGCTATCCCCCACCGCTATACACCTCCTGTTATTCTCCACCGACTGCAGGCCCACGCCACACCAGAACCAGTTATAACCCTTGTACTCCTCTCAATCTACGACTCCACTGCCGCATCTTCCCATCTCCAGTTCATTCCCGTCCTGGGCCTCGCTGTCATCCACCGCCTCACTGGGCTCGGCACGGCATGGTCAACAAACGAGAGTCATCAGAAGAGGACCATACATGGAGAGCCTGACAGCTAGGACCCATGAGGTCCATGTTCGCACGCAAGGAAAGTTCCTCCTTATTAAGCTGAAAAAATGTTTCCTCCCCCTGACAGCTGGGACCCAACGGCTGTATCTTCGCACGGAAGGAAGTGCCTCCTTGTTATGCGAAAAAACTATTCCTCCCGATGACAGTTGGGACCCGGCAGATTTGGTGGCTGACTTGTGGGCTTACTAAGCTGACGCGTATGCAGTGCTTTGTCAACTTAATCAACAAATGATTCTAGTAGCTGGATCGTTGGATGTTAATCTAACAGCCATGCTACTTCTTCAACCTCTGTTCTTGCTCCTATCTCCGGTGGGCGGCAGTGCTGCCGCGCACCCGAACTAGTCAAGTTCCCCACTCCTCTCCATCTGCGACTCCATTACCGCGTCTTCCCCATCTCCGGGTCGTTCCATTCTGGGGCCTCGCTGTCGTCCACCAGCCTTGGTGCGCTCAGCACGGTGTGGTCAACGTGGTCAACAAACGAGAGTCATCGGAAGATGACTGTACTTGAGAGGTCGGCGGTGGGGGACGCACGCCCATGGATGCATTCATGCAACTGCATCCTTTTTACCCTGAAAAATAATGTTTTCTCCCCTGACAGCTCGGACCCACCAGCTACATCTTCGCACGCAAGGAAGTGCGTCCTTATTACGGGCAAAAAATGATTCCCCCTGATAGCTGGGACCCAGCAGATATATCTTCGCACGCAAGGAAGTGCGTCCTTATCCTCCCTGTCAGCTGGGACCCACCCAGTTGAAGCGTATGTAGCATTGTCTGTCTTGTCGTGAACGTGTGCGTACATACTGGTCGACCGATCACTCTTCAACGATGAACTGTGGCCGAGTAAGTAGCAACACATGTCATAGTAGAGCCCCCCATGTAAAAGTTCATGTTGTCCCATCTAAACCGTGTACACGTACACACAGCCACATGCCAAAAAATATGGCCACGTACGTACGTACGAGCGGGGTCTCTAAACGGGTACTCTTGGCTTGGTGTACATGGAGAGGCAACGGATGGTAGTGATGTTGTCCTGCTCATCTTCAGGTAACCGGCTGGGTCGGAACGGAGGAAACAACATTGTGTTCATCGGGAGCCAAGTGACTGGGTCAAAACACGTCATATTCATCGAGAGGAAACATACTTGGTCGGAATGGGTCGTGTTCAATGGGAGCCAACTGGCTTGGACGGAACAACTGGAAGAGGGTCTGGCGTACCGCAAAACGGAGGAAAACGGCCTTGTGTTCGACCGCGTATGGTCGAAACGGGGTCCTGTTGATCGGGAAGCGTCTGGCGTACCGCAAAACGGAGGTAACAGACTTGTGTTCGAGCTCTTACAGTCGAAACAGAGTGCTGTTGATCGGGAGGGGTGCGGCGTACCACAAAACGGAGGAAACAGACTTGTGTTGTAGCGCCTACAGTCGAAACGGGGGTCCTGTTCATCGAGAGGGGTGTGGCGTACCGCAAAATGGGACTCCACGGGCTACTACTCATCCACCGTCTACTGCCTCTCTCTAGCCTCCACGGGCTACTGTTCATCCACCATCGACTTCCTCCAGCCTCCACCCGCTACTGTTCATCCACCGTCGACTTCCTCTAGCCTCCACCAGCTACTGTTCACCACAGGGTCCTGTTCATCCAGCCCCCACCGGCTACTGTTCAACCATCCCTCTCCACGGTGTCCTATTCAACCAGCCCTCCACGGGCTACTGTTCATCCAGCCCTCCACCGGCTACTGTTAAACCAGCCCTCTCCATAGGCTACTGTTCAACCATCCCTCCACCTGGTGCTGTTCATCCATCCCTCCATGGGGTTGATGTAGGGCAGACCCTAGGCACCCGATCATTCACAAAAGGAGTAGATCTTGCGATGAACACGAAGAACATGAGGAGAAAACACGAGGGGAAACACGAGATAATCACTCAAACCAACAAGATTCGGTCACACATATGCTAGATCCCCGAAACACAAAAGAGATGCAAGATCCGTGATCAACAAGGGACAATACAAGTAGCACTTTCTTCTCCGTGAGGAGGTATTGAAGGTCTTCCCGTTAGGGGTCTTTGAATCCACTTGGGGGATCTTCTCCGTAGAGGCCGTGAACTCCTAAGGAGGAGGGGATCAAGTGGAGAGCAAAGCTTCTCAATGAGCTACTACTTTGCTAACCCTAGAAAGAGGAAGGAGGAGGAGTATATATAGTCTATGTGGGCAAAGGGGTACATGGGACTAGGCCCTTTACTGTGCGGAGACAGACGGGGCTGGACGTCCAGGCATCGGGCGGGATGTCCGGGCCTTCCCGATGGACCGAATGTCCGAGCAGGGGGGCCGGATGTCCGGACTGGCGAGATTGGCCTCGGTGCTGACTGGATAGGGGGCTCCGGATTTTCGGGCTTCGGGCAGGATGTCCGGGCTGTGGCCAGATGTCCGGGGCATGTAGGTACTTGGCGGCAGGGCGGCTGCTACGGGTGATGCTCTAGGGCCGGATGTCCCGGGTTATGGCCGAATGTCTAGGTCCTGGGAGCTATTCTTCACTCCTTCCGTTGGTTCTCTTCATCCATGAACTTGGGGACTTGATGTAGGGCGGAACCCTAATCGGAGATCTTTCACGTTTGGAGGGGATCCTACGAGGAGAACACGACGAACAAGCGGAAGAACACAAGAACAAACACACAAGAGGACCACTAAACCGACAAGTTTCGATTACACAAGGGCTAGATCATCGAACACATAAGGTAGCACAAGATTCAAAGTCAACAAAGGAAAGATACACGAGTAACCGGTCTTCTCCGAGAGGAGGTCTTGATGGGGTCCACCCTAGAAGGGGGTCTTGAATCCGCTAGGGGGATCTTCTCCGTAGAGGTCCTCAGCTCCGAGGAGAAGTAACCAAGTGGATGAGAAAGGCTCTCACACAAACATGAGCTAAACCAATGCTAACCCTAACTAGGAGGACGAGGAGGTCTATTTATAGTCTCAGTGCAAACGGGGGAGAAGTGAACGGGTACAAGGGCTCCAGCCAGTCATGATCACCACAGTGTCGGACGTCCGGAAGGCGTCAGACGTCCGGGGCTTCGGGAAGGTCCGGACGTCCGGAGGCTGTCGGACGTCCATAAATCCGGCTTGGGTGCTGGTCGGTCGGTCGTCCGGAGGCTTCGGTCTTCCGTAGATTTGGTTCTGGTTGCTGTGCTGGTCGGTCGTACGGTCGTCCGGTGGCGTCGGTCGTCCGTGGCCTGGGGAGTCGTCGGACGTCCGGACTTGGTCGGACGTCCGATGCCTGTAGCTTCAGCAACTTTTCTTCTTCTTCAACGTGCTTGGGGTCCTCGTCGCCTTGGCTCTTGCAAGTAGTTGTTCCTTGGCTCGTTCCCAAGTACCTGATTACACATAGGGTTTCGGAATGAGGTAGTAGCCATGTCTCGTGAGTAGGAAGAGAGAGTTAGGAGGAGGCGAGTTCACCTTATCTTCGATGGCGTTAGCTCGGGCTGGAGTCATGGGTCCACGTGGTGTTGAGGAAGATGTAGGTGCGTCCATGGGGATGAGTGAGGGATGCTCCGCATCATCTCCCCGTTGAGTGAGATCCGACCTCAGAACAAAAGCTTCATCTCCATGGTATGGTGCGAGGTCCTTGACGTTGAAGATGTCGCTCACATTTTACTTGTCTCGAGGTAGGTCGATCTTGTAGGCGTTGTCGTTGTAGCGTGCTAGCACCTTGAAAGGTCCATCGGCTCTAGGAAGAAGCTTGGACTTGCGTTCTTTGGGGAAGCGGTCCTTGCGAAGGTGTAGCCACACTAGATCACCAATGTTGAAGACCATGGGTTGCTTGTTGATGTTGATCTTGGTCGCTAGTCGTTGTACTTGGCGCTCGACGGTTTGTCTTGTATCCTCATGCATCTTCTTGATGTAGCATGCCCGTGCACTCGCATCCATGTTGGTGCGCTCTTGTAGAGGAAGAGGTAGAATGTCCAATGGGGACAACGGGTTGAAGCCGTGAAGCGACCTCGAAGGGGACTTGCCGGTAGTCGAATGTCTTGCATGGTTGTAGGCATACTGGGCGATGGGTAGACATGCTTCCCACTCCTTGATGTTCTTCTTGATCAAGACACGAAGTAGAGTGGATAGTGTACGGTTCGACACCTCCGTTTGGCCGTCGGTTTGAGGATGGTATGCGGATGAGAACAAGAGCTTGAATCCGAGCTTGGCGCATCGGGTCTTCCAAAAGTAACTCAAGAACTTGACGTCACGATCGGAGACGATTGTCTTTGGTACTCCATGGAGTCGCAAGATTTCCCTACAAAAGAGATTTGCAATGTGTGAAGCATCGACTATCTTGTTGCAAGGAATGAATTGTGCCATCTTAGAAAATCTATCCACAACAACAAACACGGAATCCTTTCCATTTTGAGTTCTAGGCAAACCAAGTATAAAATCCATGCTAATGTCTTCCCAAGGTTGATAAGGAATAGGAAGAGGCATGTAAAGACCGTGAGATTGAGCTTTAGACTTAGCTTTGCGACATGTAGAGCATCGGTTGGTGAAGCGTGAGACGTCGCGGTACATCTTGGGCCAAAAGTAGTTCTTGGAGAGCGTGGCGAATGTCTTGTCGCGTCCAAAGTGTCCCATGAGTCCGCCCCCATGAGCCTCTTGCAAAAGGAGCAAACGAAGAGAAGACTCGAGAATGCATAGTTCGTTAGCTCTCATAAGATAAGCATCCTTGATGTAATATTGTTCCCAAGAAGTATGCGTCAAACACTTAGCATAAGGAATAGCAAAAGATTGGTCGTTAGCATACAATTCTTTTATGTGCTCAAAGCCAATAACATTCAACTAAAGTTTAGTGACAAGCATGCATATGCGTGAAAGTGCATCGGCAACTACATTTTCTTTACCCTTAATGTACTTGTTCATATAAGGAAAAGATTCAATAAACTCACTCCATTTGGCATGACGCTTGTTCAACTTAGTTTGACCTTTTAGGTACTTAAGCGTTTCATGATCGGTATGGATGACAAACTCATGCGGTCTAAGGTAATGTTCCCAAACATGTAGCACACGCACTAAAGCATACAATTCTTTGTCATAGATGGGATAGTTAATGAGCACCGGAGAGTTTTTCACTAAAATAAGCAATCACTCGTTTTTCTTGCATCAAAACTCCGCCAATTCCGATACCACTTGCATCACAATGGACCTCAAAAGTTTTGTCAAAATTAGGCAAAGCAAGAATCAGAGCATGAGTAAGCAAAGACTTGAGCTCATCAAAAGCGGTGGATTGCAAAGTTCCCCAAACAAAAGGAGTATTCTTCTTACTCAAAGCATGCAAAGGAGCGGCAATTGTGCTAAAATCTTTCACAAAGCGATGATAAAAACCCGCAAGACCAAGAAAGCTACGCACTTGTTGCAAATTGGTGGGTTGGGGCCAAGTTTTAATTGCTTCAATTTTAGATTCATCAACATGGACACCCTTTGAGGATACTACAAAACCCAAGAAAACCACTTTGTCAACACCAAATGTGCATTTTTTCATGTTTGCATAAAGACTTTCCTTGCGAAGGTTTGCAAAACAGCCCTAACATGATCAAGATGTTCTTTCATGGTTTTGCTAAACACAAGAATATCGTTGAAGTAAACCACAACAAAGACTCCAATATAAGGCCGAAGTACATGATGCATAAGACGCACGAAAGTACCGGGAACCTCCGATAGACCCATAGGCATCACTAACCACTCATATAAACTAAATTTGGTTTTGAAAGCAGTTTCTCATTCATCACCCTCTTGTATGCGGATTTGATAATAGCCACTTTTAAGATCAATTTTTGAGAAAAAGTTGGCTCCACTAAGTTCATCAAGCATATCATCTAAGCGAGGAATGGGATGCCTATAGTGAACGGTAATAGCAGTTATAGGTCTACAATCGGAACACAAGCGGAAACTTCCATCGGGTTTAGGCACAAGTATAACGGGAACGGCACATAGGCTTAGGCTTTCACATACATGACCATTGGCGATGAGTTGTTGTACTTGTCGTTGAATCTCCTTGGTTTCTTCGGGATTGACTCGGTATGGAGCTTTGTTTGGGAGAGGTGCTCCGGGGATGAGGTCGATTCGATGCTCAATGCCTCGAAGAGGAGGTAGGCCCGGAGGTAGCTCATCGGGGAAAACATCTTGGAATTCCTGCAAAAGAGATTGAAACACTAAAGGTAGCTCACGAGAGGTGTTAGTTGTTGCCTCTCCATCCTTGCACACAAGGACAAAGTGCATCACACGAGATGGGTTCTCACACACTTCTCTCATCTCACTTTTGGTGGCAAATAGGATGAGGTTTTTCTCTCTAGGCGAAGAGGCGCTCAGGTTTGGCTTGTGGCTCTCACTCACTTTTTGGTGGATCACTTTCTCACTCTTGTCTCTATGATGGGTGGCTTGCTTGTCGGCTATCACTTGACTAGGAGACATAGGTCTTAGCACATATTCCTTCCCTTTCATCTTGAAGCTATAGTGATTAGTGCGCCCGTTGTGGAAGACACCATGGTCGAATTGCCATGGTCGACCAAGAAGAAGGTGGCAAACCGTCATTGGGACCACATCACATTCCAAAGCGTCCTCATATGCACCAATTTTGAAGGAGACTTGGACCATATGCTCAAATCGTATAGTGCCGGAGTCACTTAGCCATTGAACCTTGTAGGGATGCGGGTGCTTCCTCTTGACCAATTGAAGCTTGGAGCATAGTTCTTCACTTGCCAAGTTGTGACAACTTCCTCCATCGATGATGACCTTGACGGACCTTCCGTTGATGCCGCCTTTGTATGGAAGATGTGGCATCTTTGGTCGTCTTCTTGTTGATGTTGAAGAGTCAAGACCTTGGAGACAACGAGAGCGGGGCTCGAATCCTCATCACAAAAGACTTGATCATCTTCATCTTCGTTCACTCGCCGGTGCATCGCCACTTGCTCAAGAGCTTCCATCTCCTCATCACTCATTGAGTCATAGGTGCCATCGTCGTTGAGGATCATGGTGCGCTTGTTGGTGCATTCATAGTACCTGTGGCCTCGTCCGCCGCAAGTGAAACACTTGAAGGAGCTTGTCTTGACGGTCTCATCGGTCGGAGTAGATGATGAAGCACACGGCTTGAAGTTGCTTGTAGTAGGAGGAGGACGACTTGAACTTGTCGAATTTTTCTTGTAACTCGACTTGTCGTCGTTGTTTGTAGAAGGTTTGGTTGATGTACATGTTCGAGGAGGTGTTGAAGCTTGGTTGTTGGAGAAGCCGTAGTTCTTGGACGAGTACTTGGCGTACTTGAAGTCATCTTGCACTTGACGTTTCGCCTTTGTAGCTTGATGTACGAGCTCAATGAGGGTGGAGTATGGTTGGAAGTCGGCGATCTTCTTGATGGGATGATTGAGTCCATTCAAGAAACGTGCCATAGTTTGCTCATCATGTTCCTTCACATTGGCTCGAATCATGGTTATCTCCATTTCCTTGTAGTATTCTTCAACACTCTTTGTTCCTTGCTTGAGGAGTTGGAGTTTCTTGAAGAGGTCGGGGTTGTAGTAGGTTGGCACAAAACGTACTCTCATGACATCTTTCATTTGAGCCCAAGTGGTGATTGGAGGTTCACCTCTTGCTTGTCGCCTTTCAAGGATTTGTTCCCACCATATGAGCACATAGTCTTGGAACTCAAGTGATGCCATAGCGATTTTCTTCTCTTCATCGTAGTTGTGCAAACGAAAGATTTTGTCGATCTTCAATGCCCATGAGAGGTACTCTTCGGGGTCATTTCGTCCATTGAACTTGGGCATGGTGAATTTGAGCTTTCCATATCGTTGCTCTTCATTGTGTTGTTGGCGATGGTGATGATGACATCCTTGACGTGGATGGCAATCGTCTTCATGTTGCTCTTGGTGTGGAGGAAGTCCATGATCAACTTGCTCTTGTTGAACTTGAGGTTGAGGTGGAGCTTGACGAGCTTGTGGATGGGCTTGAGGAACTTGACGTTGTGCATGGGGTTGGTAGTTCCTCTCTTGGATTTCTTCTCGAAGGGCTTCCTCTTGATTGCGCCGTTCGCGATTGCGGTTGGCGATGGATCAACTTGATTCTTGAAGGGCACGTTGCGCTTCAAGAGCTTGCGCTTCGCGTTGTTGTTGTTGAAGACATTGAGCCTTGGCGTCTTGTTCGTCTTGGTGTAGACGTGCTCGTTCTTCCTCTTGGCGCCGTAGTCGTTGTCGTTCTTGAGCTTGGGCGAAAGCGGCTTGGTTTGATTGAGGATGAGGGACTTGCTCATCGACTTGCTCTTGTGAATGCTTGTCATGTAGCGGGTTGCGAGATGCATGTCTTGACGCGCGGCTCGTCGAAGACTGATCGATGACGGTGTACTTGAGTCGTAGAAGGTGTCGTCGGAGTGTCGACTCGAGCGGCTCCGTCTTGATGATGAAGAAGTGGAATGATGCCGGTTCCTCATCAAGGCGCGGATCTCCTCCATTCTTGCATCATTATCTTGCTTGTGAGCATTGAACTTGTTGTCAAAGTAGTCTCTTGTACGTTGCTCGGAGAGTCGCAAGTCGGTGGCGAGGTTGTCGATGCGGTCGCTCATTGCTTGTTGTTCTTGGTGCAACGCTCGTTGTGCACCAAAGAGGTGGATCTTGGTGACGTATGATGACATGTAAATCGTCTTGCTCGAGGAAGAGTGGGTTGGTAGAAGTACTTGGCCTATCCATCATTCCAAGCAAAAATATGTGAGTGGTAGAAGGAGAAGAACTTATACCAATGTACCTTTGACCGATGTTGATGATGAATCAAGTTCACTCAAATGCGGATAATGAAATAGCACTATTGGTACCAATCCTTGTCGGTTCTCACACCTACACAAATAAAAGCTTATGGTGGAGCTTGGTGAGGATGGTGGCACAAAATTAGATGCAATTGTAAGTGAGATTCAATAATGTTGGAGAAGGTACACAAATTTGCAAATGCAACAAGTAGACCAAGCAAATAATGGTACACGGAAACACACACGCAAATAGATAAGTGGGATTGTGCAAACCAAAAGTGAGCCAAAATGTGGAATCCACGAAAATGCTCTTGTTGCACAATACTAGAGAGACGCTAGCACGATTGCACAATAGGCGGATACGGAACTTGTGCACAACCTACTAGGCAAAAATGCAACTATCTCTATCCTGTGTATGCTATATGTATGGTATTTCGGTGCTATGATCCAAGATGATCCAATATGACAATCCTAATGTAGTATGATGCTACGGTTCTTGCTCATAAGCTCTTTGCTTATCTTTCCTCTTTGCTTAAAAGCTTGGGTGGCTCTTTCACTTTTGAGCTCTTTTCTCATGCAAAACTTCACGAACCGAGATTGCAATTGTGTATGCTATGACAACTTTGTGACACACAAATGGATCCCAAGATATGCACCACGGTGGTATGGTATGTATGCTATGGAGTATGATCACTAATGTGCACAAGTCACGTTGCCGGCAATACTCAATGCTAGTCTCGATGTGTAAGCTACGCAAAAGTAAGGCCATGTGGGTATCAATGCAATTGCAAGGTATAACAAAGATGTCGATGATGTTACCGTCCTTGGCGATGATGTGACCCTTGCGAAGATGAGTCGAGGTGATGATGAAGTCGAACCGTACCTAGATAGCCGAAACACAATAGGACAGGGGAACCACAACTCAAAATCTCAAGGACCAAAATGTGGCAAAATCGTCATAGGATGAATTGGGGAGGATGGTGGTGTATGTGGTTTTGGAAGATGTGGTGGAAGGTGGGGTGGTGGTGGTGGTTAAACTGAAGAATTTCAGTTTCGTCAGGGTTTCACGGACGTCCGGGATTTTCTGGTCGTCCGGCTGTTCCTGGGGCTCCGGACGTCCGTAAAGCGTCGGCCGTCCGGCGAGGTCGGGGTCAACGCGAGTTGGGCCTGGGCGATTTTGAGGTGGAAGAAGATGGTGAGGTCAAAATTGAGCGGATTGATGGATGGAAAAGGGTGGGGAGGGTGGAAAAGCTAGATCCACACGTGGCAACTCAAATCCATGGACCAAATCCAACAAAATCTCAACTCACCAACAAATTACAAAAGTTTTTGGGGCTATTTTTGGTGGGGAATTTTCAGATTTAGGAAGAAAACAACAAAATCAATCTAGAAAACACGGGGTAGGGGCTCCAAAAACGTGATCAAACGTGGCTCATGATACCAAGATGATGTAGGGCGGAACCCTAATCGGGGATCTTTCACGTTTGGAGGGGATCCTACGAGGAGAACACGACGAACAAGCGGAAGAACATAAGAACAAACACACAAGAGGACCACTAAACCGACAAGTTTCGATTACACAAGGGCTAGATCACCGAACACATAAGGTAGCACAAGATTCAAAGTCAACAAAGGAAAGATACACGAGTAACCGGTCTTCTCCGAGAGGAGGTCTTGATGGGGTCCACCCTAGAAGGGGGTCTTGAATCTGCTTGGGGGATCTTCTCCAGAGGTCCACGAGCTCCGAGGAGAAGTAACCAAGTGGATGAGCAAGGCTCTCACACAAACATGAGCTAAACCAATGCTAACCCTAACTAGGAGGACGAGGAGGTCTATTTATAGTCTCAGTGCAAACGGGGGAGAAGTGAACGGGTACAAGGGCTCCAGCCATGATCATGATCACAGTGTCAGACGTCCGGAAGGCGCCGACGTCCGGGCCGGGAAGGTCCGGACGTCCGGAGGCTGTCGGACGTCCATAAATCCGGCTTGGGTGCTGGTCGGTCGGTCGTCCGGAGGCTTCGGTCTTCCGTAGATTTGGTTCTGGTTGCTGTGTGTCGGTCGTCCGGAGAGGGCCGGTCGTCCGGGGCTTCGGGAAGGCCCGGACATCCGTGGAGCGTCGGACGTCCGTAGATTCGGTTCTGGTACAGGTCGTCCGGTCGTCCGATGGCGTCGGTCGTCTGTGGCCTAGGGAGTCGTCGGACGTCCGGACTTGGTCATACGTCCGATGCATGTAGCTTCAGCAGCTTTTCTTCTTCTTCTTCAACGTGCTTGGGGTCCTCGTCGCCTTGGCTCTTGCAAGTAGTTGTTCCTTGGCTCTTTCCCAAGTACCTGATTACACATAGGGTTTCGGAATGAGGTAGTAGCCATGTCTCATGAGTAGGAAGAGAGAGTTCGGAGAGGAGCGAGTTCACCTTATCTTCGATGGCCTTAGCTCGGGCTCGAGTCATGGGTCCACGTGGTGTTGAGGAAGATGTAGGTGCGTCCATGGGGATGAGTGAGGGATGCTCCGCATCAGGACTTGTCCATCTTCACGTGCATCTTTGGGATGGCCTTCTTGGTACCTGATCATGCACAACATTCTGGACTTAGGTAGTAACGATGTCTCGAGTGGATCATGTGGAATATCACTAAGAAAGGAAGTCACCTCGGCCTCGAGAGCTCTAGCTCGTGCTCGTGTCGTAGGTCCTTCTGGCACTTCGTGTTACGATGATAGGTCCATGGGGATGACCATAGGATGTTCCGCATCATAGGTCATGTTCATCCACCCCAACCGGCTCGATCGGGGTCCTATTCATCCAGCGGCAATGGCCTCTACTACCACGGGGTCTTGTTCATCCAACCGCCACCACGAACTGTTCATCCAACCCCCAACAACGCTCACTTTTCATCAAGAGGTAGTAGGTTCGATCGGCTTCAGTATAGAATAGCAAAAGTAGGATCATGCGCATACAAGTCTTGTATGTGCTCAAAGCCAATGACATTCAATTCAAGTTTGGTTACAAGCACGCATATGCGGGAATGCGCATCCGCCACAACATTTTCCTTACCTTTGATGTATTTGATGACATAACGAAATGACTCAGTGAACTCACTCCACTTAGCATGGTGCTTGTTCAACTTAGTCGGACCCTTAAGGTATTTAAGCGTTTCATGGTTGGTATGGATGACAAATTCATGAGGGCGAAGATAATGTTCCCATTCATGCAAAACTCGCACTAAAGTATATAGCTTTTTGTCATAGATGGGGTAATTGAGTTGCGCTCCGTAAAGTTTTTCACTAAAGTAAGCTATGGGGCGCTTCTCTTGCGTTAACACACCTCCTATTCCATTACCACTAGCATCGTAATGTATTTCAAAAGGTTTGTCAAAGTTGGGTAATGCAAGCACGGGAGCATCAGTAAGCAAATTCTTAAGCGCATTAAATGCACTATCTTGAGATGGCCCCCAAACAAAGGGTGCATTCTTCTTACTCAAAGCATGTAAAGGAGATGCAATGGTGCTAAAATTCTTAACAAATCTATGGTAGAAACCGGCTAAACCAAGGAAGCTACACACTTGTTGCAAGTTGGTTGGTTGGGGCCAAGTTTTAATAGCATTGATCTTAGAATCATCAACATGAACACCCTTAGAAGACACAACAAAACCCAAGAAAACAAGCTTATCAACACCGAAAATGCATTTATCCATATTAGCATAAAGGCGCTCTTTCCTAAGGGTTTGCAACACGGTTCTAAGATGGGTGACATGATCTTTGAGAGATTTGCTAAAAACAAGAATATTGTCAAAATAGACCACAACAAATACGCCAATATAGGGTCGAAGAACAAAATGCATGACTCGTATGAAAGTGTTGGGTGCTTCGGATAAACCCATTGGCATAACAAGCCATTCATATAAGCCAAACTTGGTCTTAAATGCGGTTTTCCATTCATCACCTTCTTGGATGCGTATTTGATAGTAGCCGCTTTTAAGATAAATTTCAGAGAAAATGGTGGCTCCGCTAAGCCCATCGAGCATATCATCTAGGCGTGGAAAGGGGTAACGATAACGCACGGTAATAGCATTGATAGGGCGACAATCGGAACACATGCAATATGTACCATCTTTCTTGGGAACAAGGATTACCGGTACGGCATAAGGGCTCAAACTTTCTCATACATGGCCGTTGTCGATGAGTTGTTGTACTTGCCGTTGGATCTCCTTTGTTTCCTCAGGGTTGACGTGGTAGCGGGCCTTGTTAGGAAGGGGTGCTCCATGGATGAGGTCGATTCGGTGCTCGATGCCTCATACTGGAGCTAGACCCAGCGGTAGCTCATCGGGGAAAACGTCTTGGAATTCCTGCAATAGAGAAGATAACACTAAAGGTAGATTGTGAGAGGTGTTAGCTTTTGGTGCATCGTCCTTGCACAAAAGGACATAGAGAATGACACTTGATGGGTTCTCACACACTTCTCTCATCTCACTTTTGGTGACAAATAGGACTAGAATTTTCTTGTCGCTCATCATGGAGGCACTCAATTTGGGCTTGTGGCGCTCACTCTCTTTTGGGTGGTTCGCTCTCTCACTATTTTCTCCATGATGGGTGGCTTGCTTGTCGGCGATCACTTGGCTTGGAGACATAGGTCGTAGCACGTACTCCTTTCCTTTCATCATGAAGCTATAGTGATTTGTACGCCTGTTGTGGAGGGCGCCTCGGTCAAATTGCCATGGTCGACCAAGAAGGAGGTGGCAAACGGATATCCGAATGACATCACACTCCAGAGTGTCTCTGTATTCTCCGATCTTGAAGGAAACTTGTACCATATGCTCGACTTTGATAGTGCCGGGGTCTCTTAGCCATTGAACTTTGTACGGATGCGGGTGCTTCATCTTGACCAATTGGATCTTGGAGCATAGTTATTCACTTGCTAAGTTATGGCAACTCCCTCCGTTGATGTTGACCTTCACAAACCTTCCATTGATGACGGCCTTGGTGTGGAAGATATGGCATCTTTGGTCTTCATCTTGTTGATGTTGAAGTGTCAAAACCTTGGAGACAACGAGAGCGGGACTCGAATCCTCGTCACAAAAGACTTGATCATCTTCATCTTCGTTCACACGCCGGTGCATGGCCACTTGCTCAAGGGCTTCCATTTCCTCTTCACTCATGGAGTCGCAGGTTCCATCGTTATTGAAGATCATGGTGCGCTTGTTGGTACACTCAAAGGACTTGTGGCCTCGGCCACCGCATGTGAAGCACTTGATTGTACTTGTCTTGACGGTCTCATCGTTTGGGGCAGATGTGGATGAAGCTCTCAGCTTGAATTTTGTTGTAGTAGGAGGACGACTTGAGGTTGTCAAAGTTTTCTTGTAACTTGACTTGTCGCCGATGCTTGGGGTAGCTTTGATTGAGGTAGAAGGTGTTGGAGTCGTCGAAGCTTGGTTGTTGGAGAATCCGTTGCTCTTAGAAGAGTACTTGGCGTACTTGAAGTCATCCTGCACTTGATGTTCCGCCTTGGTAGCTTGATGCACTAGCTCGATGAGGTTCGATTAAAGTTGGAAGTCGGCTATCTTCTTCATAGGATGATTGAGTCCATTCAAGAAACATGCCATAGTTTTCCGTGACATTAGCTCGTATCATGGCACTCTCCTTTTCCTTGTAGTACTCTTCAACGCTCTTTGTTCCTTGCTTGAGGAGTTGGAGTTTCTTGAAGAGGTCGTGGTTGTAGTAGGTTGGCACGAAACGTGCTCGCATGACATCCTTCATTTGCGCCCAAGTTGTGATGGGTGGTTCACCTCTTGCCTCTCGGCGCTCAATTACTAGTTCCCACCAAATGAAGATGTAATCTTCAAACTCAAGGGATGCCATAGCAATCTTCTTCTCTTCCTCATTTGTGCAAGCTGAAGATTTTGTTAACCATCAATGCCCATGAAAGGTACTCTTCGAGATCATTGCTTCCGGAAAACTTGGGCATGGTTAACTTTAGCTTGCCATATCATTGCTCTTCATTGTGTTGGGGCCGAGGGCGATGACGTCCTTGACGAGGAGGATTGTCTCCCTCAACTTGCTCTTGTCGTGGAGTATTTCCATTGTCTTCTTGCTCTTGGTGAACTTGAGGTTCTTGTCGAGCTTGTGGAGGAGCTTGTCAAGCTTGTGGAGGAGCTTGAGGAACTTGACGATGCACTCGTGATTGATAGATCCTCTCTTGAACTTCATCGCGAAGTGCTTCTTCTTGTTCGCTACTATGGCGGTTGCGTGCGGCAACGACACGACTTGTGTCATGGAGTGCACGTTGCGCCTCAAGTGCTTGAGCTTGTCGTCCTAGTTGTTCTTGACGTTGTTCCTCGGCATCTTGCCCGTTTTGGTGTTGTCTCGCTCGTTCCTCCTCTTGTTGTCGTAGAAGTTGCCGTTCTTGTGCTTTTGCGAATGTAGCTTGGTTTTCACGATGTCGATGCTCTTGCGCTCGAAGTTGCTCTTGATGATCGGTGTCGTGTAGGGGGTTGCGATTTGCTTGACGATCTTGACGCGCGGCTCATCGAAGAGTGTTTGATGTCGGAGTACTTGAGCCGGAGATGGTGTCGTCGGAGTTTCGACTCGAGCGGCTCCATCTTAAGTAGGACGAAGAGGTAGAAGAGTGGTTGACCAACAAGGCACGAATCTCGTCCATTCTTGCATTGCACTCTTGCTTTTGTTCTTCAAGCTTCTTGTCGAAGTAGTCTCTTGTACGTTGCTCGATGAGTCGCAAGTCGGTAGCGAGGTTGTCGATGCGGTCACTCATTGCTTGTTGTTCTTGATGCAAAGCTCGTTCTGTGCGAAATAGGTGGATCTTGGTGACGTAGTTGTTCGGGTCGTCGTCTTGCTCTAGGAAGAGTGGGCTGGTAGAAGAACGTGGCCTATCCATCATTCCAAGCAAATATGTGAGTGGGAGAAAGAGAAGAACTTATACCAAATGTACCTTGACCGATGTTGAGGATGGATCAATGATCACTCAAATGTGTAACAAGGAAATAACACAATTGGTACCAATTCTTGTCGGTTCTCACACCTACAAAAATAAAAGCTTATGGTGGAGCTCGGTGAGGATGGTGGCACAAAATTTCATGTAATTGTCAGTGAGCTTCAATAATGTTGGAAAAGATTCACAAATTTGCAAATGCAACAAGTAGACCAATAGCAAGATATGGTACACGGAAACACACACACGGATAGATAAATGGGGTCGTGCAACAAAGGAATGAGCCAAAATGTGGAATCCACGAAAATTCTCTTTTTGCACAACACTAGAGAGGCGCTAGCACGATTGCACAATAGGCAGATACGAAACTTGTGCACAACCTACAATGCAAAAATGCAACAACTTCTATCCCAAGTATGCTATATGTATGGTTTTCCGATGATACGATCAAAGATGATCAAGTATGGCAATCTTAATGTAGTATGATGCTATGGTTCTTGCTTGTAAGCTTTTTGCTTATCTTTCCCTTTTTGCTTAAAAGCTTGTTTGGCTCTTTCACTTTTGAGCTCTTTCTCATGCAAAACTTCACGAACCAAGATAGCAATTGTGTATGTGATCACAACTTCGTGACACAAAAGATGATACCAAGATATGTACCAAGATGATATGGGAAGTATGCAATGGGAAATATGATCACTAATGTGCACAAGTCACGTTGCCGGCAATACTCAAAGGCTAGTCTCGATAGGCAAAATACGCAAAATTGGGCTATGGTGGTTATCAATGTAATGGCAAGGAGTAGACCAAGATGTCGTCGAGATTACCGCTCGTGGTATGTCGGGTGTAAGCAAGGACTGATAAAGATGTGGTTGTTGTCGATGACGAGTTTGTGGCCAAGATAAGCGGCGGTGATGTTGATGTCGAACCGTCCCTAAGTAGCCGAAACACATTAGGAAACAAAAACTGCAACTCAAATTCTCAAAGCAAAACGTGTCACAATTGTCGGAGTTGGTAGCGGGTAAACGATGGTGGTTGCGGAAAGCGGTGGTGGTATGTGGAAGTGAACCAGATCAAAATTTGGCGAAAGTTAGGCCGAAAACGGAGCGGTTGATGGAAGTGATGCTGTCAGGGGCCGGATGTTCGGGCTTGCGGGCCTGATGTTCGGGGGTCGGGCCGGATGTCCGGGCTCTGGATCTATGGACGAACTCGATGAACTTCACGGTGGAAATTCAAATTCGGGGCAAAATTCAGGGGATTTTGTGGATGGAAATTGGGGAAAAGATGGGAAAAGCTAGATCTACTTGCAACACACGAAATCTGCGGATCTAATCCAACAAAACTTCATCACACCAATAAATCACAAAAAAATTGGGGGGCTATTTTTGTGGGGAATTTTCGAATTTGGGACAAAATCAACAAAACAGGGCTAGAAAATGAAGAGGGGAGGCTCCAAAATCGTGATCAACGTGGCTCATGATACCAAGATGATGTAGGGTAGGACCCTAGACGCCCGATCTTTCACGGAAGGAATGAATCTCATGATGAAGATGAAGAACACGAGGGGAAAACACATGGGGAAACACAAGAGAATCACTCAAACCAACAAGATTTGGTCACACATATGCTAGATCCTCGAAACACAAAAGAGATACAAGATCCACGCTCAACAAGGGACGATACAAGTAGCACGTTCTTCTCCGTGAGGAGGTCTTGAATCCACTTGGGGGATCTTCTCCGTAGAGGCCGTGAACTCCTAAGGATAAGGGGATCAAGTGGAGAGGAAATATTCTCAGTGAGCTACTACTTTGCTAACCCTAGAAAGAGGGAGGACGACGAGTATATATAGTCTAGGTGGGTGAAGGGGTACATGGGCGTCGGCCCTTTACTGTGCGCAGACAGACGGAGCCGGATGTCCGGGCGTCGGGCCGGATGTCCGGGCTAGCGAGGTCGACCTCGCTGCTCTCTAGATAGGGGGCGCCGGATTTCCGGCCTTCTGGTCGGATTTTCGGGCTGGGCCGGATGTCCAGGCTGTGGATGGATGTCCGGGGCCTGTAGGTACTTGACGGCTGGGCGGCTGCTGCGGGTGATGCTCTAGGGGCCGGATGTTGGGGTCCTGGGAGCTGTTCTTGACTCCTTCCGTTGGTTCTCTTCATCCATGAACTTGGGGACCTGTCTATCTTCACATGCATCTTCGGGAGGGCCTTCTTGGTACCTGATCATGCACAACATTCCGGACTTAGGTAGTAACCATGTTTGGAGTGGAATATCACTAAGGATGGAAGTCACCTCGGTCTCGAGAGCTCCAGCTCGTGCTCGTGTCATAGGTCCTTGTCGGGGAAAATATACCGGGGTATGCATTTTTCCCTAACTCGTGCTTGGACAAGCCAAGACCAGGCCAGAGTTGAAAGAATCAAGAGATTTGAAGAACCAGCATGCAGCTTAGAGAGATTGAGGCTAAGCCAGATGAGTAAGATATTGCCAAGAGAAGGGCCTCCCTTGCCGGACAGGCAAGTCCGGCAAGGGGACAGGCCACCCCTAGAAGAAGGCACCGGAGGCGCCCCGGCAGGGCCTGCCGGGGCTCGTGGAGGCAAAACCACCTCACCATCCACTCAAGCATGACCCACGTTGTCGATCAGTTCGGTGTCAAGCCGCAAGGTGATTAAGTGGCAGCCATTCGCCACATGGCAGACATTTCCTACAGAAGAAACCCAGAGATGACACTTGTCCTACAATGTGTCAAGAGAACATGCGCGGAGCTGGCAAGATAGCCCGGCAAGCCTTGCCGGGTAACCAGTGTTGTGACACTAGGCGACGCATTTAATGCGCCCTGTCAGCCTGCAGAGTTAGGTATGATAGCACTGTTTGCTTTCATATCAGTGCATAATGACTACTTTGCCATTGTGGTAACCCCTTGATCTATAAAAGGAGGCACATGGCACCCGTAGAAAGGGTTGGAAAGTTGATGAACCCACACCCCCATACGCGCGTAGTCGCTACTGCCATAAGGCAGCTGCTGCCAGGCAAGTGTACTACGCTTCGCCACCTCCATTCCACCATCAATCCACCAAAGCAGGAGTAGGGTTTTATGCCTCGCGGCGGCCCGAACCTGGTTAAATTGCTTGTGTGCTCTCTGCCGTGCTGCCGAACGCTGGTCTGCTCTTTGTGCAAGGCGACACCCCCCTGCCGAACCAGCAAGGGGCCTCCCGGTCCCATAGGTGGCCGCGGATATCCCGCGACATCTTTGGCGCGCCACGTAGAGGGCTTCGCTTGCGCGAACCTAAAAGCGTGCGCAGCGCGTCAGCTTCCTCACCATCTTCGTCTTCGACGGTGCCCTCGGTCGTGGCGCCCGCAAAGACGCAGAAGCTAAGTGGGGGGCCACCCCCGCGCCGTTTTATCACTCTCCAAGCCTCGCCATGGCAACGACTATGGAGAAGATCGCCGCTGGTGGTGATAGACCCACCCTGGCGGTCTGTACAACATACCCACATTGCGGGCATCATCCAGAGAATGGGCACGAGATGTGCGAGCGTGTGCTCCCTCCTCCCCGTCCTTTTCCTTTGTCAGCAATCGAATTGCTTCAGCCTCGGCATCGTCGATGTCGAAGATTACCGCGCGACGCTTGGTCCAGTATTTCCCCTATTAGGGGGTAATCCTGGGTGAAGCACTGGTATGAGTTCGTCGATAGATACTTTTCCGCCGCCATAAGCCTCTGTTCCTGTGAGATCCCATCTTGCGGCCTTTTCGGGCACCCTGCCGGAGGGGCATTCGATCACAGAGGGCATCTACATCAACCTTGTTGCCCTTTCGATGAAGCGTGAGTAGTTTACCACATACCTACGGGTCCGTAGATAGTAGCTAGATGGCTTCTTCTCTCTCTTTGATCTTCAATACAATGTTATCCTCGATATTCTTCGAGTTCTATCTGATGTAATATTCTTTTGTTGTGTGTTTGTCCAGATCCGATGAATTGTGGATTTATGATCAGATTATCTATGAATATTATTTGAGTCTTTTCTGAACTCTTTTATGCATGATTAAGTATCTTTGTATTTCTCTTCGGATTATCGGTTTGGTTTGGCCAACTAGATTGGTTCGTCTTGCAATGGGAGAGGTGCTTAGTTTTGGGTTCAATCTTGCGGTGTCCTCACCCAGTGATAAAGTAGGTAGCGAGGCACGTATTATATTGTTGCCAACAAGGGTAAAAAGATGGGGTTTTCATCATATTCCTTGAGTTTAGCCCTCTACATCATGTCATCTGACCTAAGGTGTTACTCCTTTCTTATGAACTTACTACTCTAGATGCATGTTGGATAGCGGTCGATGTGTCGAGTAATAGTAGTAGATCCAGGCAGGAGTCGGTCTACTTGACACGGACGTGATGCTTATATTCATAATCATTGCCTTGGATATCATCATAACTTTGCGCTTTTCTATCAATTGCTCGACAGTAATTCGTTTACCCAACGTATGTTTTCTTTCAAGAGAGAAGCCTCTAGTGAATCGTATGGCCCCTGGGTCTATTTTTCATCATCTATTTTTAGATCTATAAACCAAAAAACCCAAAAATACCTTGCTGAAATTTTTTATATGTACCTTAGTTTGATCTTTTATTTATCTTTTATACCTATCTCTTTTATATCTCACTCTTGTTCGTGACCGTGAAGGGATTGACAACCCCTTTTTTGTGTTGTGTGCAAGTGTTTGTTAGTTTGTGTAGGTGCATAGATTGGAGACTTGCTTGTGCCTCCTACTGGATTGATACCTTGGTTCTTAACTAAGGTAAATACTTATCTCTAGTTTGCTGCATCACCCTTACCTCTTCAAGGGAAAAACCAATGCACTCTCAAGAAGTAGCAGAGCCCATCCAACGCATCCCCACTCCCCACCTCATCTGAGGTCTAGGGTTCCCCTACACATCTTTTGTAGGGGGTTATGCTCTACAACGGGCTAGATTTTCATCATCTAGTCCCAAACTCCATACTGCACCTCATGGCGTTCATCACCGTCCATACTACATCAAAGTCCCAGCCAAGGAGAAGAAAGATTTGAAGAAAAGAGGTCTCTGCCTACGAGGTCCTTCGGATGCTACATCCAAGGATACTCATGCTTCCTCCGCCATGAGGAGGATGAACAAGAAGGCGAGGGGGAGGGAGTATCCTACCCCAAAAGGAAGGGGGGACTTTTGAAGACACTGAGGGGGGCAACCCTCCTCGAGCCCGCAGGCGGCTCCTAATGGCCTCCGCAGCCCAACACCATAAGTTGTTCACCCCTGCAAAGGTCGTGCTCTCTGATTCTTCAGAGGAATACCTCCTTCAGCCGCGCAAGGAGAAGTCGTAGCCAAGGAGGTATGTAATTTGATGAACCTCGTACTCCATGTTTTCCTATAATCATCGTTTACAATCTCCTGCTCTTATAGCCCGCAACGCTCCTTCCTTGGTGACAGGTGCTTGGAGAACGAGCTCCCTCCATCACGTAGAGTGGGACCACCCAGCACACCCTGCCCCCTTCCCATGATGAGCTAGGGGAGGCAACATCGCACCAGACCCCTTCCGTTGTCAACACGGAGGGCAGCACTAGCACTACTACGACCGAGGTCCAAGACCTGGTCGCCAAGGACCAAAGGGGAGGAATCCCTTTGTTGCAGGAAGGAGATGGGCTCGAATGACCCGAGTCCTCGGCCTCGGCTGTGTCGGTGTAAGTAAAACTAGGGTATTACTAACTTGGTAAGAGGAGCCTTGACAACAAAGGAATAGATATTTCTCTACTCCAGTGACTACCTTCCGAAGACCCTGGTGCACCCGCTTAAATATGACCTAGGTCGTTAGGAGACAATTCAAGAAATGAGAGTGGACCACCTCCGGAAAGCCCTTCACGGAGCCTTCCTGGGAGGCCGCATTGAAACACCACCTGCCTGTTCGGGAGGAATGGGTCTTGACTCTAGAGGTTGTGTGATGGCTCATACCAAGGAAGACTACTGCCAGCATAGGATGAATGAGTAGTCCTTACGCATGGGCTCTGGAAGTACCCGTGCGGACCAAGTCATCCATGGCCACTACAACAAGGTTCACCTACTTCTTACTCTGCTGTAGTGGCGGTATTTCACTGCCACCTGACTCATTCTGAAGAAGGAGGCAAGTAAGTGTCCAGGGGGTAACACACTACCCTGAGAGGTCATCATCATCACACATAAAAGTGTGCCAAGGGAAACCATGTCACCATGTTACAAGCTAGACTGACCTATCTCAATGTAAATTCAACCAATGAGAGCCTCCGGTAGGTCCTCCCTCGACACTATAAATATGGGAGACCGACTCTTCGTAGGGGGTGATCATTTTTATAGTAACAAACACACATTGTAGCTCTCTACCATTGTAATAGGAAACAAGGCAGGAGTAGGGCATTACGCCAAGAAGGTGGCCCGAACCTGGGTAGTTCTTTGTATTCATGTGTAGTTCATCCACCATTGTTCATCATGACTTAGGATTGCCTGACGTGCTCAGTCCTTATCAGAACTCTCAAAGGTTTGTTGCTCACAACTCATAAGTAGGTTCTTAGAAACCGACATTTGGCGCACCAGGTAGGGGGTTGAGGCGTTTCTAGCGATCTTGGTCCACTTCTGTACGTGCATCTAGTGCCACCCCTATTCGGTTTTGGAGTATTGACGACAAACGTGGTTGAGGGACTAATGCGTTTGTGATATTCACAGGAGAAGACGGGTAGAAGTCCCTATTTATTTGGTTTACCCATCGAAGATGACCCCTAAAAATGTATGAAGACATTAGTGGTTCGCGAAGACATTCACGTCGAAGATAATGACGAGTGAAGACAATGGAGTGCGAAGACTTAGTTTCCTTCGTAGTTTCATTTTCTTATTTCTTAAGTTATAGGTACCACCGAACTGTTAAGTGGGGTCCAAGTGAACACAGTCAAAAAGCTGACGTGATGCTCAACCCAAATCCTATGTCTTCGAGCGAAGACAAATGAGAGAAATTCTTATCCTGAGTTGGATGAATCAGCTTTTCTTGTAGGCCAAGTCAAGCTGCCGTGTGTGTTTGAAATCCGATTGTTGGACACTTGTCGATTCCCCAATGACCCTGGATCATTTCGCACAAATCATGTTGGGTTGCCTCCTGGCTATAAATAGCCACCCCCTTCCACCATAAATTTGTGGCTGATCAGAGTTAGTGCATGGCTTTTTGTCGTTTGACAGCAACCCACCTTCCAAGCCTTTGAGAGAGAATCCTTGCGAGGACAAAACCTAAACCACCCAGAGTCGAAAGAGTGTTTGGCATCACTGAAGTATTTCTGTCCGTGTGATCTAAAGACTTATTACACTTGAAGATTGTGATCTTCTAGTCGGTTAGACGCGGCGTTCTGAGGATCCAAGAGTCATTGTGGATCGCCGGTGAACGAAGTCTGTGATGGTTTGGGAGTCTACCTTGAAGACTTACCTGAGTGATTGGGCGAGGACTAAGTGACCTTAGCTCAAGGGGAATAAGGTGAATATGTGGTCTTCTCAGTTCAATCTCAGCCTCCCTAAGCAGACATACAGTTGTCACAGCAACTGGAACTGGTCTACCAAATCCTAGTCTTCGTCAAGCAACTGGTTCTATCACCTGACCCCTTCACTTGCAGTTTAGCTTCGTGAAGTCATTGCTTGCCTGCTCTGGTTGAATACTCTGTGTGAAGTCATTCACCCTAATTACAGATTTGGCTTTACACTGTCTTCCTATTCTAATTTGTCTACCTAGCTGCTACTTGTCTTCGTGCAGTCCCTGTATTGTACTATAACTCTATTGCATGGCTAGCATAGTCTATCTTCTGTTGCACTCTATTTAGTTGTTGTTTTAACTACCTGTCTTCGAAGATAGTGCCTGTCTTGAAGACTTCCATAAAAATCTCCTATTGACCCCCTCTAATCGATAATTTGCACTTCCAATTGGTATTAGAGCTAGGTGCTCCCTTGTTCTGTGTGATTCGGTTTAACCACCTGGAGTTTTAGCTATGTCGACTGCTGGGATAATCAAATTCTCCGATGCGTGCCTCATCCTTGATGGCATTCATTACCCCTAGTGGAAGAATAAGATGTGCATGCATCTTGAAGCCATTAACAACGGCCTCTAGTATGTTGTCAAGACTGGTGTTCCCAAAGTCGGTGAAGGAGTCACCGCTGCTGATGTCAAGAGGATCGCATAACTGGATTCAACTGCCAAGAACATCATCTGTGGTCATTTGACCAAAGGGCAGTATGGTCGTGTGAGTGCACTGGAATATGCGAAGCTAGTATGGGTTTGGCTGTCCAAGGTCAACTGGGCTCTGACGACTATGGTAAAGAGTTCGATCAAAAGGTATACCGCTCCATGATTGGTTCTTTATTGTAGTTATGTGTATCTAGGCCAGATATAATGCTTAGCATTAGCATGTGTGCCTGATTCCAAGCGGCACCAAAGGAGTCACATCACCTCGCGGTGTAGCGAATATTTTGATCTTTGGCTCACACCCCAAATGCTAGGGTTAGGGAATCCAAAGGGCTCAGAGTTTGATCTAGTTGGATTCTCATATACTGATTATGCTGGTAACAAGGTGGATCACAAATCTACATCAGGCCCATACCACTTTCTTGGTCGATCACTTGTTTATTGGTCTTCAAAAAACTAGAATTGTGTGTCACTCTCTAGTGCTGAAGCTGAATACATTGCTGCTGGATCTTGCTGCTCTCAGCTTCTTTGGATGAAGCAAACCCTCAAGGACTATGGCATCAACAAGAAAATGGTGCCCCTCTATTGCGATAATGAAAGCGCCATCAAGATTTCTCATAATCCTGCTCAGCACTCCAAGACAAAGCCCATTCAGATCCATCATCATTTTCTTAGAGATCCTATGCTGAAGGAAGACATTGATATCATTCACGTCAGCACTAAACAACAATTATCAGAGATTTTGGATGAGAAGAGATTTTGCAAGCTGTAGTGTGAGCTAAATATCTTAGAATCCTCAAATGTCATGTGAATGGACACACATCCTAACGCTTATGCATGTTGATGACTTAGGTGCACAACACAAGACACAAAGTAACGTATGTCTTCAACTCATGGAGATTTACACTCTAGGTGTGAAGACATTAATACGGAAATGACTTCCGAGCGCCACGATAATTGTGTGCCGTGTGTGGGTCTAATACTTCCTATACGGTGGGTAACGCCACCATCAATCTTTTTTGAAGATTTTTCATTTGGCGTCACATACATTGCATTATCTTAATGATTGTTTATTTTCAACATTGGATTTATCTTCATGTTCTATTTGATCTCACTGCCTATATATATATATCCTATACGGTGGGTAACGCCACCATCAATCTTTTTTGAAGATTTTTCATTTGGCGTCACATACATTGCATTATCTTAATGATTGTTTATTTTCAACATTGGATTTATCTTCATGTTCTATTTGATCTCACTGCCTATATATATATATATAGAGAGAGAGAGAGAGAGTGGCACTATTATGATCACATGATCATAATAATATTCCCGAACTGACCCGAACGAATAAAAGAAAACAAGACCAGCCCATCCCCAACTTCATGACCTTCTCCCTGCCCCGCGCCACCCCGCATCCCGCCGGTGCGCCGCCCTGCGCCCCGCAACCCACCGCCGCGCCGTCCTGCAAACCACCGATGCGCCCATGCCCCCAAGCTTCGCCTACATCCCGTGCTCAAGCCCGTCGGTGCACCTTTGCGTTGCTGCTCCCGATGCTCCACGCGTCGCCCGCCTCCCCTCTCCTCGTCTTCCTATTCAAGCGTCGCCGCTTTGCCACCACTCAGCGCGGGTCACCGCATCTCCAAACTGCCGGAACTACATGGGATACCCGCCATCACTGCCAGATCCCACTTCATGACCACAAAACCGGCCCTCTTCGCTTCTTCCTCCGGCATCAGTCTGCTTCCCCTTGGATCTGAGAAATCCTCTCCTTTCTCTCACACTCCACTAGAGGCGCACCTGTCCAGGCCAGGCATGAGCCCGTGACACACCACCGACCATGGCAGATGCATATGAAACAAGACTTCGAGATCCTGTTGTTTGATTGAGGCGACTATAGTCCCTAAAAAAGTGCATGCGAGCAGTCCAACTTCCCCTGTACACTCACATGAGCACATGGACACTCTACTTCTTAGAGAAGTTGCAGCAACACAATTCAGCAAATTGCTTTTAGATGTTGTTATTTCTACTAAAATTTGTGTGGGTGGACGTCTGGCTGCATGTATCCGCGTGTGTCTTTTTCCTTTCGAGCATTTTCTACAGGGCAGTGGAGAGCACCCTCACCTTGATTCGATCTGCAGCACCAACCTGAGTCCTCCCAACGCAGCCCGGAGCCCTTCAACTACGCAGCCCTGGGCCGTTCAATGACAAAGCCGCCGGCCGTTTATGAACACAGCACCCAGGATCCTGCTCCCCACCATCCAGTTCAACTCCCGCTGAATCCGGTAAATGGAGAATTCTTGTGAGAGCAACTGCCTCTTAACTTTTTGTCATTCAAAGTTCTAATTTGTTAGCTACTTCAGCTTTAGCTAGCAGGTGTATGTGGAAAACAAGGTGGCATGCATTCAGCTGCGACTTTGTTTTGGTTTCGTCATGTCGTGAGTTGCTATTTGCCTGAAAAGATTTATGTATACTGGGATCTCCATGTACTGAACATGTTAAAAAAGTATCTCATGTATATTTGTCCCTCTTTTTGTTTCTTGTTGTAGTTCAAGCCACCACTAACCATTGGCATTTTTTGTTTGATGATCCACGTCTTATAAGTGTCCACTCTAGAAAAAGAATTTTATGCAATATAAGTGTGAACTCGTCCGTTTACATGCACCTAAAAGAAGTACGTATTTTTGGGTCAGTAATAAATAGATTAGGAATTGTTTGGAAGTTCAAAGAATATAGTCTGGAGAGTTCAGTCATTGGATTTTGGGAAGAATGTGACTTACTGATAAAAATGAACAGATAATTTTTTTTACAAAAATAGGTTTTGGTCAGTACTAAATAGGTTAGGAATTGTTTGGCATTGGTGGGGTGTTGGAGTGTTACTACTACTTGGTTCACTTTCATTTCGAGGTGCTTCCTTGAAGCTATCTTTGAAGCTATAAACACAGTCGTCTTGATTCCAATTAGCGGTCCATGGGAAGAAAATTGAGCTATGGAGCTGAGCTTGTTATTATGCCTCTGAACGTCTACCTCTTTCCTGTAGGTGTTGATCCTAGTGCTTGCCACAATTTACGAGGAATATAGTCGGTCTTTGAGTAGGTGATGATTTTACTATTGCTAGGATGCTATTAAACATCGGGGTATGATCTCCCTTGAGGTGCAGCGTAGCGAGATATATGTTGTTGCCACTTTTGGTTTTATTGTTGAGATGGTCGCTCAAGCTCAATATTGATTAGTTCGTTCCCTAGATCTTTCTCTACATGCTCTGTAGGTCATCCAATAAGAAGAAAAAGTATGCCTCTAAGCTCCTTGTGTTTATATTCCACTCAAGAAATTAGTATGGCTACACATGGTCGACTATTCTTGACAACTTTCAGCAGTAATTAGCATGGTTTCAGTCCACTGTGTCAATTTTCAGCGGGCCAACTTGATTAATGCTAGTGCAACTCATCTTCCACTATCATGGCAAGCTGTCGTGCGTGTGCACACATCTTAAACAAATCTTACTTTCTGATTTATATGGTGCCACTACAATCCAAATGTTTGATTTTCAGTGTGCCAATGTGTTCATTTACCAATTTTGTGCATTGCAAAAGAAGTAGATGTCGGATTTTGGGTTCCGGCAAAACCCTTGAGGTTCGAACTCTGGGGTGCGCATGAAGATCTCTCCTACCCCTAGCTCACGCTCACACCACAATCTCAAAGCTCAGCACATCGAACTCGCAGAACATAGGACACAGGGTTTATACTGGTTCGGGCCACCGATCTGGTGTAATACCCTACTCCAGTGTGGTGTGGTGAATTGCCTCTTGGGCTAAGGATGAACAAGTACAAGGGAAGAACAGCCTCCTGAGGAGAGGTGTCCTTGAGCTCGGTGAGTTTGTGTGGATGAGAATGATCTGAATGGTCCAAAATCAGTTGCCTCCTACTGTGGTGGCTAGTCCTATTTATAGAGGCCCTGGTCCTCTTCCCAAATGTAGGCGGGAAGGGATCCAACAACGGCCAAATTTGAAGCGAGATAACCAATACAAGTTATCCTGACTAAAGGTGGTCTTCGCCTACCAAAGGTTCTGGTGGTGACACCGTCCTGGGCTCCATGGTGACCTCCGTCCTGACGTCCTGCTGGTCTTGGTCTTGTTGCACCGATATGGAAACCTTTGCCTGATGCCTCGGGACTCCTCGCCTGCGCTTGCCCCTTTAGCACCAAAGAGGAAATGAGTACGTTGCGCGCGCTGGCGCCACCTGGCCTTGGTTTTCATGGCTTGCGTCACAGGGACCTTGCGAGGTGCCCCTCGCCTTGATCTCTCTGCCCCTCACGATCCATCCTAGCGAGGCTGCCCCCGAAGAGGTCATGCATCGTCCGCCTCTCGAGGCTTGGCCCCTCGCGAGGGTCTTGTGTGTTCGCTGATGAAGATGGGTCGAACCGGGCCGCTGGAGGAGCCACGCCATGGGCCGCAGGCAGGCAAGTCTGGGGACCCCCGTTCCAAGGACGCCGACAGTAGCCCCCGGGCCTAAGGCGTGCTTGGACATGGCTTCGAGGTGAAGTCAAGGGGAAAGTGCGGAGCGCCACGGGCCCCAACAGCTAGCGGCCTCGGTTGACGCGTGGCAATTGATGGGACGTGGGCGTCTCCGCTTCCCCGCGCTGCCTCGGCAACTGCCTGACTTGATGACTCCTTGATACATGCAGAGAAATCCATCATTACCTGTGATTGTGGGGCCTGCCGGTTGGCCTCCTCCTACTATAAATGAGGAGGGGGGCAGAGCCCCCATCGCCCATCTCTTCCTGCTCCGCTCGCTTCTCCTCCGTTGCTTCATTGCTTGTAGCGACCCCCATGGTGCTTGCGAAGAGGTTCTCGGCCGCAGAGAAGGAGAAGGCCCGCCAGGAGGGGCCCGGCTCGCCGCCGCCCAAGAGGGGACGCGGTCACCCGCGAAAGCACGCCGCAACCCCTGCCGTGGCCCCTTGCGGCCGCGGCGGCGCCTCCTCGCGCGGTGGGAGTCGCCCAGGTCGTGCCAGGCCCGTCGATGAAGTGAGGCGCGCCATGGTTGCGCGCCCTCCCCGACCGTGCTTTCACTCAGCGGAGGTGCTGTCGGAGTTTGTTGTGTGGTCGGAGAACCCGGCCGGCACCTGGCTTCAGCTCCCGCGCTTCTTCGCTGGCGAATTGCCGGCCACGGGTCCAGACGGTCTTTGGCTGTAGGCGGACGACTACTGCAGCAAGGCTTCATGGGTCGGGGTGGAGGTCCCCGTCGCGGGCAACACAGCCTTGGCCCATGGCTGGCAGAAGTTTGCCCGTGCGCGCGGCCTGGGCAGGTGGTGTACCCTCCACTTCAAGTACGACGGCAACGCGACCCTCTACGTGAGGGTGTTTGGGGAAGATGGTCGTCGCGTCTGGTGCTGCCCTGAGGACAACGACGTCGGCGAGGTGCTCGGCCTTGGCGACGGTCATGACAAGGGTGAAGGTGGACTTGTCCTCGGCGCCGGCCGCGGATCGTCCAGCTACGACAACTCTTCCTCCGGTGACAGGTCCAGCAGTGGCGGATATGACCAGCCGCCACGCCGCCGTGCCTGCTTCCAGGGCGGTAGCGGGTCGTCTCGTCGCCGCGCCCTAGTGAAGCATGAGGAGGGGTCTGGCTTAGTCCCGGAGAGCGCCAAGGGCCTACCCTCGCAAACCGCTGCGGGGGCGTGCGCCGCTTTTGTTTTGTTCCTTCCTTTCTTCCTGCATTAAGAAACAAAAAAGTATGGGGCCCTGCAGGGGCATGCAACGAACCGTGATTTCCAAGTCGTTATGTTATGTTTATCATTCTTGTGTCGTGTTGCAGCATCAGCATTTTATGTAGGCGTGTAGAGATAACTTAGCTTCACGTGTTTGAATTAGTTTCCGCCTCGTGAGGCGCGCCTCTCCCAGTACCTAGTGAGACCTCCTTGCCATTGGCTTGGGAGGCGTCGAGGAACTACAATTTTTTTAAGAAACTCTTATTCTTCCATGCCCAGGTCATAGGCGTGGCCGGCCATGACCTAGAGCTCCGCATCACGGTACCCGAGGGGCACGGATTAAGGGAGGAGCGCCAGCTTGCGAGCTCGAGCGAGGGTGCCTCGCGAAGAACAGGAAAAACGCTCACGAGTGCACTTGTCTAGCCCCCTCGCGAGGCATGTGAGGGAGATTACGAGCCAAAACAAAGAACCGAGGGAAGAACAGAGGAAAAGGCGATCGAACCAAGACGACAAGAAACACCAGAATGCGAACTTCCATTAAAAAGGGGCAAGCCAACTACAAAAAGCAAATGAAAAGCCACGTCCGGCACCTAGTCTAGTCTTCTCACCAGCGCGGAGCTAAGTGCTGCCACTAGGACGTGGGAGGGATCCCCCGAGGCCCGAGGGCGGCACTCCTGAGACTCCGGGGCGTGTACAGCCCCACTCATTATTACGTGAGAGTGTCACGAGTGGAGACCTTCACAGGCACGGGGCCTTGCTTCACAGGCCCTGGGCCTTGCTTCATGGGTAGAACTTCTGGAGGTGCTAGATGTTCCAGGCGTTCTGGATGGGGACCCCGTCCTGCGTCTCCAGGTGCATGGCGCCAGGCCTGGAGACGTGGGCGACCCTAAACAGGCCCTCCCACATGGGAAAAAGCTTATGCAACCTTTCCCTGGAGAGCACCCGCCTTAGGACGAGGTCACCCACCTCGAGCGTACTGGAGCGGACGCTGCGGCAGTGATACGGCCACAACGCCTTCTGGTATCTTGCCGCTCGAGGCGTGGCTTCGCAGCGGCGTTCCTCCACTAGTAGAAGGTCCATCCCCCGCATGGTGTCCTGCTGCGTCTCATCAAACCCTAGGACCCGCGTGGAGCGATGCTTGACCTCGTGAGGGAGAACCGCTTCTGCTCCGTAGACGAGGAAGAATGGGGTATCGCGTGTTGGCTTGGTGGAGGTGGTGCGGATGGACCACAGCACAAACTGGAGCTCATCATGCCAGCCCCTGCCGTAGGCCTCGAGCTTCTTCTTGAAGGTCCTGGTCTTTAGGCCTCTCAGGACCTCCGCGTTGGCGCCTTCGGCTTGACCATTGCTCCTGGGGTATGCCACCGAAGCGTAGCAGATCTGCGTTCCAAGGTTACCACAATATGTCTTGAAGAGATTGCTAGTGAACTGTGAGCTGTTGTCGGTGATGATGCGATTGGGGACCTCGAACCAGCTCACGAGACCCTTGATGAACTTTACCGCATATCCGGCCGGGATGGCGAGGACAACTTCTACCTCCGCCCATTTGGTGAACTTGTCGATGGCGACGTAGCGGTAGCGGTAGCCCCCAGGCGCTCGAGAGAACGGGCCTAAGATATCCAGCCCCCAGACTACGAATGGCCACGAGAGCGGGATGGTCTGGAGGCCCTGAGCTGGCTGATGGATCTGCTTGGCATGGAATTGCCAGGCCTCGCAGGACTTCACCAGCTCGGTAGCGTCATTAAGCGCCGTAGGCCAGTAGAACCCGCTGCGGAACACCTTGCCGACGAGGGTTCGTGACGACGAGTGGCGCCCGCAGTCTCCGTCGTGTATGTCAGCTAGCAACTCGTTCCCCTGTTCCCTGGAGATGCATCGCAAGAAAACGTCATTTGGCCGCTTCTTGTATAACTCACCGTCCTGGATGCAGTATGCCGTAGCCTGTCGGGCCACGCGCTCCGCGTCCTCCTCTTTCTCTGGTAGCGTCCCTCGCCTCAGGAATTCCTTGAACTCCTTGGTCCAGCACCGCTCCTGAGGCTTGAGCACCAGGAGTAGGCGCGCTCCCGAGGTCGGGCCGCAGGCCGGGGCTCCCGAGGCAGGTGGTTGGGGGAGTTCCTCCCAAGGCGGCCGCGGGCCCGAAAGCGGAGGCGCTGCCGACGGCTTGAAGAGCCGCTCTTCAAAGATGCCAGGCTCTTGGGGTTGTTGCTTAAATGCCCTTTTGGCAATGTCGTTGGCCTCCTTGTTGGTGCCACGGGGCACGTTCTGCAACTCTAGGCCCAGGAACTGCTTTTCCATTTTGCGTACCTCCGCGAGGTATGCCTCCATGTGCTCGTCCCTCGGCTCGTGTACCTTGTTGGAGAAGTTGACGAGGAGATGCGAGTCACCCCTCATGGTGAGGCGCTTCACCCCCAGGGCCACCGCAGCCTTAAGGCCAGCCATGAGTGAGGGAGTCCTGGATTAGGGGGTCCCCGGACTACCGGACTATATACTTTGGCCGGACTATTGGACTATGAAGATACAAGATTGAAGACTTTGTCCCGTGTCCGGATGGGACTCTCCTTTGCGTGGAAGGCAAGCTTGCCAATTCGGATATGTAGATCTCCTCCCTTGTAACCGACTCTGTGTAACCCTAGCCCCCTCCGGTGTCTATATAAACTGGAGGGTTTAGTCCGTAGGATAACAACAATCATAATCATAGGCTAGCTTCTAGGGTTTAGCCTCTACAATCTCGTGGTAGATCAACTCTTTTAATACTCATATCATCAAGATCAATCAAGCAGGAAGTAGGGTATTACCTCCATCGAGAGGGCCCGAACCTGGGTAAACATTGTGTCCCCCGCCTCCTGTTACCATCCGCCTTAGACGCATAGTTCGGGACCCCCTACCCAAGATCCGCCGGTTTTGACACCGACATTGGTGCTTTTATTGAGAGTTCCACTGTGCCATCACAATAAGGCTTGATGGCTTGTCTTGTTGTCAAGGACAACATTACCTCGGGGGGGGGGGGGGGGAGCCCTTGCCGTAGGCCAAACTCTCTGACTATGCAGCTTCGTCATGACCGCCCGTTCGGTCGTCGCTCTGACGATGACTTCTCTGGTCATCAAAAACAGCGTCCACGTCGGCTCAGGATTCGCCTAGCAGATGGATCGAATAGAGCTCTCTTCCTTGAACAAGCTCTTGGATCGCATCGCTGCCCTGGGAGTCACTACGGACTATGATTGGATCAGGCTTAAACCCGACCAAAGGGAGATTAACTCTCCGCCGGTCACCCATCAGATAGCGGTGGTGGAGGAGTAATGTAGCAATTTTTCCTCTATTTTGAGGACAAACTATGTCCGGATTCCCGAGCTCTTCGAGCCGGATACCCGTCCACGGGAGGACATGGCCCAAGCTTCGAACCTAGAATCAAACAGCGGGCCAGAACTATTGGGCAACATCCCGGAGCCCGAACTGCTATGCTCGGAAACTCCTCCGCCCCTGGGTCTCAGATTGGGTCAGGGTTTGGACCCAAATCTACCCACGCACCCAGACATAAGTGATCTTTCCCACATTTGACAAGAGCCCCAAGATACAGTACATCGCTATTGGTCCAGAATCCTCCTTGTAATGAGCAAGGTCAAGGACTGTCGCGAGGAAGACGCAATTTCATTCTTTTGCAAAAATTGCACGGACAAGGGAATCCTCAACGCCATAAGGCGCCGTGACATAGCACACTTCGCTGACTTGGCGGTCGTAGTATAGAAGTACTATGCGATGGAAAGCGCCTAGAAAACCCAAACAAAATTCTGGGATCCTCCGGCTCTCACTAAACCCCCCCGTCCGAACTAAATGGGTGTACTCTCGTAAGTCACCTGATCCAATTACAAAGAAACCAAAGCCCACTACACGGCGTGGAACTGTATTGGAGGGATGGCTCAATGGGCCATGCAAAATTCACAGTGCAGCGGATACCATGCCAACACACAACCTTAGAGCATGTTGGATACTTCGACAGGTGGCCAAGAGCGGTGAGGATCTCGTCATCAACAATACAACAGAGCACCATCCCGTGGAAAATAACAATACAGTATTGACAGTCTTTGAGACCTTCGCCTCAAATAATAGGCACAAGCGAGCACTTCGCAGCCTTGCCGAAGTCTGCCACGTTGCAGAAATAAATCCATGGAACGACACGGCCATAACCTTCAATGCCAGTGACGAACCTCAATTCCGAACAACCCGAGCACCAACCGCTTTGGTCCTTACTCCAATTGTGGACAGCTTCCGGCTTACCAAAGTGCTCATGGACGGTGGCAGCGGATTAAACCTCATCTACGAGGAAACTCTTAGCAAAATGGAAATAGACAGGAGCTGCATTGAGCAAAGCAGCACGACCTTCAGAGGAATCTTCCCTAGTCGGGAGGCATGATGTGCGGGAAAAATCACACTAGATGTGGTATTCGGCACGCCGGAGAATTATAGGTCCGAAGAAATCACATTCCAAGTGGCCCCGTTCAGTAGCGGATACCACGCCCTTTTAGGGCGGGAGGCATTCACGATCTTCCAAGCTATACCCCATTATGGGTACATGAAGCTGAAAATGCCCAGGCCCAATGGAATCATCACTCTAGCTAGTGATCCGGACATAGCACTTCGCGCCAAAAATAAAACCGCCGCAGTAGCCCTCGAGGCGTTACCCGAAGCCCTTGCGGCCGAAGAACTAACTGCGCTGCACTCCCCAGTGGACAGGGACGATGTGATACTCGACAAAAGACCCAAGTCCACCACTTTTAAACCAGCAGACGAAATAGTCAAATTCCAGGTCCACCCAACAGACCCTACAAAAACAACATCCATCGGGGCACATCTGAACCCCACAACAGATGCCGCACTGCGGGAGTTCTTGCGTGAGAATTGGGACATCTTCGCCTGGCATCCTTCAGACATGCCAGGAATCCCACGCAGGCTGGCCGAGCATAGCCTTAACATTCTAAAGGGGTTGAAGCCGGTCAAGCAGACTCTTCAGCGTTTCTCTGAGCCTAAGCGACAAGCCATGGGAGAAGAGCTGGCCAAATTACTCGAGGCCGGATTCATTAGAGAAATAAAACATCTGGACTGGCTAGCAAACCTGGTAATGGTACCAAAGAAGGACAAATCATGGCGCCTATGTGTCGATTTCAAGGACCTTAACAAGGCTTGCCCCAAGGACCGCAGGACACGACTCATTGTGTTTCCTCGACGCATACTCCGGATACCATCAAATTAAGATGGCGGAGTCCGATCAAGCCGCAATGGCATTTATCACTCCATACGGCCCCTTCTGTTTTAACACCATGCCCTTCGGGCTCAAAAACGCCGGTGCAACCTATCAACACATGATTCAGACATGCCTGGAAACACAAATCGGTAAAACAGTGGAGGCATAGGTAGACGATGTGATCATCAAAACCAGACACGTCGAATCTTTAATAGATGACTTGAGGCTTACGTTCGACAATCTCTGAACATATGACATCAAGCTCAATCCGGAAAAATGTGTTTTCGGCGTGCCCGCCGGAAAGCTCTTGGGCTTCATTGTTTCCAATAGAGGAACTGAAGCAAATCCGGCTAAAATTCGAGCTCTGTCATAGTTGGCTATCCCAACAGACCTCAAGCAAATCCAGAAGTTAACTAGATGCGTGGCTGCCTTAAGACGCTTTATCTCCCGATTGGGAGAAAAGGCACTACCTCTTTATCGCCTTCTTCGACGCACTGAACACTTCGAGTGGACGGATGCGGCCACGGCTGGATTGGAAGAAATAAAAGCCGTCTTGGCCACCAACCCAATCTTGGCCGTGCCAAATGTCGACGAACCAATGCTGTTGTATATAGCGGCAACACACCAAGTTGTAAGCGCAGTGCTCGTCGTCGAACGAGAGACGGACGGACATAAGTTCCCGCTTCAAAAGCCGGTATACTACGTATCCACTGTCCTCACTCCATGCAAATCACGGTACCCACATTATCAAAAGATAGCATACGCGGTCTTCATGGCATCCCAGAAACTACGACACTACTTTCAAGAGTGTTCAATTATGGTGGCCTCCGAAGTACCACTCAACGACATAATATATAACCGTGATGACACGGGCCGGATTGCCAAATGGGCTATCGAGCTCCTCCCGTTCGACATAACATACAAACCACGGCGAGCCATTAAGTCACAAGTACTGGCTGATTTCGTCGCCGAATGGACGGAAGCCGAACTCCCTAAAGAGTAGGGCGCGTACTCTAATTGGATCATGCACTTTGACGGCTCTAAGATGTTGGCTGGTCTGGGGGAAGGCATCTTTCTGACATCCCCCACCGGAGATACAGTCCAATACGTACTCCAAATATTATACACAGACTCCAACAATGCAGCAGAATATGAGGCCCTGTTGCATGGTCTCCGGATGGCAGTCTCCATGGGCATTCAAAGCCTAGAGGTGCGTGGGGATTCGAACCTCACAATATCTCAAATAAATGGAGACTTTGACGCCAAGGACCCAAAAATGGCGGCTTACCGCAACGCCGTCCTCAAAATGTCAGCTCGGTTCGAGGGGCTTGAATTCCACCTTGTGGTCCGAGAAAACAATCAACCGTCGGATATCCTCGCCCGCATCGGTGCTAAGTGCGACCCTGTCCCACTTAACATCTTCTTGGAAAGGCTGCTTAAGCCATCTGCGGTGTGGGAAGGGGAGACCGGCAACAACAGTCCGGATCCGATCACAACGCCAGATCCTGAACGTAATCAGAGGCCCTACCACCGAAATAACACCTTCGACCCACATGATTATGGCTGTCATCGCCCCGTGGACAGAACCCTTCTTGGCTTATCTAACTAGGCAAGAACTCCCTGATGACCCAAACGAGGCACGTTGCATTGTGCGGCGGTCTAAAGCCTACAAGTTCCACGAGGGAGAGCTTTATAAGAAAAGCGCTACCGGAGTACTTCAAAGGTGCATCTCCGAAGAGGAAGGACGACAACTTTTGGCAGAAATTCATGCTGGACTTGGCGGCCACCACGCTGCAGCTCGGGCCCTTGTAAGCAAGGCCTTCCGTACAGGTTTTTACTGGCCGACGGCCCGAGCAGACGCACAGGACCTCGTTCAACATTGCGTCGGTTGCCAGCTTTTTGCAAACCAAAGCCATATGCCACCTACCGCTCTCCAAACAATCCCCATTACTTGGCCCTTTGCGGTCTGGGGGCTTGATATGGTCGGACCCCTTAAAGGGGGAAGCCATAAGAAAAAATACCTATTGGTCATGGTGGATAAATTCACCAAATGGATAGAAGCCAAACCAGTTAAAACGCCCGAGTCAGGACCAGTGATAGAATTCATATCCGGGGTTGTACACCGTTACGGCGTTCCCCACAACATCATCACTAATAACGGCTCGAACTTTACATCCGACGAGGTAAAAACTTAGTGCAGCAACATGGGTATTAAGCTCGATTATGCCTCTGTCTATCACCCTCAAACTAACGGTCAAGTCGAGCGAGCAAATGGTCTTATCATGAGTGGCATTAAACCCAGATTAGTGTGATCCTTGAAGGAATCAGATACGCACTGGGTCGAGGAGCTCGACTCCGTACTATGGGGGCTGCGGACCACGCCGAATCGCACTATCGGATACACACCGTTTTTATGGTGTACGGCGCAGAGGCGGTACTGCCCTGAGACATCATTCATGACTCACCTCGAGTGTGCATGTATGAAGAGAAAGAAGCCGAGCTTGATCGGAAGGACAGTTTGGATGCCCTAGAGGAGGAGCGTGACGTGGCAAAAGCCCGCTCCTTCTATCAGCAACAGGCTCGGCGGTATCAAAGCAGAGAAGTACGGGCCAAAACTTATAACGTTGGCGAACTCGTTCTATGCCTACCGGAGAAGAAAAAGGACAAGCTCAAGCCCAAATGGGAAGGTCCCTTCGCTATTGACAAAGTTCTGACCGGTGGAAAGTACCGTCTGCGGGATGCATCAGACAATCGACTCGAGCAGAACCCATGGAACGCAGCCAGACTCCGAAGGTTCTACGCCTAGTGCCGGACTCTGTGTTCGTCTCCTTAACTCCTTCAATTTTTTATATATATCTGTTATCTGTCTTTTCTTTCTTTCTTTCTTCCCTTTTTCTTCATGGACTTAAAAGGTTAAAATGTGTCTTGACTACACAATCTTGACTCGCTAGGTGTGCTCATTATACCTGGGGGCTTCTTATACAGAATCTTAATATAACTATGTTCCGGACTCTATGCCCCCCGCACATGTGTTACTTTTCCACATGTACCTTTTATTTGCCATTATATGCACCGATATGAATTAAGTTTTGGCCAAGCTGGGTTGCCTGGCTCTTGTGTTTATGCCCTACGTTCCCATTAATTCGGCTAGGGCATAAGGGGAGCACCTCTGCGACAGTTATCGGCCGGGCAGCCGGATGTGTACCTCAGACTGGGTGAAGCCGAAAGCTAGCGTTCTTAAGGGAATATTCGGTCAGTGAACAAAAGATGACTTTTACTTATTTCAATAAATGCCCCTAGATGTTTATATCCTGCGTCTCTTTTCGCAGTTCGGACATGCACATTAATGCATGCGTATCCAGGGAAAGGAACCCTTAACGAAACTATTCTCCCTGGAAGATGTTTCTTACTATCCATGTAATATAACATAGCTAGTTGGGTACTTGTCTGTTCAAGCACTTATGACCCTCGCTACCGGGTTTCCACGCTGCATTCCGGTTTTTACATAACTAAGTGGGTATTCGGATACACTCCGAACTGTCGGGTCCGGAGGTCGAAGCGAAAAGGTCCGCCATGACAAATGATTTACAATCCGGCTAGGGACAATATATGTCACTTGAAGTACAAGTCACTTAGACTGACTAAATTCTTCTTCTATACCAACCAACAGGCTGTCTAGCCTACAATCCTGTTAGGAATACTTTGCGGCTAATTTCACCTGGTCATACACCAAACTGACGGGTATCTCTTTCCCATCAGACCCCACAGGTCCGACCTCGGCCATGTGGTTCGGGTCAGCCTTGGTATATCGAGTCTTCTCCATGGCCCAGGCTTCCCTTGCACCTTGTCGGCAGGCAGATATCTTCCATAATCGGAAGCGCCGCCGCGCTCCCTTGAGCATCTCTACAAGCTCACCCATCCCTCCTGGCAGGGAGGCGGAGGGCCACTAGGCTTGGGCAATGCCCTGCATCACCTGCCGAACTTTTTCGTGCAGTTGTGAGAGCTCTGGCAGAAGATCACCCGCAGACCCGGGCATCTCCTCTGCGGGACCACCCGTCAGCATACCTACAGATATAACTCTGTTAGCCGGTTTCTTCGCCGAACTCTATAAAAGTTCGTTCAAGCACTTACTAAAACTGTCGCGTCGAAGCCTCTTATTCTCCTTTACGGAGTCAGCAAGCTGGGCCCGAACATCTTTCAGTTCAACACTCAGTCGGGTATTGGCATCTTGGAGATCGTTTTTCTCCCGCCTAACTTGCGTAAGCACGTGCTCACTAGCCAACTGTCGTTGAGCATGTTGCCCATCCCCTCGCACGACCTCCGGATTCACTCCGGAATCATCTGCAGAGTCTATTGTTAGATTTGCATGCATGCGGAATACTAACTGGTATATGTCGTTCTTTTCGATAGGAACAGGTGTTACCAGATGGGGCCTTCTTGGACTCCTTCATTGTGGCAACTGCAACCCGTAGCTGGGCTTTCCACTCCTCCAGCTCTTGCGACAACTAGGTATTCTTCTCCGTAAGAACCTACGCAAATAATGATCCTTAAATCAGTTGTACGAACTGTTTCAAGTCTCAGTGGCTACTGATATACATAATTATCATATTTTCTTACCCGTATATCCTTTACGTACTGGTCCGTGGCTCTGGCAAGACCATTTTGAGCAGCTCGAATGTATGCGTCCCTTGAGTTGAAGGCATCGAACGCCTCTTCAGAGAAACCAGGGTCACGGAGTACGGCCTGGCGATGCCTGTGATTCATGGCACTCTCCACTTTGGAATTCGTAGCAGACAGCCTATCCGCATCCTCTGTAGGAGGAACATCCGGCGTTGTCCCCACGTTAGCACCTGCCTCTAAGTCCGGCTCTGGAGCCCGGCTGGTGGAGGCGTGGCCGGCAGGCTCTCCGGATACGGTCCGGCGAGCGTTTTTCCTGCCAGGAACCATGGACGTTATTATATTTTAAAGACGACAACCGCGGAGCAGGGTTCTTTTTCATACCTCTGCGACGACATCTCAGTCCTGACCGCCTTCTTTTTAAGCCTACCCAATTTGGGTGCCCCTTGTTGGTGACTCATTGCGGGTTCGGCATGGCGTCCCGAGGGCCTTCCCTATAAGATACCATATGTGTGCAGTGGGTGAAGTGCAAAAAAGGGATCCTTCTCGGAAGTTGGGACTACGGTTTTACTTACGTGCGATGCGGGGAGCAGCCCAGGATAATCGGGTATGATGGCCACCAAGGCACCATCGCAGCTTAGCTGATAGAACGTCCTATAGATGAGCTCCACAAATGTGTCCGGATCTTCTTCAAGTCCGGGGTCGGAGGCCCGGTCAGGTTCCTCTGGCTGTGGAGATGGGCTGTAGACCTCCCTCAAAGCTTTTCGCAGTTCCTGCTATGAAATAGCAAGGTAAATATTTATGACGAAGAATGCGGGAAGGTCCAGAGTAAAAAGTAGCAGCTCACCCAGTTTGGGGGTTTGTACATGGAAAATCCATCCCGTGGCTCAATGCGAATGAACTCCTCTTCCTCTCCTTTATATAAATCGGACAGTATTTCGCTAGAGCAGCGACGGAGTCCGGTCCTTTACGACCGCAGCGGGTGGCATCGTCTTCTCCATTGAAGTGCCACATGGGTTGTCCCCGGTATTGAAGTGGCTGCACCCCCCGCATTATACATATTGACATAACCTCGACTATTGTCAGTCCTGATTTGGCCAGCGTTTTAGTAAAGGACCTCTCTGTTATCTTCCTCCTGGGGGCTCCGGGGGCGCCAGCTGTGGCGTTTCTCCAAAGGGGCATTATTGAACTCAGGAAGGCCCATCCGAATAGGATCCGGAAGGGGGACGTCCTCCATATAAAACCACTCCAAAGGCCAGTCTTCGGATGTCTTCCTCGGAGTACTGGACAGATATCCGGTCCCGGCGATGCACCATATTTCGGCTCCGCCCACTTGATATATTGACCCCTCCTGTGTACGGGGCACAAGGCAGAGTAGCCTCTACCATAGCTCAAAATGAGCTTCGCAGCCTAGAAACAGCTCGCAAAGGGCGACGTATCCAGCGATGTGTAATATGGAGGCGGGAGTAAAATTATGTTTGGAGGTCAGAGAACTCAGGAGCCATGGAGGAACGGATGGATTGAAATCCAAGTCCCTTAATAAGTAAGCGATAAGGCATACCCGCTCCCCCATGGATGGGTTGGGAAAGCTCTCAGCTTGCTCCCCGCCATTGTAAGTGGCTAGTCCGGCTCGGACGGGGACCATATATGGAGGAGGGAGAAACCCATGGGTCTGTAACTCTACTAATTGGCTGTGGGGGATGGAACACTTCTTCCAATTGCCTGGCTTAGGGCTACGGGAGCGAGAGGAGGAACTGCGATGGCCGGCCATGATGGGATGGACTTTTCCGGACGCGCTCCAATGGATGCTCGCTGTGGGAGGATGGTATGATCTGGATATGAGGATCCCCGGCTCTTTAAATAGATGATTTACTCACATGGTTAGGGTGGCAAGTGTAAAAATGCCTCGACTTCTCGCATTTGCTCAACACGTGGAGGATAGCCATTATTAGGCGCAGAAGCCAAGGAGTGCAACATTCATGGGAAGCCGGACACTACTCGACATGTACTCAGAATTTGGAGAAGAACCCGCCTTGCAATGCCGAAGACAATCTGCGTGCCAGACTCATCGCCATTGAAGCCTGGTTCAGGGGCTACTGAGGGAGTCCTGATTAGGGGGTCCTCGGACTGCCGGACTATATACTTTGGCCGGACTGTTGGACTATGAAGATACAAGATTGAAGACTTCGTCCCGTGTCCGGATGGGACTCTCCTTTGTGTGGAAGGCAAGCTTGGCAATTCGGATATGTAGATCTCCTCCCTTGTAACCAACTCTGTGTAACCCTAGCCCCCTCCGGTGTCTATATAAACCGGAGGGTTTAGTCCGTAGGACAACAAAAATCATAATCATAGGCTAGTTTCTAGGTTTTAGCCTCTACGATCTCGTGGTAGATCAACTCTTGTAATACTGATATCATCAAGATCAATCAAGCAGGAAGTAGGGTATTACCTCCATCGAGAGGGCCCGAACCTAGGTAAACATTGTGTCCCCCCACCTCCTGTTACCAGCCGCCTTAGACGCACAGTTCGGGACCCCCTACCCGAGATCCGCCGGTTTTGACACCGACAATGAGGCCTTCGTACTCCGCGATGTTGTTGGAGACCTCTCACCTTGCTGGAAGAAGAGCTGCACGGCGTAGTAGAGCTTGTCCTGAGTGGGCGAGATGAGCACTGCTCAAGCTCCCGCACCCTGGCGAGCGAACGCGCCATTGAAATACATGACCCAGCCATCTGGTGCCTCACTTCCTGGCGAGAGGGATCAGTCCTCGCCTGCTTCAAACCCCGGGGCGTCAGTCCATTCTGCTACGAAGTCGGCGAGCGCGGCTCCCTTGATGACCCTAGTAGTGCTGAACTCTAGCTGGAATGCTTGCAGCTCGATGTTCTATTCGGCGACTCTTCCAGCAGCGTTGGGGCTCCTGAGTACCCTCTCCAACGGGTAGGCTGAGACGACCTTGATTGGGTGACCTTTGAAGTAGTGCCACAGTTTACGCGAGGCCACCAAGAGCATGAGCAAGAGCTTCTGAGGCATGGGGTACCGTGCCCTTGCATCCCGCAGTATCGTGCTGACGAAGTACACTGGGTGCTTAACGAGGGCGGGAGCGTTGACGGACCCTGCGCCTGCCAGAGGTTGGGGCGTCTCCTGAGGTGATGAGACCCCAAGAGCATGGTCGCCCATTGGGGCCTCTGCTGGCCTGCGAACGCCGCCTTGCTGGGCCTAGTCACTCATTGGCGTTGCTGCAGCCTTTGAGGTGCTCTCTGGGTCCTGTATCGCCCCGGCTGGGGGCGCGGCAAACCCTTGGGCTGGCGCTCTTCCCGAACCGCCACTAGAGCTTCCGTAGTGGAGTAGGGAGTGGTGGCAAGGTAGAGCACTAGGGGCTCGAGAGGGTGAGGCCCCACCATCACCGGAGGGCTGGTCAGGTATCTCTTGAGGTCTTGAAATGCTTGGTCAGCCTCCAGGGTACACTCGAACGGGCCCTTCTTCTTCATCAGCTTGAAGAATGGTAGGGCGCGCTCTCCCAGCTTGGAGATGAAGTGCCCCAGCGTCGTCACGCAGCCTGCAAGCTTCTGCATCTCCTTGAGAGTTTGTGGTGGGCTCATGTCTTCTATCGCCTTGACCTTCTCTGGGTTAGCCTCGATCCCCCTATGGGACACGAGGAAGCCTAGCTGCTTGTCAGAGGGGACAACAAACAAGCACTTTTCTGGGTTGAGCCGCAGGTCTACCTAGCGCAGGCTTGCGAAGGTCTCCTCCATGTCTTGAATCAAAGTTCTTGCCTCCTGAGACTTTACCACAATGTCGTCGACGTAGGCTTCAGCGTTCCTCCCGAGCTGCTGACCGAGGGCGATGTGCATCAGCCGTTGGAAGGTCGCGCCTGTGTTGCGCAGCCCGAACGGCATGAAAGTGTAGCAGTACACCGCACATGGGATCAGGAAGGCCATCTTCTCCACATCCTCCACTGCCATCTTGATCTGGTGATAGCCTGAAAACGCGTTCAGGAAGCACAGCACATAGCATTTGGCGGTGGAGTCGACAATCTGGTCGATGCACGGGAGCGGGAATGGGTATTGGGGACATACCTTGTAAGGTCGGTGAAGTCAACACACATGTGTTCCGTCCCGCCTTTCTTTGGTACGACGATGGGGTTCGCCAGCCACTCGGGGTACCGAACATCGCGAGCCGCATGTTGCCTCCAGCTTGCGGGTTTCCTGGATGATGAAGGACTGCTTCTCTGTGGACTGTCGCTGCGCCTTCTGCTTCACAGGGCGCTCGTTGGGGCACACCCTCAAATGATGCTCGATCACCCCTCTTGGGACCCCCTACTAGCTGCTTGGGTTCCCAAGCGAATACATCCTTGTTCACGCACAGGAAGGTGGCTATGGTGAAGGTGGCTCCTGAGGACCCATCTTCCTCGACTGGCACCTGCTTGGTTTTGGCCCGATCTTGAGTGAACAACTGCTTCTTCTTTGCTGGCGCGGCCTCCTTAACCCCAGGGGTGTCCTCATTGGTCGGTCGCGCTGCCGCAGCGGTTTTGAGGGCAAACTTGAGCGCCGCCAGAGCCTCCTTGGTGTCTCCAACTACGGTGAGGACGTCCTTGCTCCCGGGCATCTTAATGAGGTTGTAGGCCGGATGGTTCGCCGCCATAAACTGAGCCAGAGTCGGGTATCCGAGGATGGCGTTGTATGGGAGGCCAATGCGGGCAATGTCAAAGTCGATCAGCTCGGTGCGGTAGTTGTCACGAGTGCCAAAGGTCACAGGAAGGCGGATCTGCCCCAAGGGGCTGGTGGAGCCGCCGCCGACCCCGGAGAAGGGCTTGCTGGGGCGGAGCCGTTCGAGTGGTACGTGAAGAAGGCTAAAAGCCTCCACAGAGAGCACGTTGAGGCCGGTGCCACCGTTGATGAGGGTTTTGGTGACAGCTACACTGTAGATGGTGGGCGTGCAAAGCGTTGGAAGCACGCCGAGCCGACGGTGGTGACGGGGTGATCCCCCGAGTCGAAGGTGAGGTCGGCCTTGGGCGCCACCCAACCCGGGGGAGCTCCTTGCCGCACGGAAGCGGCGCCAATCTGGCGAAAGAACAGCTTGGTGTGACGGTCCAAGGGCGGTGCTTGCGAGCCGCCGAGGAGGGCCGCGGCGGCGAGGGGCGCCGGTGCCGTGAAGCGCACGACGAAGAGGCCGCGTAGCTTCTCACAAGATGCCACTGAGGATCCTGGGAGGGTGAGCAGCCAGGCGCGTGGTGCACCAGTGAGGGCCATGGGAAGCCAATTGGCCATGACCTTGTCGTCATCCCCAGCCTTCAGGATGACCTCTTCATATGCCAGCAGAAAGGCCGATGGGTCCGCCGCGCCGTCATAGCGTTGCGGCATCTCCGGCTTGAACATGGGCGGCCTTTGTACCTGTCGCAAGGCGGGGACAAAGGCCCTGAGCCCCCCTGGCGCTATCGTGGGCGTATGTCATCCCAGCCGGGGGAGCAACACCGGCCATGGGGGCAAGGCGTGGAGGTGGTGGAGTGTGCATCGACGGAAGGAAAGCTTCAGCGCACCCCAACCTGGCGCGCCAAGTGTCGGATTTCGGGTTCCAGCAAAACCCTTGAGGTTCGAACTCTGGGGTGCGCACGAAGATCTCTCCTCCCCCTAGCTCACGCTCTCACCACAATCTCAAAGCTCAGAACATCGAACTCATAGAACAAAGGACACAGGGTTTATACTGGTTCGGGCCATCGATGTGGTGTAATACCCTACTCCAGTGTGGTGTGGTGGATTGCCTCTTGGGCTGAGGATGAACAAGTACAAGGGAAGTACAGCCTCGTGAGGAGAGGTGTCCTTGAGCTCGGTGAGTTTGTGTGGATGAGGATGATCTGAATGGTCCAAAATCAGTTGCCTCCTACTGTGGTGTCTAGTCCTATTTATAGAGGCCCTGGTCCTCTTCCCAAATGTAGGCGGGAAGGGATCCAACAACGGCCAAATTTGAAGGGACATAACCAGTACAAGTTATCCTGACTAAGGTGGTCTTCGCCTACCAAAGGTTCTGGTGGTGACGCCGTCCTGGGCTCCACGGTGACCTCCGTCCTGCCGTCCTGCTCGTCTTGGTCTTGTTGCACCGATATGGAAACCTTTGCCTGATGCCTCGGGACTCCTCGCCTGCGCTTGCCTCTTTAGCACCAAAGAGGAAACGAGTACGCTGCACGCCGCCGGGCGCCTCACCGCCTTGGTCAGTCATGGCTTGCGCCAGGGACTCGGCGAGGTGCCCCTCGCCTTGATCTCTCTGCCCCTCGTGAGCCAGCCTAGCGAGGCTGCCCCCGAGGAGGTCTTGCATCGTCCGCCTCGCGAGGCTTGTCCCCTCCGAGGGTCTTGAGTGTTCGCTGATGAAGATGGGCCGTACTGGGCCGCTGGAGGAGCCATGCCGTGGGCTGCAGGCAGGCAAAGTCTCGGGACCCCCGTTCCTAGGACACCGACAGTAGGTAATGCTTATGAATCTGTACAGTAAAAATTGTAGGTCAGCAGGCTAATGTGCCGATGAACCAATTTAGTAGGGTGCAGTGTTGGCTACAAACATGGCTAGCTGGGTACTACAGGGGCATTTTAAGTTGACTAAAATTCCTCATTGTGTGTGTTGCAGTGACGACGAGGACACACCACTTTGCCTTCCATGTTTCCAGTGACGACGCGCCGCTGTTATGGTCGATTAACCTTTTGGGTTTGGGTGTACGAGGTGTATGATGAAGATGAGATAGTGAAGTGAAGTCCATTTGGACATGTGAAATTCAGTGAGGCAAAAGAAGGGAATAAGATCATGTGTCTAATTTCTTATTTTGTACTGTTTCCTGAAGTTCAATAGTATGAGTTCATGCAAAAAAGCATGTTTTTAGTATGTTGGTTTTATTTCAGAAAACTACAAAATACAAAGAAGCCCCGAGCAAGTTCAAAAACTACGACACAGAGACATCCAAAATAGGAGAAAAAGGAAAAAAAATTAAGTCATGAGAAAACAAAAGCCCACTAAGAAAAAATTAACTCAGGAAGTTCAAATTTAATTAACTAGAGAGTTCGAAGAAAATATTATAGATGTACAATATTTTTTTGTTGGATTTTCCCTTTTTTAACACCATAAAGATCAAATTACAATAACAAAACATTTAGATCCTTGTAAAAAAACATATTCATGTTTCTAAAAAACAAACAAGGTAAAATTTAAACAACGAAAACATTTCAAAAAAATACATAAAAAAGAACTTTTCCCATTTCTAAAAAGAACCCTAGAATTTGAAATATAAATAACAGGGTGATTCAATGTCTAAGCAGAATATCATTTGTTTCCCGCTGAAAAAGAATACAATATAAAGAAGTCCAAAATCTAAAAATGGAGAAGTTCGATGTTTGTAAAAAACTCAGATTTTCTATTTATTTAGCAAAAAATCAAGAAGTTAAAAATAAAAAGAAACAGTAGTTTGATGTATACAAAAACCTCAAATTCTCCCTGTTTCTAGGAAAAATAAAAGTATGAAATGCAATATTAAAAAAACAATTCGGTGTTTACTTATTTTTTTTCTTTTCTACGATAAACCTATGAAGTTCAGATTTTTGAAAAAGGGAGCAGTTCAAATTTTTAATAAAAAAAATGAATTTTCCACGCCTAAAAAGTAGAAGCCAAGTAGTTCAATTTTCTAAATGAGAGCAGTTCAAACATTAGAACATAAATTGGATATATCAAGTTTCACAGAAGAAGAAGAAGCAGAAGAAGGAGAAGAAGGAGAAGAAGGAGAAGAAGGAGAAGAAGAAGGAGAAGAAGGAGAAGAAGAAGAAGAAGGAGAAGAAGGAGAAGAAGGAGAAGAAGGAGAAGAAGAAGGAGAAGAAGGAGAAGAAGAAGGAGAAGAAGAAGGAGAAGAAGAAGAAGAAGAAGAAGAAGAAGAAGAAGAAGAAGAAGAAGAAGAAGAAGAAGAAGAAGAAGAAGAAGAAGAAGAAGAAGAAGAAGAAGAAGAAGAAGAAGAAGAAGAAGAAGAAGAAGAAGAAGAAGAAGAAGAAGAAGAAGAAGAAGAAGAAGAAGAAGAAGAAGAAGAAGAAGAAGAAGAAGAAGAAGAAGAAGAAGAAGAAGAAGAAGAAGAAGAAGAAGAAGAAGAAGAAGAAGAAGAAGAAGAAGAAGAAGAAGAAGAAGAAGAAGAAGAAGAAGAAGAAGAAGAAGAAGAAGAAGAAGAAGAAGAAGAAGAAGAAGAAGAAGAAGAAGAAGAAGAAGAAGAAGAAGAAGAAGAAGAAGAAGAAGAAGAAGAAGAAGAAGAAGAAGAAGAAGAAGAAGAAGAAGAAGAAGAAGAAGAAGAAGAAGAAGAAGAAGAAGAAGAAGAAGAAGAAGAAGAAGAAGAAGAAGAAGAAGAAGAAGAAGAAGAAGAAGAAGAAGAAGAAGAAGAAGAAGAAGAAGAAGAAGAAGAAGAAGAAGAAGAAGAAGAAGAAGAAGAAGAAGAAGAAGAAGAAGAAGAAGAAGAAGAAGAAGAAGAAGAAGAAGAAGAAGAAGAAGAAGAAGAAGAAGAAGAAGAAGAAGAAGAAGAAGAAGAAGAAGAAGAAGAAGAAGAAGAAGAAGAAGAAGAAGAAGAAGAAGAAGAAGAAGAAGAAGAAGAAGAAGAAGAAGAAGAAGAAGAAGAAGAAGAAGAAGAAGAAGAAGAAGAAGAAGAAGAAGAAGAAGAAGAAGAAGAAGAAGAAGAAGAAGAAGAAGAAGAAGAAGAAGAAGAAGAAGAAGAAGAAGAAGAAGAAGAAGAAGAAGAAGAAGAAGAAGAAGAAGAAGAAGAAGAAGAAGAAGAAGAAGAAGAAGAAGAAGAAGAAGAAGAAGAAGAAGAAGAAGAAGAAGAAGAAGAAGAAGAAGAAGAAGAAGAAGAAGAAGAAGAAGAAGAAGAAGAAGAAGAAGAAGAAGAAGAAGAAGAAGAAGAAGAAGAAGAAGAAGAAGAAGAAGAAGAAGAAGAAGAAGAAGAAGAAGAAGAAGAAGAAGAAGAAGAAGAAGAAGAAGAAGAAGAAGAAGAAGAAGAAGAAGAAGAAGAAGAAGAAGAAGAAGAAGAAGAAGAAGAAGAAGAAGAAGAAGAAGAAGAAGAAGAAGAAGAAGAAGAAGAAGAAGAAGAAGAAGAAGAAGAAGAAGAAGAAGAAGAAGAAGAAGAAGAAGAAGAAGAAGAAGAAGAAGAAGAAGAAGAAGAAGAAGAAGAAGAAGAAGAAGAAGAAGAAGAAGAAGAAGAAGAAGAAGAAGAAGAAGAAGAAGAAGAAGAAGAAGAAGAAGAAGAAGAAGAAGAAGAAGAAGAAGAAGAAGAAGAAGAAGAAGAAGAAGAAGAAGAAGAAGAAGAAGAAGAAGAAGAAGAAGAAGAAGAAGAAGAAGAAGAAGAAGAAGAAGAAGAAGAAGAAGAAGAAGAAGAAGAAGAAGAAGAAGAAGAAGAAGAAGAAGAAGAAGAAGAAGAAGAAGAAGAAGAAGAAGAAGAAGAAGAAGAAGAAGAAGAAGAAGAAGAAGAAGAAGAAGAAGAAGAAGAAGAAGAAGAAGAAGAAGAAGAAGAAGAAGAAGAAGAAGAAGAAGAAGAAGAAGAAGAAGAAGAAGAAGAAGAAGAAGAAGAAGAAGAAGAAGAAGAAGAAGAAGAAGAAGAAGAAGAAGAAGAAGAAGAAGAAGAAGAAGAAGAAGAAGAAGAAGAAGAAGAAGAAGAAGAAGAAGAAGAAGAAGAAGAAGAAGAAGAAGAAGAAGAAGAAGAAGAAGAAGAAGAAGAAGAAGAAGAAGAAGAAGAAGAAGAAGAAGAAGAAGAAGAAGAAGAAGAAGAAGAAGAAGAAGAAGAAGAAGAAGAAGAAGAAGAAGAAGAAGAAGAAGAAGAAGAAGAAGAAGAAGAAGAAGAAGAAGAAGAAGAAGAAGAAGAAGAAGAAGAAGAAGAAGAAGAAGAAGAAGAAGAAGAAGAAGAAGAAGAAGAAGAAGAAGAAGAAGAAGAAGAGAAGAAGAAGCAGAAGAAGCCACTGCTTGTGAAGCCCATCTGTGTTGCTCTGCCTGCCTCCTCCCACCGAGAAAGACAAATGGTTCTGCATGAACCTGCTCCCAAAGAGGCTCTTGTCACTGCAGAGATTCTAGCTGTTGACACCACCGTAGCTGAAGACATTGGTCATGAAGACAATGTGGAAAAACAAGATGATGAAGTCCTTCCTCAGCTCACCTAGAACCAGATATCATCGCCTGTTCCTACGAACAATGAATCCATAAACATTGGTTGTTCCATGATGCCAATTGACCAAGACGAATTTTAGGAAGTGCAACACCCCAACTCCCCCTTGCATGAAGTGATCCCGTGCACACCACCAACTCAAGTGACTACTCCAGTGCTTGAGACGCCCCAAGACACACCTGAAGACATGGAGAAGACAACGCCATCTCCTCATGCACCACCCTCATTCCGCAGGCTTCACAAAGGCCCTAAGCCCTCTGTCTCCATGTCCAGTATCCCTGAAGAGGATGTGCAACTCACAAGGTCAGTCTCACGTGAAGTGTTTCCTGATGCCACCGATTCAAATACTACCCAAGATTCTAAAGCCAAATAGGTTGAAGACATTCTGGCTGCATCAGCCGATGAAAATCAATAAGAAAATGTTGAAGAACATGTTGTGATGCCTGCTACCGAAAATGTTTCATGTGAAGTCAATGTAACTAACCCTCCTACCGCTGAAGCCACTGCTGCTGCTTCCATTGTGACTGAAGCAAGTGATGTCATCATGGCTGATGCCAATCTATAGTTTGAAGCCGATACCGCCACTAAAGACAGTCAGCCATCCACCCCTGATGTTGTTGCTGCTGCACCTAGTCCGCATACCATGGTGAGGGAAATCAATCATGAAGGATAACCGGTTAGTGTCGCGGGAAACCACGGCCACCTATGGGACCAAGAGTCCCTTGCTGGTTCGGCGGGGGGATGGCACGTTGCACAAAGAGCAGAGGAGCGTGAAACAGCATGGCAGAGATCTCACGGGCAGTCTTTACCCAGGTTCGGGCCACCGTGAGGCGTAAAACCCTACTCCTGCTTTGGTGTATTGATGGTGGAAAAAGTGGTGGTGAGCGCAACATGATTGCCCGGCAGGGTTGACGTGGGGGAAACGGCTACGCGCATATGAATGTGTGACGCGGTGGATTCGCTAACCCTTTTTACGGTTAACTTCGGCCTCCTTTTATAGATAAAGAGGTCACCACAGTGGAAAATTAGTCATTATGCACTGATTAGATAGAAAACAGTGCTATCATACCTAACTCTACAGGATGACAGACCGCATTAAATGCGCCGCTCAACGTCACATCGCAGCTTGCCCGGTAGGCCATGCCGGGCTATTTTGCCAGCTTCGTGCCTGCTTGCTCGACACGTCGCAGGACGGGTGTCGTCTGGAGGTATTTCTTGTAGGGAGTGGCTTCCATGTGGTGAATAGTAGCCACTTAGTCACATTGGAGCTTGACACCGCATCGATCAATGACGTGCATCATGATCATGTGGTGTGGTGAGGTGGTTTTGCCCCCGTAAGCCCCGGCAGGCTTGCTGGGGCGTCCCGAAGGCTTGCTTCTAGGGGTAACGCCATCCTCGCCAGGTTTGCCTGCACGGCAAGAGAGGTTCTTCCTTAGCAATATCTTGCTTCTCTGGCTAGTCTTGGTCTTCTCGCAATACATGTTGGTCCTTCGAAGAACTGATTCCCTATGCTTCAATCTATGCTTGGTGCTATGTTATTGATCTCGCCAGGCATTAGCCTCCGACAACAAACCCAGGGTTTGTTGCACCGATAGAAGACCCCGGGCCTGCCCCGAACACGCTGTCGGGCGTCGTCGGGGTAGGCCCTAATAAGTGCATAGGCAGGGGCGTGGAAGAGGCTGGCACCTTGAGATCTTCTTTGCTTATTCATTAATCTTGAGTCCGCCGCTTCCGGTTTTCTCGCCGTGGTGCAACGCTAGGAAAAACTCATATCGCGGGTCTGCTGGATTGCCCACGCCCCATGATCATGGGGCGGAAACTGCCATCCCACTTGGTTCCCACTTCATACGCCGCCACGTGTCCTACATGCAATTGGTAGGGTAGGTGGTGGATGTGGAGAGTGCGGGGACAGGCGCCATGGCAGAAAACCAGGCATCATTTGTTGGAGCAGAGGGTCGGCCTTGACTCCCCGAGCTATTGAGGGTGCAGGGAGACCGTATTGGGGGATCAGGGCGGCCGCTCCCAGCGTGAGAGGCCAGCCCCTGCCTCGTCCCCCTATAAAAGGGGGCAGGAGTGGTGCGTTTGCTCACACACGTTCCCCTTCTTCCCTTCCTCAAACTTTCTTTGCTCATCATGGTGAGGGGACGAGGGAGTGGTGGAACTCTGGCGGTAGCGACGAGAGCTTCTGCTCGACAGCATATCCCCCCTCTTCCGGACCACGAAGTGGTAGAACCCACCACGAGAGGAAGAGGGAGGGGGCGAGGTCAAAGTCGCCACGGTGCTCGAGGAGGAGGAGGACGGGGTGGCACTCTGGCCGCGCCCCCACAGGAGGCTCCTCTCTGATGGAAGGCCACATCGGAGACTAGCCTCGAGAGTTCGTCATCAGGCTCTACAAGCCTCCGTCCGGCCATCTCCGGCTCCCTACTCCATTTGCACGGGTAATGGGGCTCGAACAGTCGCGCACACTGAGGTTGCACATGAGGGGTTGTGGGAATGGTGGCATGTGGGTGGATGTTGACTTCCCTGCTCCTGATGTTATGTAACTCTGCCATGGCTGGAAGACCATTGCTCGAGCCCATAGCTTGTCGGAGGGGCACGTTCTCCAGTTTAAATTAATGGAGAGCGGGCTGCTTTCCATCAAGATATATGGGCACTCGGGAGCTCGCTTAGGGTGCTGCGCGGGAGCTTAACCAACGATGATAGAGGCAAAGGTGTCCCGTCTTTCGATGAGATGGTGGCTATCGTTTTGGAGGAAGTGGACTTTGACGATCCGACTATGAACGTGCGATGACGTCGCACCTTAGCAATCGCTAAACCAACTCCGAGAGGTTATTGACCACGCCGGAGCACGATCAACCTGACCACGAAGGTCCTGCTTCCTCCGTGCAAACGAAGAACAAGCAAGAAACTAAGATTGCAACTGATATTGCGAATATAAGAGGAAAGCTTTATTGATCAAGGTGGGGTTCTGTGACGTCTTGGTCTGGTCGTTGAACACAAACGAAGTACGTGAAGTTGCAACTATGGCGAACTTTTGATCTAAACAAACCCAAAGTCTAAACGAGGACCTAAGGGCTGTATATATGGAGGAAGAGGGGGGAATTTCGTGGCCCTTGGAGGAGGGGTCTGAAACCAACCCTAACTCTTGTTTCCCCACACATACGGACTCTAAAAACATCCTATACTTAAGTATTTTGAAAATACATGGGCCTGGCCCAATAATAAGGTGACGCAGCACCTAGAATAGCCTCTAGATTTATGAAGTGGCATCTTGTATGCACTCCTTATGGTGGCTTCAAAGTCCTGGAATCATCACTTGTAACTCCGTTCTTGATCCGCTTGCGCATGCCATCAACTCCATGCGTGTTCTTGTTCCAATGTTCATCCTTCTCCAAGCTAGGCCCTTCACTTGTAAGCAAAACAAATGTATCCAATTTAGGCAGCATCATATTCTCATGAACATTAGAATCATTACCAAGAAACGAAAGTACCTGGTAATTTAATTGGCGTGCGCGAGCTCTAGTAATTGGTCCAGTATATGTAACCGTAGGGGCTGTGGGTGTAAAAATGGTATTGATGTCCTCATCATCCTCCCCTTCTTGAAATGAAGTCGTCCTCGACGGAAGCTCATCTTCCTCACCCAAATAAGGCTTCAAATCTGAAATGTTAAAAGTGGGACTAAACCCAAAACCTACAGGTAGCTCAAGTTTATATGCATTATCAATTATTTTCTCTAACACCTTAAAAGGACCATCAACACGTGGCATTAGCTTTGATTTGCGCAAATTAGGAAATCTAACCTTACACAACTTAACCAAACAAGATCTCCAGGTGCAAACACAACATGTTTTCTACCCTTATCTCCAGCAAGTTTATATTTTAGCATTCATACGCTCAATGTTTTCCTTAGTTAACTCATGCATTTTTAAAATCAATTCAGCACGTTCTTTAGCATCAAAATTAACCTTCTCCGAAGATGGAAGAGGCAACAAATCAATAGGTGCACGAGGTAGGAAACCATATACAATTTCAAAAGGGCACATCGTAGTAGTAGAATGCAATGAATGATTATAAGGAAATTCAATATGAGGCAAGCATTCTTCCCACATTTTCTTATTATGCTTCAAAACAGCCCTAAGCATAGTAGACAATGTTCTATTGACTACTTCAGTTTGTCCATCAGTTTGGGGGTGACAAGTAGTACTACAAAGCGCTTTAGTCCCCAACTTAGCCCATAAACATCTCCAAAAGTGTCTAAGGAATTTAGTATCACGATCCGAAACAATAGTATTTGGCACACCATGCAAGCTTTAATAATTTCCGAAGGACAAATCAGCAACATTAACAAAGATCATCGCTTATATGACATGGTATAAAGTGTGCCATTTTCGAAAATCTATCCACGACAACAAATATGCTATCCATCCCCTTCTTTGTTCGAGGTAAACCTAAAACAAAGTCCATAGATATATCCTTCCAAGGAACACTAGGTACAGGCAAAGGCATATATAAACCATGAGGATTGAGTCGTGACTTAGCTTTTTGACATGTAGTGCAATGAGCAACAAAACGCCAACATCCCGCCTCATCTTTGGCCAAAAGAAATGTGTAGCAAGTACGCCCTCCGCCTTATTCACGCCTAAAGTGTCCCATTAATCCTCCTCCAAGCGCCTCCCTCAACAACAAAAGACGAACATAGCTAGCAGGAATGCATAGCTTGTTAGCACGGAACACAAAGCCATCATTAATAACGAACTTGTTCCATGTTCTTCCTTCTTTACAATTCTGCATTACATCTTTTAAATCAGCATCATGGACATATTGATCTTTGATGGTCTCCAAACCAAATATTTGGAAGTCAAGTTGTGAAAGCATAGTATAGCGATGAGACAAAGAATCAGCAATAACATTTTCTTTACCCTTCTTGTGTTTAATGACATAAGGGAAAGTCTCAATGAATTCCACCCATTTAGCATGTCTAAGATTCAGTTTAGCTTGACTTTTAATATGTTTCAAAGATTCATGATCAGAATGTATAACAAATTATTTGGGCCATAAATAATGTTGCCATGTCTCTAAAGTCCGAACAAGAGCATATAATTATTTATCATAAGTAGACTAGTTCAGACTAGGCCCACTCGATTTTTCATAAAAGTATGCAACAGGTTTGCCATCTTGTAATAACACACCTCCTAATCCAATTCCACTAGCATGACATTCAAGCTCAAAAGTCTTATTAAAATCATGAAGTTGGAGTAAAGGAGCATGTGTCAACTTATCTTTCAATACTGTGAAGGCTTCTTCCTGTGCGGTACCCCAAACAAAAGGCACATCCTTCTTTGTAAGCTCGTTGAGAGGTGCAGCAATCGTGCTGAAATCTCTCACAAAACGCTTATAGAAACCAGCGAGGCCAAGGAAACTCCTCACTTGTGTGACCGTTTTGGGCTGCGGCTAACTCTCAATAGCTTCAATCTTGGCTTTATCAACTTCAATTCCGTGTGGAGTAACAACATAGCCAAGAAAAGATACTCAGTCGGTGCAAAAGGTGCACTTCCCAAGGTTACCAAACAAACATGCATCACGTAGAGCAATAAAAACAGCACGTAAATGTTCCAAATGTTCTTCCAAAGATTTGTTATAAATCAGTATATCATCAAAGTAGACTACCACAAATCGTCCAATGAAAGCACGTAAAACTTCGTTCATTAGTCTCATGAAAGTACTAGGCGCATTAGTTAACCCAAAAGGCATGACTAACCACTCATATAAACCAAACTTAGTTTTAAATGTTGTTTTCCATTCATCTCCCAATTTCATACGAATTTGATGGTATCCACTACGCAAATCAACTTTGGAGAATATTGTAGAGCCACTCAATTCATCAAGCATATCATCTAGCCTAGGAATAGGATGACGAATAGTAATATTATTAATGCCTCTACAATCAACACACACGCATACGCCGACGCACCATCCTTTCTAGGCACTAGTATAATAGGAACAACACAAGGACTAAGAGATTCGCCAGATATAACCTTTTGTCGAAAGCAGCCCCTGCATTTCTGACGATAATCTTCCTTCGCCTCGCCCTGGATTGGTAAGGTATGGTGCACGGTTGGTAGCGATGCACCGGGAATTAAGTCAATTTGATGCTCAATCCCTCGAATAGGTGGTAATCCCGGTGGCACGTCTTGTGGAAAGACGTCAGTGAACTCTTGCAAAATGTTAGTGAAAGTAGGGGGGAAATAGGAAGGCACGTCCTTGAATGAAAATAATGCCTCTTTGCACACAAAAGCATAGCAAAATTTTTTGCTAAAATCTAGCTCATCAATATCAGATTTTGTGGCAAGTAAACATGCACTTTGCAATTTAATTTCAGAAGCAACAGTAGATGGTTTATTATTAGGCTTCATTTGTTGCTCAAATTCTTTTGCCACAATCTGATTTTCACTCTTATTTTTCTCCTGTTTTGCTTTGTTAGCTCTATTAATACCATCTTTCAAAATGGAATCAGAGTCATAGGAAGCAAAAGTAATATTTTTATCCTTATGAACAAGAGTATACCGATTGTTTCTACCATTGTGTACAGAATTTTTATCAAATTGCCATGGTCTACCAAGTAATAAGGAACATGCTTGCATAGGTACCACATCACAATCAACATAATCAAAGCATATGTAGAGATACTAAAATGCACACGAACAGTATGTGTTACCTTAACCTTGTCGTTGTTGTTGAACCATTGGATGTAGTAAGGATGTGGATGTGGTCTTGTGGTGAGAGATAGCTTCTCCACCATCTCCATGCTAGCCAAGTTGTTGCAGCTCCTCCATCTATGATAACGCCAATGTAACATTCCTTCACAACTCCCTTTGTATGGAACAAATTATGCCTCTGATTTTGCTCAATTTGTGTAACTCGTGACACTCAAAACACGTTGAGCAACTAAACATTCATACATGTCAAGATCTTTGAGGAGCCATGTATTGGCGCTCATGATCGTAATCGCTCCACCGCTTTATTCACGCGGTAATAAGAGCCAAAGTATCCTCATCATAGTCACTAGCGGATTCATACCCACCATCCTCGTGAGCAATCATCACACGCCGAGATTTGCATTCTCTCAAGAAAATGTCCTCTTCCTTACAACAACGACAAAATGATATCACCGTGTGCCCTGCTGATGCCATGGAAGAAGAAGAACTCTTTGCAGTCTGATAGGTGTGCTCTTGGCAGATAATGGTGGTTGTGCTCGCTTCCTTGTATCACAGCCGGAGGTAACAGCCGATGGAGGTGTCGCAAGAGAATGTGTGGAAGTAGAGGATGCATGCGGTGTCCATGATGAGGGTCGACTGCAGTAAAAGTTAGTCCGCCGCCAATGCCTCGCCGATCCTCAAGCACTTCACGCTCAAATTTTACAAGCAAGATGGAATAAACGAGTGATATTATTATAATCCTTATACTCTAGAATGGTCTGAATCTCTCTATTTAATCCACCCATAAAATGTGCAAGCATAGCTTCATTCTCCTTAACAATACCACATCTAATCATGCCAGTTAGTAATTCCTGATAATATTCTTCTACAGAATTTTTTCCTTGTCTTAAGCGCTGCAATTTTTGAAGTAATTCACGTTGATAATATGGTGGAACCCAATGAGTACGCATAGCAGTTTTCAAAGCAGCCCAAGTAGCTGGAATAGGATATAATCTACAATGTTGAGACCACCAAACACATGCAAAACTAGTGAAAGCACAAACATCAAAGATGGACATCGCCTCTCCTGGATATTGTAAACATGTAAAACGTTGTTCAGCTTTCTAACTCCCAAGTAAGATATATATCAGAAACATATCTACCCTCAAATGGTGGAATATTCAATTTCAGTTTAGGAAGATGGTCATGTACCTCGTGTGGTGGTGCAGCCCTACCGCTGTAATGATACGCATGAGGACGCACCCGTGGTGGTGGTGCCGGTGGTTGCACGTAGTTCTCGCTTTTTGGTCAACCTCATCCTCAAGAATGGTCCTCCACCTCTGCGCAAGAGCAGCAGTGAGCTTACAGAAGCATCAACAGCGGCACCAGAAGTTTGACCAGGCTCAAGGGGAACGCGCTATGCTTGTCCAACTTGATTTGGAAGGCGATGTTGTTGTTGTTGTAGAGGTGCGGCAGCTGCAGCGGCCGGTGGTGGTGGAAAAAGGCGAAAGTAATTCAGCAAACTTGTTATCGAGCTTTGTTTCAAATGTATTCTCCATGCCATCTATCTTCTCCATGGCCTCTTCAAATCTATTTAGCACATCTTGCACCTGTCCACTCATCATATGCTGAAACTTATCATGAAACTCCTTGTTCGGCCAAGTTCTCCCCGCCTCGCCGCTTTGTGATCCTAGCATGGTTAGCAGCAATAGAAACACACAAGAATATGATCCTACAGACTACTAACAAGTGGTGGTGGTGGCGGGTGTCACAACCTCCAAGTAAGAAAATCTCAAATTCTTACCAGTTCTACCCAAAGAAGAAAGCGGTGATCTAAGAACCGATGTAGTCAAAACTCTCAACGCTTGGATAGAGCGATTACCAGGGAGAGTTAAACGCATGATGTAGATGTATGTGAAGCTGGGAAAGCTTATAATATGGTAGCAAAAAGTGTCAGCAATAATCAATTCAGAGATGCAAAGTTGAATAAACGCTCAACGACGGTACTGTGCTAGTCCTAGGCTAGACCGTGCTAGAGACAGGAGCCTAGAACACTAACAAAATCACGACGCGGCACGTAAACAAGGCAGGAGCACACTCTGAATTTTTTTTCTTTTTTTTCTTTTTTTTTGCACTTTTTCCTCTTTTTTTTTGCTCCGCAACAATTTTTTTTTTCAAAAAAGTCTACAAATGGTCTAAAAACTGCCTAGCCAGAATTGTCGGTGGAAACGACACCTATGGGATCACAAGAATCCCTACTACGGTTGCGAGGCACGGGGTTGAGAGAAGAACGGATCTGACAGATAGCACGCGGTTCGTTTATCCAGGTTCGGGCCGCGAGGGTGTGTAAAACCCTAGTCCTGCTTTGGTGGATGTATTTTGAGTTCTTGAGCTAGCTACGGGGTGTAACGAGCTCCAAAATGCCCAATCCTTCTCCTGGTCGCCTCGGGCCTCCTTTTATAGGAAAAGGGGTCGCCACAGTGGCAAACAGGAGGTGGAAAGGGTACAGTGTTGCGAGGTTATCCCTCGCATTATAGGATAAGATGCATTTAATGCATCGCTTAGGGGTTCTCTTGCTTTATCGGGGGCGGGAACGGAGACCGTCCCATCCGTTGCTGCCTCGCCTGGCTTCGACACGCGCCCTGGCCAGCGGTGCGGGTGGCGCCATGTAGGCAGGCAGGTAGCTGAGGTGGCGCGGTGGTAGGGCCTTCAGGAAGATCTGCATGCCACCACGCATGTGCTTGCTGAGTTGGTGTAGAGGCCGATCGTCGCCACGCAGTGCGTGCGCTCAGCCTGGTCCGACCGGCACCGCTTGGGGACGGTCGGTGGGATCTTGGTTGATGTGCGCCTAGTGGTGGCCTATTGACGTCCTCGGCAAGGGCCTTGCTGTGGCGCTTGTTGCCGCCCCCTCTGGCATAAGGCCGCCGGGGCCTGTGGATATCCTTGGCTAGAATCCTGCCAAGGGTCGTCGTCTTTTGGTCCTCATCTGGTCTTGATTATGTCTTCACAAAGATCTGCATGCCACCACGAAGATGCCTCCCGAGCCCTGGCCCCACGTAGATGATGGTGTTGGGGACCGTGGGCTCAAGGGTGGCTCTCTCTGTTGGTGTGGGGCGAGCTGCCCTGGCAAGAGTCTTGCCGGGGCCGCTGAGGCCACCCGGCAAGGGTCTTGCCGGGGAACCCGCCTCCGCCTCCGCTTCTTTGTGGTCTTGGCCTTTGGCGTTGCTTTGATTATATTGGGCTTATTCTTACTCTTGGCTCACCTCCCGCCTCGCTTGGTGTAGTCGTATGGCGCTGCTCGACCGCCTGCGGCACATGTATAGGGGTACAAAAGCGTGCCACATATAAGCACGACACATTGTTGGGCCAGGCCCAAAATGGTGCGCGGGCAGGTGGGGCAGTTTTTACCATGGTAATACTTTCACAAGACTCCGCTTCCCACGAACCGCTACATGCAGGCGGCATGGAGGGCGGGCGTGACGGGCGGCATATGGGCGGTTTCGCACGCATGCGCCACGCCACAAGAAAGAGGCGGCTCGCCTTCCCCGTGAAAAGATGGAGGCGTGAGGCGCCGACTCATTTAATGAACGGGCCGGGCGCTGGTCTTCAAGGCGCCCACTCCCACGCATCACGGGGTGGGAGAGGTCGCCGCCTGTCCCTGCCAAGACGTCCCGCCACGCCGCCCCCATGCACTTGGGGTCGCAAGCGCGGGGCGACACCGGCCGTGGCTGGTTGGGGCAGCGGTCGGTCCCGATTCCAAGGCCTGGTGGCTGGATTGGTTTAACGGGGCGTCGAAATTTCAACCCCGCTCCTTTATAAGGAGGGGGAAGGGGGGATGGCGTCCCGCATTCTTCTGTCATCCATCTTTTCTTGCTTCTGCCTCTTCCTTTCACTCGCCATGGAGAAAGGGAATCCTGGTCCCTCGATGGCGGCGGCAAGGGTCGCTGCTCGACAACGCGTCCCTCCTCCTCCTGAGCCCACGGTGGTGGAGCCGGCCGCGAGGGGAAGGGGGAGGGGGCGAGGCCATGGGCGAGGTCAGGGCAGAGGCCACAGTGCTCGGGGAAGAGGAGGACGGGGCGGCACGCCGGCTTCACACCCACCAATGATGCCCTTCCCGATGGAAGGCCACATCAGAGACCAGCCCCGCGAGTTCTTCCTCAGGCTGCGCCGGCCTTCCCGTCGTCGTCTTCGTCTTCCTGCCCTGTTTGCTCGGGAGATGGAGCGTGATCGGCCCCAATCCCTCAGATTGCACATGAGGGGTTGCGGGAACGGGGGTACGTGGGTCGACGACGACTTCCTGGCTCCTCGAGTCATGTACCTTCGTCGTGGGTGGAAGACGTTCACTCGCATCCACAGCCTGATGGCGGGGCTCGTCCTCTACTTCAAATTAATGGAGGGCGGCCTACTCTCCATCAAGGTCTTCGGAGAGTTCGGGACTCGCCTGAAGTGCTGTGTGGAGAGCTCCTCTCATGGAGATTCTAACGATGGAAGCTCTTCCTCGAGCGAGAATGATGAGGAGGACAGCGGGCAAGGAGAAGGGACGAAGTCCGACTAGGGCGTCGGATGCCCTGCTACTGGGCGGTGCGGCAAAGAAGCAAAGATTCGTGACTCGGGCGGCTCCGGTGGAGGTTTGCTTGGGGCGGGGCCAACTCCTTGAACTTCTCGGCCCTCTCCTTGGGCGGCCAAGGCCGGAGGCTGCAGAAGAGGAAGAGGGCGGGCGGCAAGGCCGCCAAATCGAGTACGCGGCACCGACACCTTCATCGCAGATTGCCGGTCCCGCCGCCTGCCTTCCAAATCCTTTCCCAAGACTGTTATCACTGCCCGCCCATGGCGGCCACCGAGGTGTTCTCTTGGTGCTTTCTCGCTGCTCGTAGGCCTCGCTTAGGCGCCTTTTGCCCTTTCGCCTCCTTGACCTGCCTCCCGAGGAGAGGGACAAGAAAGGGATTACGGCATGCCCGCAGTGCCTTTGTTAAATTTAAAACTTGTAATCCCTTGCTCATGTTTTTCATCTCGCATTTAACTGCACTGTATGGGATGTTTTTAATGAAAAGGGATGCTTGCCGGGTTTTTCGCTCATGGTAATCCCGCAACAAGGAGTAAATCCTTGTTATTGTTTAGGATAAACGTTTTTCGCCCGCAATGTGCCTTGGCGCCCCCACTACGCCGGATCGCTTCTCGCGCTTTTGGGCGGAGGCAGGGATGAAGTGGGCTTCGTGCTCCTCGCCCAACCTCCTTGCTGCCAAGGCTACAACTGAATCCGACCTGTGAAATAATCCTTGGGTATAGGAAAAATGGGGAGCACGGCGGCCTAGAGATAAAAACGAGGCTTCACATACCCCAGTCCGGTTCCGAAATGCATGATAGAGGATAAAAGACTTATCTCGATCTGCTGACCCCGGAAATCTCATCTTGCCGCGGTTGGATCCTTATGTTCGTAGCCCCCGGCAACTCTGGTTTGCCGGGGTCGGGGCGCCGGTCCGTTTCCTTCTTTCCGAGTAGCTCAGCAGAAATGCCCATGTACCCTGCGAACCAAAGGAGGACAGAAAAGGAACAGATAGATGCAAGACTGACCTTCTAGGCTAGGGGTTAGTCACCGCTAAGCTCTATCAACCCTAACCAAGGAAGAGACTCGACCTAGCATGCATGCTATAACTTAGGGCGCCAGCTTCATTTATTTATGCTCGTGGTCTCATACCGCTTTGTAATAAAGGGGTTGCATGCCTTGCTTGCAAGGTCAGATAAAAGGTGGCTTGCCGAGGCCCCGGCAAGTTACCACGCCTTTATGGGTAAAACTTATGAAGATGCTAGATGTTCGAGGAATTGCTCACCGGAATGATATCTTCGGCCTCTGTGGATCAAGGCTGGCCCGGTGACTCAGATACCCGATAAGGGCCTTCCCACTTTGGCGCCAACTTGTTGGTATTCTTGGCCGATTGAACGCGCCGAAGAACAAGGTCGCCTTTCCTCAAAGCTTCAGCATGAACCTTGCGGTTATGGTAGCGCTAAGGCTTGTCGGTAGCGCGCCGCTTCTCATAAGCGCCAAGACGATCTTTCCTCAAGGAGCGCTATGCGCCATCTTTCCGCAATAGCTCTTGCTCAAACTCGTCATAAGAGAGCACCGAGGTGACCCGTATATGAGTTCCGTGGGGAGAATCGCTCGCTTCGTGATACCAGTAAAGGGTGTCTCGCCGGTGGCTCGATTTGGCGCCGTCTCGATCGACCAAAGAACCGGCCGATACGCTTCATCAATCCAACGCCTTCCACTCTTGTGTAGCCCGTCAAAGGTATTCGCTTCCGCCTCGCAAAGATTTCAAAGATTTGCCCTCTCAGCTTGACCATTGCTTCGCGGGTGAGCAACGGAAGCGAAACAGACATTGCTGCCGAGGTCCTGGATATATTGCATGAAGGTGCGGCTTGTGAACTGTGTGCCGTTGTCGGTGATGACCCTAATGGTCACACCAAAACGGCATACTAGTCCTTTTAAGAACTTGACGGCTGACTGGGCTGTAACTTTCCTCACGGCCTCTACCTCCGGCGACTTTGTGAACTTGTCGATTGCGACGTACAAGTACTCAAAGCCCCCGACGGCACGGGGAAAAGGGCCCAATATATCGAGCCCCCAGACCGAGAAGGGCCATGAAAGAGGAATGGTTTGAAGGGCTTGAGCTGGTTGATGAAGCTTCTTTGAAAGGAACTGACACGCTTCACACCTGGTGACTAGTGTCATCGTATCTTGGAGGGCAGTGGGCCAGAAGAAGCCTTGCCGAAATGCCTTGCCGGCAAGGGCTCTCGACCCTATGTGGGATCCACATATGCCTCCATGTATCTCTGGCAACAGCTCTAGTCCTTCCTCTTGGGGGATACACTTCAATTTCACACCATTCGGCCTTTTCCTGTATAGAACATCATCGACGAACTGGTACATGGCAGACCGACGGGCTACTTTCTTCGCTTCTCCCTGTTCCTTAGGAAGTTCCCCTGTTTGGAGGAACCTGACGGTAGGCTGCGCCCATGCCGGAACCTGGGGCTCGACGGCGAGGACCAAAGGCATTTCTTCCGTCATCGGAGCGGCCGTCTCAACGGCAAGAGCTTGACGCTCTACTGGAGCTGGTCATCCTACGACGAGCTCAGTGTCTCCATCAACATCTTTGCCGTCGGCTCCGGGGAGCTCAGAGGGAAAGTACTTGCCGGTCCCTGATTTCCTTCTCTTGTTCTGCTCCGACGATGGAGCAACGGATGGCTGAGTCAGCTGAAGCACAAAGGTACCTGGTTCCACAGGCAGCTTGAGAGCATCGCGCTTTGATAGGTAATCGGCGATGTCGTCCTCCGCCCGGGGAATGTGTTCTGCCTGTATACCGTCAAAACACTCTTCCAGCTTTCTCACTTCATCTACGTAGGCCTTCATCACCGTGCTCTGGTAATCTTTATTGACTTGTTTGACGACGAGTTGGGAGTCGCCCCTGACAATGAGTTTCTTGATTCCGAGGTCTGTCGCGATCCTAAGACCGACGAGCAGCCCCTTGTACTCGGCAATATTGTTTGTCGACGTCTCCCTGGGGAAGTGCATTTGGACTACGTACTTGAGGTGTTCTCCGGTGGGCGCGACAAGCAGTACGCCAGCCCCGGCTCCTTGCAAAGAGAAGGCCCCATCAAAGTACATGATCCAACAAGAACTTGCCTCCTTGCCGGGAGAGCAGCCTCTTGAACTTCTTCATCGTGCATTGCGGTCCATTCTCGCAATGAACTCCGCCAGACTCGCTTTGAATTGTCAAGTACTCTCAAACTTGAGGCCAAAGCTAGACAGCCAAAGGCCCACTCTACAATCCTTCCAAAGGGTCTGGATTATGCAAGATCCACAGGTGTAGGGAGGCGAGTGACGACAGTGATTTCGTGCACTGGAAGTAATGACGCAGCTTCCTCAAGGCCATAAGGAGGTCAAGAGCGCTTTCAGACACCGAGTACCTTGATCTAGCCCCCTGCAGGAGGGAGCTAACAAAGTAGACCGGGTGCTGCATCATCTTCTTCCTCCGTAACACCTCAGCTGGTCGTGTCGTCTCTGCACTAATGGCATCAGGCTCTGTTGTGGCTATCACTTCGTCGTCAACTTCCCTCTGCACCACTAGTGCGGCGCTGACCACTTGGTTCGTTGCCGCCAAGTACAACAGCAACGGTTCTTGTGGCTTAGGCGCAACTAGTATTGGCGTGGAGGAAAGGTACCTCTTAAAATCTTGCAGTGCTGCCTCGGCCTCTGGGGTCCACTCCATCATGCCCGCCTTTTTCAAAATCTTGAAAAAGGGAAGGGCGTGTTCGGAGGATTTGGAGATGAATCTGCTCATGGCGGCGACGCAGCCGGCAAGCCGACGCACATCCTTGACTCGCTTGGGCGCCTTAATCTGCTCTATAGCCTTGATCTTGTCTGGATTGGCCTCGATCCCACGCTGTGACACAAAGAACCCGAGAAGCTTGTCGGACGGGACACCAAAGACGCACTTCTCAGGGTTCAACTTGAGGTTGATCTTGCGCAGGTTCACAAATGTCTCTTCTAAGTCTGGTATGAGGGTCGTCCTGTCCTTGGTTTTGACCACTATGTCATCCATATAAGCCTGCATATTTCTATGGAGCTGGGGTTTAAAACCAATTTGGACCGCCCTTGCAAATGTTGAGCCAGCACTCTTCAACCCGAAAGGCATCCGTATAAAGCAATTCATACCACATGGGGTGATGAACGATGTCTTCTCTTCGTCTTCTCTCGTCATGAAGATCTGATGGTAGCCGGAGTAGGAGTCGAGGAATGATAGAAGATCACACCCAGCCGTGGATTCAACAATCTGGTCGATGCGCGGCAATGGGAAGGGGTCCTTGGGACAAGCCTTATTGATATCTGTGTAATCAATACACAGCCTCCACTTCCCATTTGCCTTGCGCACTATCACCGGATTGGCCAACCACGTCGGATGGAGCACTCCCCTTACCAAACATGCTACTTCCAGTTTCCGGATCTCCTCCGTAATGAACTCTTGTCATTCCAAAGCCTGCCTTCTGACCTTCTGCTTGACGGGCCGCGCATGAGGGCAGACAGCAAGGTGGTGCTCAATCACCTCCCTGGGAACGCCGGGGATGTCGGATGCTTGCCATGCAAACACATCAACATTCGCCCGCAGGAAGGTGACGAGCGCGTCTCTCTATTTGTTGTCAAGGGTGGAGCTTATGGTGAAATCCCCTCCCATGCCATCCTCTTTGACGGGCACCTTCTTGGTTTTTGGCGGCGTGGCCCTGGATTTCTTGTTCCCGCCGGTGGAGCTCTCTGGCATGTCCTCGACGGGAGCACTACACTCCGAAGAGGTTCGCTTGCCGGAGTGGGTGCTAGAGGTCTTACCGGTCTTCTTTTTCCCTCCCGGAGCTTCGGCGGCAGGAGCAGGTGCCTTCGCGGCGGCGGCTGCTGCAACTGCTTCCTGGTAGAGCTGGTCGGCGCAAATCAGCGCATCCTTCTTGTCAGAGGGGGCGGTGATGATTGTCATAGGCCCCGGCATCTTCAATGTATTGTAGGTGTAGTGTGATGTTGCCATGAACTTGGCCAGCGTTGGGCGGCCAAGGATCCCGTTGTAAGGCAAGGGGATCTTGGCGACATCGAAACGATCCTCTCTGTCCTTTAGTTTAGATCACTCCCTAATGTCACAAGCAGCGTGACCTTCCCTTTTGGTTGGCTCCTCCCTGGGTTGATCCCCTGAAACGTGCCCATTTCTTCGAGGTCTCCGTCGGGAATCTGTAGCTTCCTGATCACGGGCAAAGTAGATTAAGTTCAGACATCGCCCCGCTGTTAGCCTAGCATCTTCGCCACCTTGAGGTTGCCTATTGTTGGCGAAACCAACAATGACAGGCACCCGACCGCAGCTTGTACGGCCGTGGTGATCCTCGGTGTCAAAGATGATAGGCGTCTTGACCACTTCGCCAAGCTTCGGCATCGACCGACGGCTCTGCTGCTGTAATCTAATGCGCCCACTATTTGAGCTGGCGGTGAGAAGTATGCAGCGAGGCGCCGCCATCGACGCACATGGCCTCTGTAGCTTTCTGAAATTCTTGGTGACCGGACTCGTCGTCCTCTTCGTGATTGTCGTCTTCTTGCTTCTTGTCGCGGACCCGGGCGGGCCTCTCTTGCTGTTTATCTTTACCGTGGCGGCCTGCTTGGCCATCACACTTCTTGCCGGATCCCTCGGCACCATCCTGGCCCTTCTCCTTGTCTCGCCTTTCATATTCAGCCTTTTGCTTCTCGGCGAGCAGCTCAACCTGTCGGCAGTTCTGGAGGTCATGGCCCTTGGTGCGATGGATCTTGCAGTATTGCTTGTCGGAGTTCCTCGCTTCTTGGCAGCCGCCAAGGTTTCGGCAGGTGACGACCCGGCAATCTCCTTGCCGGGTCGTCGCTTTTGGTTTCTGGCGGTCAAGGCGCCATCAGATCCCTCGACGGCAAGCACAACTTTACCCTTACGCTTCTTGTTACGGCACCGACTTTTCTTCACGGGGGCGGCAGCATCCTCGTCTGAAGATTCGGTTTCCACGCCGGCATCTCCGCCGGGGTACTTCCTTCCCTCTTCAGCCCGGGCACATCTGTCTGCAAGAACGTAGAGTTCTGCCACATCCTTCACCTTGTTCATCGCCAGCTCTTCACGCATTTTGCGGTTGCGCACGCTTTGATGGAACGCACTAATGACGGCGGCAGGATGAACATCTGGGATATTGTATTGTACCCGGCTGAATCTCTGTATGTACTTGCACAGACTCTCACCTTCCTTCTGGGGGATGACATGGAAGTCGCTTGCTTGGCCATGAGCTTGGTGACCTCCGGTAAAGGCGCCAACAAACTCATGGCATAAATCCGACCAAGAAGAAATAGAATCTACTGGCAAGTGCATCAACCATGACATGGTGTTGGGCTTAAGGGGCAATGGAAAGTAATTCGCAAGCACCTTATCATCGTGGGCTCCGGCAGCTTGCATCCCGATGGTGTAGATGCTGAGGAACTCCGACTGGTGGGTCTTGCCGTTGTACTTATCGCCAACGTCAGGCTTGAAGGTGCAGTGAGTGGGCCACTGGAACTGCCGTAGCTCACGGGTAAAAGCCGGGCAGCCTAGCTCGTAAGGTAAACCTCCTGGGCTTACCGGAGTCGGGTGGTTCACAGTAGGCCCTGCTCGCCTGTCTGACTGGTGGCGTGTTTCGCGCCGGCGCTCAATGGTGGTTCGAGCGTCTTCATGGGCTTGCTCCCGTAGAACTATGGAGATGTCGTCACACGAGTCGTCGCCACGGGTCACCGTCCGCGGCAATTGGTGGGGTGGAGAGTGTACCGTGGCCGCAGCGCCACCAGTCCTTCCGCCACTAGCGTGTGGTGTTCCTCCGGAGCGTCGGCCCGAAGGGCCTGTCGGCCTTGGTTTGCCTTTGTTGGCGACGGCAGCAAGGCTCCGGATGGTGGCTCTCGATTCGTCGAGCTTCCCCGTAGTGGGAGGGAAGTCGAGGAGCAACTGCGCGCTAGGGCCTCTGCTGGTGTCGGCAGTGGCGAAACCTGCGCGGACCGCGATGCGCTGCGACTCCCAACCACGTTAGAAGGAGCTCTATCATGGTCCCGTGGTCGCATGCCGTTTTCGCTAGTGCCTCGGCGAGCGGGCAGGTCTTCTGCATCCCGTGAGTGACGTTCGGGACTCTTCCCGCGGTGGCGCCCAGGATCTTCGGCGTGATGACGCCGTTCGTCGCGCGCGGCCTGAGAGGAGCGCGCTGTTGGCGCCGGCGTGGGTGTCTTCGAGGCCACCGTGACGCTTTCTTGAGCGGCGCGATGGCGCTTTGAGGGCTCCCGCTGCTCGCGGAGGGCTCGACTCCATCTTTTGATTTGGCGACGGCGGCTGTCGCCGCCAGCACACGAACGTCGCCGCCTTCCAAGCTCCGGCTGCTGGGGTGGTGTTGGTGCTCGCGAGCCGCGCCCTGGGTCCTTTCCGCGACCAGTCCGCTGCTCGCGCGCGTCGGGACAGGCTGTTCGGCTCCCAACGAGCCGACCGTCACCGTCATCTTCTTCTTGGGCGCCATGGCGATGAAGAAAACGCCAGACTAGCTGTTAAAGCCGATTCTCACAACTGCGCCCCCTACCTGGCGCGCCAAAGATGTCGGTGGAAACGACACCTATGGGATCACAAGAATCCCTACTATGGTTGCGGGGGGGCGGGGTTGAGAGAAGAGCGGATCTGACAGATAGCATGCGGTTCATTTATCCAGGTTCGAGCCGCGAGGATGCGTAAAACCCTAGTCCTGCTTTGGTGGATGTATTCTGAGTTCTTGAGCTAGCTACCAGGTGTAACGAGCTCCAAAAAGCCCAATCCTTCTCCTGGTCGCCTCAGTCCTCCTTTTATAGGAAAAGGGGTCGCCACAGTGGCAAACAGGAGGTGGAAAGGGTACAATGTTGCGAGGTTATCCCTCTCATTATAGGACAAGATGCATTTAATGCATCACTTAGGTGTCCTCTTGCTTTATCGGGGGCGGGAACGGAGCTACTCCCGTCCGTTGCCGCCACGCCTGGCTTCGACACGCGCCCTGGCCAGCGGTGTGGGTGGTGCCATGTAGGCAGGCAAGCAGCTGAGGTGGCGCGGTGGTAGGGCCTTCACGAAGGTCTACATGCCACCACGCAGGTGCTTGCTGAGTTGGTATAGAGGCCGATCGTCGCCACCCAGGTGCGTGCCCAGCTGGTCGGGCTGGCAGCTGCTTGGGGACAGTCGGTGGGATCTTGGTTGATGCGGGCCTAGTGGTGGCACGTTGACGTCCTCGGCAAGGGCCTTGCCGTGGCGCTTGCTGTCGTCCCCGGCAAGGCGCCTGCCGGGGGCCTTGTGGATATCCTTGGCTAGAATCCTGCCAAGGGTCGTCGTCTTTTGGTCCTCATCTGGTCTTGATCATGTCTTCACAAAGATCTGCATGCCACCACGGAGATGCCTCTCGAGCCCTGGCCCCACGTGGATGATGGTGTTGGGGACTGTGGGCTCAAGGGCGGCTCGCTCTGTTGGTGTGGGCGAGCTGCCCTGGCAAGAGTCCTGCCGGGGCCGCTGAGGCCGCCTGGCAAGGGTCTTGCCGGGGGAACCTGCTCCGTCCCTCTACTCTTTGTGGTCTTGGCCTTGGCGTTGCTTTGATTATCTTGGGCTTTGGTCTTACCTTGGCTCACCTCCCTGGCTCTCCTTGATGTGGTCGTGGGCGCGGCTCTGACTGCCCGTGCACGGGTATAGGGGTACAAAAGTGTGCCCCTCTTTTTGTACACCGACAAGAATTTTCTAGACTTAGTTTTTTTTGAGTTTGGAACTATTTTTATACTGCGGGTAGCACATATGTTGGGGAGTCCTTCTCTGTCACGACTCGGAGTATGGCGTGATATGGAAATCCAAAATAGAGTAACAAAATACTGGACTCGGAATAGGAATCATGGCGGAGATGAATCTAGTGGAACTCGGACTGGTGACGGAGATGAATCTGGTGGAACTCGGACTGGTGGCGGATATATGTTGCAGGTGGACTTGGATTGGCGTGATGGCGGCGGATATGTAGTGGCGTATATGGACTCGGATTGGCGGTGAATATGTGGTGGTGGTATATGGCAGCGGTGATGAAGTTGGTGCCATGGTGGTATATGGCAGCAGCGATGATGATGATGCGGTGGTGATATATGGCAGCGGCGACGTGACAACCTATGAACATAACTCGAAACTCTAAAGGACTAGACGCTAAGACCAGCAACTTGACACGACGATGCAACCGCAAATTCAACAAAGCAAATACATAAAAGATTATGCAAAGGCTCAGATTGGTTCGGATGGGATGAACTAACCCTAATTTTTTTTGGCTTTCTCGTGGACTATAGGTATGAAGAACAGACTCTATCTAAACTACGAAAAACTGTAAAATCTCACCGAGGAACCTGGAAATCTGATACCACTTGATAGAGGCAAAGGTGTCCCGTCTTTCGATGAGATGGTGGCTATCGTTTTGGAGGAAGTCGACTTTGACGATCCGACTACGAGCGGCGAGGACGCCGTGCCTTAGCAATCGCTAAACCAACTCCGAGAGGTTATTGACCACGTGGGAGCACGATCAACCTCGACCACGAAGGTCCTGCATTTTCCGCAGCAAACAAAGAACAAGCAAGAAACTAAGATTGCAATCTGGATATTGCGAATATAAGAGGGAAGCTTTATTGATCAAGGTGGGGTTCCGTGACATCTTGGTCTGGTCGTTGAACACAAACGAAGTACGCGAAGTTGCAACTATGGCGAACTTTTGATCTAAACAAAACCCAAAGTCTAAACAACGCCCTAAGGGCTGTATATATGGATGAAGAGGGGGGAATTTTGTGGCCCTTGATGGAGGGGTCTGAAACCAACCCTAACTCTTGTTTCCCCACACATACGGACTCTAAAAACAGCCTATACTTAAGTATTTCGAAAATACATGGGCCTGGCCCAATATTAATGTGATGCAACACCTAGAATAGCCTCTAGACGAAATTTATGAAGTGGCATCTTGTATATTTCGTCCAAGGCTTCATGCACTCCTTATGGTGGCTTCAAAGTCCTGAAATCATCACTTGTAACTCCATTCTTGATCCCCTTGCACATGCCATCAACTCCATGTGTGTTCTTGCTCCAATGTTCATCCTTCTCCAAGCTAGGCCCTTCATTTGTAAGCAAAACAAATGTATCCAATTTAGGCAGCATCATATTCTCATGAACATTAGAATCATTACCAAGAAACGAAAGTACCTGGTAATTTAATTGGCGTGCGCGAGCTCTAGTAATTGGTCCAGTATATGTAACAGTAGGGGCTGTGGGTGTAACAATGGTATTGGTGTCCTCATCAGACGATGAAAGCTCCTCCTCAAGCGAAAGCAACGAGGAGGACAGTGACGGCAATGACGACGACAGCGACCAGGAGGGCGACGACTCTGACTTCGACTGAGCGTCGCCCGCACCATCTTCATCAGGCGGCAACACCATCATCTGCACCTGCATCTCCTTCCAGGTAAGGCGATTTTCTTGGAAGTTGGATGCAGAGGTGGGGATGGTGCCTCCCAACTTCCTCCAGTAGCCTTCCAGCTAGACCGTGGCAGGCTTCCTCGCGGGCTGCAGGTCTGTTAGCCCTGTCGTGCCCTGCTAGCCCTGGTGGTGGTTGTTGATGGGTCGCCTCCACCATGCTTTCCATCAACGTGTTCGCAAGTGCCCTCCCGTCTGCGCTAGACTACCTGACCTGGAGCCCGACGGGGTCAGGATAGGCCTCTGCCCAGGCGCTCCTTTTGCCCTCTTTGCCTTCTACTGATGTGCCTAGGAGGAGAGGGACAAGAAAGGGCATTACAAGGCACTTATCTTTTTTCAGTCTTAAACCTGTAGGTGCTTGCCAAATTTTAGTTCAATTAATGTAATCTCTTGAGTCCATGTTTCTGTCATGTAAGGTATGTACTTGTTTGATTTGCATATCAATGAAAAAGATGAATCTAGCCGAGGCACTCGTGTACGTGTATGTCCATGCAGAGGTGGGATGTCAGGACCCCGATTCCAAGTCACATCGACCTAGCCGGTAACACCTCATATCACTTTGCGGCCTCACGCATGATAATCCCACGGGTGTCGCCTTACCATGGCCCGGGACCGTTTGCGCCTTTTGGCTCACGTATATGATAGTGTTGCTAGCATCCACATGACAGAACCCGGCCGACATGGCTAGTCGTGAACCCAAAGCGGCGCTTAACCCATGGGGACAGGCATACATGAATCACATCGAGCATGTCGGTCATCAACGTATGAACTGGCTGTAGCACTGGCTAACAGGAATCCGGTAACCCGTGCTGTAGCAGGCTAGGTAGGACTCCGTATGTCACCGTGTGACATTTCCACGAAAAGGGCAGAACCACAGGAACAAAGTGAAACACATGCCGGCGATCAAGTGTCTAGAAGCGGTAGTCTTTGGGCTAGCAGGACTCGTGAACTGGCTACTATCGCTCAGGAAGCACTAGACTACATTTCCCCATATGAGAGGCTGCCAAGGATAAACAACTAGATTGTCGGATCCCACTCATACCAAGCATTTCAATCATACACACAATATGCCCGATATGAGTACATACAACATGGCATCACAACCAAACTCTACAACTCAAAGTACTTTATTTAAGAGGCTCCGAGGAGCCATACATAACATATTCATATAGATAGGGGTCACATGACCCAACACTCAAGTCATACAAACATACAAGCACATGCGGAGGCAAACTAGTCTGAAGACACTAAAAAGAAAGAAGGCTTGACGAAGCCCTTTTATCTACAGTGGCCCTTCACAAGCCTTGGATCACCACCTGGGTGGCTAGTCACTCGTCGACGTCAAGGTCTACAAAGAACCCATCGGAGGGGGCGGTGTTGTCGATGCGAAAACATTAATTAAGCAAACATGAGTACGGAGGTACTCAACAAGTCTTACAACAGAATCCTATTATACATGCACATTCTCGAGAAGGTAGTGGAGTTATTGCAGCAAGCCAGCTTTGACTCTTGGCTAAGCTATCCTACGTGACACCACTTGAAAAGCATTTGTCGCACACGAGTCCACTAATCACCATCAAAATACTCCACCGTGGATCCTCTCTCGTCAACCCACGAGAGGGCCATCCGCGGTACTCACACTTATCTTGAGACTTTTAGTAGTATCCATTTACTTGTCGATGAACTGTATAGGTGACCAAGTAGTCCTTTACCGCGGACGCGGCTATTCGAATAGTTTCATACCCTGCAGGGGTGTACTTCTTCACACACGTTGTCACCACTTATCGCCGTTACACGACGTGTACTCGGCAACCTTCAAGCGGAAGCCAGCGAGGGTGTCGGCCACGACCTGACTAAACACATGAGTCCCTAGTCCAGGTTTATCGCCTATTCGGGTTCCATCCGCAGGAGTCCGCCGAGGTTTCCACTAACGGCCCCGAACGATGTGTGCAGGGTTCCCGAGACACCAAACGGGCGAATCGGTACACCGTGCCACGTGCCTACCGCAACACAGCCCACCCCTAAGGTCAGCGCCACGCATGCCCCCAAAGATGCTACAAACACCGTAAACTACTTGCAACTCCTGACCGAGGACAAGAGTGGTTAATAAGTCGAGAGGGTCCATTGGTTTCGGGCCCAATGCGTGGTAGTAGCTAAGTCTTAAATCACACACAGATCTCAGTTCTTAGGGACGGCTTCAATGAAACAACCCACCATGTACTCCTACATGGCCTCTCATTGATACCTTTACCAAAACGTGTTCAACACTTCACTCTTGTTACCAACACAACCTTTCACTCTAATTCATCATCCCGATGAGCCAGACCTGACACAACTCTAAGCATAGCAAGCATAGCATGGTAGGAAACACAAACATGTCTCAATCAACTCCTACACATGCTAGTGGGTTTCATCTAATTCTCGTGGGCAATGACAGGTCATGCAAAGGAAGTGGGTTCAACTACCGCAACACACATCAGTTTGAATCGCGTTGTCTTAATGCAGTAAACAAGAGCATAAGCAAGAACATGGGTTTGTATCGGAATGATCAATGGGTTGCTTGCCTGATGTAGTGGTAGTAGGATACTGCCCTTTAGACGGATATTCGGGGTTATCCTCGGAGGCAGAACCTATCACGAAAGACACACCGAACATAAACAACACAAGATGATATGCAGCAATATGATGCATTCTATGGCATGGCAATATGGATGTGTGTTGGCCTATTGCAAGCTAGAACAGAAAGGAATGAACTCATTTGAATTAAAGATTCAAATGCTAGCTCATTTAACATAGCCATAATAGTGCATTATCTTATTCTGCTTAAACAGCAAGGTTAACTTGTTCTGTCATGCATGAAACCATTACCAATGGATATATTGAATTTTTCTGATAAAAAATCATATATAGAACTTTGCATTTGGAGTTATAGATTAATTTCTATGATTTTTATGAAGTTTGCAACAATTTCTGGAATTTTCTGAATACAAATAAATCCAGAAATTAGTTATTGCGTCAGCAGTGCGTCAGGGTGACATCAGAGGTCAACGGGAGCATCAAGGTCAACCTGACCAATGGGTCCTGCATGTCAGTGGTTAATTTAACTAACTAATTTTAGTTAAAACTAAACTAGGTTAATTAGCAGAGGGGGCCCCACTAGTCAACTCCGTCAACGGGGTCAAACCCGCAAAAGTTTAGCCGCCGGCGAAGCCAGACGCGGCGGCGAGAGTGTGTCTGTGCATTCCGGCGACCAAATGGTCGGCGGAGACCACCTACGTGTAGCCGAAGACAAGCCGCGGCGTTTAGTGGCGGTGGTTGAGCTCGGGGTGGCCGGAAACGTCGCCGGCAACGAGCTTGGCGGTCGCCGGAGTCGGGTGAGGATGAACCCGTGGCTACGGGGCCCGGCAAGGCACAGGGTGAGGTGCGTTGGGCTCCTGGGGGTGCGGTGAGTGCGGTGGTGTGCTCGGAGTCGAGCCAACGTGGTTGTGGCCACGACGGCGACGTGCGGTGGCGGCGGCGGGTGCGGCCGAGCTCGGTGCAGTCAGTGCGGGGCTCGAGAGCGTGAACGAGAGGGATGTGAAGGTAGCTGGGCTCACGGCGAGTACGGCGAAGCAGTCGGCGAGGTCGGGGACACGGTGATGCAGTGGTGACGGCGAAGGGGATCTCCGGCGGTGATCGATGGAGACGAGGTCGTTGAAGGTGTTGCAGGGCGGGCGAGCGCTCGGGCTCGGCCTGCTCAATGTAGTCGACGACGACGGAGCGAACGGACACGGTGGCGCAGCATAGAGACGACGGAGGGCGCGAGCTTCACGGTGGCGCGGGCGCGACGACGTCGGCCTTGGTGCGGGCGAGCGAGGGAGAGGAGCTGGGGAGGAGAAGGGGTGTCTGCGAGCTCGGGGGAGGAATGGCCGACCAACCGAGGCGGCAGGGCGGTCTTGAGGAGGAGGCAGGGCGGCGAGCAGCAGCGTGGCGTGCTTTCGGGTGCCGCCGTCGAGCACTGGCTGTTGCTGGCCAAGCCAAGCAGCTCGCTGGAGCGGTGGCTGGGCTGGGCCGGCAGGTGGGCTTGCTAGGTGAGCGCCAGGTAAGTCGTGCTTTCTGTTTCCCTTTTTTCTATTTTTTTGTAAGTTTGTAGACTTACTAAGAATAGTTAGGCACTTCTAAAAATCCTGGAAATAATCAGGGGCTCTGTTTAGAATATCTCCAACAGCCCACACTTATTTTCAGAATTATTTGAGCATCCAAAATATTTACTAGTATTTAAATGCCCAAATGCAAAGTACATATGATTTAATCCAATGACCTTCTGTTGACCTAGAAAATTGTGCACCTATTTTGCCAGAGGTTCTAACCCAAGACAAAGAGGGTGAACTTTTTAGAAGGGCATTTCTGGTTCATTGAAAATATTTTCAGAGGGGTTCTGGGGGTTCTGTCTTCCCCATTTCAAGTTTCTGATGAAAGATAAACATGATACAACACTCTAATGCATGGACTAGCTAGGATGTGACAACTCACCCCCACTCAAAAGAATCTCGTCCCGAGATTTTGGATCCATCAAAAAGAAGGTAGCGTACTCAAGTCGAAGACGATCCTCCCTTTCCCAAGTAGCTTCTTACTCGGAGTGGTTTGACCATTGAACCTTGAGAAACTTGATATTCTGGCGTCGAGTGGTACGCTCGGCTTGATCAAGGATACGAACGGGATATTCTCGATAGGTGAGATTATCTTGGAGATCAAGTGTTTCGTGGTCCACTCCTCGGATAGGATCCGAGAAGCAACGCCTGAGTTGAGAAACGTGGAAGACATCATGAACCCTGGAAAGTTGCGGAGGTAGTTCCAATTGGTAGGCAACTTCTCCTCGTTTGGCAAGAATGCGAAAAGGTCCAATGTAACGAGGAGCCAATTTGCCTTTGATACCAAATCGATGGGTTCCCTTCAAAGGAGTAACCCGAAGGTAAGCCTTCTCGCCAATTTCATAAGCCATAGGCTTATGCTTGCGGTCATATTGGCTCTTTTGACGAGATTGGGCCGTTTTCAATTTCTCACGAATAACGCGAACTCGCTCTTACGCTTCTGGATCATATCCGCCAAAGAGTTGTCTTTCCCGATTTCGACTCGCTTAAGAGGCGTTCGACATTTCCGTCCATAGAGAACTTGAAAGGGCATTGCCCAAGCTAGCTTGATAACTATTGTTATAAGCGAATTCGGCGAACGGAAGGCATTTCTCCCAATTCATGCCGAAAGAGATGACAGAAGCTCGAAGCATATCCTCCAGAATTTGATTGACCCGTTCTACTTGACCACTCGATTGAGGATGCAAGGCGGTGCTAAAGGAGAGTCGAGTTCCCATAGCATTTTGGAAACTTTCCCAAAATCGAGAGGTGAAGAGACTTCCACGGTCTGAGTTAATCTCCAATGGGACACCATGAAGAGACACTATTCGAGAGATGTACAAATCAGCTAGCTGGCTAGCGGTTATACTCTCACGAACGGGTAGGAAGTGGGCTACTTTGGAAAGGCGATCGACAACAACGAAGATAGCATTATTCCCTCTCTTGGTCCTGGGAAACCCGGTAATCAAATCCATACCGATTTTATCCCATTTCCATTCAGGAATAGCCAAAGGTTGAAGGGTGCCAGCAGGCCGTTGATGCTCTGCTTTGACGCGACGACAGACGTTGCAATTAGCAATGTATTGAGCGATTTGTCTCTTCATCCTAGTCCACCAAAACCTCTGGCGTAGGTCTTGATACATTTTAGTACTGCCGGGATGAATGGTGAGAGGGGATTCATGAGCTTCCTTAAGGATCAATCGCCTCAGGTTGCGTACCTTGGGAACCACTAGACGGTCTCCAAAGAATACGAGACCTTGTTCATCAATGGAGAAACAATCTGCGACTCCCTTCTTGATGTTTCTCTTGATACGGGAGGTTCCCGGATCTACCTTCTGTGCCTTGATGTTCTGATCCGTAAGGTAGGTTTCGCCACCAGGGTGGAAAGGAATCCTCGAGGAACAATGTGAAGGTTAAGCTTACGAAATTCCTCGTGGAGAAACGGTTGACTTTGTTGTAACATCAGATTGTTACAATAAGATTTACGACTTAGTGCATCAGCCATGACATTGGCTTTGCCTGGGGTGTAAGATATTCCTAGGTCGTAATCCGTAATCAACTTGACCCAACGTCTTTGCCTGAGATTCAAATCCGGTTGGGTGAAGATGTATTTCAGACTTTGGTGATCGGTGTAAATTTCGCAACGATTACCAAGAAGGTAATATCGCCATGTTTTGAGTGCATGGACCACTGCTGCAAGCTCTAGATCGTGTGTGGGATAGTTATCCTCATGTGGACGCAACTATCGAGAAGCGTAGGCAATCACATGACGATCTTGCATGAGTATGCAACCTAGTCCTTGTCGCGAGGCGTCGCAATAGATTACAAAGTCCTTCGTAAAATCTGGTGGTACAAGTACGGGTGCAGATGTTAGGCGTCTTTTCAGTTCCTGAAAGCTGAACTGGCACTATGGGGTCCACTCGAACTTTTTATCTTTCTTGAGGAGTTCAGTTAGAGGCTTAGCAACCTTGGAGAAATTCTCGACGAAGCGACGGCAATAGCTCGCTAAACCGAGGAAACTCCGAACTTGCTTGACCGATTCAGGTGGAGTCCAGTCAAGGACGGCTTGAACTCGCTCGGGATTGATAGCAATGCCCTTACCAGAGATTACATGGCCTAGATAGGTTACTTCTGGCAACCAGAACTCACACTTAGAGAATTTGTCATAAAGGCGATGCTCTCGAAGTTTCATCAATACTAGCCTTAGATGTTCGGCATATTCTTCCTCATTCTTGGAGTAGATGAGTATATCATCGAGGTAAACCACGACTTAATTTATCCAAATACTCCATGAAGATCGAGTTCATTAACCGAGAGAAGGTGGCTGGAGCATTGGTTAACCCGAAGGACATGACGGTGTATTCGTATTGGCCATAACGAGTAACAAAGGCCGTTTTAGGAATGTCCCCGTTCTTGATTTTGATTTGATGGTAGCCCAACCTCAAATCCATCTTGGAAAAGACCGAGGATCCATTGAGCTGATCATACAGATCGTTGATCCTCGGGAGCGGATACTTGTTCTTGATAGTGACCAAATTGACAGGTCGGTAATCTACAACCATCCGATCCGTTCCAACCTTCTTCTTGACGAAGAGGACGGGGCAAGCCCAGGGAGAAGAACTAAGACGGATGAAACCCTTTTGCAAGGACTCATCGAGTTGTTTCTTAAGCTCGGCTAGTTCTAAGGGTGCTAAGGGAGTCGCGGACTAGGGGGTGTCCAGATAGATGGACTATCATCACGGCCGGACTCCAAGACTATGAAGATACAAGATTGAAGACTTCGTCCCGTGTCCGGATGGGACTTTCCTTGGCGTGGAAGGCAAGCTTGGCGATACGGATATGTAGATCTCCTACCATTGTAACCGACTCTGGTAACCCTAACCTATCCGGTGTCTATATAAATCGGAGGGTTTTAGTCCAGAGGATCGAACAACAATCATACCATAGGCTAGCTTCTAGGGTTTAGCCTCCTTAATCTCGTGGTAGATCTACTCTTGTACTACCCATATCATCAATATTAATCAAGCAGGAGTAGGGTATTACCTCCATCGAGAGGGCCCGAACACAGGTAAAAACATCGTGTCCCTTATCTCCTGTTACCATCCGCCTAGACGCACAGTTCGGGACCCACTACCCGAGATCCGCCGGTTTTGACACCGACATTGGTGCTTTCATTGAGAGTTCCTCTGTGTGGTCACCGATAGGCCTGATGGCTCCTTCGATTATCAACAACGATGCAGTCTAGGGTGAGACTTTTCTCCCCGGACAGATCTTCGTATTCGGCAGCTTTGCACTGCGGGCCAATTCGCTTGGCCATCTGGAGCAGATCGAAAGCTACGCCCCTGGCCGTCAGGTCAGATTTGGAAGTTTGAACTATACGGCCAATATCCGCGGAGACCTGATCTTCGACGGATCCAAGCTGCAGCCAAGCGTGCCGCACTGTCTCGATGGGCATGATTTGGCTCTGCAGCCGAACAGTCCCCTGGAGGCCGCACCAGCATCCGCTCCGACCCTTAATCTGGAGCCGGATTCCCCGATCGAGGACGAGTGGTTGGACATCGCCTCGGGGGCTATAATCTCTATGGCGATCAAGCCGAACTCCATCCCTGTCCTTTGCAAAGACCTCGACTCCAGGGTGCCGGACTCCTCTCTGGACTCCGAACCCTCCGCGCCCTTGCCAATCGAATCCGATTGGGCGCCCGTTATGGAGTTCACGTCATGGACATCTTTCAGCACTCGCCCTTTGGCGACATCCTGAATTCACTAAATTCTTTCTCTTTATCCGAAGAGCCCTGGCCGGACTACGGTCAGCAAGGTTGGGATGCGGACGATGAAGAAATTCAATGCCCACCCACCACCCACTTCGTAGCCACTATCGAAAGCTTACACGACGTGCTCGATTTCGACTCCGAAGACATCGACGGTATGGACGACGATGTAGGAGACAACAATGAACCAACACCTATAGGATGCTGGACAACCTCATCCCATGATGTATACATGTTGGATACACCTAAAGGAAATGAAGACGAGGAACAACGGACGCTATGAAGGATAAATCCTCGAAAAGCAGTCAAACGGCAACGTAAATGCCGAACAAAGTCCCGCCTCATTAACAAAGACCCCGCCATAGAGCAGGGCGAACCGTGGACAACGAACAAGCTATCGAAAGCAATCGTCCAACAAGACAACTTGGATAAACAATCTGTCCCCGCAAAGAACAACAGTCCGAGACGATCTCACGCCGGACAAACCATTGGAGCAAAATGACCTCCGAAAAGGCTCGCCGCCATCGCCACAGTAGCCTCGAGAAAGCGAAGCGGAAGCTCAAAACAGCGGAAGATGCACTCAAAGATCGTACAGAGCAAAGTATTCAAAGATCATAGACAAGCACGGGCGATCGCCAACAACAAAGAGCTACCCAAAAAGAAAACTACTGCCTGAATTCGATGAGGAGGCCTTAGAGCCCCACAATTAAAAAGCAAGAAGGCCACCGGTCGGATGGACGACCTCACTAAAAAAGAGAGCGGCGAATGGTGCCAAGACATTAAGCCAATATGCTCCGCATAAGGATTCACATCAAAAGGATGGCCCAGTTAGGTCCATCTATGGGCCAAGAAAGCATGCTCGTCAAAGCAATGCAACACGCCAAAATTCCGAAGATCACGACACACCCAAATATAGGGGCGCCGCACACCCCCTATGTTTCACCGATGAGGTGCTGGATCATGAATTTCCAGCGGGATTCAACCCGTAAACATAGAGGCATACGACGGAACAATAGACCCTGGAGTCTGGATTGAGGATTACATACACATGGCTAGAGGAGATGATTTCCACGCCATAAAATACTTACCCCTTAAACTCAAAGGGCCAGCTCGGCATTGGCTTAAGAGCCTCCCCGAAAATACCATTGGAAGCTGGGAAGAGCTCGAGGATGCATTTCGCAAATTTTCAGGGGACCTATGTCCGCCTCGGACGCAGCATTTATCTAAGTCACATAACTCAATTGCCCGGAGAGTCAGCCCGGAAATTCTGGAACAGGTTCCTAACTAAAAAGAACCAAATAGTCGACTGTCCGGACGCCGAAGCCTTAGCAGCTTTCAAACTCAACGTCCGAGACGAATGGCTCGCCAGACACCTCGGCCAAGAAAAGCCAAGAACAATGGCCGCATTAACAAGCCTCATGACCCGCTTTTGTGCGGGAGAGGATAGCTGGCTAGCAAGATGCAGCACCAGCGACCCAAGTACATCCGAAATTAGGGATGGAAACGGGAAACCACGGCGCAACAAGGACCATCGCCGGATTAAAAGGAACAGTCCAAAGAGCACGGCAGTCAACGCCGGATTCAAAAGATCACGGCAGAACAACAAAAAACTGCCCCTTAAGGACAATAGCGATGAGCTATCCAACTTCAACAAAATCTTGGACAAGATATGTCAATTCCACAGTACTCCTGGGAGGCCTGCTAACCATACCCACAGAAGTTGTTGGGTCTTCAAACAGTCCGGCAGACTGAACGCCGAACACAAGGGGCTCGACACACCAAGTGAAGATGACGACGAGCACCACAAGCAGAGCCTCGGAAAACAAAAACTTTCCTGCAGAGGAGGTCAAAACAGTAAACTCACTTCACGTGATCAAAGGGAAAACAGAGCGGCGCCCACTAAAAGGCGCTACTGCATTAATCGGGTTGTCAAAACCAATCACCTTCGACCATCGTGACTATTCCGAAAATATCCTAACGCGGGATGGACTGCCTTGATATTGGATCCTATAATCGACGGATTCCAATTTACACATGTCCTCATGGATGGCGGCCGTGACTTAAACCTGATATATCAGGACACAATCCGCAGGATGGGGATAAACCCAACCAAAATTCGCCGTAGCAACACCTCCTTTAAAGGAGTAATGCTGTGCCCATATGCCCTTTGCACGGGCTCCATACTGCTAGAAGTTGTGTTTGGTTCATCTGACAACTTCCGTCACGAAAGGTTACTCTTCCATGTCGCCCCGTTTAAAAGTAGCCATCAAGCACTATTGGGACGCGAAGCTTTCATCCGCTTTAATGCAATACCGCATTATGCATCTCTAACACTTAAAATTCCCGGTCCACGCGGCATCATCTCGTTAAAAGGAAGTATTAAGTGTCACTCGAGCACGGAAGAATGGGAGACTGCCTTGACAGCCCCACAGCTATCCGGCTCTGCTAGGCAAAGAACCTGGATCGGTCATTCAAACCCCGGACACGGTTAGACGAGTCCGGCACCTACTAGCGGCACACCCCCATACGAGGGGACGCATGCATGTATAACAAGAGACAATAAAGCTCAATTTTATTCAATTCTTCAAACCGTACTCTGTTTATTTGATATTAAGTACATCTTTTGCACGATCCTTTTTCTTTCAAACTAAGTTCCTCTCTTTTACAGATGAACAACGTGCTACACCCGTCCAGGATACGGCTGCAACGGAGACACACGGCAGACGTGCAGTAGGGACCCGTTGCAAGGATTCTTTTCAGATTAAGACCCTGCGTAAACCTTTTTTCACTGTCTCTTGTTGATATACATCCCCCCGGTTCCTTAATATAACCGAGGAGGAGGCTGGTGTTTTAGCGTTGGCTGCACCAGAATTTCTGCGCGTACCTGGACACCAGGGGCTTAGGGCATTATTCTGCCCATTTTCATAAAGACCGAATACCTTAGGGAGTATTCGGCGTCTCGAGTTAGGCCTTATACGCATCAGCTCCGAATCATGTCTTTGGTCAAATGTTGGGTTGCCCGGCTCATGTGTTTTGCTGCCTTACGTTCCGTTTTCACGGCTAACACGGCACCAAGAGAACTACTGCGATTGTGCCCCGGTTCGGCCGGGCGAGCACCTCAGTAGAGAAAGCCGAAAACTGATTGTCATGATATAGCGAGAGACTGGTCAACCACTCGACGACTCACAGGAATGTTTAGGATTCCTCCGCATTAACGAAGGACCGGTTTTCGGTCAGGCACATACGCACCCTGAATTCGGGAGAGTGCGGTGCCCCCAGGGGCTATATAGTAGCCCCACCCTCGAACTCCTATGGCTAAGTGAAAGTGACAAAGCATTATAGTCCGGTTGCCTAGTTTGCTATGCTATCACCTCCTTAACAGGACCAAGACGTTGGATTAAGTGTGAAAAAGCGCGTTCTTTGCAAACACCCCGTGCATTATGTGCGTGGGGGCTGAAGCCAAGGACTGCCATCTTTCAGGTTATATACACATATACATAAACGGCCGCACAGGAGTAGTTTACTACTTGAATGCACAAGTATAAAAAGCCCTTATATTACATTGAAACATTGTTTTCACAAATCATACATGTCATTTAAACATAATATCCTTCGAGCAATCGTGGTCTCTATTAAACGGCGCTGGCGTGACTTCTTCAAAGTAGTGCTCGGCAGGTACTCGGCTTCTGTCCGAGTCTTGGGATGCAACGTCAGTGGCCTTCATCTCTGCCCAGTATGTCTTGACACGGGCAAGAGCCATCCGCGCTCCCTCAATACATGCCGATCGCTTCATTGCGTCGATACGCGGTACCGCACTAAGAAACTGCTGCACTAAACCAAAATAGCTCTTCGGCTGGGGTCTGCCCGGCCACCAGTGAGTCAAGACATGCTTCATGGCGAATCCGGACAACCGATTCAGCTCGGCCCATTCGGCCAACCAATCGGTCAGCGGCAAAGGACGCTCCGGACTATGGAATTGCGACCAATATAGCTCTTCCCTTCTGTGCCCCTTCCGCCCCGGAAGTGCTCAACGCGTCATGGCGCTTCGCCGCCAAGTCCAGATAAGCATCCTCTGAACTCCACAACTTATCCAACTGAGCATACTTTGGATATGTATATTTCCTCCGCAGCAGAAACGGTTTTCCAGCCGCAATTGCCCCGGCCTGACTCACCTCCTCCTTGGCAGCTCTCAAAGCCGATTGGGCATTCTTGGATTAGGCGGCGGCCTTCTCTAGGCCCTCTTGTTCCGCTTGACGTTCTTTTTCAAGAACCTCGCAGTGATCGATAGTATTCCTTAACTTTTTGGCCATATCGGCCATCTCCTCTTTAACCCGGCAAAGGAGCAGCCTGCTCAGCTTCTAGCTCTTCGCCGCCTTTAAAGCGGCCGCATTACTAATTCTGGCTTGCTCTTTCGCTCGGGCGAGTTCTGCCCGCAGCTCCTCCACGGCAGCACACCATCTGCATTAAGCATACGAATAGTAAGACATGGGCGTCACGCTCCCTTACAAGGTGTCCGCGTAGAGGTCGCATACCTTGTGACTCGTCAAACCGTTTATTGACCAGCGTGATGTCCGCATCCGCCTCGTCAAGTTGTCGCTTTAGTTCGGCATATTCATCAGTCCAGCTGGCCTCCGGACGCCCCGCCACCTGTTTAGGAGCGGCGATATGTTATAACTGAGAATTTGATCCTTGGCACGTTGTCAATTTTGACAACATACCGAGTCTCAGGGGCTACTATCTATACAGGGCGCATTTTATATGCATAACTGTCAGAAGGTACATCATTTTTGCGTACCTCAAACCCCGTCACAAGAAGCTTCGACGGCCAGGTAATCCGCTCTCCGCGGATGCAATTCTTTCAATCATCGTACTCCATTAGAGCACGGTGATCTTCGAGATAACCGCCGACGGCAGATCCTTCAGCTCCTCCGACCGCACACCACTTGGCGCTGGACCTTCCGACCTCGCCGGACTTGGGGGAATCCCTCCACGACGACACCTCCGGGTCGTCCGCTTCACATGAGGGTGCGGCAGTGGAGGCGTTCGCTCTCCACCATCTCCGGAAGAAGATCCTCAAGACGAGCTCACTGAGAAGGGCTGAGGTCCGAATTACAAGGTACAATTTCGGTTATCTTCATAAATAAATACAGGGATGTTCTTTATTTACAAGACCCCTTCTTTTTTACTTACGGCTCGCTGGAGGGTTGATCCCCTTGTGGAAATAATGCGGCTGGGTTACTTCCCAGCGCCGGACTCTCTGCCGAAGATTCCTTTCCCCTCTTTGAGGCCTTGACCTCCGGATCTTCCGAAGCGGTCCTCTTCTCTCCTCGGAAGGTGGGACTCTTAATCCCTCCTTCCTTGATAGCCTCCTTCATAGAGGCAGTTGCTTCACCGCTCCCCCCTTCGCCTTCTTCAAAAGGTGCGACCTTCAACATCTTGGTCAGCATGGGATCCGGCGTGGTCTCTGGGAGGGGAGCCGGACACCTTATTAACTTTGCCTTGGCTATCCACTCCTGTTCAAGAAACAGCTCCTTTAAAAGGGCATATATATAAAATAAATGAATGAACTATTTTTCTGGTTACCGGACTACTTACTTGAGTATCTGGGCGATTGCAGCTTAGTCCTGCGTCCTCGGTCAAGTCCGGACACTTCTCATGTGATCCGAAGAACAGTTTATACATCTCCATGGGCGTCGTGCCCATAAAATTTTGGAGAGCTCGTGGTCCCTCTGGATTGAATTCCCACAGGCGGAGGCGGCGTTGCAGGCTGAAGGCGCCGGATCACCATAACCTATGCCATCGCGACCAGATTGATCCTCTTTCACGGAGGTCTCGAATACGGCCCTGCAGCAAGGAACGCCCTTGGACGGCCCCAGCCGCGCCCCCTGTCGACCCAAGATGCCAGCCGCGGTGGTGGACCCGAGCGGAAGGCAGGGAGCGCCGCCCATTTGGTGCCCCTGGGAGCGGTGATATAAAACCACTCCCATTGCCACAAACCAAGCTCCTCTTGAAAAGAGCCCTCGGGCCACGGAGCATCAGCACATTTGCTTATGACCGCCCCTCCGCACTCTGCTTGTTGCCCCTTGATCATCTTTGGGTCCACCTTGAAGGTCTTGAGCCACAATCCAAAGTGGGGGGGGGTAATATGGAGGAAGGCCTCACATACGACAATGAATGACGAGATATGGAGGATGGACTCAGATTCAAGTCATGGAAATCAAGCCCATAATAAAACATGAGCCCCCGCACAAAGGGATCCGTCGGGAAGCCTAAACCCCTAAGGAAGTGGGACACGAACACCACGTTCTCGCCGGGCTCAGGAGTGGGAATGACCTGCCCTGGAGCAGGCAGCCTATGCGACATCTCGCCGGTTAGATACCTGGCGTCGCGCAGCTTTAGCACATCTTCTTCTGTGACGGAGGAAGACATCCATCGGCCGTGTTGGTCGAATCCGGACATCATCGAAAGTCCGAAGCGCCCGAATCTAAAGCTTTGGGTGTTGGAACTTGAAGCGTGAGGCGAACTCGATGGAGGGTGTAAAAAGAAGAGGGCCTTGGTCTCATTATAAAGAGGTTGAATACCAAGAGCCCACCCCGTGGTCGATTAGGACTCACCTTTGATAGAGAAGGCAGGCCAACGGGCACGGTTGGGTTACCCACGTCCGTATTGATGAGAATCCGGAATACGGGGCACGATCTATGCTTTGATAAGACGTGCCAAGGAAACCGCCTCGCTAAACACGCTGAGGTGGAACAATAAAAAACGATTCATATAAAGGCCTGGCCGTGGTGTGATGTCACGCCATGAGTACGCCAACAGATCTTTGCAAAAATTATTCTCTCTACGGTGTTATGTGGAACTTGTTTTGCGAGAGCAGACACTATCCTTGTGTTCAAAACCTTCTATGAAGTATTCGGAGGAGGAACCCGCCTTTGCAATGCCGAAGACAATTTGGCGCCGGACTCGTCGTCATTGAAGCCTAGTTCGTGGGCTACCGAGGAGTCCCGGACTAGGGGTGTCCGGATAGCCGGACTATCGCCACGGCCGGACTCCAAGACTATGAAGATACAAGATTGAAGACTTCGTCCCGTGTCCGGATGGGACTTTCCTTGGCGTGGAAGGCAAGCTTGGCGATACGGATATGTAGATCTCCTACCATTGTAATCGACTCTGTGTAACCCTAACCTATCCGGTGTCTATATAAACCGGAGGGTTTTAGTCCGTAGGGATCTAACAACAATCATACCATAGGCTAGCTTCTAGGGTTTAGCCTCCTTGATCTCGTGGTAGATCTACTCTTGTACTACCCATATCATCAATATTAATCAAGGTGAGTAGGGTATTACCTCCATCGAGAGGGCCCGAACCTGGGTAAAAACATCGTGTCCCTTGTCTCCTGTTACCATCCGCCTAGACGCACAGTTCGGGACCCCCTACCCGAGATCCGCCGGTTTTGACACCGACAGGTGCCATCTTATAAGGTCTTCTAGAGATTGGGACGGTTCCTGGAACAAGGTTTATCACGAACTCGACATCTCTGTCAGGTGGAACACCTGGCAGTTCTTCTGGAAAGACATCCGGGAAATCACGGACTACCGGAATATCTTCAAGGTCTGGAAGGGGGTTGGCATTTAAGGAGTAGAGTTGACGCTCAGACATTCGGGTCAAAACTTTGACTGTCTTGCCCGAAGGATGGGTGAGTTGAACAGTTCTAGTAGAGCAATCAATCTTAGCATGATGGGCTGACATCCAGTCCATACCCAAGATGATGTTTACGTCCGAGGACTTGAGAGCTATTAATGATTCAAGGAAGACTAGTCTATCGACAAGGATATTATTTCCATGGCTGATTCTAGAGGTTTGCCACTTAGATCCAGGAGTTTGAATTACCATGGAGGTGTGCATGTCACAAAATGTGGTGTTGTGCAATCGAGCATAGCTCTCAGAAATAAATGGATGAGATGCTCCAGTATCAAAGAGAACAGTTGCCGGATGGCATTTAACAAGGAGCGTACTGAGAACGACGTTGGGATCCTCATGGGTTTCCTCAGCTGAAACGTAGTTGACATGGCCACGAGCATTGGTGGCTGGTTTGGCGTAGAGCACCTTTCCTGCTGGCTTACCACGGCCAACAGTCTTTCCGATCTGACTGGGGTTGTTCTGGGGACACTCACGGATGTAGTGACCCGTCTCTCCACAGTTGAAACAAGTTATCACATTGGGACGTGGAGCAGTACTAGCAGCGGGGCCACCATAGGCCTTGGGTGGTGCAAACTGCTGGTTGGGGCGAGGCGCCTCAAAGGATGGCCTCGGAGTGAATCTGGGTGGTAGAGCGGTGCTTGGAATCCAGACCCGGCGCTTCTGAGATCCAGAGCCGGATGAAGAACCAAAGTCACGGGAGTGCTTGCGTGAAGCTTCAAAGTCAGACTGTCTGGGCCAAAGACCGATAGCCTTGTTGACTAACTTCTGGAAGGAGGTGCACTCATGCAGACGAAGATCACGGCAAAGCTCGGGGCTAAGTCCCTTGCGGAACCTTGCCTGCTTCTTGGCATCGGTGGATACCTCTTCAGGAGCATATCATGCTAGATTTCCAAACTCATGACTGTACGCATCCACGGTCAGTCTACCCTGGGTGAAGTTGCAGAACTCTTCCCGCTTGCGATCCATGAGACCTTCCGGAATGTGATGCTCACGGAAAGCCGCACTGAACTCAGCCCAGGTAGTGATTTGGCCAACCGGTCGCATAGCCTCGAAATTATCCCACCAAAGGCTAGCAGGGCCTTTGAGGTGATAGGCAGCAAAGGTAACCTTATCAGCTTCAGCCACGTTGGCAGAACGTAGCTTGTGGGTGATGCTGCGAAGCCAGTCATCCGCATCGAGAGGCTCAACGGAATGTCTAAACTTCGGTGGATACAGATTGACAAAGTCATTGAGTGACACCAGGTCATTCCTTGGCTGGCGCGCGGTATTCTGCTCAATCCGCTCCAGCAAGCGATTGGTCTCACGCTTGTTACGTTCTGCCTCCATCATAACTTCGGCCAGAGAAGGCGGTTGAGACAGATTAACATTCCTAGCTGCGCTGGCTTCTCCCTGCTCCGGAGCAGCAGGGGTGTTGCGGGTGTTGACCATCCTAGGAAACAAAACAACGGTTTAGACAAGGATGGAAAAATTTGGCAAGGAAGTGCGGAATGTAATGGATAACACGGAATGCAGAGATGTTCATCGGTATGACATGGTAATATAGAAACTGCCATATATATACCAACGGTCATACACACCATTCATAGTTTAGTACAAGCCCGGCTAGAGTACAACTACGGTGAAAGGCTTACATCTCATCGGAAGCATTCCAAACTCCTATACATTATTTTTCTACACTTCCGGAATTGATACACACTAAGTCATATTCCACAGGTCATGCAGGACAGTGGAAATACAACTATTACAATACTAGATATACTACTACTAACTCAGACAGCTCCGTAGTAGTCCTTATAGAAGTCACCTCCATAGCCTGGAAGCTCAACATCATTATCCGGAAACAGACGGTCCTGAGGAGCTTGTGGACCATAGGGGCTAGGATGAGGTCTTGGACCAACAAACGGTGGCCTGCGGGGACCACGGGGTGGGGTGATGCCTCCCACATCACGCCAATCCATCATGCCTGGCAGAGCAGATCTCACATGACATGATCCCTTGTATCCATGCATCCAGCTTGCACACCGGTGCAAACCGAGTCAAAGTGGCCCAATGATCGGCACGGGTGTTGAAAAGCTCCATTCTCAAGGCCCGATTCTCTCGGTCCTTATCCTCGAGCATCTCAAAGGTGGTGCGGGTTAGTGAGTCCTCCCGAGTGGAATCAGCATAGATGGCACGAAGATACCCTTGCGCCCCCGGGAGCAAAGCTGGCATATAACGGAAGTCGGTATTCCGAAGCAGGCCAGTCCTGACTCGCATGATGGTCATCATAGAGTATGCAACATCCTGCACAGCCATCTCAATAGTGACCCCGAGTACATAGGAGTGGTGAAGGGGCTCAGTCGATCCAGGATAAGAAGGAAATATCTGACAAAGGCAGAGGTATTGGCTTTGATTAAAGTCTCGGAATTTCTCTTCGATGGTGTATTCGGGATACCAACGGTAACCCGTCTCAATCATAACCCGGACTAACATAGCCGTATGACCGAGCACATCGATGCACCTGGTCAAGCGAACCACTTGGTTTTGAGCACGAGTGGCCATCTGAAAGCACATCCACAATGCAAATACATTAGAATTTCTAGGGAAAATCGGACAGCATAACATCTGTAAATGCTCAAGAACAGATTTGACACATTCAAAATCAGATTGCAAAACCACTTAACAACATCACATCAAGGTTCTGGTTCAACTGATAACATACTAAAGGTAGTAGAAACTGAACTGAGGCTGGTAACCAACAATCCTATAAGTTACTACGGATTAGTAACACGTGAATCTGATAGAGAGAAGAGAGCCTAGCCCTATACCCACGTAGAATGAGAAGAGGATGACTCAGATCAGAGGGCATAAGGTAAAGGAGTAAAAAGAGCCTTACGTCCCTCTCACAATCAATTCCCCTACATATAACTAAAGCATTTCTAGACTCGACATCGACCGGTTTGGCTTAGCGAACCCACAGTGCAGTCCTCGCTCGATACCAACGCTGTCGGGACCACGATTCCAAGTCACATCGACCTAGCCGGTAACACCTCATATCACTTTGCGGCCTCACGCACGGTATTCCCACGTGTCGCCTTACCATGGCCCGGGACCGTTTAGCCTTTTGGCTCATGTATATGATAGTGTCGCTAGCATCCACATGACAGAGAACCCGGGCCGACATGGCTAGTCGTGAACCCAAAGCGGCGCTAACCCATGGGGACAGGCATACATGAATCACATCGAGCATGTCGGTCATCAACGTATGAATCCGGGCTGTAGCACTGGGCTATCAGGACTCCGGTATCCCGGGCTGTAGTAGGCTTGGCAGGACTCGGATGTTACCAGCGTGACATTTTCAAGGGATGTACACAGTGAACGTGAAACACATGTCGGCCAGTCAAGTGTCCAGAGCGGTAGTCTTTGGGTAGCAGGACTCCGTGAACCGGCTGCAGCGGACTACTATCGCCAGAAGCACTAGACTACATTTCCCCATATGAGAGGCTGCCAAGGATAAACAACTAGATTGTCGAATCCCACTCATACCAAGCATTTCAATCATATACACAATATGCCCGATATGAGTACATACAACATGGCATCACAACAAAACTCTACAACTCAAAGTACTTTATTTAAGAGGCTCCGAGGAGCCATACATAACATATTCATACAGATAGGGGTCACATGACCCAACACTCAAGTCATACAAACATACAAGCACATGCGGAAGCAAACTAGTCTGAGTACATACACTAAGAAAGAAGGCTTGACGAAGACCTTCTATCTACAGTGGCCCTTCACAAGCCTTGGATCACTACCTGGGTGGCTAGTCACTCGTCGACGTCAAGGTCTACATAGAACCCATCGGAGGGGGCGGTGTTGTCGTGCGAAAACATTAAATAATCAAACATGAGTACGGAGGTACTCAAAGAAGTCTTACAACAGAATCCTATTATACATGCACATTCTCAAGAAGGTAGTGGAGTTATTGCAGCAAGCCAGCTTTGACTCTTGGCTAAGCTATCCTACGTGACACCACTTGAAAAGCATTTGTCGCACACGAGTCCACTAATCACCATCACAATACGCCACCGTGGATCCTCTGTCGTCATCCCACGAGAGGGCCATCAGCGGTACTCACACTTATCTTGAGACTTTTAGTAGTATCCATTTACTTGTCGATGAACTGTATAGGTGACCAAATAGATCTTTACCACGGACGCGGCTATTCGAATAGTTTCATACCCTGCAAGGGTGTACTTCTTCACACACGCTCTCACCACTTATCGCCGTTACACGACGTGTACTGGGCAACCTTCAAGCGGAAGCCCGGCGAGGGTGTCGGCCACGACCTGACTAAACACACGAGTCCCTAGTCCAGGTTTATCGCCTATTCGGGTTCCATCCGCAGGGAGTCCGGCCGAGGTTTCCACTAACGGCCCCGAACGATGTGTGCAGGGTTCCCGAGACACCAAACGGGCGAATCGGTACACCGTGCCACGTGCCTACCGCAACACAGCCCACCCCTAAGGTCAGCGTTGCGTGCGGCCCCCAGCATGCTACAAACACCAGAAACTACTTGCAACTCCCGGACTGAGGACAAGAGTGGTTAATAAGTCGAGAGGGTCCATTGGTTTCGGGCCCAATGCATGGTAGTAGCTAAGTCTTAAATCACACACACAGATCTCAGTTCTTAGGGACGGCTTCAATGAAACAACCCACCATGTACTCCTACATGGCCTATCATCGATACCTTTACCAAAACGTGTTCAACACTTCACTCTTGTTACCAACACAACCTTTCACTCTAGTTCATCATCCCGATGAGCCGCACTGCACAACTCTAAGCATAGCAAGCATAGCATGGTAGGAAACACAAACATGGCTCAATCAACTCCTACACATGCTAGTGGGTTTCATCTAGTTACTGTGGCAATGACATGTCATGCAAAGGAAGTGGGTTCAACTACCGCAACACACATCAGTTTGAATCGCGTTGTCTTAATGCAGTAAACAAGGGCAGAAGCGAGAACATGGGTTTGTATCGGAATGATCAATGGGTTGCTTTCCTGATGTAGTGGTAATAGGATACTGCCCTTCAGACGGATATTCGGGGTTATCCTCGGAGGCAGAACCTATCACGAAAGACACACCGAATATAAACAACACATGAGGATATGCAGCAATATGATGCATGCTATGACATGGTAATATGAATGTGTGTTGGCCTAATGCAAGCTAGAACAGAAAGGAATGAACTCATTTGAATCAAAGATTCAAATGCTAGCTCATTTAACATAGCCATAATAGTGCATTATCTTATTCTGCTTAAACAGCAAGGTTAACTTGTTCTGTCATGCATGAAACCATTACCAATGAATAGATTGAATTTTTCTGATCAAAATTCATATATAGAACTTTGCATTTGGAGTTATAGATTAATTTCTATGATTTTTTGAAGTTTGCAACAATTTCTGGAATTTTCTGAATACAAATAAATCCAGAAATTAGTTATTGCGTCAAGAAGTGCTTTGTGGTGACGTCAGAGGTCAACGGGGGCGTCCAGGTCAACCTGACCAATGGGTCCCGCATGTCAGTGGTTAATTTAACTAACTAATTTTAGTTAAAACTAAACTAGGTTAATTAGCAGAGGGGGCCCCACTAGTCAACTCCGTCAACGGTGTCAAACCCGCCGACGTTTAGCCGCCGACGAAGCCAGGCGCGGCGGCGAGAGTGTGTTTGTGCATTCCGGTGACCAAATGGTCGGCGGAGACCACCTACGTGTAGCCGAAGACAAGCCGCAGCGTTTGGTGGCGGTGGTTGAGCTCGGGGTGGCCGGAAACTTCGCCGTCGACGAGCTTGGCGGTCGCCGGAGTCGGGTGAGGATGAACCCGTGGCTACGGGGCACGGCAAGGCTCGGGATGAGGTGCGTTGGGCTCCTGGGGGTGCGGTGAGTGCGGTAGTGTGCTCGGAGCCGAGGCAACGTGGTTGTGGCCACTACGGCGACGTGCGGTGGCAGCGGCGGGTGCGGCCGAGCTCGGTGCAGTCGGTGCGGGGCTTGAGAGCGTGAACGAGAGGGATGGGAAGGTAGCTGGGCTCACGGTGAGTACGGCGAAGCAGTCGGCGAGTTCGGGGACGAGGTGATGCAGTGGTGACGGCGAAGGGGATCTCCGGCAGTGATCGACGGAGACGAGGTCGGTGAAGGTGTTGCAGGGCGTGCGAGCGCTCGGGCTCGGCCTGCTCGATGTAGTCGACGACGGCGGAGCGAACGGACACGGTGGCGCAGCATGGAGACGATGGAGGGCGCGAGCTTCACGATGGCGCGGGCGCGACGGCGTCGGCCATGGTGCGGGCGAGCGAGGGAGAGGAGCTGGGGAGGAGAAGGGGTGTCTGCGAGCTCGGGGGAGGAATGGCCGACCGAACCGAGGTGGCAGGACAGTGCGGGGAGGAGGCAGGGCGGCGAGCAGCTGCGTGGCGTGCTTGGGTGCCACTTGCCGAGCACTGGCTGCCTGCTGGCCAAGGCAAGCAGCTGTTGGAGCGGTGGCTGGCTGGGCCGGCAGATGGGCTTGCTGTGAGCGCCTGTGTAAGCCTTGCTTTCGCTTTCCTTTTTCTACTTTTATGAGTTTGTAGACTTATTAAAAAATAGTTAGGCACTTCTAAAAATCCTGGAAATAATCAGGGGCTCTGTTTAGAATATCTCCAACAGCCCACACTTATTTTCAGAATTATTTGAGCATCCAAAATATTTACTAGCATTTAAATGCCCAAATGCAAAGTACATATGATTTACTCCAATGACCTTCTGTTGACCTAGAAAATTGTGCACCTATTTTGCCCGAGGTTCTAAACCAAGACAAAGAGGGTGAACTTTTTATAAGGGCATTTCAGGTTCATTGAAAATATTTTTAGTAAACCCTAGTTGGATTCAGAGGGGTTCTGGGGGTTCTGTCTTCCCCATTTCAAGTTTCTGATGAAAGATAAACATGATGCAACACTCTAATGCATGGACTAGCTAGGATGTGACATGGGATGCCTCTATATTTTAGATAAACGAGTTTCTACCGGCAAGCTATCCTGCCGGTACTGATGCGGAGCATCCCAAGGTCATCCCCATGGACCTATCTACGTCTCCCACGACACCACTTGGACCAATGACAAGAGCTCGAGCAAAGGCTATCGCCGATAAGGTGAACTCGCTCCTCTCCGAATTACCACTCTCTACCCATGAGACATGGCTACTACCTCAAGAGGAGACTCTATGCGTGATCAGGTACTTGGAGGAAGGCCATGGAGCAGCTACACCCAATGGACAAGACGGCGTGAACACCAAGTACAAGGAGCGAGAAGAGAAGCAGCCTGGAAGTCTCCAGCCGTCGGACGACCGAAGCCTGAAGCTCCAGCCCGCCGGACAAGTCCCTGCCAGCGAATGCTACAGCGGCCGAACGTCCGACATTCGTTGGACGACCAACACCTCCCAGCGCCCAGACGATCGAGCACCACCGGACGACCGGCACCAGCATCACCAAGCCAAATCGTCGGAAGTATGGAAGCCTCCGGATGACCAACGCCTCGGACGTCTGACCCCGACTGGATAACCGACCAAGCCCCAATAGAGCCAAAACATCGGACGACTAACCATGGCCGGACGTCCGATCCCCCGCGAGCCTCCGCACGACCGATGATGGTCGGATGTCCGACGCCTGTGCGCCAACCGTGTGTTGGGCTGAAGCCCACTTACCCCTTCATCCACTAAAACTATAAATAGACCTCCTCCTCCTCTTTCTAAGGGTCAGCAATGTGATAGCTCATTTTAGAGAAAGAGCTTTGCTCATCCACTTGGTTACTTCTCCATTGGATTCCACGGCCTCTTCGGAGAAGATCCCCCAAGCGGATTCAAGACCCCTCACGGGAAGACCCCCCTCAAGGCCTCCTCACGGAGATGAACTAGTTACCTCTTGTATCTTCCTTTTTTGGATTTGCATCGCGTATCTTCTTATGTTTCGAGGATCTAGCACATGTGTAATCGAATCTTGTTGGTTTGAGTGATTTCTCTCGCGTTTCCCCTTGTGTTTTCCCTCGTGTTCTTCGTAGCATCCCATCCAATCATGAAATATTGGGCATCTAGGGTTCTACCCTACATTAGGTACCCTCTATTTTGTTGCGGGGGAACTGAGCCTACTAGGCACAATTGTGAAGGGGAACCAGCCCCCCGCCAACCTTTTTTCAGCACATGCCACTGCGACCAACCCTGACCGAAGCAACGTTCGAGTCAAGGGATGGGAGCACCTAAGTTTCAAAAAAGTGGCGTTGTTTTCTTATCGCACAAGTTTTCGCTTACAGAACACATATGGACAATAGATAGAACTTATCTGTTTGGCTTGCCGGAGATCGCAGTGTTGGTTCATCTTTCCATCTTCCCTCAGAGGCCAAGTTCTCTGCAGGAACCTGCAGTTTTATGCAGATGGAAATGATGCAAGATGCGATCTAATCTACATAAGTATGTAATGCTCATGAAATGCTTATGCTTACGCAATGCATGCGATATGATCATGCAATGCTAATGATATGCTTATGCATGCATGCAACTTGTTAGGGGCCCCCAGCGCTTCACTCATTTCTCTGTTGCCCAGGGTCTGCGCCTGGCTTTGTACAAGGGGTTAGATGAAACTGAGGCAAGGCCTATACAAAAGGGTGGCTGCCGGGCAGGGCACGACAGCCGCACCTTATGGATAGAACTTGCGGAGATGCTCAATATTCCATGAGTTTTGCAATTGAATGCCATCTCCGGTCTCCAGACGGACTGCACCAGTTCTGGTGACTCGAACTACCCGGTAAGGGCCTTACCAGTTTGGCGTCAACTTGTTTGTACCCTTGGCGAACTGAACACACCTAAGGACAAGGTCGCCTTACTCAAAACACCAGACATTAACCCTGCGGCTATGATAGCGAAGTAGGGCTTATTGGTAGCGTGCAGCAACCATAACAGCCCGGAGACAGTTCTCCTCTAGAGGCACAGCATTGTCACGCCGGTTCTGATCATGTGCTACTTCATCGTAGGCAAGCACTCGAGGCGACCCATAAATGAGTTTTTTGGGGATAACTACTTCTGCCCCATGAATGAGTGAGAAGGGAGTCTGCCTAGTAGCTCGATTTGGTGTCGTTCTTTGGGACCAGAGAACTAACAGCAACTCATCGATCCATCTCCTGCCGCACTTGTGTAGTGTCTCAAATGTTGTCGTCTTGAGTCCTCATAGCACTTCAACATTCGCCCTCTCAAATTGTCCATTGCTTCTGGGATGTGCCACAGAAGCGAATGCGATCTTGCTTCCGAGGGCATGAACATATTGCATGAAGGCGCAACTCGTGAACTGGGTGCCGTATTCGGTGATGATCCGTGCAGGGACCCTAAAGCGGCACACCAATCCTTTCAAGAATTTGATAGCTGACTGAGCAATCACCTTTCTCACGGCATCTACTTCCGGCCACTTTGTGAACTTATCGATGGCAACGGACAAGTATTCAAAGCCCTCGGCATCTCAGAGGAAAGGGCCGAGGATATCGAGCCCCAAGACCAAAAACAGCCATGACAAAGGGATTGTCTGAAGCGCTTGTGCAGGCAGATGGCTGTCCTTGGAATGGAACTGACAGGCTTCACACTTTGTGACTAGCTCGACCGCATCTTGGAGGACTTTGGGCCAATAGAATCCTTGCCGGAATGCTTTCCCAACTAAAGCCCTTGATCCAATGTGGGAGCCGCACATGCCTTTGTGTATCTCTCCCAGCAGTTCCTTTGCTTCTTCCTGACAGTTGCACTTAAATTTCACACCATTGGGCCTTCTTCTGTATAGTGTCATCGACAAACTGATACATACTGGCCCTCCGGGCTACACTTTCAGCTTCCTCCTGCTCATCAGGAAGTTCTCCGGTTTGGAGGAATTGGACTATGTGCCTTGCCCAAGTTGGAGCCTGAGGCTCGGCAACAAGGACTAGAGACACCTCCTCATCTGCGGGAGCACGTTTCTCAACCTCCAGGGACCAGTGGCCCGGCATGAGAGCACAACCCGGCAGTCGACGGGGAGTTGTTTCCGGCAGGGTCCCTACGAGGAGCCCCGGGAGGCTCTACTGGGAGAGGCTTACCGGAGTCCAACTTCCTCCTCTTTCTGGACATTGTTGTCGGGGATACAGAGGGCTGAGTAAGATGGAGAAAATAAGTTACTAGTTCCACGGGAAGTTTTTGCGCAGCACACTTTGACAGGTGATCAGGTATGCTATTTTCTGCACCGGGTACGTGCTCTCTTTGCAGTCGTGAAAGTGCTCCTCTAATCTTCTCACTTCCTCAACGTATGCCTCCATCAATAGACTTTGGTAATCCTTGTTGACTTGTCTCTTCACAAGTTGTGAATCTCCTCAAATGCTCAGCTTCTTAATTCCCAATTCTGTGGCGATCCTGAGCCCGGTAAGGAGCCCTTCATACTCTGTTGTATTGTTGGTTGCCTCTTCCCTGGGAAAATGCATCTGGACGACGTACTACAAATGCTCTCCTGTGGGAGCAACAAGAAGCACGCCAACCCCTGCACCTTGCAGGGAGAAGGCACCATCAAAATACATGATCCATTCTTGTGGCGCTTCCTTGCCGGGCGTAACTGTTTCCAATACTTCCTCATCAGGGGTTGGCGTCCATTTTGCAATAAACTCTGCCAACGCCCTGCTCTAAATCGTTGATGTGCTCTCAAATTTCAGACCAAAGCTGGAAAACTCCAAAGCCACTCCACTATTCTGCCGGTAGCCTCAGGGTTTTGGAGTATCCTTTGCAATGGGAAGCGAATGACAACCATGATCTAATGGGCTTGGAAGTAGTGGCGCACTTTCCTTGAGGCCATGATGAGGCCCAAAAGCAACTTTTTCACACTAGAGTTCCTCGATCTAGCCCCCTGTAACAGGGAACTAATGAAGTACACTGGGCGCTGCACCACTTTCTTCCTTGCCGCGTCCTTGGGGTTGCCCCTGCTGTCGTGCTCTTCTTTGTCCTGGTCCTTATCCGGTCCTGCCGGGCTTTGTTCACTCTATGCTTCCTCTGCTTCCTGTTGTGCCACCAGGGCTGCACGAACCACTTGTTTAGTTTCCGCTAGGTACAGCAGCAACGACTCTTGTGGTTTAGGCGCAACCAAAGTGGACACAGAGGACAAGTAGGCCTTCAAATCTTGTAGATTTGCGTCTGCTTCCGGGGTCCACTTCATGGGTGCTGCCTTCTTCAAAATTTTGAAGAACGATAGGGCATGCTTGGTAGACTTTGAGACGAATCTGCTAAGCGCGGCAACGCACCCTGTCAGATGTCTCACATATTTGACTGTCCTGGGTGCCTGGATCTGATCGATCACCTTGATCTTGTCGGGGTTGGCTTCAATCCCTCGATGAGACACAAAGAACCCAAGCAGCTTGCCGGAGGGAACACAAAATACACACTTGTCCAGATTTAGCTTCAAGTTGATCTTGTGCAGATTAGCAAATGTCTCCTCCAAATCCTGGATAAGGGTTGATCTGTCCTTGGTCTTGACCACAATATCATCCATATAAGCTTCAATGTTTCTATGCAACTATGGTTCAAAACCAATCTAGACTACTCTTGGAAAAGTGGACCCGACACTCTTTAACTTGAAAGGCATGCGCTCAAAGCAGTGCGTACTTACATGGGGGGATGAATGAGGTCTTCTCTTCGTCTTCTTTGGACATGAATATGTGATGATACCCAGAGTATGCATCCAGAAAGGAGAGCAAGTCACAACCTGAGGTGGAGTCGACAACCTGGTCGATGTGTGGCAAGGGGAATGGGTCCTTCGGGCAAGCTTTGTTGAGATCTGTGAAATCAATGCAAAGCCTCCATTTCTCGTTAGCCTTGCACACGACCACTGGGTTTGCTAACCACGCCGGATGCGGCACTCCTCTGACCAGACTAGCTGCCTCAAGCTTGTTAATATCTTCGGCAATGAACTGCTGCCTCTCTAAGTCCTGCTTTCGAACCTTCAGCTTGACGGGTCGGGCATGTGGGCAGACAGCTAGATGGTGCTCTATTACCTCCATGGGAACACCGGGGATATCAGATGGTTGCCAAGCAAGCACATCGATATTCGCCTGCAGCAAGGGAATGAGTGTGCTTTCCTATTTGTCATCAAGGGTGGCGCTGATAGTGGAAGTAACATCAACGCCAGCCTGCCCTGCCGGGACCTTCTTTAAATGTGGTGCAGAAACCTTGGATTTCTTGCTATTGGAACTCTCCAACAAGTCATCAACATGCGTAGCATACTCTGGAGAGGTATGCTTCCCGAATTCCTTGCGGGTGTCCCTGCTGTCCTTCTTCTTTCCTCTGTTTTCCTTGGCGGAACTGCTGCTGTTGTGACCTCTGCCGCAACCGCATCCCGGCACATCTTATCCACGCAAATGATTGCGTCCTTCTCATCTGACGGGATGGAAATGACTCCTACTGGCCCTGGCATCTTTAGAGTGTTGTAGGCATAGTGGGATGCCCCCATGAATTTTGCCAGAGTTGGGCGTCCAAGAATCCCATTGTACGACAGGGGAAGGTCGACCACATCAAATAGAACCTTCTCAGTCTTATAGTTCATTTCTCCCCCAAACGTCACTGGCAAGGTGATCTTTCCCTTAGGATGACTCCTGCCGGGATTAATTCCTTGAAATGTGCCTGTGACCTTTAGTTCTTCCTATGATATCTGAAGCTTGCTGATAACCTTTGGAGAAATCATATTCAATCTGGCTCCGCCATCAACCAACATCTTTGTGACTTTTAGGTTGCGAATCATTGAAGAGACCAACAATAGCAAACATCCTACCATGGTGGTGCGGTCAGGATGGTCCTCTTTGTAAAAAATGATGGGCATGCATGACCACTTGAGCGGCTTCCGAGACTCTGCTGCTGGCTCCACGTCATTGACCTCACGCGCCCACCGTTCAAGCTGGTAGTGAGAGGAGTGCAAAGATGCACCCCCGTCAATGTATAGGGCGTCAGTGGCCTTCTGGAATTCCTACACGCTGGTTTCCATTTCATCCCTCCATCAGTCTCATCATTGCTGACTTCCTTCCCTCGGCCTCTGGTAGGTTTTTCTTGGTTCCGAAAAGCCTTGCCGTGACGATTTGTTTCACCGCCCCGGCTCTTCCCGCCAATGCCATTCTGACCTTTTTCCTTATCTTCCTTCTCATAGTCAGCCCTCTGTCTCTTGACGAGCTGCTCAACCTGATGACACTCTTGAAGATCGTGGCTTTAGGTTTGATGGATTTTGCAGTACGGTCCATCGCCTTTCCCAGCCCTCTCGGCAGCCGCAGCCTCCCGGCAGTCAGCGCATGTGGCAGCTTCCTTGCCAGGGGTTTCGGCCTTAGCCTTCTTGCCGGTACTAGGCGTGCCCGGTCCTTCAACGGTCATCACTGCCTTATCCTTGTGCCTATTGTTGTGCTTCTTGCTCTTCTTCTTCTGACTGGTGGATTCATCATCATCCTCTGAGTCGATGTCGATGCAATATTCTTCTCCAAGGAGTTTTCTTCCCTCCTCCATCCGAGCAAACTTATCCACCAAAGTGTAAAGCTCCTTCACAGTCTTGGGCAGCCGCACATTCATCTTAGAACGTATCCTGCGGTTGCGCACACTGGACTGGAAGGCAGCTATCACAACCGCTGGATGGATATTTGGGATATTCCTATGGACTCTGTTGAATCTCTGCAAATACTTGTAGAGAGTTTCTCCTTCTTTCTGTTGGAGAAGCTGCAAATCGCAGGGCGGTCCTGGTTCTTGATGGCCGTCCATGAAGGCACCAATGAACTCATCGCACAGTTCAGCCCATGACGAACTGGAGTTCTCCGGCAGGTGCATCAGCCAAGACCTCACATTGGACTTGAGTGCCAAAGGGAAGTAGTTGGCAAACACCTTCATCTCTTCCTCCGGCAGCTTGAATAGCGATGGTGTAGATGCTCAAGAACTCTGTTGGGTTCAGCCTTCCATCATACTTCTCGGGTATCTCTGGCTTGAACGTGCGAACGGATGGCGAACAGACTTGCCGCAGCTCACGAGTAAAGGCAGGGCACCCAACCTAGAAAGGTAGGCACCCACCATCCTCGAGCGTAGGCTCGTCAACATCGGGACCATCGCATCCATTGGTCCGACGGTGGTCATCGTAGCATTGCTCGTGCACATCTCTCCTGTGTCTGTCCTCTGGGGCTTGCCGTTGGCCTGAACGTGCTCGAGGGTCGGAAGAGGCCATCGAGACGTCATCGGGTTCTTGATTCTGCCGCGCCCGCACTAGCTGCCATGGTGGAGACTGCGCAGTGGGGTGGCCCCTTCTGTACGGCCAGCAGCGCAGGCTGTTGTCGTTACTTGGGGAGGCTGTGGCAGGCCAGCTCATTGTGAGCCCCCAGCTTCAGTGAAACCAATCAGACTCTCAATGGCGGCTCTGTCACACCCTGATTTTCATGCCACAACACTTAAGCTAATGAATCATGATAAAATGTGGTTTGACAAAAACTTTTGTGTGTTTTGGTCTTGCTTGATTTGATATTTGTCTGCTGTTGGCAAGTGCTCTAAAAATCAAATAAATCCTCCAACTCCTATACTCCTTTCCCTTGATCCAAAAACCTTTCCCAATGATCATGCCATGAGTATAGGACATAAAAATAGTTTCTTACAAAAATAATTTGGCCAAATACTATTTTCAAAATTTAGTTTTCCAAAAACCCCTGAATTGAGATTTGCACTGCAAGTACTTAATTAAGGGCAGTAAAAATCTTTCGAAAAATATATTTGACTCCTATTAGATATAGGATACCCAGAAACCATAAAAATATATTTTTAAAATTTATTTTCCTATTTTATTTAAAGGCTTTTTCTTTAGGCCAGAAATGGTCTTTAATAGGTTAAAATTATTTTAATGCTTTGAAAATATTTGACAAAAACCTAGGGAAACTCAGTGGACATATATTTTCCATATATAAGAGTTTCAACACATGGTCATGTTCAAAATGTTGGTCAAACCCTCAAAAACCCTTTACGGATATTTCAAGCTTTTGAAATATTTACAAAGGAGATATTCTCCAAAAATTCCAAGAAAATTCTGGCATGTCACATATGACATGTTTGATGATCTTGACAAGTATCATGTCATGGAGAATAGTATAACCCCATGAAACCCCCTCAAAACTATTTCTGTCCATTTTGAAGTTTGAGCAACTTTACATTGCCAAACATGTCCAAATGTTCTCAAACCTTGTGAACTTGCTCAAATGGTCTAATCATCCATATAGACAAAATGGCACAAGTTGGAGAAAATGTTATATTGATCAAAGTGCCCCTAAACCCTTTACATCGAGAACCAAATTTGAACAACTCTACATTGGAAACTTTCTCCTTTTGATCTCAACTTTTGTGGTCATGTTCAGAACCTTAAATGATGACACTACACCAAGTGGTGCATCAAGGAGAATAGGTTTGCATGACTAAATCTTGGTAAATCCATTTCTGCTAATTTCTAGGGTTTACCAAAGTTGCTTTGTCAACTTTCTTCAAATGAGCTCCAACTTGGTGACCAATCTCATTTCTATATAACACTTGACCCTGTTAATCTTCATACCAGTTGGAATCCATTTGCTTGCCCAAACCACCATCAAACACCTTCTGGCAGAAATTTAAAATGCATGTTCTGGCCCTTTACTCTAGTCTCCGTGAGCTAATCTTTCTCCCACAAAGACCATCCGGTCCTCCTATAACCCCTGCATCTTTCCCTGCCCGAGGAGCCATGATTATGGGGGTGAAAAGCTCTTTTCCCCTCTCCGACAGCACCAAATCTCTCTCTCTCAACCTCCCTCCTCACTCCAGTGGATCCCCAGGGCATCCAATGCCATATCCACATTGTTTACTCCCCCCTGCAACCACCAGACACAAGTGGGCGCGTGAGGACGCGAGAAAAAGCCGCGGGTGCCGGCCATTTGCGCGCTCTGGAGCACGTCAGCGTGCTCCCGACCGTTGACGCCGCGTCCCCCGACCACCTCGAGCCTCCCCCTCGCGCCAGTCGAGGTGCCTCGACGTCCGCAACACGCCACGCCCCTGGCCCCCTCCTCCTTCTCCCTCCTGCTGCCTCCTTTCGCACGCGCGCCGGCCGCCCGAGAGCTCCAATGACTGAGCTCACACGCGCGACCCCTCTGGTGCCTCCCCGCTCCTTCCCCTCTCTCCTTGGCACCCTAGACCACCCCCACGAGTACCCTCGAGTCTTTCCATCCCTCTCCAACGGCCACCAGAGCCGATCCCGCGGGCACCAGTAGGCCGCGCCCACGGTGGACCTCGGCCTGCCTATCTAAGGCCTCCCCGAGCCATCCTTTTGCTCCTGCTCACTCTCTCCCACTCCAAATCGTCCACCCGCACCACCAGTTCATGCCCAGAGATGCCCGAGCTCGAGATCGAGCACGAGCTCCGCTGCATCGGGTCGCCGTTGATCCAGGGGTATAAGCCTCCTCCGCCTCCCCTTTCTCTCGATCTGGAGCCAGAAGACTCCACTGACTCGGTCCTCTTCTTGCACCGCTTCCATTTCAGCCCGGAGTGAGCTATCCATCCACCTCCCGAAGCCTCGTCACCGGCCTCTTGGTCGCCGGCGAACCACTGCTCCCCGACGACCATCACCACCTCCACCCGAAGTGCGCTTGGACGCTGAACACGTCGGTGCCATCTGTTCGCCTCGCCGTGCTCGGAATCACCGCCGATGAGCTCGCCGTCCTCCCTGGACGGAGGTTGATGACGACGGCCGTGGGGCCCGTTGGTCAGCCTCACATCCTGACAGGGGGCCCTGCCTGTCAGGTTTAAAACTCCACAGCGCGCCTGCTCGCTTGCGTAAGTGGAGGCGGGCCGCGCTACTTCCGCGTTTCCATGGCGAAAGCGCCCCCCCTGTGAAGCCGTCTTCGACGTCACCCCCTGTCGCCAGCGCAGCTGAGCCGCTGGGCCGGCCCAATGCTATCTCTCGCCGGTGCGCAGGATAAGGGTAATGCCTTATATTTCTTTTTATTCTTTTCCAGTGAGTTTCTAAAATCCATAAATAATTCAAATTAACTCCAAACTTGATGATTCAAATTTCTAGTGACTCTATAAATCATGATCTACCTGTTGGTGCAACATGCACATTTTTTCAGAGACCTTTTCTTCACAAATATTTATCAAATCCTATTTTTCCTATTTCTGTGATGAACTTTAGAAAATCACAGAGAGCTCAAAATTGATCCAAATGCCATGATTCAAATTCCTAGATGCATCTAAGTTCATAACTTAGTTTATGAGCATTTTTCCTAATATTTTCTGTACCCCACAAAACAATGAGCCATTTCTTCATATTTGTCAACTTTGCAAATTCATAGGAAATTCATTTGAACTCCAAATCCAGTGAAACCAACTCCTAGATGCTTCTAAAATCATGGTTTGTTAAATGGGTGCCTTTGCTCATTTTTCAAAAAATATATTTCTGTAGACTTCTTGCAAATCCATAAACCCCTTGATTCCATCATATTGAAATGTTTAGAAATATCCATTGATCCACTTCCAATGAAATCACTTTGGTCATTCCTCATATGACCAGAGGTATCCAATAAAAGTCAACTTCATATTTTTAGAGCACATTCATTCTTGCCTTGTTGTGTTGCTTATTGTGTTTGTTTCCGATGTTAGTTGACGAAGTAGACAGAGTACTTGGAGAAGGACCAGAAGATTTGAAGACTCTGAAGGACAAGGCAAGCAGCCCTTTGACCATGTCTATGAAACACTTTTTATGCATCTCATATAGCACTTTATTATTGTTGCATCGGAAACATGATGAGATGGTAGCCACTTTGGTGGGTTGTCTTCATTCTTCCTCATTGATACTTGCATTGTGCATGACCCTACCTCCTTATGAGGGTTATGCCGGTGGGACTAGATAGGATGCTAAGTAGTGCTACGCAAAAGGGACGGGAATATGCATAGAGATGGAGACAAAAGTATTTTTAAAAAAGGACTTTTCGAAAACCCCATCGGGTGCCACTTATGCCCGAGGGAGATGATGAGTTGGGTAGCCACTTGATGATGAAGTGGCGTACCGAGGCAAGTGTGTGTGTTGTTTCCGAAAACGGATTAGAATTAAGATTTGTCGACTGTCCCAACCTTACATGCGCAACCACTCTACCCTTATATGGGAAAGGGCATTATTGACTACTTAGGCCGATACTAGCTTGGAGCCCGCATTACTAGTAACAGGGGAGAGTTGGTGCTCTCTCTCGGGACGGGGTCGTGCCAGGTAGGGCGGCCATGACTGTTTTCACAGGGCACCGGATACACCGTTGTGTCCCCTCTCGGATGTTACGATCTCGAGTGAGTCTCGTATGATGTACATCGTGAGGATACAGAACAACGAGTGGACTCCTTGTTAGTGTCGTCTAGGGGAAGATAGTGATAGGGTGCTTACCCGGGGTACTTGAGGTACCCATGGTCGTGGATGACACGGAAGTTCCCGGATCTTGTGGGTAAAGTGTGCAGCCTCTGCAGAGTGTAAAACTATTGAATAGCCGTGTCCATGGTCAAGGACAGTTAGGCGGTGCTGCTTAAACTACGTCCGAGTTTACAACCGTGTGTGTGAGTTGATAAAACTACTTGGGTCAAGTCAAAGGACTTGACATGATTGAGTTGGGTTGGTGCCCACTCTATTTATGTTGATATCTGTAACCTGTCCTCATGGTTACTTGAATTCTCATGATGCATGTCTTACAAGTTGTTGAACATGTCGTTGCACTCAAAACTAGCTTCCTGCAAAAATTTGCCTATATCATGCATTGTTGTATCTCGAACCAAAACATGGGTTGCTTTAAGTAGTACATTCAAAGTACTCATTGGCTTGCCACTGGTTATTTTATTGGCCATGCATGAAAGAACAGGATATGATGAAGAATACTTGATTGTGAGCTTAGCTTGCGAGCTAGGACGCTTCCCAGTCAAAATGCCTGTAGGGTTAAGGCAGATGGCATGGGTCCAAGTTATCGACGAAGATTTTTGCTGCAATGTTATACTCAGGACTTGACCATAATGGTCCTACTGGTGTAATATGGTATGTATGGATGTAAGACTCTTGTTATTCAGCTTCTGTGTGTTCAGTGAGCATTGATCTCTGGGATCACTGTACACGTGCATTCGGTGATCACGACTTATGAGTCGGGGTCCCCACAGAGCTGGTATCAGAGCCATCCTTACTGTAGGAAGCCTTAGTTAGCATGGTCGTTAGTTAGGATAAAACTATTTCCAAAACTATTACTAGTTTTCAAAACTATCTACATTTCTCTTTCCTTCTCAGATTTCCGAAAAACTAAGGTATACTTTCCTTATTGATCTCTACCCCTTCAAAACCTTTGGTCGCTAGAACCCTTATGCCCCTGACCACTAGATTCCTTGTAATCCTCGTGGATAATATAGAACGAAGATGCCTTGCCAGACATTCACCCACATTTCCTGAACACAAGATTGGCGATACCACAACAAGACAACACCAACAGAAGATACATCCTCGAGGAATGAGGTCATGAAGACCCAGGAGATGATGACACCCTTGACAGTGCCCCAAGATGAAGCAACCTTAGCCTACGATGATCAGGGCATAGGATATGCAAGATCATGATATACAACGCTAATAGGGTAACCCTGTCACTACCGTTGTTGTATCGGCAACCACCGGTGGATGAGAACCTAGCCATTTGGTCCGCCTCACTATAGTGAGCAGGGAAACGGTTCTCTTCATCTCCCGCTCTCGGTGACGATATTGTCAACAATGTGTCCGATGGGTTGGACCACTATTATGCCTTGATAATGTTGTTGCATAAAGGATTGCCTACCTGGTACCATCGACGGCTCAAAAAGCAAAGGCGATCATCATGATTAAGAAGACAATAGAAGACCAAGTCAAAGACATCCACGAGGAGGCACCATCACCCCATCACCTCATCAGGAGAGAAGTTGTCGAAGATTCTTCAGGCCAACCCGGATCGTTTCATCGAACAACTACAAGAGACGTAGCAACACCTGAGGAAAACTTAGGAGACTGCATGAGGCACAAGGCACGACTACTGAGTCCGAGAACCCCTAGGGTAGGATGAGTCGTGTACCCCCTATGCGCAGTTAAGTCCGTATGATGGTTCGAATAGAACCATGATTGTGTGTTGCTTGTTTTTATTTGTTTGTGTTTTGATATCAATCGCCCTTTTGCCCGAGGCAACTAGTACACGACTATATCACCTGCCTTACTTTATTGTTTGTGTTAGGCCCTTTCAGCACTTGTTTGTTTGCACTTGCACTATAGAACCCCCTTTAGGCAACCCACCTCCTCTATGATACTTCTCCCTCTCTTCTCTCTCCTCAACTGAAGACCGGCAAGACAATCTACACAAAGGATTCTGCCTCGGCAACCGACTAGCAATGAAGACTTCTGCTACAACATCCACGATCAACTACAACCCCTTAGAATTATGATTTAACCTTTCAGACTAGAAACCCATTCCTAGACCCTTCGAGACTTCACAAGATACCCCAGCTCGAATCCTTAACCATGTGCTTAACCCACAGAATTGCAAGAGAACCTGTTAAGCCTCAGTAACCTTGCACCGCACTGGGTTCATTATGGAACTAGTGGATGTAATGAGCAAGCACATTATCATCCTAAGATAGCACCAAACCTGATGATGCCATAGGAGAGACCAATTTGAGGATATAGGAGCGGAGGACAAATGACTTGATGAGTTTATATCGTAGACCACGAGGAATTGGTGAGACTTTGGTAGATCACGGGGCTTTCATATAGGAAGATGAACTTGGTGGGATCATGATTATAGATTAGCATAGCTTCCAATATCCCTGAGTAAATTCGATTTACATGACAATTATGATTGCAAGCTGAAATTCCTGGAAGTGCAAGGAGTTGACTTGATTAGATGATATTGATAGGAGATGGTTGACATTATGATAATGACTTCGGGGAAACATGTAGGATTCCTCGTTGGACAAGAGATTTGGATTTAAATAGGTGATCTTAGTTGAGTATAGATGCTGAGTAAGCCTGCATGGTTCGGAGTAAATTGGGTTTAGACTGATGATCTTGATCATGATACCATGTTTCTCGGTGGACGATAAACTAGGAGATTGGATTAATTGTCAGAGTTGATATAAACTTGACCTTGGAGGTTACTTGACCATGATAATGGAAATTGGTGGACTGACTATATTAGAGATAGCCTTTTCAAGTATTTGGAGACTAAAGGACTTTAGAAGATCGTGTGGAACACCATAGACATTGGATTTGTAGTGATTGATGAAAGTTAATGGGCTATTGGAGTTGATTCATAGGAAGGAAACAAGACCTTGGAGTGGCTTACGACGTGTTTCCTTAGGATAGAGATGCTTTATCATGGACCTTGGATCAATAGACTGAGCACTTGAATCGTGGTGATTAAATTCAAGCTTAGCAGCTTATATGCTCTACCCATGGATTTTTAGGGGTACCCATACATATGAGTTTGGGGATAGTTGACATGTATAGATTTATTAGACTACCCCTTGGGAGTCATGAGGATATGAATAACATGAGTGATGATTGGAGTTGACCTATACGGGATGATTCTTTCGATAACATGATGTGATTGTTTGGAAGACTAGATAGAACGATTGGCATCTCAGGAACTGTGCTCAAGGATGGGATGATGAACATTCACTCGCACACTAGAATCCTTGAAACCCTTATGCCCTACCAAACCACAACATGGCCGGATCCTGACCTTGGGCTTTGGCTCTAGATCGATAAGACCTCAGCCAGTACTCAACCGTGACCATCACCAATGCCTCAGCCCACTTTGCGTACCCCCATAGACTTCATGGAGTGCTTGGACAAGTTAGTTGTCATCTTTCTTTGATGGCATACTCGTCTACCCGAAGACGGAAGAAAAATTGTTGAGCTGGTCAAGGAACATATGAAGACTGTCATGTCTAATACGAAGAACTACACCAACCACCATCTTCAAGAAGTATACTTCCGCGTCAAAGACCATGTGTATCTGCAAGCCACTCCTCTCTAAGGAACCAAGCATTTCCATGACAAGGAGACCCACACCAAGATTCATCGGCCCCCTTCGAGATCACACCAAGATTTAACAATCCCCTCCGAGATCTCTACGAGACGAAGAGAAGACAGTTACCAGCTGGAATTGCCACCTGAGTTACCTGGTGTGCACAACACTTTCCATGCATCACAACCCCGGAAGTGTTTCCAAGTTCCTAACTTGCCCGATCTCCGAGAGGGCAATGACCACCGAGCCGTCGACCCCTAGCCCAATCTAACCTACCGCGAGCTACCCATTAGCAGCCTGGACCAAGTAGAACATTATATACGAAGCCACACCATCAAGTACGTCAAGGATCAAAGGAGCACCGCTCGAAGGTGAACAAGATGAGGACGTGAAGACCACCCCACTCAAAGTTTTTGTATCCCTTTCCGCGCCTAGTTTGGGAATCTCGGGGACGAGATTCTTGTAAGGGGGTAGGTCTGTCACACCCTGATTTTCATGCCACAACACTTAAGCTAATGAATCATGATAAAATGTGGTTTGACAAAAACTTTTGTGTGTTTTGGTCTTGCTTGATTTGATTTTTTGTCTGGTGTTGGCAAGTGCTCTAAAAATCAAATAAATCCTCCAACTCCTATACTCCTTTCCCTTGATCCAAAAACCTTTCCCAATGATCATGCCATGTGTATAGGGCATAAAAATAGTTTCTTACAAAAATAATTTGGCCAAATACTATTTTCAAAATTTAGTTTTCCAAAAACCCCTGAATTGAGATTTGCACTGCAAGTACTTAATTAAGGGCAGTAAAAATCTTTCGAAATATATTTGACTCCTATTAGATATAGGATACCCAGAAACCATAAAAATATATTTTTAAAAGTTATTTTCCTATTTTATTTAAAGGCTTTTCTTTAGGCCAGAAATGGTCTTTAATAGGTTAAAATTATTTTAATGCTTTAAAATATTTGACAAAAACCTAGGGAAACTCAGTGGACATATATTTTCCATATATAAGAGTTTCAACACATGGTCATGTTCAAAATGTTGGTCAAACCCCTCAAAAACCCTTTCTGGATATTTCAAGCTTTTGAAATATTTACAAAGGAGATATTCTCCAAAAATTCCAAGAAAATTCTGGCATGTCACATATGACATGTTTGATGATCTTGACAAGTATCATGTCATGGAGAATAGTATAACCCCATGAAACCCCCTCAAAACTATTTCTGTCCATTTTGAAGTTTGAGCAACTTTACATTGCCAAACATGTCCAAATGTTCTCAAACCTTGTGAACTTGCTCAAATGGTCTAATCATCCATATAGACAAAATGGCACAAGTTGGAGAAAATGTTATATTGATCAAAGTGCCCCTAAACCCTTTCTGTCCAGAACCAAATTTGAACAACTCTACATTGGAAACTTTCTCCTTTTGATCTCAACTTTTGTGGTCATGTTCAGAACCTTAAATGATGACACTACACCAAGTGGTGCATCAAGGAGAATAGGTTTTCATGACTAAATCTTGTTAAATCCATTTCTGCTAATTTCTAGGGTTTACCAAAGTTGCATTGTCAACTTTCTTCAAATGAGCTCCAACTTGGTGATCAACCTCATTTCTATATAACACTTGACCCTGTTAATCTTCATACCAGTTGGAATCCATTTGCTTGCCCAAACCACCATCAAACACCTTCTGGCAGAAATTTAAAATGCATGTTCTGGCCCTTTACACTAGTCTCCATGAGCTAATCTTTCTCCCACAGCACCATCTAGTCCTCCTCTAACCCCTGCATCTTTCCCTGCCCGAGGATCCATGATTATGGGGGTGAAAAGCTCTTTTCCCCTCTCTGGACAGCACCAAATCTCTCTCTCTCAACCTCCCTCCTCACTCCAGTGGATCCCCAGGGCATCCAATGCCATATCCACATTGTTTACTCCCCCCTGCAACCACCAGACACAAGTGGGCGCGTGAGGACGCGAGAGAAAGCCGCGGGTGCCGGCCATTTGCGTGCTCTAGAGCACGTCAGCGTGCTCCCGACCATTGACGCCGCATCCCCCGACCACCTCGAGCCTCCCCCTCGCGCCAGTCGAGGTGCCTCGACGTCCACAACATGCCATGCCCCTGGTCCCCTCCTCCTTCTCCCTCCTGCTGCCTCCTTCGCTGGCGCCCGGCCGCCCGAGAGCTCCAATGATCGAGCTCACACGCGACCCCTGTGGTGCCTCCCCGCTCCTTCCCTCTCTCCTTGGCACCCTAGACCACCCCCCCGAGTACCCTCGAGTCTTTCCATCCCTCTCCAACGGCCACCAGAGCCGATCCCGCGGGCACCAGTAGGCCGCGCCCACGATGGACCTCGGCCTGCCTATCTAAGGCCTCCCCGAGCCATCCTTTTGCTCCTGCTCGCTCTCTCCCACTCCAAATCGTCCACCCGCACCACCAGTTCATGCCCAGAGACGCCCGAGCTCGAGATCGAGCTCGAGCTCCGCCGCCTCGGGTCGCCGTTGATCCAGGGGTATAAGCCTCCTCCGCCTCCCCTTTCTCTCGATCTGGAGCCAGAAGACTCCACTGACTCGTTCCTCTTCTTGCACCGCTTCGATTTCAGCCCGGAGTGAGCTATCCATCCACCTCCCGAAGCCTCGTCACCGGCTTCTTGGTCGCCGGTGAACCACTGCTCCCCGACGACCGTCACCACCTCCACCCGAAGTGCGCTTCGACGCTGAACACGTCGGTGCCGTCTGTTCGCCTCGCCGTGCCCGGAATCACCGCCGGTGAGCTCGCCGTCCACTCTGGACGGAGGTTGACGACGAAGGCCGTGGGGCCTGTCCGGTCAGCCTCACATCCTGACAGGGGGCCCTGCCTGTCAAGTTTAAAACTCCACAAAGCTCCTGCTCGCTCGCGTAAGTGGAGGCGGGCCGCGCTACTTCCGCGTTTCCATGGCGAAAGCGCCCCCCCCTCGTGAAGCCGTCTTTGACGTCACCCCCTGTCGCCAGCGCAGCTGAGCCGCTGGGCCGGCCCAATGCTATCTCTCGCCGGTGCGCAGGATAAGGGTAATGCCTTATATTTCTTTTTATTCTTTTCCAGTGAGTTTCTAAAATCCATAAATTATTCAAATTAACTCCAAACTTGATGATTCAAATTTCTAGTGACTCTATAAATCATGATCTACCTGTTGGTGCAACATACACATTTTTTCAGAGACCTTTTCTTCACAAATATTTATCAAATCCTATTTTTCCTATTTCGTGATGAACTTTAGAAAATCACAGAGCTCAAAATTGATCCAAATGCCATGATTCAAATTCCTAGATGCATCTAAGTTCATAACTTAGTTTATGAGCATTTTCCTAATATTTTCTGTACCCCACAAATCAATGAGCCATTTCTTCATATTTGTCAACTTTGCAAATTCATAGGAAATTCATTTGAACTCCAAATCCAGTGAAACCAACTCCTAGATGCTTCTAAAATCATGGTTTGTTAAATGGGTGCCTTTGCTCATTTTTCAAAAATATATTTCTGTAGACTTCTTGCAAATCCATAAACCCCTTGATTCCATCATATTGAAATGTTTAGAAATATCCATTGATCCACTTCCAATGAAATCACTTTGGTCATTCCTCATATGACCAAAGGTATCCAATAAAAGTCAACTTCATATTTTTAGAGCACATTCATTCTTGCCTTGTTGTGTTGCTTATTGTGTTTGTTTCCGACGTTAGTTGACGAAGTAGACGGAGTACTTGGAGAAGGACCAGAAGATTTGAAGACTCTGAAGGACAAGGCAAGCAGCCCTTTGACCATGTCTATGAAAACCTTTTTATGCATCTCATATAGAACTTTATTATTGTTGCATCGGAAACATGATGAGATGGTAGCCACTTTGGTGGGTTGCCTTCATTCTTCCTCATTGATACTTGCATTGTGCATGACCCTACCTCCTTATCAGGGTTATGCCGGTGGGAGTAGATAGGATGCTAAGTAGTGCTACGCAAAAGGGACGGGAATATGCATAGAGATGGAGACAAAAGTATTTTTAAAAAAGGACTTTTCGAAAACCCCGTCGGGTGCCACTTATGCCCGAGGGAGATGATGAGTTGGGTAGCCACTTGATGACGAAGTGGCGTACCGAGGCAAGTGTGTGTGTTGTTTCCGAAAACGGATTAGATTTAAGATTTGTCCACTGTCCCAACCTTACATGCGCAACCACTCTACCCTTATATGGGAAATGGCATTATTGACTACTTAGGCCGATACTAGCTTGGAGCCCGCATTACTAGTAACGTGGGAGAGTTGGTGCTCTCTCTCGGGACGGGGTCGTGCCAGGTAGGGCGGCCATGACTGTTTTCACAGGGCACCGAATACACCGTTGTGTCCCCTCTCGGATGTTATGATCTCGAGTGAGTCTCGTATGATGTACATCGTGAGGATACGGAACAACGAGTGGACTCCTTGTTAGTGTCGTCTAGGGGAAGATAGTGATCGGGTGCTTACCCCGGGTACTTGAGGTACCGCGGGTCGTGGATGACACGGAAGTTCCCCGGGTCTTGTGGGTAAAGTGTGCAGCCTCTGCAGAGTGTAAAACTATTCGAATAGCCGTGTCCATGGTCAAGGAAAGTTGGGCGGTGCTGCTTAAACTACGTCCAGAGTTTACAACCGTGTGTGTGAGTTGATAAAACTACTTGTGTCAAGTCAAAGGACTTGACATGATTGAGTTGGGTTGGTGCGCACTCTATTTATGTTGATATCTGTAACCTGTCCTCATGGTTACTTGAATTCTCATGATGCATGTCTTACAAGTTGTTGAACATGTCATTGCACTCAAAACTAGCTTCCTGCAAAAATTTACCTATATCATGCATTGTTGTATCTCGAACCAAAACATGGGTTGCTTGCGAGTACATTCAAAGTACTCATTGGCTTGCCACTGGTTATTTTATTGGACAGCCCTGATAGAACAGGATATGGTGAAGAATACTTCTCAGACGAGCATGCGAGCTAGGACGCTTCTCGGTCGAGAATGCACAGTAGGGTTAAGGCAGATGGCATGGGTCCAAGTTATCGACGAAGATTTCCGCTGCAATGTTATACTCAAGACTTGACCATAATGGTCCTACTGCTGTAATACGGTATGTATGGATGTAAGACTCTTGTTATTCAACTTCTGTGTGTTCAGTGAGCATTGATCTCTGGGATCACTGTACACGTGCATTCGGTGATCACGACTTATGAGTCGGGGTCCGCACAGGCTCTCCACTCATCCATCTGATCGGCCGCTGTTGGGAACCTTAACAACAGCTGGGCCCGTGCCATGGCCTCCGTAGCGGTTATTGGCATTGGTGATGATGATGTAGATCGTACCGTCGCCAGGCTTCCGACGGTGGCGACGGCGTCGTGCCCTCGTTGTTGTGAGCCATTCACTAGGATGGCACGGTCACGTGGTGAAGGCGCTTGAGGGCCAGTAACTCCATTGGGCACAGTGGCTCGGTTGACCCGCCCTGGGGGAGGCGTGCGTGCTGCGGTCACTACGGTGGCGGGGGCAGCTGGAGGGCGGCGATTCGCCCCAGACCAGGTGCCACCACTGTGGTTGTGCCCTTTGGCAAGGGGAAGAGGTATAGATGGGATAAACCCTTCGCTCGTACCTCGTGGAGCATGACCACCGGGGTGTTGCTGAGGCTGCTCTCATCCGGTGACTCCTGCTCCTGTTCCGACCATAGGGGAGGTGGTGACGACGATGCATGTGCTTACCACGTCCCCCACAGCGCCCACATCCTCGTGGGCCTCCGCGTCCCCCACGGCTTTGGCGGCCGCGAGCAGTGGAGCCTTCGAGGTGGACAGGTGAGCCAAAGCACTGTCACAACCTGATTTTTGGCCTTTTCTTTTTCATTTGTTTTTCTGAGATTTTTGCTTGAGTTTTCTTTCTCCGTGGCTTTGTGGTATGGAAACTGAAGAAGATGACCTCTTGTTTGCTTCCAGAGTGGCTTGTCAACCTCAAATCCTTCCCTAGACCTTCCCATTTTCATCCTAGCCCAAATCCCAATATCCTTTTTATTGGGGATATTCCTTTTCTATTAAAGGGATAACCCTAATTACCCTAGGTTGTCAAGCAACCTATATTTCCATCACTCCTAAAATTCCCAAATAATTCTCATAAATTGTTTGGGTCATATCTTCCTCAAATATGGCAAAATATTTCATTTGCCGTGTTTATCATCATGCTCAAATAATTCATTTCCTATTCTGCCCTAAATGGCACATTGTGAAGCAAGTGCTATTTATCTTTGCCCAATTGACTTCAAACTCCTTGGACACCTTTTCATGTACATATCATTGCCGCATTCCAAAATGCAACCTCATTTGCCTAGTAGTCATTTAATTATGATTTTCCAAAGTTTCTATCCAGAAAGAAATTTTGTGAAGGAGGTACAAGCTAGGCATATCCAAATGAGTTGAAATTTATGCATGACCTCTATATCATCATATCATAGCCCTCCACCAAAGTTGAGCTCATGTAATGCCTCCATGTGAGCTCATCTTCAATTCTTTGATTCTGTCCAAATTTTCAGTTTGTGAAGCAAGTATATTTTATATTGCTCCATTAAGTCTGAAAATTTTTCTAGACCTTCTCTTATACATATAACCTATCTCCACCAAATTTGGGCATATTTTGTTTGTCCATTTCCCCTTAGGAATTTTCCTAAGCTTCTGTTCAGGAAATACCATCATTAAGGAAGTACCACTTTGGCTTTTCCAAATGGTATGAAATTTTTATGGCACTCTCATATGCACAAATTATCCTGGCATGCCAAATTTTAGCTCAAGTGGCTTCACCATTTGAGTGCATCATCTTGATTTCTATTCTGGACCAATTTGTGCAGTTGTTAAGAAACTGTATTAATTCTTGATCCAAATCACCTCCAAATTTCCAGGATCATAGTTCTTCCGTAGCTAATCACACCAGACAACCCATCTGGCTCCAAGTTCCTTCTTGTTGATCAGCAGTACTCAGCCAAAAGTGATACAGAAAACTTCAGGCGATCACTCACATCTCTCCTTGGCTCCTTTTGTTGATCCATCACCACCCATGGCCTCTAGTATGAAAGGACTAAACACTAGACAATGTTTCCCTGCCTCTTGCGTCCTCTCCTTGCCGGTCACAGTGGTGACCGCATCGTTTGCACGCGCTCTGGCAGCAATGGATGCGAGCTGAGCGTCGTTTGCTTCGGGCCCCTCCTCCTCTCGTCGTCTTCGCGCGCCTCGTCGTGTCCAACAGCTAGCCCGCGTTGTCGTCGTTCCCCTGGAGCCAGCTCCCCCTCTGTCCGCTTCTCCTCGGTGCTCGTCGCCGCGCGTCCACGGGCGCACAGTGCTGACAAGGCATTAATGGCGCCGTGGCTCCTTCCCTCTCTTGTCCCCGAGCCCCTCTCGCCTCCGTGACCCTCGTCCACTTCCTCCTCATCGCCGTTCGAGCTTGGCCGCAAGCACACGCGTCCATGGCGCCGGACACGCGTCCGCGGTGGCACCCGAGCTCGAACCGCCTTGCCACGGCTATATAAGCCAGCCCCGACCCCTCCCGAGCACCCCGGCAGCCTTGCCTCTCTCCCTGAACCTCGCCTCGCCTCAATGTTGAGCTCGAGAAGCTCTCCTGCCCTCCCTCTGTCACCATGGCCGCCGCCTCGGTCCTCCTAAATTGGAGCTACCCGAGCCCCTCCTCCACTTCTAGCCACCACCTCTAGCCCCTCTGCTCTCCGGCGACCCTCCTCAGACCCTCTTCCCCTCGCCGGAGCCACTATGGCCAGAACCCCATCTCCACCCGAAGCCCTCCTCCACCGCAGCCCTCACCGCTGCTGTTTCGGTCCCTCTTGCAGCCCGTGCACCCCAGGAATGGATGCTCCTCTCTTCCCCGAGCTCGTCGGTGTGCCGAGTGCCGCGAGAGGTGGCCGAAGCCGGCCGGACGGCCGCCCGCAGCACGGTCCCTCCCCTGCTTCATCTGTTCCCTGCGCGCGGGGGGGGGGGGGGGGTAGCGCGAGGAAGAGGATGAGCGCCCGTGCCCCTCCCCCTGCCAGTGGGGCCCGTGTGTCAGCCTCACGCGTTGACCGGGCTGGCCCGCTAACGTGGATAAGTGGAGGCACGTTTCCCTGTTGGCGCCTTTCTCTCTTGAAAGCGTATTCTGTGAAATACGTTTTCTGTTTGAGGAAACGCACTTTCGTTGTTCTTCGGCTGAGAATACGTTTTCTTGTGCAAAAGGCGTAATCTGCTCGAAGGCGCTTTCAGTTTTTGCCTCCAGAGACTTGTTTGTGGAAGTTTTATTCACAGATTGGTCCCTGGTGTTCCACACCTCATATCTCCGCAACCGTAACTCTGATTGAGGTGAAACCAACGCTCACTTCTTCGTATCTTAGAGCACAAACTTTTGGTACCATTTTCACTATGGTTTGACATACCGGAAATGACCATTTTGCCCTTGCCCCAATCAGCCCCCTCCGAGAGCGTACCCTTTCCGGCGATTCCTTCCACGGTCATTCCGCACTTCTTCACGGAGCCTTCTCCATCCACAGGCAAGCCACAACAACCATTTGCATGATAGCCATGCAGAAGCATTGGTTTTTAACTTGAATCTTTAATAACTGCCTATTCATTTTGCTACTGTTGTCGGTATTTTGGTTATGCTTATGGATCGTTGTTTACAATCATGCTATGTTTTCTTGAACTCTGTTATTATGTTCTTCATGCTAGTATTACTTTAATATTGGAAATGTTTGGTAGTAGTACATGTTGGTGATGGTCTTCGGTGCATGACTATCGTCTGTTCCTAGTACTGCCTTTATGCATGTTTCTTTACATCTAGTTGATTAAATACTTGCATGGTAGTTTTATCGTCAGGTTATTGCATGGTCTTTATTATTGATGCTAGTGGTCATCTCATGCTATGTGTAGTGTGCTAGTTGTGATATTCATGCTCGTCGGTATGCCATGCTCATCTGGATAAATGGTTACATGTTGTTGCTATGCTCATTGATTATGTTGCACCTCCATGGTTATTTTGATATCATGTTCATGCATTGTAGTTGCATCATGTTATTTTATCATGGCTCAGCATATTGCATTCAAGTTTAACTGGATTAAATTGAACTTGAACAACTGTTGGCTGAGTCATGGTGCCACCATATCGATCTGACTAGTGCATCCACACTTACCCTATGGGGGGGGGGTCCTAGCTAGGTCTGTTGTCATGCCTCTCGCTGGTGCCTCCCGTGAGGGAAGGTTATGGGCACGCGCTACCCTGATCAGGTAGGCGGACATAACCTTGTGTGCTCGTTTTTGTTTTTATGGTATACCTTGTCCCCGTTTGGGACCGTTTTGCCACGATGGTGGCCGTTGGTGTCTTTGGTAGACACGGGGCCACCCAGGACTGAACCCCAAGGGGGTGTTGGTCGGAGTGGCCGGGAGAGTGTCATGGCAGTAGATCGGTTTTGTCGGAACACCGTGTCCGCACGTATGGGAGTGCGAGATCATGGGTTCCGTGGTGTGGGTACAGTGTGCTAACCTCTGCAGAGTGTGTGTTTAATCTATCGATAGCCGCGTCCGCGGATATGGGCCCAGTTCGTGTCGGTCACACTATGGGTCAACAATAATAATAATAATTTGATTAATAACAACCCAGGTTCGATGATGAAAGAAGTTGTTTGATATTTATGTGATCGTGAGAGGATCACTGTGATATCATGAATACCGACTTGTTGGATATTTGTGATGTTATGCGAGAGTCAAGGGTAAAAGGTCAAGCTCCTTGTGATCATAAATGATTGCTACGGTATTGTTAATACCAAGCTTGATTGGATCCTGAGATGGTCGTGTGATATCCATGATGGTAAATGATACAGGTGATGGTTACGAGGTAACCCGAACAGAGTAAGTTGGTGCATGATAATTCCATCATGTTGCATGCTAGTATCATCATGTTCATATGTTTATGACATGCTCGTATTGTACTAGCTGTATCATCTTGTTCATGCTATGATCGATCTGATAGTATCATGTGAATCCGTATTAACCTGTAATTGCCATGCTGTTGTCTGTCTGGATTGCTTTGGTTGCTATGAGCTTGCAAGTACATTCAACGTACTGACCTGGCGTGTCATGTCAGTTTGCAGGTCATGCCGGATATGATTCCTTGTTTGCTGTGGATCCCTTGTTTGCTCGCTAGGATAAGCGTTCTAGCCAGAGTCCCTACGGAGTGGAGTTCATCAAGGTCGTTGTTGTTCCGCTGCTAGTAGTCATTCCGCTGCGTCGTGTTGTTCTGCTACGTGCATAGAGCAACCATGGCAGGCGTAGCGTCGCCGTGCTGATGTAATCCCCTTGTACCCCAATAGATTGCAATAAAGAGCTGATTTGTTCTATGCTAAGCAGTGTCGTATTCTAGAAGACTTCTCCTCGATCTCTGGGCTGGAATACGGGGCGTTCCGGTTTCCCTGAGCCGGGGTGTCACAAGCACTGGGTTACTTCTTGGGCGCAATAGTCGATGGAGCCGTAGATGATGAAGATGGCAGTGAAGAAGACGTGCTGCTCATGCTTTTAGGTTCGTGTAAGTGATCCCCCTACCTGGCGCACCAAAGATGTCGCGGGAAACCACGGCCACCTAAGGGACCAAGAGTCCCTTGCTGGTTCGGCCAAGGGATGGCACGTTGCACAAAGAGTAGAGGAACGTGAGACAACATGTCAGAGATCACACAGGCAGTCTTTACCCAGGTTCGGGCCGCTGTGAGGCGTAAAACCATACTCCTGCGCAACACGTTTGCCCGGCAGGATTGGCCTGGGCGAAATGGCTACGCGCGTATGAATGTGTGAGGGGGTGGATTCGCTAACCCTTTTTATGGTTTCCTTTTATAGATAAAGGGGTCACCGAAGCGGGAAACCAGTCATTATGCACTGGTTAGATATCAAACAGTGCTATCATTCCTAACTCTGCAGGCTGACAGAGCGCATTAAATGAGCAGCACAATGTCACATCATAGCTTGCCCGGCAGGCCCTGCCAGGCTATTTTTCCAGCTTCACGCCTGCTCGCTCGACACGTCGCAGGACAAGTGTCGTATGGAGGTATTTCTTGTAGGAAGTGGTTGTCATGTGGAGAATTGTAGCTGCTTAGTCACCTTGGAGCTTGACACCACATCGATCGATGACCTGTGTTGTGATAAGGTGGTGTGGTGAGGTGGTTTTTCCTCCGTATGCCCTGGGAGGCCTGCCGGGGGGTCCCGAAGGCTTGCTTCTAGGGGTAACCCCATCCTCGCCAGGTTTGCCTGCCCGGCAAGAGAGGTCTCTTCCTGAGCAGTATCTTGCTTCTTTGGCTAGTCTTGGTCTTCTTTCGCTGCATGTTGGTCCTTTGAAGAACTGATTCCCTGTGCTTCAATCTGAGCTTGGTGTTGTGGTCTTGATCTCGCGCCTGTGCACAGTTCGGACAACGGACCCAGGGTTTGTTGCATCGATAGTCAGTGTGAGATGGACCATTCTTACACCTCCAGAAGTGCATGGACCTCAGTATGAGTACCATGTTGAACACAGGCCTCAAACGCAGAAGCGAATGCCCAGAATGCCAAGGCTTCCCAATGATGTCACGACTGAGAGCTCCTTAACTGTGTTAAACTTCAGGAAGCACAATACTTTCTTTGACAGAGCCAAGAATATTTCCAAGAATCCATGGATGTCTTCGGACAGATTCTGGAGCCATCTGCAGTGCAACTATTACATGTGCATACTATACAATCAAGATAGGATTTTTTCCTCACAAGCGCCTCTGTTGTGATGCCATGGCTGGTCTGCCCTACTTGGAAGAAGCTCTTGATTGCTTCAGATATGTTGGCTTGCTTCCATTTGTTGTGGGCAAGGTACAATGGAATGAGGAGATGCTACTCCAATTTTATGCCACATTACATATCTCAGGTTACAACAGGGATCTGAACACATGGGTCCTTGAGTGGACGATAGGCGATATCCATCATGAAGCCAAAGCTCAAGATATCCTCGAGCTCACATCCCTGCCCAGTCCTTGGGGATCTCTATGAGCCATGTTGTCAAACTTATCAGAAGGAGTTAGAAAGCATCTTTCAGAAGCCATAGCCCAACATGAGCCAGATGCTCTCCATGATGAAGCCATTGCCCGCTGACGTTGAGTACCCCACTCACTTCTTTGTTAATGACCTCGAGTACTTGCCCCGCACCGTCTATCACATTGTGAGGCATAATCTGTGGCCAATCAAAGGGCTCTCATCTTCTGCAAAGCTTGAAGGCACCATCAAGACACTGGTCTTCTATATGCTCAATGGCATACGGTTCAACACGCATGACTTCTTCACCAAGAAACTGGGGGCTTCGCGCATTGATCTCTTTGGCCAGAAGTTTTATGCTCCATGGATAATGTGTCTGATTAAGTTTGGCACCGCCATCAACTATCAAGCTTCAGCTTGCAATCATGTAGTCTTCTTGCCTGATGTTGATATGGCACATGAAGCCATTTATCGCTAGCCAGCCAAAGCACCACTCTATGAAGACAATGCTGCTTATCAAAGCTTCTCTACTCCTCTTTAAGCCACTCATGTTCCAAATACTATTGCTACCGGTTCCCTTTTAGGTCAGCTTTGTCTGCCTCATTGCACAAACACTGATGCGACCACCAGCGCAATACCTCAAAGGGCTCAGAAGCATGCTCGTACATTGGCTGATAGGGAACTCCTTATTTCCCTTCATCAAAAGCATGATAAGCATCATGATTGGTTGAAACGCCTGATGCAAAGTCTTCTTGTTGACATTAATCGCATCTACAATCTCTCCACCAAGAATTCCTTTGTTGCACATTAAGCGTGCCGACGAGCTTGGAAGAGCCTCACGCTGTTATGTTCTGAAGATGAACTCATCGCTGATGGCTTCACAAAGCGCTTCAAGTTTGACTCCAAGCCCACAGAATCAGCTAAGTGGCATCCTACACCGTCTATAGAAGATTCAGACTACTCATCATCCGCCCCAACAGTTGTTGCTCGCGTCATTGATGATGAGGATGACAACCCTTATCTAGTAATAGCTTCACTGCACCAGTATGCTGCATCCGGCCTCATTGCACGACCCAACTCCAAGTTCGACCTGGCTGCAACAACATCTTCACCGCCGCCTTTTGGGAATGCTCAGACACCCTACATCTTCACCGCCGCCTTTTGGGAGTTGATAGTCTTTAAGTGGGATTATTGGGTCGGGTGCTATTTATGTTAAGTTTGCAACTCTTGTTCGTGAACATTTGGTTTTTGAGTAGTAACACTTAAGTCCTGATGGACGTTTGCTACACTCGCTGTTTTTGGTTGTCCGTCGTCTAAACTCTATCTTATGTGCATGATCTCATTCTATAGACACCCTGATGCGGCGCATCCTATGGTAATCCCCATGGACCTATCATCGTCTCACCAAGTGCCAAGAGGACCCATTACACGTGCACGAGCTAGCGCTCTCGAGACCGAGGTGACTTCTTTCCTTAGTGATATCACATATGATCCACTCGAGACATGGCTACTACCTAAGTCCAGAATGTTGTGCATGATTAGGTACCAAGAGGACCCTCCCAAAGATGCACGTGAAGACGGACAAGCCCCCAAGTTCATGGATGAAGAGAACCAACGGAAGGAGTCAAGAACAGCTCCCAAGACCGAGACATCCGGCCATAACCCCGGACATCCGGCCCCTGGAGCATCACCCGCAGCAGCCGCCCAGCCACCAAGTACCTATAGGCCCCGGACATCCGACCACAGGCCGGACATCCGGCCCAACCCGGAAATCCGGCCCGAAGCCCGGAAATCTGACGCCCCCTATCTAGAGAGCACCGAGGCCGACCTCGCCAGCCCAGACATCCGTCCCGACGCCCGGACGTCCGACCCCGTCTATCTGCACACAGTAAAGGGCCGAGGCCCATGTACCCCTTCGCCCACCTAGACTATATGTACTCCTCCTCCTCCCTCTTTCTAGGGTTAGCAAAGTAGTAGCTCATTGAGAAGCTTTGCTCTCCACTTGATCCCCTTCTCCTTAGGAGTTCATGGCCTCTACGGAGAAGATCCCCCAAGTGGATTCAAGAACCCTAATGGGAAGACCCACAAGACCTCCTCACGGAGAAGAACGTGCTGCTTGTATCGTCCCTTGTTGATCATGAATCTTGTATCTCTTTTGTGTTTTGAGGATCTAGCATATGTGTGACCTAATCTTGTTGGTTTGAGTGTTTCTCTCATGTTCCCCCTCATGTTTTCCCTCGTGCTCTTCATGTTCATCGCGGGATCCGCTCCTTTCGTGAAAGATCGGGCATCTAGGGTTCTACCCTACGTCACGCCCGTTTTTCATTGTGCATGTCATTATCTTCAATACATTTTTGTATGCACTTTGATTTGACTTCTTGAACAGAGGGAGATCTCCAAAAAGCAAAACCTACAATGTGCATTTGCATTCAAAAGCAAATTAATGATATGCACATCTTCAAGGGGAGCCCTTCAACTACATGAAGCCATTGACCATGTTTTGTAACTTTCATGTACTTTTATTCCCGTCAAAAACTTCCACCTGTTTGTCATCAATCACCAAAAAGGGGGAGATTGTAAGTGCATATAGTGCCACCCCTAGTTGGTTTTGGAGTATTGACGACAAACGTGGTTGAGGGACTAATGTGTTTGTGAGATTCACAGGAGAGCACATGTAGAAGTCCCTATTGATTCGGTTTACCCATCGAAGATGACCCCTAAAAATGTATGAAGACATTAGTGGTTCGCGGAGACAATCGCGAAGATAATGATGCGTGAAGACATTCGCCTGAAGATAATGGAGTGCGAGGACTTAGTTTATCTAGTAGTTTCATTTTCTTCTTTCGTGAGTTATAGGAACCACATAACTATTAAGTGGGCTCCAGGTGAACAAAGTCAGAAATCTGACGTGATGCTCAACCCAAATCCTATGTCTTCGAATCAAGAAAAATGAGAGAAAATATTATCCTAAGTTGGATGAGTTAGCTTTGCTTGTAGCCCAAGTCAAGCTACCGTGTGTGTTTGAAATTCGACCGTTGGACACGTGTCGGTTCCCCAATGACCCAGAGGTCATTTTGAACAAATCATGTCGGGTGGCTGCTGGCTATAAATAGCCACCCCTTTCCACCATAAATTTGTGGCTGCTCAGAGTTAGTGCACAGATTTTGTATTTTGAGAGCAACCCACCTCGAAGCCACTGAGAGAGAATCCTTGCGAGGACAAAACCCAAAACACCCAGAGCCCAAAGAGTGCTTGGCATCACTGAAGTCTTTCTGTCCACGTGATATGAAGACTTATTACACTTGAAGACTATGATCCTCCAGTCGGTTAGACGCGGCGTTCTGAGGGTCCAAGAGTCATTGTGGATCACCGGTGAACGATGTCTGTGAAGGTTTGGAAGTCAACCTTGAAGACTTACGTGAGTGATTGGGCGAGTACTAAGTGACCTTAGCTCAAGGAGAATAAGGTGAAGACATGGTCTTCTGAGTTCAATCTCAGCCTCCCTAACCAGACATATAGTTGTCACAGCAACTGGAACTGGTCTACAAAATCCTTGTCTTCATCAAGCAACTGGTTCTATCTCTTCACCCCTTCACTTACAGTTTAGCTTCACGAAGTCATCGCTTGACTGCTCTGGTTGAATACTCTGTGTGAAGACAATCACCCTGATTGCATATATGTCTTCACACTGCCTTCCTATTTTGATCTATCTACCTAGCTGCTACTTCTCTTGTGCACTCCCTGTATTGTACCCTGACTCTATTGCATGGCTAGTGTAGTCTAGCTTCCGCTATGTTTTGTTTAGTTGTTGTTTTAACTACCTGTCTTCGAAGACATTGTCTGTCTAGAAGACTTCCATAAAAATAGCCTATTCACCCCCCCCCTCTGGTTGATAACTAGCACTTTCAACTTCTCTCCCTGAGCATCTGATTCAGCAGGTGCTTCATAGAAGATGGTGGACGGCAAGATTCCTCATCCGGCGACGCCCGCCCGGGTGCATCAACTTGGGCAGGGTCCATTCCTGATGTGCCGCGGCAATGCGCTGCCCACCTAGGTGGCACGAGGTCGTAGAGGTGCAGGGGGTCCCATGCCCAAGGAACCATGGGTTGTTAAGGCCCACACATACCTCTCTCCTATCCCTTCGACAGAGTGCTGGGGAGCAACTCAGGAGCTACGTCACTCGCTTCCACCAGCTTCACACGCGGACCCGAGGCATTCCGGAGGCTATCGTTGTTGTAGCATTCTTTGAGAATGTTTGCAGCCTTGGGGTCCGCACAGAGCTCGCCGCGCGGGCAGTGAAAACCATGGTTGATCTCTAACGCATGGTGTGTTAATGAGTTCGATACTTGGAGGCTGATATCCTCCCTGGGTCCCATCATTTTTATCGCGCTGAGCCATTTCTCCGAGGAACGACCATTCCTGTGAATGGGATCGCGTAGGGCCAGTCGACCTCACAGGAGGGGCACGTCGCTTCGAGCGTTCCTACTCGAGCCAAGTTAGTCGCTGCGCCAGACTCCGAGCATGACAGGACGTGGCGGCATGCCGCAAGGCGTCGAAGAAGTCTCCGTTCACCATCGAGATCACCTTTGGCGGGGACGCGTCTCGCAACATCTCGGTCAAGGAGGAGCTCTCTGCCGCATAGGCCTGGGGGCTACACCCGATCCCCTAGAGGGTGGCGACATGCTGATTCACTAGACGATGCGCCGCCAGGAGATCACAAACCGCGGGGCATCCAACTACCTGCGGCAAGCCCAGATCAGGCCTTGCTATTTTGTGTCTAAAAAGCTAAGTACTCCACTGGCAATGTACTATGTTCTCCCCCATCAAAAGGAACGTTATGGCATGTCGTAGCTATATATTGATGTAGCCTTGTTCCCTTTCGCCACACTGGTACACCCTGTTTGTAATCACCGAGTTGGGGGAAAAGGGACACAAGCACCCTAGCGCGCACGCACTTAAGTTGTTTTCTTCCTAAATTCGTTCATCGTATAATTAGTCCCGACCGTAAAACGGGGGCTTCCCGGGAAACATCACCACGTGACCCTGTCACAGCCCTAAATAATTGCTTGTAATATTTGGTATTAGAAGCATTCATGCATCATGTTGCAATTCAGAGAAATTTGAATTGAGGGAATTCTTAAAGCCACAAAAATAAAAATGGGAAAAGATCCCCAAAAATTGCATTCATTGATTCCAAAAATTCCTTCTTTAATGTTTGGAAATTTTGGCAATGGTTTTAAGCCCAACCAAAAATTATGAACATTTTTGAAGGAGTATTTTGGGACTTTGAAATTAAATAACTATTATATTTGGATTTGGATTTATATTCTTAAGATATGGAATATATTTTCAAATATCTGTAAAATATTCACAGCATTTTGGCATTGTTTTGAATTCCCTTTGAATTTTTAATTAGTGGCAAATAAATAAAAAGAAAACAAAACATAAAAAGGAAAAACTAACTTGCACTCACATGTGGCCTGCCACTTTAGCTAGGACCATCCCACACGCGAAGCGGTTTTCTTCAACCTCTGTGAGTAGGCAGAGGCGTGTCGACGCGCGCGCGCTCGCCATGGCCACCTCCCTTCCTATTTTCTCTCCTCCCCGTGCCAATCCACCCGCACCAAAGACGCCCCAGAGCCCTATCTGCCTCTTCCAACTCTCGCTACTCTCTCTTCCTCTAAAATACTCTCCCGAGCACCCCAGAGAGATTTCGCTGGTCACCGCAGCTTGCCCACATGGACAACATTGTCCCCTCATCGCACTTCCATGTCCAGGAGCTTGCCGGTCACGTCCTCGTCTCTGAGGCGAAGATCGCATCCTTGGGTGCCCTGCTCCATCACCTTCGAGCTCATCACTGCGGCATCTTCTTGCCGGACTTCACTATCATTCAGGTGCTAGAGGTCGTCCCCGAGCCCTCTAAGCATCCCTACGTGTTCCATGCTAGCTCCCGCGTCATTTCCCCCACTCCCTGATGTCGATTTCGTTCCCTATTTGCTACTCCCACCTTAGTCGTGAGCTCGCTACCACCGCCACGAAGATTGCCGTTGCTAGGGACACCTCCTGACCAAGTCGAGCAGATGAACGAGTTCGCCATGTCCCATAGATGCTTCCCAGCCACCCAGTTTATTCGTTTGCAAGCTGCAGCCCCGCGTCCGACCAAACCCGAGCGCCACCGCCGCAAAGCTCGTCGCTGCCGTCACTACATGTAACCCCAATACCGCCCACTGCCACCACCCGACGCGCAGAGTCGCGTTGAACCCGAAGAGCCCAAGCATGCTTGCACCCATCACCGAAAATGGCCGGACAGCCAGCACTACTGTGCTCCGGTCATCATCGGAGTTAATCCAGTTACGTGGGAGGATTAGGTTAGTCTAATTATCCTATTAGTTTAACCCTAGGTGACTGACTAGTGGGCCCTGCTAATTAGCTTAACCAGCTAATTAAAATGGTTACCATAATTAATTAACCAAGTGGCCTCACTATCAGTTTGGACCACAGCCACGTCACATTTGACTGACCCCACCTATCATTGACTATCGCTAGCACAACACCGTGTAACAAAAGTATTTGCTGTATTTGAATTTTAGAAATGATTTTGGAATTACAGAAAATATTCTAAACTTGAAAAATCATATAAATTCAACTGCGACTCCAGTGGAAATAATAATTAGAATGAAGAATGAAGAATCTATTTATGACGTGATCATGCATGTTTGAGGAACTTAACATCGCTATTTAGGACAATTCATGGATATGGAAAATTAATAATTAGAATTGGAGTTTGGAAAATGCTATATGGCAGTATTCCACTTCAATGAATTTTGTTAAATGTTGCATTAGGTAATTCAGTACCTTAATATGGCATATCATCCATTTGGTTGTGCATTGCATTAATTGTGTTCCTTCTTTGTTGTCTGTGTTTGTCCCCTCTTAGTAGCAGGCGATTCCGACGTTGTGATTGTTGACACGGATGAAGAACAATACTATCTTCAGAAGTGCCAGGCAAGAAAACCCCCCTTGATCACTTCGATACAATCCCACTCTCTCGCTCCTACTCTCTTTTATTGCATTAGGACAACAACAATTTAACAGTTACCTGCTGTGGTAGTGGAACCCATTCCTTTGCATGACTTGTCCTTGCCATAGTAAATAGTAAACCACTAGCATGAGTAGGAATTGCTTGAGCCATGTTGTGACTACTCATCCATGCTTGCTTGTTATGCCTACTATTGCTTAGAGTTGTGTCCGGTCTGATTCATCCAGGAATTAATTGGAATGTTGTAATCATGTTCTGATGTTGAGAGCTAAGTTTGTGAACGCGACTTAGTAAAGGTAGTGATGAGAGGCCATTTAGGAGTACATGGCGGGTTGTATCATTGAGACTGTCCTTAAGAAATGAGTTCTATGTATGTTATCCAAGACTAGCTACTACCACACATTGGGCCCTGAAATATGACCCCTCTCGACTATTAATCGGCTTGATTTCTGTCCAGGAGTTACAACTAGTTTTTGTTGTTTGTAGGTCATGCTAGTAATCTGCCAAGTGTCACCCGATACAAGTGGGCTTTGGACATCCTAGGCACCGTGGCCCGGTGCACCAAGCGTAGTTCCATCCATTGAGGTGGACTTGGGAACCCTGCACATATTGTTTGGGGCCGTGATGGAAACTTTGGTCGGACTTCCGTTACGGTTTAGTTCTATGATAGGTGATAAACCTAAACTAGAGTCTTGCATGGTTAGTCAGGTTGTGGCTGACACCCTCGCCGGGCTTCCGCTTGAAGGTTACCGACATACATGACGTCTATTTGGTCATAAGTGGTGATAGCGTGTGAGAAGAAGTACACCACTACAGGGTAATATGATCTATTCGAATAATCGCGTCCTTGGATATGGACTAGTTGGGGACTTATATGGTTCATAGATAACTTGAAGTGGATACTCTGAAAGGCGCAAGATAAGTGTGTGTGCTGTGGATGGGATTCTCGTAGGGAGATAGGAAAGGATCCATAGTGGTGTGTTGATATGGTGAATATATGGACTCGTGTGCACTTTCTCACCTCGAAGAAGTTACTGGTAGTCGTAGTACAGGATAGCCACTGAGTCAAAGCTGGCTTGCTGTAGTCAAACTCCACAACCCCTTGTTGATACTGATGCATAAGTAGATAGTTCTAATGTAAGTCTTGTTGAGTACCTTTGTACTCATGGTTGGTTAATTTATGTTTTTGCAGAGGAGATTTCAGTCCCATTAGTAGTTCCACGTGGGCTTCGATGAGTAGCTTGGGAATCCCAGACAAAGGTCTAGTTCCTATGGAGAGTCTTGTAGATAGACGAGCTTTCTAGCCTTCTTTCTTTTTAGTTGTCTATACCCAGACAAATTTATGCTTGCATTGCTTGTGTGACGTTGTATGTTGGGTCATGAGATCCATGTTTGTAATATCATGTTATGTATGGCTCGCTCGAGCCTTATCTATAATTGACTTGTAGAGTTATGTTGTGATGCCATGTTGTACCAACACATACTTGCATGTTGTGTGTATGTATGATTGTAGTGCTATGTGTTGGGTCACGACAGATTTCATATCAGAGCCTGACTGCCTATAGGATTAGCAAGCCAAACTGGTCGAAGTCTAGTCTAGAAATGCTTTAATTGTATTGGGGAATTGATTGTGGAAGGGAATGTAAGATATTTTCTACTCATTATCCCGTCTCCTTCTGATTCCGAGTCACCCTCTTCTTGTCTACGGGGTTTAAGAACTAGGCTTCACATCTATCCGTCAGGAATATGAGTTACTATGCTAGAGGTGTTGTCTTCTTGGATCTGTGTTTTCCATAGGATTCAGTTGTTGTGTTGCCAGCTCCCTTGCAGGTTGTCTCATATTTCATGACCGTATAGCCGTTATGTCGTTCGAGCTGTCCCGGGTTTCTATATAATCGGATGCATCTAGAACCTTTTTCTCCTTGTTCCCGATGTGTTTTGGCAAGACTAGACACACAAATCGTTGTGTTGAGGTATTCCATTACCTTAACATGTATGTTGAAGTTAATAGGAAACCATGTTATGTTAAGTAAACCACGCAGAGATTCAAGCTTTGTGTTGCATCCCCAGTGTGATAATTTTTTCCATCATTCTCGAAAGCATCCCGTGATGCCACGTTAGTTAGTAGGTATTCTATCCATGGGTTCCTAAAACACATGATTCTTTATGCTTATCTCCGTCGATAGTGACTATAGATCCTTTAGGATGTGTAGTAACTTTTTGTAGTCTTTGAGGTCCGTGGTATATCATTCTTCCAATACCATGAACCAGCCATGGCAGGCATTCCCCTTGAATGAAAATATCACAGTAAGAGTGCTCTTGATGAGTTCTTTACTCTATATTGTGAATCTGCCAATCCCTTCCTTCTACATGGGTTATCCAGAAGAAATATGTTGAGCCTTGTTAGACACGTTAATCTATGCATCCACGACTCAGAAAATCATATGCTCCTTTGACTTGTGCCTCTTCAGTTTTATTCCGACCTTCGTCTATCAATTGATAGTCAGTAGTAGTTTTGCATTAATGTTCATCAATGTCTATTACCCCTATGGTCCGTCGGGTAATTCTATTTCAGAATGCCTAGGAGAAACAAACTCCTATACCTCATCCATATCAAGGATTGGGTCAAAATGCCAATCCAGTTTTGTTCTGTTCAACCTTTGAGAATTACCCTCTTTATGTCAAGAATGTCATGCGAATTTCACAACCTTTTATGACCTCTTGATACAGTGATACTTCTCGCCATCATCATTTATTCCTCGGCCACCATGTTGGTTGTAACCGAAATGATGACAAGTGAACCGTGATGTGTAAAATCAATACTCCTGGCAACCCCGTTTGATGAGGACATGGCTACCACGGTTACACCCACAACCCATGCTACTATACCTATTGGACTAATTACTAGATCTCATGCACGCCAGCTAAATTATGAGGTACTTTCCTTTCTTGGTAAAGTTTCTAATATTCATGAGAATATGATGCCACCTAACTTAGATAAATTTGTGTTTCTTACAATTGAAATGCCTAGCATGGACAAGAAAGATGAACATTGGAGCATGATCAAGCATGGAGATGAAGGCGCGTGCGAAGAGAACAAGATCAGAGGTGCCAGTGGAGATGGCCGCGCTTTGAAGCCACCATGATGACATCAGGAAGATGGATGAAATATACAAGATGTCCTTTGATAAATTCCATCCATAGCTTATTATTGGTGCTACGCCACCTTATTTTTGGGCCAGACCCATGTAATTTTGAAATACCTCTTATTTGGCTGTTATTAGAGTCCGTATTGCGGAGGAAATGACTTAGGAGGTGTTTTAGTCCCACCTTGCCAAGGGTGGACCAAATCCCTTCTCTTTTGCCCTTATAAAGATAACACTTAAGGCACCGTTTAGACTTGAGTTTTAATTAGTTAAAAGTTAGCCATTGGTGCAACTTCGTGAATTTCGTTTGTGTCCAATGACCAGGCCAAGAACGCTTTTAGAACCCCACTTTTATTCATACTTCATATATATATATTCAAAATATTTAGATTGCTTTATCATATTCTTGCTTGTTCTTTGATTGCTTGCAGGAATAGACCTTCGCGATCAGGTTGATTGTCCTCCGCCGTGATCAATAACCTCTCGAAGTTGGCTTACCGATTTCTAAGGCGCAACATCGTGCACGTTTGTAGTCAGATCATCAAAGTGGTACCAGTTTTTAGGTTGCTCGGTGATATTTTCTAGTTTTTCATAGTCTATATTGCATTTGTTATTCATACCTAGAGTCCAAGAAAAAGCTATACAAAAAAGTTAGATTATTTCATCTTTGTCCCAGATAGTCTGAACATTTTCGCCATTATTACTTAGTTTCTATTTTGTTGAATTTTATTTTGCATCGTGAGTCGAGTTGTTGGTTTTTTGTGTCTAGTCTTATAGAGTTTCGAGTTCTAGTCATGTTTTGTTCATGTCGCGTCTGCTTACACCATAATCCACTTCATTGTCATCTTTCATTGCCATTTATTTTCTTCGCCACCGCTACCTCCATCACCACCATCCATCCGCTACTATCGTTCATCATCGAGCATGATTCATCTTGTGGAGAGAAAATGTTGAGAAAAGATCCTAAAAAAGAGAGAGCTTTGGAGACATGGTTAGATCCGTCAAAATAAGAAGGGAATTGTTGATCCTGTAGGTGCTTTTGGAGAGACAGAGAGACCAAGAGATAGAAGCAGTCCGGATTCGTTTGATCTACTAGAGAAAAAACAGGTATGTTGGCATTTTTGGAAGTAACGCCCACGCGAGTTCTTTGCTTTTGGAATGAGATAAATATTTAAAAGAAATCTGGACGTTGATTAAGGAGAGTTGTTTGTTTCCACATTTGGATTTTGGATAAAAAATAATATTTAAAAAAGAGGAAAGTGATGATCTTTAGCTGTTTTGGTTTGGAAAGGTTGGTTTCAGCCGTATCCTACTTGGAAAGTGAATAAGGAGTTTGGAAACAAATAGGACATGGCTTCCATTGTGTTATTTGGAAGATAGAGAAATATTAGTAGAAGAAAAAGGAAGGTACATAAGTTCTGATTTTCTGTGCAGATTCGTTTTGGACTATTGGAACAACAAGAAATAGAGATTAAAAGAGGAGATTGTGTTCAGATATGTTTCCTTTGGAACTTGCAGTTCATTTGGGAAGTGGAGATAGCCAAAGAAAAAAAAATTCCATCAGATTGCAGTACTACTTGGTGTGGAAGGAAAAACAAATTGAGAGAAAAGGGGAGGTCTGATCAGCCTAAAAAAGTCAATACAAGCAAATTTGGAAGGACGTTTAGAGATAGACCTTGAAAAAAGAAGAGAAGAAAAGGTTTCCATTTGTTTTTTATGCATGGTAATACGTGTCTCATTCTTATCATCAAGATCAAAGTACAAGTCATGTAAGGACCGACATGAAAAAACTGAAAAGATAGCAGAACATCTTTGAGCTTAACACAAACGCCCTCACTTGCCTCCAGCACCACCATAGCAGCCACCAAAGAAAAGAATGGTGGATCACCTACTCACCCGATCTCTACACAACTCCATCGCTGATATGCAGCTTTACAGACCTCCAAGGTGGCTCACCAAAAGTGAAGCCCATGCCATTGAACGAGTCATACCGGGGCAACACCCCAGACAGACCACCGAACTTTAGATCTGGCACCCCACCATAACTAAGACACCGAAGGAGGAAACCATACCTGCCACCCACGACCCACAAACCCAACACGTGTTCCGTCTTCTAGATGTCGTCGATGTAGACCACAATCTGCATCCTCTCCTGAACTACCTCCCAAACTCCGCGCTAATGCTGGAGCAAACACCGTCGCAACCACAGAGCCCAAGGACATAGCTCCACCATGAGGATGTCGCCGCCGAGCCATACTTGCTTGAACAGACTGGTTTCCAAATCCATCTCCAACCATAGGACCGATGGCCTCATCAGGTAAGTATATGAAGAAACTTTATTCAGCACTGTCATTGTCGCCGTCAAAGCAAGTCGATGAACTGGCAAAAAACCCGGAATACGAGGGAGTAAAAATGATCCACGTGTGTGGATCTGGTGATCCCCGTCGCCATCGACGACCGAGGTCGCCGACGTAGGGGAGACACCGGAGAATGGCACTAGAAGATTGGCCTCTCCTGGCGGTGGCTAGCGTTCCAGCCGCCAGGACAGTGCTATCCGAGTTGGATAGGGAATAACCCGATGTATATCGGTTGCTTTATTTGCAGCGTTTAATCCCTGATGTTTTTTTAGATACACGAAAGGAACGAAAATAAAGATCGATGATCCGTTTAGATCTTATAAAAAGGGATGGCTTTTGAATGTCAGTTGGAAGGTAGCTAGTACTCGTACAAGAGTTATACTTTTGGGGCACGCATGACTAACTAGTCCTTGGACATGTTACCATCCTTTTTTCTTTTCGCTGGGCCCACAGTTGCATCAGAGTAAGAAACCCAAAAAATAGAGTACAAATTGCTCATTGTTTTGATTTTGGGCTTACTCGTGTGTTGTCTCTATCAGACCTAGAGATTAAGAAAAAAACAAATAAAGGCAAGTTTGCTATCCTAAGGTGACTTTTTGGTTCCGTTGGAATGTTCAAAATAAGAAGTGCACGTCTGCTATTGTTTTTCTTTGCCACTTATTGCTTCAGCGCAGCCAGTTTCAGTATGCTCCTTTTCTTGACTGCTATTTTACCATGCTTGTACCCAGTTAGTCGTACGTTTGACACTAGGGTGTGAATTCGTTTATGTCACATGCTCAAGGCGTCACAAGACGGGGTCTAGCCTAGGACAATCACTCGACCACTTTGAGTGAAATTTCAGCTTGCATTTATTAACATGGTTGTAGCCTTTTTTTCACATATATAAAACCAACCCAGCTCCACAAATTTTACATCGTGCATACATACATTCTCCTAGCAATCGTTTTACCCAACTTTTGGAGTTACTTGACACTGCTGGTTGCCGGTCACCACCTTACGCATGGTAAGAACTTGTAAGACTTCCATATTTGCTATATTGTGAGCATTTTACCACCACATCCCAGTAGTTCATAGGAACATTATTTTTGGATTTTGTTTCTTGTTTCTACTAATCATGATAGGATCCAGAATCAATTCATGGGCTTTGTACATCGTTGGCGATGTGCCAACACCTAAGCAAATACCACAGTTGTCACAAGAGGTGCACAAACATCCAGATGCGTATTATTAGGTTAATCTTTCCATACCCCCATTTAATGGCCGTTTTAGACCTTCTTTATATATTGAATGGGAGTTCAACATAAATAATATATTTGCTTCCCATAATTTGGCTGAACCTAAAAAATGTATGCTTAAGTTTGCTGGAGCGAGTATTGTCGGTTACACCCTGGTTATATACCTACTACTTGGGATGATTTGAAACTTTCCATACGATATATTTTTGTTCCCTCTTATTATACTCGTGACATGATTCAAAAGTTGCAACATTTAAAACAAGGTAGTGACACCATAATGAAATATTATGATGATTTACAAACTACCTTATTGCATTCCTCTTTAGAAGAAAGTGAAGAAGATTTTATGGATATATTTTGGGCATGATTAAACCGTGACATTCAGGAGATACTAATTCATGAAAAGTGTTATCCTATGGACTATTTGTTTCATCTTGCTTGAAAGATGAACAGGAGATATCAAGATGTGTTGCCCAGAAGACAAACAAGCGGAAGGTGCAAATCCCAAGAGTTGTGACGATTGTTCCTTCCACCGCTCTGCCTACTATGTCAACAAGATCCGTTGTTTTGAGCACTACATCACCTCCACCACATGACCTGTCGCCACCTAGAGTGCCTACATCATTTGAGTTGATCTTAAGAGGTAATGCCAAAGGTATTATACTTCCACCTCCACATGAGTATGATGGATGCCTTGTCAATTTAGATGCACCATGTGATGATCTGCCCACTACTTTGATCACACCACCTATTTTAGAGGACTATCTTGATGACTTGACTTTGCCATGTGATCAAAAAATGCAATAACAACAATTTTGAGTGGACCTATTGAATGAACTATTGATGAGAAATAACCATGTGAATTAGAAAATAAATCAGATTTGGATCAAATATGTTTTATTAGAGATGATGAAGTCTTATGTAGAACTTTGCATGCTAGTTTGTTGTATTCTATGATTTTGAATCCATCCATGTCTTTCTCACATGCGAGGAATAGAATATCTGAAATCTGGAGATCGGTGCCTCGAGCCATATGAATGTGGAGAAGAAAATCTTCGATCCACATGGCCGGGTCTGTAGTCCCTCTTATTGTTCAATATTCACGGGTTTAAACCCTTCGGGGAACTGGTGCCGTATTACTTCATCTGCGAAGCACATCAGGTGAGAGGCGCCCCTAAACCGGGCTACATCGCATCTGAGGTCGGCTGCCAACTCGGCCTAGCACTGCTCCAGAACTCTATCATTTTGGTTGCGCCAACTTGGTATCCGTTCCATCCAGTCGGGGAGTATTCTTTTGGTCCATAGATTGATCTTGTCTAACCTACTTTATAGCGGCGAGGTCGTGTCGTAGATCATATTCGTACTCCGGTTGTGTTGGATCTTTGCCTATGTGGCAAGGGGGAGCAGGTGGGTATTCAGCCTCTACAGCCGGCCTATCCCGTCCTCGAGGGTGCGGGCTGGAAAGCCTCGTCATCGAATTGTGGCAGCAGTTTGCGCTTAGGGTAGATTTTGGTTTGCCGCTCATAGTCGTACCCTTCTTCGACTACTAGGACTTTTGACCATCTGTTGTTGAGGTTGTCTTGTTCACTTTTATCTATTGATGATTCTTCTTCAAACTTCGTGCAGTGGCAATAAGTTGCCGTTTAAACCGCTCTTGGTCCGGTGGCTCCTCGGGGACGATGAAATTGATAGAGGCGAAGGTGTCCCGATGTTTCGAGGAGATAGCTATCGTTTCTGTGGGAGTCGACTTTGACGATCTGACTATGAACGTGCGAAGACATCGTGCCTTAGCAATCGCTAAACCAACTTCTGAAGGGTTATTGAGCACGCGGGAGCACGATCAACCTGACCACGAGGGTGTATTTCCTGCGAGCAAATGAAGAACAAGCAAGAAACTGAGATTGCAATCTGGATATTGCGAATATAAGAGGAAAGCTTTATAAATGAAGGTGGGGTTCTGTGATGTCTTGGTTTGGTCGTTGAACACAAACGAAGTACGCGAAGTTGCAGCTATGGCGAACTTTTAATCTAAACAAAACCCATAGTCTAAACGATGCCCTAAGGATTGTATATATGAAGGAAGAGGGGGAAATTTCGTGGCTCTTGGGGGAGGGGTCCGAAACCAACCCTATCTCTTGTTTACCGACACATACGGACTCTAAAAACAACATATACTACAGTATTTCCAAATTTCCCCCTCCTTTGCAATAAGGCTTCAAATCTGCAAGGTGAAAAGTGGGACTAACCCCAAAATCTGCAGGCAGCACAAGTTTATATGCATTATCATTTATTTTCGTTAACACCTTAAAAGGACCATCAGCACGTGGCATTATCTTTGATTTGTGCAAATTAGGAAATCTATCCTTACGCAAATGTAAACAAACAAGATCTCCAGGTGCAAACACAACATGTTTTCTACCTTTATCTGTAGCAAGTTTATATTTAGCATTCATACGCTCGATGTTTTCCTTAGTTAACTCATGCATTTTTAAGATCAATTCAGCATGTTGTTTAGCATCAAAATTAACCTTCTCCGAAGATGCAAGAGGCAACAAATCAATAGGTGCACGAGGTAGGAAACCATACACAATTCCAAAAGGGCACATCTTAGTAGTAGAATGCAGCAAACGATTATAAGCAAATTCAATATGAGGAAAGCATTCTTCCCATATTTTCTTATTATTCTTCAAAACAGCCCTAAGCATAGTAGACAATGTTCTATTGACTACTTCAGTTTGTCCATCAGTTTGGGGGGTGACAAGTAGTACTAAAAAGCAGTTTAGTCCCTAACTTAGCCCATAAACATCTCCAAAAGTGGCTAAGGAATTTAGTATCACGATCTGAAACAATAGTATTTGGCACACCATGCAAGCGAATAATTTCCCGAAAGAACAAATCAACAACATTAACAGCATCATCGCTTTTATGACATGGTATAAAGTGTGTCATTTTCAAAAATCTATCCACGACAACAAATATGCTATCCCTCCCCTTCTTTGTTCGAGGTAAACCTAAAACAAAGTCCATAGATATATCCTCCCAAGGAACACTAGGTACAGGCAAAGGAATATATAAACCATGAGGATTGAGTCGTGACTTAGCTTTTTGACATGTAGTGCAGCGAGCAACAAAACGCTAAACATCCCGTCTCATATTTGGCCAAAAGAAATGTGTAGCAAGTACGTCCTCCGTCTTATTCACGCCAAAGTATATTATGTCTTGTGTCAATAATTAATAAAGTGGCCGTATGCATCGTCCAGATGCAGAGGCCGGGGCTCGTCCTCCTTTTCTAAAAAAAGCATTCTTCCCACATTTTCTTGTTAATCTTCATAACAGCCCTAAGCATAGTAGACAATGTTGTATTGACTACTTCAGTTTGTCCATCAGTTCGGGGGTGAAAAGTAGTACTAAAAAGCAGTTTAGTCCCCAACTTAGCCCATAAACATCTCCAAAAGTGGCTAAGAAATTTAGTATCATGGTGAGAAATAATAGTATTTGACACACCATGCAAGCGAATAAATTCACGAAAGAACAAATTAGCAACATCATCACTTTTATGACATGATATAAAGTGTGCCATTTTTTAAAATCTATCCATGAAAAAATATATGCTATCCCTTCCCTTCTTTGTTTAAGGTAATCCTAAAACAAAATCCATAGATATATCCTCCCAAGGAACACTAGGTATAGGCAAAGGCATATATAAACCATGAGGATTGAGTCGTGACTTAGCTTTTTGACATGTAGTGCAGCGAGCAACAAAACGCTCAACATCCTGTCTCATCTTTGGCCAAAAGAAATGTGTTGCAAGTATATCCTCCGTCTTCTTCACGCTGAAGTGTCTCGTTAATTATCCTCCATGCGCCTCCTGCAACAACAAAAGACGAACGGAGCTAGCTAGACTGCATAGCTTGTTAGCACGAAACACAAATCCATCGTTAACAACGAACTTGTTCCATGTTCTCCCTTCTTTACAATTCTGCAATACATCTTTAAATTCAGCATCATGCACATATTGATCTTTGATGGTCTCCAAACCAAATATTTTAAAGTCAAGTTGTGAAAGCACAGTATAGCAATGAGACAATGCATAAACAATAACATTTTCTTTACTCTTCTTGTGTTTGATAACATAAGGAAAAGTCTCAATGAATTCAACCCATTTAGCATGTCTATGGTTCAATTTTGCTTGACTTTTAATGTGTTTCAAAGATTCATGATCAGAATGTATAACAAATTCTTTAAGCCATAAATATTGTTGCCATGTTTCTAAGGTCCGAACAAGAGCATATAATTATTGATCATAAGTATAATAGTTCAGACAAGGCCCACTCAATTTTTCAGAAAAGTATGCAACAGGTTTGCCATCTTGTAATAACACACCTCCTAATCAAATTCCACTAGCATCACATTCAAGATCAAAAGTCTTATTAAAATCAGGAAGTTGGAGAAAAGGAGCATGTGTCAACTTATCTTTCAATACCATGAAGGCTTCTTCCTATGCGATACCCAAACAAAAGGCACATCCTTCTTTGTAAGCTCATTGAGAGGTGCAGCGATGGTGTTAAAATCTCTCACAAAACGCCTATAGAAACCAGCGAGTCCAAGAAAACTCCTCACTTGTGTGACCATTTTGGGCTGCGACCAACTCTCAATAGCTATAATGTTGGCTTTATCAACTTCAATTCCCTATGGAGTAAAAACATAACCAAGAAAAGATACTCGGCCGGTGCAAAAGGTGCACTTCCCAAGGTTACCAAACAAACATGCATCACGTAGAGCAATAAAAACAACACGTAAATGTTCCAAATGTTCTTCCAAAGATCTGCTATAAATCAGTATATCATCAAAGTAAACTACCACAAATCATCAAATGAAAGCACGTAAAACTTTGTTCATTAATCTCATGAAAGTACTAGGTGCATTAGTTAACTCAAAAGGCATGACTAACTACTCATATAATCCAAACTTAGTTTTAAATGTTGTTTTCCATTCATCTCCAAATTTTATATGAATTTGATGGTATCCACTGCGCAAATGAACTTTGGAGAATATTGTAGAGCCACACAATTCATCAAGCATATCATCTAGCCAGGAATAGGATGGCGATAACGAATAGTAATATTATTAATGCCTATACAATCAACACACATACGCGATGTACCATCCTTTTTCGGCACTAGTATGACAGGAAGAGCACAAGGACTAAGAGATTCGCGTATATAACCTTTGTCGAGCAGCTCCTTTACTTGACGCATAGTCTCCTTCGTTTCCTCTAGATTGGTACGGTATGGTGCACGGTTGGGTAGCGATGCACCGGGAATTAAGTCAATTTGATGCTCAATCCCTCGAATAGGTGGTAATCCCGGTGGCACATCTTGTGGAATGACGTCAATGAACTCCTGCAAAATTTTAGTGACAGCAGGAGGCAAAGAGGAAGGTACATCCTCGAAAGAAAATAATGCCTCTTTGCACAAAAGCATAGCAAACAGATCTGCTGAAATATAGATAATCAAGATCAGATTTGGTGGCAAGTAAACATACATTTTCCATTTAATTTCAGAAGCAACACTCGATGGTTTATTATTAGGCTTCATTTGTTGCTCAAATTCTTTTGCCACAATCTGATTTTCACTCTTATTTTTCTCCTGTTTTGCTTTATTAGCTCTATTAATATCATCTTTCAAAATGGAATCAGGAGTCATAGGAAGCAAAGTAATATTTTTATCCTTAGGAACAAGATTATACTGATTGTTTCTACCATGGCGTACAGAATTTTTATCAAATTGCCATGGTCTACCAAGTAATAAGGAACATGCTTGCATAGGTACCACATCAACAAAATCAACATATGTAGAGATAGTAAAATGCACACGGACAGTACGTGTTACCTTAACCTTGCCACTGTTGTTGAACCATTGGATGTAGTAAGGATGTGGATGTGGTCTTGTGGTGAGAGATAGCTTCTCCACCATCTCCATGCTAGCCAAGTTGTTGCAGCTCCCTCCATCTATGATTACGCGAACAAAATGTTCCTTCACAACTCCCTTTGTATGGAACAAATTATGCCTCTGATTTTGCTCAGCTTGTGTGACCTATGCACTCAAAACAAATTGAGCAACTAAACATTCATACCTGTGAGCATCTTCAGGAGCCATGTATTGCGTCTAATGAATAGAATCATCTCCACCGTGTTCTTTACTTGTAATAAGAGCCAAAGTCTCGTCATCATAGTCACTAGCGGACTCATACACACCATCCTCAGTAGCAGTCATCACACGCTTAGATGGGCATTCTCTCACATAATGACCTCCACCCTTGCAACGACGACAAATAATATCATGTGTTTGCCCTGTTGATGCCATGGATGAAGAAGAGCTCTGTGCGGAACCGGAAGGTGTACTCCTGGCAGATGGTGGTGGTGGTGCCTGCTTCCTTGTATCACGGCTGGAGGTGGCAGCTGATGGAGGTGTCGGTGTTGTAGAATGTGTGGAAGTAGAGGATGCACGCGGTGTCCATGATGAAGGTCGACCTGCAGAAAAGTTAGTTCGTGCCAATGCCTATCGATCCTGCACTTCACGTTCAGCTTTACAAGCAAGATGGAATAAACGAGTGATATTATTATACTCCTTATACTCTAGAATGGTTTGAATCTCTTTATTTAATCCACCCATAAAACGTGCAAGCATAGCTTCATTCTCCTCAACAATACCACATCTAATCATGCCAGTTTGTAATTCCTGATAATATTCTTCTACATAATTTTTGCCTTGCCTTAAGGGCTACAATTTTTGAGATAATTCACGGTGATAATATGGTGGAACCCAACGAGTACGCATAGCAGTTTTCAAAGCAGCCCAAGTAGCTGGAATAGGATATAATCTACAATGTTTAGACCACCAAACACATGCAAAACTAGTGAAAGAACAAAAAGCCGCATGAACACGTCTCTCCTCAGGATATTGTAAACATGTAAAACGTTGTTTAGTTCTAATTCCCAAGTAAGATATATATCAGGAACATATCTACCCTCAAATGGTGGAATATTCAATTATAGTTTAGGAAGATGGTCAAGATCGATCTCGTACCTCAGGTGGTGGTGCAGCTAATGTAGGGTGGAACCCTATGCGGCCGATCTTTCACGAAAGGAGCGAATCCCGCGATGAACACGAAGAACACGAGGGGAAAACACAAGGGGAGTCACGAGGGAAACACACAAGAAATCACTCAACCAACAAGAATAGATCACACATGCGCTAGATCCTCGAAACACAAGGGGAGATACACGATCCAAAGTCAACAAGGGACGATACAAGAGGTAACCGGTTCTTCTCCGTGAGGAGGTCTTGATGATGGTCTTCTACGTAAAGGAGGTCTTGAATCCAACGTGGATCTTCTCCGAAGAGGGGCCGCGGTCTCTCTCATGGAGTAGATCCGTATGGATGAACAAAGCTCTATCTCAAGTATGAGCTAAACCAATGCTAACCCTAACTAGGAGGAGGGGGTGTCCTATTTATAGTCATAGTACAAATGGGGGCGAAGTGAAGGGGTACATGGGCCTCAGCCCGCAACTGGACACAACCAGGGACCGGACGTCCGCTGGGCACCGGACGTCCGGTGGTTCCAGGGGGACCGGTCATCTGCTAGCGCCGGACGTCCGCTGAAAGTGTTTTGTGGTGACGACACCGGACGTCCGGAAGTCTCGGACTTCCGTTAATATTGCCAGACGTCCTTTGTGGGGTCGGACGTCCGCTCACTGGGAGGTCTGTAGCTGGCGTAGGCTGGTCTTCAGGCGCCAGTCGTCCGCCAAGGGCCGGACGTCCGCTCGCTGTGAGAGGCCGGTCGTCTGGAGTCGTTCGGACGTCCGCTCGCTGGAGCTTCTTCGGTAGTTCCTTGTACTTGGTGTCCTCGCCGTCTTGTCCATGGTCTTCCTCTTTATTCCTGGTCATGCATAGCACATATATTTTAGGTAGTAGCCATGTCTCACATGTGGAAAGTGATGGATCGAAGAGGAGTGAGTTCACCTTGTGTCCAATGGTGTATGTTCAAGGTCTCGTTATATGTCCTCTTGGGGCTTGGAGAGTAGTCAGAGTGTACATGGGGATGGACGTGGGATGCTCCGTATCATCTCCTCCCCTTTGGGAAAGATCCGACCTTGGATCATGATCCTCATCACCATGGAAACGTTTGTCGTAGACGAACTTGTAGTTGGACGGAGTTGAAAACATGGCGCAGTCCAAGTACTCCAAGGTGTCTCCGGTATGTGGTACATGCAAAATGAGCAAACACAAAGTACACTTGGGAATACGATGGTTAGTGCACACAAAGTGTCCATCATAGAAGAATGAGTCCGTGAGGCAAGATTGTTCGTGACAAAGCGCATGAAGCTTAATAAGATGATATAGAAGGATATGCAAAGCATTCATGGGAGCAAAAGCATTCATTGTGCACACAAATATGTTGTGAATATGATCAATGCAACCACGGTGCAAAATGATGTCATAGTGAGACGGCTTATCAATAGCATGAATATGGCAATGGATGCTCAATATGATTATGTTATCATGCAATTGATGATAGGCAATGTGATCATGATGTATGAATATGCCATCAAGGAATATCACAACAAATTTGCTAAGGAAATGCACAAGCTCATACATCATGGATGATATGGGAATAGATGTAACAAGACAAGCATAATTTGAGTCAATCCATGCATAGGGTGCAAACTTGTGGTGAGTATGATATGTCCATCGAGCATGACATGAGGAAGCACAATCAACGAATATGTATGTGTTGGTGCGATGTGTCAAAGGAGTGTTGATGTACCAATGCTCGATGTCGTGGCATGAGTGGAGTCCCGGAGGTACATCCAATAAGTCCGAGCGCTCCTCAATGTGAAGGTCCATAGAGTCAATCTTCAATGCCGGTCCTCCCTCCAATAGATGTATCATGTAGACAAGAAGAAGGAGACAACAATGAAAGAATGACCCATCCAACGCGTATTTGAGGATGGCTCAAAGGGAAGGAATTCACCTTTACGAGAATGTCGAAAATGTTGGTGTTGTGCATCGTGTACGCCTTCACATGACCAAAGTTTCTCGTGATGGTGTCGCCTTGTGAATCCTTCAAAATGAAAGAACATGGCAAACACTCGGAAAAACAAATGAGGTTAGCGTAAATGCAAAACCTATCATTCGTGTGGTAAGATACCCAACAAGTGTATGCATCATGCTCATCATAAGAAAGGACAAGGGAGCATTTCATAGTATGGAGGCATATGATGCGATAACAACCAAGTACAATAGGCTTAATCAAGCAATCATGCATCACAAGTAATATGTCCAAATATCCAAGATCAATAAACATAGCATTGGTGCACTCACTATAATGGCATATGAGATGTGCAACTAATGGAGACAAGAGACAATGATCAAGATATATCATGTGAGAGGCATAAACATATACGTCATCAACCCAAGAAAGCGAGTAAGAGTGGAACATGGGTGATGCAACCAAGCAAGTAATCATAGTGGTCAAGTCAAGCAAGCTAGTAGTGCGAAGATGCAACATACTAGAAGGAATCATGGCAAACATGTCATGGGTGCAAATAGTGTGCATGAATAATTCACATGACATAGAACAAGCATCAAAGCAAGATAGGATGAAAGTATCATAAATGTATTGGCTAGAGGCCATATGTAAATAGCAATGGGACATAATGACTCTCCCAACAAAAGAAACAACAATAGCATGAGGCACATGATAAACATGGCTATAGCAACCAGGATCTCCACCAAGCATGCAAATACCATAGGAGTAGCATAATGGTGAATCATGGGTAGATGCAAGTAAGGGTCACAATTGCATGGCAAAGGCATAGAAGCAAGCATAACATGCAAAGTGAACACGGGAAAATGAGCATAAGGTGACAAATGGTAAATAGCCCATAGCTGTGTGAGAGCCAAGTAAAAGAGATGCGCGTAGTCCTTGTGCGGAGGGAATGGTGGGAAGGATAATCCACGGGATCCCAAATCATCGTTGCTCTTAAGAGCTCGTTTCGTCAACTCTTGGGATTGAGAGGTTGACGAGTATACGTGAGTACCTACACAAAACAAAGACAAAGGGAAAATTGTGTGTGCGTGGTAGATGTACACATCATCCATCATGATGCGCACGTGCTTGTGTTTGTTAGCACAAAAAATCCAGTGCTCAAATAAATGAGGTGCGTGATATAGAAACATGTCATCCATCATGATAGGTTTGTTGTTATGTATAGCATGATGGAGACTCAAAGGATGTAATGCATCACTAGTGAAATCTAGAGCATTGCTATTCATGGAATGCATGTGGTGCACACAATTATGGGAATCATGCAAAGTATGGAGTGCAACAAAATCTCCCAATATGTATGAGGAAACTATGGGGCTCTCCTCATGAGCATTAATGGAAACATCACATGGAGAATATTGACAACATCCAAAACAAAGAATATTTGGAACAATGTGATCATGGCATGGCATACTAGATGAATTGCGCAAATCATGTAAAGGAAGCATGGCAATATCATCACATGAAAAACAAAAGCCAATGACCATCATATCGTCATCTATGCCATAAGTGTGAATGGGATTTATCTTAATGGGGCATGCATAGTTACTATGTTGAGATTGAAATGATGCAATATGGGAGATCTCACTCATAGCATATGACAAGTTCGAAGCGTTGTCGAACATGATGTGACCAAAAGAATTTTCACAAGATATCCTATGGAGCATAGCATCACAACTAGGCAATTCAACATGCTCATCATCATATTCATCATAAATTGGTAAGTCATGACATGAGGACATCGCACTAGCATGAAGCATGGGAATAGGTGGATCAACATCATGCAAGCAATCATTGGTGAGATAGTCCGCTAGTGGGACAAGAGAAGCACCATCACCTATGTTACCTTTGGAGCATCGCTCATGTGTTGTAGGTGAGGTGTCGAAGACCAAGTCGTGGTCAACTTCATCTTGATGGAACCATGTGGGGGGTGCATCATCATCCACCATGGCCATCGTTGTCTCCATTGGAGGTATGGACTCGTCGAGGATAGGCATGTCATCATGTAGGAGACCTAGCACCAAAGAAAACACACTCGGAGTAGAGGTTAAGTCGTTAGAAATCATAGTGGCCTCACATGCCGTGTCAACTACCTCACTCAATAAGTGTTGTGGCTCACTCACTCCTGGTATGATGCTCTCACTCATATGGTTGGTGGAGTCACTCAAATGGCTCTCAACCTCACATAGGATGTGTGGGATGCTCTCATGTGTGGGGCTAGTGGTGGTCACACTCGTCGTCTCATAGGAAATGCACTCAATGTCATATATGGTGGAGTCACTAATGTCACTCATGTGGTGGTGGCTCTCCTCACATGGGAATTGGGACATCTCGTGATATGTGGGTGTCGGAGATGTATATGTGCAAACGTCTCCATGCTCAACTCCTATCGCCACCTTGGTTGAAGGGATAATCCCATGCTCAACCTTCTTGTCACCGTCTTGTTGTTTGAGGGCCATATGATGTGGCACCTCGTAGCTCGTCTCCATGACCGAAGGGAATTTCCCATGCTCGGCCATCTTCTTTGAGGGGCTTCCAAAGATGGAAGTGTTGCCCTTGCTCGTAGGTGGTCGCCTTGTTGTTGAAAATTTCGATGTAGGCGAACTCACGAGAAGTAGGCGAAGATGCAATAGATGAAGATGCCTTGATAGCACTTGGCGAAGATGCCGAAGTGGTGGTGGTAGCCGTAGCTCCGTCTTGGTGGTGCTCGTCTCGCGATTTTCGCTTGTGCTCTTGAAGCTTGGCCTTGTCGTGAAGTAGAGCTTGTTGGGACTTGTGCATTTGCGCTTGTTGAGCATATTCATGTTGATGATGTCATTGTCGTGCTTGAGCTCATAGTAGATGTCGTTCATCGTCGTCATGCACATGATGCTTGGACGTGACTTGCCCTTCATGACGATGTGGATCACGAACGTGATGGTGGTCGCCATGGAGATGTGGACGTGGACGACTTGCGCTTGCATCGCTTGGGCGCTCCGAAGATGATCGATTTGGTCGCCGCTGCCTTGAAGATGACGAATTGGAAGTAGACTTGATCAAGGCCCGAATCTCCTCCATCCTTGCATATTGCTCCTCCTTTTGTGCGGAAAGCTTGTTGTCTATGTAGTCCCTTTCCTTGCTTCGGAATGATGAATGTCGATGGAGAGGTTCTCGATGCGCTCTCGCAATCTTGATTGTGCGCCTTGCATTTGTCGTTGTAGATCAAAGATGGACACTTTGGTGATGTAGTGTTTCACGCCATCGTTGTTGTCAAAGACCGGAGATGAAATGCCTTGCCTATCCATCACAAGACTCGAGCAAATATGAGTGCCACAGACCCTGGGGTCTGGATCGAGGACTTCACCCTCCATATTCACATGGCTCGTGGAGACGATCTCCACGCCATCAAATACTTACCCCTCAAGCTCAAAGGACTAGCTCGACACTGGCTGAAAAGCCTCCCCAAAAATTCAATTGGAAGTTGGGAGGAGCTCGAGGATGCTTTCCGGACTAACTTTCAAGGGACTTATGTCCGACCCCTTGACGCCGATGATTTGAGTCATATAATTCAACAGCCCGGAGAGTCAGCCCGAAAGCTTTGGAATAGGTTTCTCACTAAGAAGAACCAAATTGTCGACTGTCCGGACGCTGAAGCCCTAGCAGCTTTCAAGCACAGCGTTCGAGACGAATGGCTTGCTAGACACCTTGGCCAAGAAAAGCCGAGAACAATGGCAGCCCTAACAAGCCTCATGACCCGCTTTTGCGCGGGCGAGGACAGCTGGTTAGCTCGCAGCAGCACCAGCGACCCAAGCACATCCAAGGTCCGGGACGGCAATGGAAAACCGCGACGCAGAAAAAACAAACGCCGGAATAAAGAAGACATCCCAGAAAACACGGCGGTAAATGCCGGATTTAGCGGCTCTCGACCGGGTCAGCGGAAAAAGCCCTCTAAAGGAAACAGAGATGAACCGACCGGCCTAAACAAAATTCTAGACAAACTATGTCAGATCCACGGCACCCCCGGCAAGCCTGCAAATCATACCCACAGAGATTGCTGGGTCTTCAAGCAGGCTGGCAAGCTAAACACCGAACACAAGGGGGAGGACACTCCGAGCGAGGACGAGGATACGCCTCGCCAGCAAGACACTAGGGGACAGAAAAAATTCCCGCCAGCAGTCAAAACAGTAAATGTTATCCACGTGACAAAGAGGAGAGGCAAATACGCACTCCAAAATACACGAGCCATAGAGCCCGTCACTCATGAGTCTTGCCACTGGTCGGCCTGCCCGATCACTTTCGATTGCAGGGATCACCTAATAGGTATCCGACAGGAAGGATCACCCGCCTTGGTGCTGGACCCAATAGTAAATGGATACCACCTTACGTGAGTCCTTATGGACGGGGGCAGTAGTCTAAATCTGATATACCAGGACACTGTCTGCAAAATGGGGATAAACCCAACAAACATCAGCCACAATAATACTACCTTCAAGGGAGTAAACCAGGCACAGAGGCTCGCTGCACGGGCTCTCTAGTACTAGAGGTTTTGTTCGGCTCGCCCGACAACCTCCGAAACGAAAGGTTAACCTTCGACATTGCTCCATTCCGAAGTGGCTATCAAGCACTACTCGGACGAGAGGCTTGCACCCGTTTCAATGCAATACCGCATTACGCTTTACTCCAACTTAAAATGCCCGGTCCGCTCGGCACCATCACAGTACATGGAAATGTTGAGCGTTCGTTCCGAGCAGAAGAACGCACGGCTACTTTAACAGTCGAACACTAGACGGCCTCACCATCAGAGATGATGACCGGTCGTTAGGACTGCGGACACAGTTAGACGAGTCCGGCCAATCATCGGATAGATATTGGTTCGATGGTTACACCCGTATAGACGGTACCAGGGGCTTCGCCGCAATAATTTGGCTCATCTTTACCCATCTCGACTTTTTCATGGTTTATTTATAATAACCAAAATTTTGCACAACAACTTTTCACTAAGCACCTCTCTTTTACAGATGACGATCGTGCTACACCCGTCCAGGATACGGCACAACAGAGACACAGGCGCAGACGTGCAGCAGGGACCCGTACAAAGGTTTCTCTTTAGATTAAGACCCTGCGTAAACCTTTTTTACTGTCTTTTGTTGTTCACATCCTCCGGATTCTCAATACAACCGAGAAGGATGCTGACGTCTTGGCATGTGGCCACGTCAGAATATTGCTCGTACCTGGACACTATGGGCTCATTATCCAAGGGCATCACCTAAGCCCAGTATATGTTTCAAAGACCTAACACCTTAGGGAGTGTTCGGCGTCGCGAGTTAGGCCTTATATGCCTCAGCTCCGAATCATATCGTTGGTCAAATCTTGGGTTTGCCTGGCTCCTGTGTTTTGCTACCTTACATTCCGCTCTATCGGCTAAGGTGGTACCAGGAGAACTACTGCGATTGTGCCCTGGCTAGCCCGGACGAGCACCTCAGTAGAGAAAGCCGAAAACTGACTGTCATGATAAAGTGAGAGACTGGTCAACCACTCGATGACTTATCGGAATCTTCGGGATTCCTCCGCATTAACGAAGGACCGTTTCCCGGCCAGGCATGACCGCGCCCCGTATTCGGATGAGCGCGGAGCCACCAGGGGCTATATAGTAGCCCCACTGTCAAACTCCTATGGCTAAGTGAAAGTGTTAAAGCAATATAGTCCGATTGCCTAGTTCACTTTTCTATCACCTCCTTAATGGACCAAGACGTTGGATAAAGTGTGAACACCCGTCTTCTGCGAACACCCCTGCATTATATGTGTGGGGGCTGAAGCTGATGACTGCAAACTTTCAGGTTATATAAACATATACATAAATGACCGCACAGGAGGCATCATAACACTTTTAGGAAAAAATATAAAAATAGCCTTTATATAATTCAGTAAAACATTGTTTTTCAATGTGAATACATGTAATTAGAACATAATATTCTTCGAGCACTGCGCTTCTATTTAACGAGCACAGTCAAGGACCTCATCAAAATAGTGATCGGCAGCTACTCGGCTAATTGCCGAACTAGGGGCTGCAATTGCGGTGGCGTCCATCTCCGTCCAGTGTGTTTTGACACGGGCAAGCGCCATCCACGCACCCTCGATGCACGTCGACCTCTTCATAGCATCGATGCGCGACACAACACCAAGGAACTGCTGCACCAAACTGAAGTAACTGTTCGGCCTTGGCCCTGCCGGCCACAGGTGATCCACAACAGACCTCATGGAGAGTTCGGACAACCTATGCAGCTCGGCCCATTCGTCCATCCGCTCATTCAGAGGAAGCGGACGTGCTGGACCATTAAATTGGGACCAGAACAGCTTCTCCACTTCGCGATCTCTTTGATCTTTGAAAAACTCGGCCACATCAGCAGCACTCGCTGCCAAATCCAGATAGGCGTCTGCAGAACTCCACAGCTGGTCCAGAGGAGCATACTTAGGATCTACGAACTTCATCCGCAGCATAAAGGGCTTCCCAGCCGCGATATCCCCGGCGTGACGCAGCTCCTCCTTCATCGCTCTAATTGTAGAGCGTGATTCCTTGGCTGCTACCATGGCCTTCTCCAGCTCCGTAGCCCTTGCTTGGCTTTCCTTCTCAAGAAGTCGGTATCGGTCGGCGGCATCACTTAACTCAATGGCCATCTTGGCCATCTTCTCCTTACTTTGGCAATGGGCAGCTTGTTCGGCCCTCAGCTCTTCAGCCGCCTTTAGATCGACCGCATCACTATTCCTGGCTTGCTTTTTGGCTCGGGCAAGTTCTGCCCGAAGGGTCTCCACTGCCACAGCTCCATCTGCATTTCTGAAAGTGCAACTATCCCTAGGTGGTTTTGGTAATTCATAACAACATATAGCTCATTGAGCTAATGCTATTCCAAGACAAATATTTCAGGAAAGCTCAATGAATGGCATGGCATGGATGATGAAAGTGGATCCTCAAAATATTAAGGACAAAGGATTGGCTCAAGCTCAAAAGCTCAAGACTCTACATTTTACATTTTAGTGATCCAAGATCACATTGAGTCTATAGGAAAAGCCAATACTATCAAGGAGGGATGAGGTGTTGCTTAATGAGCCTCTTGCTTCATGTGCTTAGTGATATGCTCCAAAACCCTCAACAACTTTCTCACATCCACATATGACCTAAACCTAAAGTCCAACTCGGCCCCACCGATTCTTTCTATCCGGCGCCACCGAGTTCAAATGTCATAGCCACTGCCACAAACCCTAGGCAAATCGGTTTCACCGATTGGGATCTCGGTCTCACCGAGATGGGATTGTAATCTCTCTGTTTCCCTTCGTAACGTTTCGGTCTAACCGAAGTGAGCGATCGGTCCCACCGAGATTGCAATGTAAACTCTCTGTTTCCCTTTCGTAACATTTCGGTCTCACCGAGAAGAGCGAATCGGTCCCACCGAGTTTACCTGACCAACTCTCTGGTTAGCTAATTACCAAAATCGGTCTCACCAAGTTTGTGTAATCGGTCTCACCGAGATTACGTTATGCCCTAACCCAAACTATATCGGTCCTACCGAGTTGCATTTCGGTCCCATCGAAAACCCTAACGGTCACTCGGTTTACTGAATCGGTCCGACCGAGTTTGTTGATTCGGTCCCACCGAGTTTGGTAAATTGTGTGTAACGGTTAGATTTTGTGTGGAGGCTATATATACCCCTCCACCTCCTCTTCATTCGTGGAGAGAGCCATCGAACAAACCTACACATCCAACTTACCAGCCTCGAGAGAGAACCACCTACTCATGTCTTGAGGCCAAGATATTCCATTCCTACCACATGAATCTTGATCTCTAGCCTTCCCAAGTTGCTTTCCACTCAAATCTTCTTTCCACCAAAATCAAAATCCTGTGAGAGAGAGTTGAGTGCTGGGGAGACTATCATTTGAAGCACAAGAGCAAGGAGTTCATCATCAACACACCAATTGTTAATTCTTGGAGAGTGGTGTCTCCTAGATTGGCTAGGTGTCACTTGGGAGCCTCCGACAAGATTGTGGAGTTGAACCAAGGAGTTTGTAAGGGCAAGGAGATCGCCTACTTCGTGAAGATCTACCGCTAGTGATGCAAGTCCTTCGTGGGCGACGGCCATGGTGGGATAGACAAGGTTGCTTCTTCGTGGACTCTTCATGGGTGGAGCCCTCCGTGGACTCGCGCAACCGTTACCCTTCGAGGGTTGAAGTCTCCATCAACGTGGATGTACAATAGCACCACCTATCGGAACCACGACAAAAACATCCGTGTCTCCAATTGCGTTTCAATCCTCCAAAACCCTTCCCTTTACATTCTTGCAAGTTGCATGCTTTAAATTCCGCTGCTCATATACTCTTTGCATGCTTGCTTGAATTGTGTGAAGATTGCTTGACTTGTACAAAGATAGCTAAAATCTGCCAAAGTCTAAAATTGGGAAAAGGTTAAGTTTTTAATTGGTCAAGTAGTCTAATCACCCCCCTCTAGACATACTTCAAGGTCATACAAGTGGTATCAGAGCTTTGGTCTCCATTTGCTTTGATTTCCATAGCTTTTGGTGGTCATAGCCTTGGTTTCACAACCTAGGAGAGTATGGCGTCTAGCAAGGGAAATTATCACCGTAGAGGTCCTTACTTTGATGGCACTAATTTTGGTAGTTGGAAGCATAAGATGAAAATGCATATTCTCGGACATAACCCCGCCATTTCGGCTATTGTGTGTATTGGCTTGCAAGGTGAATTCTTTGATGGGAGAGAACCGAACCGTGAAGCTAGCACGAAATAGTTGAAGATGCTGCAATACAATGCTCAAGCTTGTGATATCCTCTTCAATGGCTTGTGCCCCAAAGAATCCAACAAAATCAGCCGTCTTGAGAATGCAAAGGAAATTTGGGATACTTTGATTGATATGCATGAAGGTACCGACTCCGTCAAGGAATTCAAGTTGGATGTGCTCCAAAGTCAGCTTGACAAGTTCAAAATGAAGGATGGTGAAGGTGTCGCTGAAATGTACTCTAGGCTTGCTCTTATCACAAATGAGATTGCCAGCTTAGGAAGTGAAGAGATGACTGGCAGATTCATCATCAAGAAGATCCTAAGAGCATTGGATGGAAAATATGATACCGTGTGCACATTGATCCAAATGATGCCAAATTACAAAGATCTCAAGCCAACAGAAGTCATTGGAAGAATTGTTGCTCATGAGATGTCACTCAAGGATAAGGAGGAACTTCACAACAAGTCAAGTGGGCTTACAAAGCCTCATGTGAAGCCCCCACATCATCAAGTGAGAAACAAACCTTCAATGAAGAATTGAGCTTAATGGTGAAGAACTTCAACAAATTCTACAAGAGTAGAAGCAAAGAAAGAAGCTCTAAGTCAAGGTCCTACAATGACAAAAGATCTTCTAGTCGAGAGCTCAATTGCTACAATTGTGGGAGACCCGGACACTATTCCAATGAGTGTATGGCACCCTACAAAAGAAGAGAAGATTCTCCAAAAAGAAGAAGTAGAAGAGAAGAATCACCACCAAGAGAGAGAAAGAGTAGAGATGATCGTTTTGAACGAAAACCCTCACGAAGAAGCAAGGATTCAGAAAGGAAGGACAAGTCATCAAGGAACTACACAAAACAAAGACATCAAGCTCATGTTGGTGAATGGGTATCCGGCTCCGACTCTGACAATCACTCCGAGAGAAGCTATCACTCCGACTCCGAATATACTCAGGATGAAGGTGTTGCCGGTGTAGCACTTGTGTCAACCAACTCCTACGACATATTTGACTCACCAAATGAAGGAATTGGAAGATGCTTCATGGCCAAAGGTCCTAAGGTAACACACCCCGAGTATGTTGATTTCAACAGTGATGAACATGACTTGTTTGGTGATGATGATTTACTTGTTGACAACTCTAGTGATGAATACTATGATGAAACGTCAATTAATCATGCTAATCAAGATGAAACGAATGACAATGATAAGGAGAAGATTGAGCTTCTAACTAAAGAACTAAACACTCTTAAGTTAGCTCATGAAACTATCTTCGAAGATCATTGAGAACTTTTAAGGGCTCATGAGAAGTTACGCTTTGAAAAGGTCAATCTTGAGCAAGAGCATGAGTTCCTAAAGGCAATCAATGATGATCTCCGTAAGAAAAGTTCTTCTTACATTGCCAAGCGTTTACTCTTATCTACTTACATGCCTCAAGTCAAGTCTAGTAACAAGAACAAGAAAGATTCTTCCTCTAGTAGTAACAATAACTATGCTAAATCCAATATTGTTGCTTCTAGTAGTTCTCTTGATTCCACTAATGATTCTCTTAGCCATGTTACACTTGAGCAAGAAAATAGCTTATTGAAGGGAATTATAGAGAAAGGTGTATACAAGAGCCTTGCCGGGAGTAAGCAATTCGAGGAAATTGTACGCAAGCAAGGAAGACACCGGAAGAATCAAGGTGTTGGTTTTCAATGAAAGTTCAATGCCAATGGAGTTGAGTGGGAAGAAGATCAATACCCCAAGACGAAGTTTGTTCCACAACAAGAGAAGTATGATCCTACTTCCTTCAAGGTAACACAAGCACAAGATGATCTTCCACCACAAGACCACAAGAACAAAGGCAAGGACAAGCTTCAAGAGGAGATTGATGCATATGAAGAAGCACCTAAGGCCTTGGTCAAGTGGGTTCCCAAGACTACGTCAAGTTCTACTTCATCAAGTACAACTACAACACCAAGGATTCACATCAAGATGATGTGGATCCCTAAGAAGAAGAACTAGAGTGTTCTTGAGGGTGACTCCGCCAATATTCTTCACTCATATCATTTTGGCAAGGAAAAGTGCAATCATCTTCCATATCTTGCACTAGTTCAAGGAGTCACAAACCCTCATGTTGGTAAGGCAAGGGACAAGGTAACCTAATGTTTTCATGGCCATCATTTTGTGTGTGCATCACTCTATGTCTATGGATATTCTTGTTTGTTCCTTGTGGGACTAACCCATGTAGGTATTGAAAGTGCAACTCACTCCAAAGGATTGCTCCAAAAGATCTACATCAACATTGAGCATCCACATCTTCAACACCTACATGAAGTCATCATCGACAAAACCCAAGGTTAGTTCATCCCTCTAAGGGGGATCTCACATCTAGGGGGAGCTTAACTCTAAGAATTGAGTCAAAGAAACTCTAATGATGTGAACACATAAATGCTTTATGTAAAAGTGGTAACCCCACTTGATCTTAAACGATGAGTATGACCTATGTACAAATGTTCTCATTTGACTCCTAAGTCAATATACTCATATATAGATGACCTAGTCATCGCAAATTGTTTGATAGATGCTAGAATTGTTTGTGCATGCTTTGTCACATATTTCATTTGTCATTTTATTGTGTGAGCATGTTGGTTGCATATTTTACTCATTCGAGGACATCCACTTGTTGTTTTGATTGATTGGTTTCTTTTCTTTGGCCAAGTGGATGGACAAGAATGCCTAAGAAGCTTCTCTAGCTATCTATGGTTTACTCGTCTCAAACTCTATTCATGCTAAATCACAAAATTTGATCAAGTCAGATTCAAACCACTCTGTGTGAGGAGCACTCGGAGTCCCCGATTCGTCATAGACTTAAACTTCCAAAACTTCTTTGTGCTTTTCGGTCTGACCGATTCCTCCATTTCGGTCATACCGAGATCACTAAGTCGATCTAGGTTTTCATCTCGGTGCAACTGATTTGAACTATTTGGTCACACCGAGTTGTAATAACTGTCAACAGTTATGCATGTCAGTGCCACCGAGTTGTTCCACTCGGTCACACCGACAGTGTCGTGCTATATATTCTCACGGGCAATTTTTTGGAAAACTTCCTCCAAACCTCTTCGCCCGTGCATAGCTCGCTCTGCCTTCTAGGTCTCCGGATCGTCGACTTTGTCGCCAGCCGCCTCCTGTCGCTGGTCTCCGCCGCCGTCAACGGATTTCATCTCCGCCGTTGACGACGTAGCGAGTTCATCGCCGAACTAGGGTATGAACTCGATCACAGTGCTATCCTCGTCTGATTCCTAGCACATTGTGTTCATTGTGATTCTTGCCACGATTGAAACACCTCTATCCAGTCAAAACAATCCTTACAATAGATGCGATTTGAAAATTTAGGGTTAGGTTTCTGCCGAAACCAGCTCGGACCCACCGAGTTGAAGAACACGGTCCCACCGACTCGGCTAACGCCATTGCACTTGTAACTCTCGGTTTGACCGAGAATTGCAAATCGGTGTGACCAATTTTAGAACTTTGTGAAACCCTAGCAGTCTCGGTGCCACCGAACTGTGACTCGGTCTGACCGAGTTCACTAGTTTAGGTTCCAAAACTGCTTCGTTATCACCGAGTTTGAAAATCGGTTGATCCGAAATGCTTTCTGTGGAAAACTAAAACTAAGTTTTTGAATCATTCTTTTGCAAAAATCTCTGCATTTTGTGATGCTCATCCACTCTATCTCATCTATAACTATTCACGGTGGTCAGCGATCGGTGTGTGCAGCATGTCGGACCAAAGTGACGAGAACAAGTCGAGGAGCAGAATCTGAGATGAGTTAGGGCACTAGTCCCTCTAGCAGCTCGAGATGAGGGAAGCGAAGCACTCCCAAAGAATTTTCCCAAAGCTGCCACCAGGACAAGGAAGAAGAGAACCTTAGAATCTGAGAATGAGGATTATGTGGCAATAGAAGATGAGGCCATTTCAAAGAAGAAAGTGCTCAAGAAAGAGTATAGCTCAACTGCAGTAAAGCCAGGGATGAAGATCAAAAGGCCTGTAGGAAGACAACCAATGTCTAAAGCCAGAGTCTCCACTCAAGCATCTTTGGAATCCCAACCCAAAGAGCCTGCTGCAGAAGGAAAGAAAAGGAAGGAAAGGGTCAAGAAGACCATGGCAGAGTGATTGGAAAGCCTTCCATGATGGAAGAAGAGGAAGAAGAAGAGGTTGCTGCACCAGCACCCAAGGTTCAAAAGCTGATGGGTGATGCTATAAAGTCAGGGGCTGCAACATCAAAGCCCAAAGTAGCACCCAAAGCTGGCTCCAAGCCCAAGAGTGCACCAAAGAGGAATACCAGGAGTATACCAGCTGCTGAAAAGAACAAGGCCCCAGTGCCTGATGTTGCTGCTGAGGAAGATGATGAAGGACAAGTCCTAAGGAAGCTCAAACCCAAGATTCCAGACCACAGTGATGCTCATCCTGTGGCTGAGAACATGAAGATCAGGAGAGATATAGGGTTGAGGCTATGGAGAGAGTCAGATCCATATGCCACCAGGAGAAGGACTGTCGTTGATTACAGGTTCCACACAAAGGAACAACATGACTTCTATGAGACAATCTTGTTGGATAAGAAGCCCATAGTGTGTGATATGAGCTGGGTCGACTGGACCTACATACAGGAGAATGAAGAACATTATCCTGGAGTATATGACAGCTTCAGTGCGTGTGGAGTTGCAGACTTTGTTGGGCAGAAGCTCACAAACTGGAATGATGAGCTCATTATGCAATTCTACTCCACATCACATTTCTATCCAGATGGTAGGATAGTCTGGATGTCTGAAGGAACGAGATACCGGTCAACCATAGAGGAATGGGCAAGTCTGATCAATGCCCCCAAGGAAAGTGAAGATGACTTGGACATTTATGCCAAGAAGAAGATGGGTCACAACTCAATGTCACAGATGTACAAGGAGATCCCTGATGATGCACTTGAGACTTTCAAGTTTGGATCAGTTCATTTTCTTCTGTCAGGGCTGCCTACGATCAACTGGATCCTAAGGCACACTCTGTTGCCCAAATCAGGTGACCACAACATGATCAGAGGGCATGCAATCAATTTGCTTCACATTTTTTATGTGCCTCAGAAATTCAAGGTCATGAGCCTCATAGTTGAAACTATCAAGAGGACAGCAGCAGACCAGAAGAGGAGCTGTGGATATGCCCCACAGATTTAGGAGTTGATTAACTCAAAGATGGGCACAGGGAAGTATCTGTTGGATAAGGAACACATGGTTCTCTATTCTGACTTTGAGGACAATCAAGTTGTGATGAATGAGAATGAACCATCATCAATACAAGCTCAAGAGAAGAAGGAGAAAGCAAAGAAAGAGAAGGCTGCCAAGATGCCAACACAAGAGGAGGCATCTGAGTACTTTTTGAAGAGCAAGCAGGACCAACTTAGTTACTTGATAGCATCAACTCTGAGGATTGAGAGAGGGTTGGCCACCCTAACTCAAAACCAGGAGAGCCTGGAAAGAATCATGGAACAAAAGTTCTATGATCTTGATGTCAAAGTAACTGAGATTCAGTCAGTTGTGGAGCAGCTACAGGATGACATGCATGAGAGGAAGGGCAGGACAACTACTGATGCATTTGCAAGAGTGCCTCGAGCTCAGAGATCAGCTGCAAAGCCGATGAATGAGACACTAGAGTCACTTCATCTGCTCCAGCTACAGCTCCAGTGCAACCAGCTCCAGCACCAACTCCTTCAGCTCCTTCCACATCAACTGAAGTCTTCGTCCAAGGAGCCATCTCTACGCCACCAACTGAAGACCAAGCCTGAGAGACGATATAGTACTATGCATTTTCTAGGAACTTTTTGGTAACTGGTTGCCAAAGGGGGAGAAAAATGTATAGATCATAGGCTTCGAGAGAGAGAGTTTGCTTTTGTTCTCTCTTGTCTTCTTGGTTGAACTTTCTTTGCTTTTGATTGCTTGAGATACTATGCTATTATCTGTGAGACATTGATGATCACGTGTTTGATCATAAGCTACACTTATGCTTGTTAGATGATATTAACTTACTTGTCCTTATATGATCATTCACTTTGCTTGGTGATGAGTGCACGTATTCAATCTTTATTATTTTGAGCGCTCCACCAAGATGTATGTGACATGGAAGAGTAACCCATGAGCTTAATTCCTTGTGCATTTGCAGTCCAAAGCAAATCTCAAAATATGCACAAATTTAGGGGGAGCTCTTGCTTATCACATACTTCTCAAAGCGACGATGCTTTTTAATCTTATTATCATTTTTGAAGCTTTGATCTATATGTTGTCATCAATTACCAAAAGGGGAGATTGAAAGTGCAACTATCCCTAGGTGGTTTTGGTAATTCATAACAACATATAGCTCATTGAGCTAATGCTATTCCAAGACAAACATTTCAGGAAAGCTCAATGAATGGCATGGCATGGATGATGAAAGTGGATCCCTCAAAATATTAAGGACAAAGGATTGGCTCAAGCTCAAAAGCTCAAGACTCTACATTTTACATTTTAGTGATCCAAGATCACATTGAGTCTATAGGAAAAGCCAATACTATCAAGGAGGGATGAGGTGTTGCTTAATGAGCCTCTTGCTTCATGTGCTTAGTGATATGCTCCAAAAACCCTCAACTACTTTCTCGCATCCACATATGACCTAAACCTAAAGTCCAACTCGGCCCCATCGATTCTTTCTTTCCGGCGCCAACGAGTTCAAATGTCATAGCCACTGCCACAAACCCTAGGCAAATGGTTTCACCGATAGGGATCTCGGTCTCACGGAGATGGGATTGTAATCTCTCTGTTTCCCTTCGTAACTTTTCGGTCTAATCGAAGTGAGCGATCGGTCCCACCGAGATTGCAATGTAAACTCTCTGTTTCCCTTTCGTAACATTTCGGTCTCACCGAAAAGAGCGAATCGGTCCCACCGAGTTTACCTGACCAACTCGCTGGTTATCTAATTACCAAAATCGGTCTCGCTGAGTTTGTGTAATCGGTTTCACCGAGATTACGTTATGCCCTAACCCTAACTATATCGGTCCTACCGAGTTGCATTTTGGTCCCACCGAAAACCCTAACGGTCACTAGGTTTACTGAATCGGTCCGACCGAGTTTGTTGATTCGGTCCCACCGAGTTTGGTAAATTGTGTGTAACGGTTAGATTTTGTGTGGAGGCTATATATACCCCTCCACCTCCTCTTCATTCGTGGAGAGAGCCATCAGAACAAACCTACACTTCCAACTTACCAGTTCTGAGAGAGAACCACCTACTCATGTGTTGAGGCCAAGATATTCCATTCCTACCACATGAATCTTGATCTCTAGCCTTCCCAAGTTGCTTTCCACTCAAATCTTCTTTCCACCAAAATCAAAATCCTGTGAGAGAGAGTTGAGTGCTGGGGAGACTATCATTTGAAGCACAAGAGCAAGGAGTTCATCATCAACACACCAATTGTTAATTCTTGGAGAGTGGTGTCTCCTAGATTGGCTAGGTGTCACTTGGGAGCCTCCGACAAGATTGTGGAGTTGAACCAAGGAGTTTGTAAGGGCAAGGAGATCGCCTACGTCGTGAAGATCTACCGCTAGTGAGGCAAGTCCTTCGTGGGCGACGGCCATGGTGGGATAGACAAGGTTGCTTCTTCGTGGACCCTTCGTGGGTGGAGCCCTCCGTGGACTCGCGCAACCGTTACCCTTCGTGGGTTGAAGTCTCCATCAACGTGGATGTACGATAGCACCACCTATCGGAACCACTACAAAAACATTCGTGTCTCCAGTTGCGTTTGAATCCTCCAAAACCCTTCCCTTTACATTCTTGCAAGTTGCATGCTTTAAATTCCGCTGCTCATATACTCTTTGCATGCTTGCTTGAATTGTGTGAAGATTGCTTGACTTGTGCAAAGATAGCTAAAATCTGCCAAAGTCTAAAATTGGGAAAAGGTTAAGTTTTTAATTGGTCAAGTAGTCTAATCACCCCCATCTCTTGACATACTTCAAGGTCCTACAATTTCACAACATGTTCAAGATACTGGCATTACGCTCCTCTTACCATATGTTGAAATCCGGAGATATTACATACCCTGCGCCTCGTCAAGCCGCTTGTTGACAAGCACGATGTCGGCATCTGCCGCATCAAGTCGCCGCATTAGCTCGGCAACCTCACAAGTCCGGCTAGCCACCGAACCTCCTGCAACCTGCATATGACGACGGCTGGATTATTACCTACGACTATGATCCTCTGTTTACCGCCGTTTCCGACGGCAACCAGAGTCTCAGGGGCTACTATCTGCACAAGGCACGTTTTAACATGTGCGGTACTGTCAAAAACACACGTCACTTTCCGTACCTCAAAACCTTGCAGCAGACTCATAAAGGCTTCATGCAACCCGCTTTCTGCGGATGAAACCCTCTCAACCACCATGCCCATTAGCGCACAGTGCGCTTCTGAGATAGCCGCCTGCTCTAGCAGATCCTTCAGTGCATCCAACCGCATGACAGGCGGAGCCGGACCCTTCCGGTTGCTCTCTTCAAGAGCGGATACTGAGGACTTCGGGTGGCCAGAGAATCACCCTCTGTCCTTGCCGGATTGGGAGAAGTCCTCCGAGACGACACCTCGGGGTCGCCCGCCTCGTAAGGCGGGATGGCGTGGGGAGGCGTTTCGCTCTCCATCATCTCCGGAGGAAGATCCCCTGAAGACGAACTCTGCCGAGAAGGGTCACGATCCGGACTACAAGACGGATGTTTCGGTTATTTTCCTCAGAAGTAAAGTAGGATGTTTTTTTACTATTAAACCCTTTCTTTTACTTACAGCTCGATGGAGGGTTGATCCCCTTGCGGGCACTGTACGGCCGGGGTATCCCCTAGGCCAGGACCCTCTGGCGAAGATTTCTTCCCCCGTTTAGAGACTATTGTCTCCGGGCCTTCAGAGGCGGTCCTTTTCCTTCCTTGGGGAGAGGGAGCTTTGGCTTCTTCTCCCCGGTTGTCCGCCAGCGGGCGTCGACCTCTTCGTCCCACCTTTATCCTCCCTTGAGGGCGCTTGGTATGGTGCAAGCTCCAACATCCGGACTAGTACCGGATCCGGTGAGACCTCGGGGAGGGGGGCCGAACACCTGATCATCTTCGCGTTTGCTATCCAGTCCTGGTCAAAGACCGACTTTTCAGAATGATGTGGTGATGAATAGAAATACGACGTGTTCGGCCATAGGGCGACTTACTTGGGTATCTGGACGATTGTAGCTCAGACCCGCGTCCTCGGTGGAATCCGGACACATTATTTGCGGTCCGATGTACAATTTGTACATCTCCTTGGGCGTCATGCCGAGGAAGTGCTGAATAGCCCGCGGTCCCTCCGGATTGAATTCCCACAGATGGAGGGGACGATGTTTATAGGGCAGGCTTCGGCGAAGTAATATTACTTGCGTTACTATGACCAGATCAATATCTCTTTCGAGAAGATCTCGGATGCGGCCCTGTAGTATGGGCATGTCCTTCACTGGCCCCCAGTCTAGCCCCTTGTTGATCCATGATGTTAGTCGTGGAGGGTGACCCAAGCGAAAGGTAGGTGGGGCCACCCATTTGGTACCCCTGGGAGCTGTGACATAAAACCATTCTTGTTGCCATAAGCTGGACACCTCCTGGAAAGAACCCTCGGGCCATGGGGCATCGGCGCTTTTGCTTATTACAGCACCTCCGCATTCTGCATACCTCCCCTCGATTGTCTTCGGCTCCACTTGGAAGGTCTTGAGCCATAGGCCGAAGTGAGGGGTGATGCGGAGAAAAGCTTCGCACACGATGATAAAAGACGAGATGTGGAGAATAGAATCCGGAGCTAAATCATGGAAGTCCAGCCCGTAATGGAACATGAGCCCCCTCACGAAGGCATCCAGAGCCAGGCCTAGCCCTTGAAGGAAGTGAGATATGAATACTACGCTCTCGCCGGGTTTGGGAGTAGGTATGACCTACCCTTGGGCAGGCAGCCGGTGCGCAATCTCGCCGGTCAAGAACCTGGCCTCTCTTAACTTTGTGACGACTTCCTCCGTGATGGAGGAGGGCATCCACCGACCTTGAAGGTTGGATCCGGACATGGTTGAAGGTACGAAGCGCCTGACCTGAGCTTTGGGTGTTGGAACTCGAGGCGAGGGAGGGATTTGATTTAGTTTGAGGAATAAAAAAGGATAGGCCTTGGTCTCTTTATAAAGAGGGTGAATACCAGGCGTCCTCCTCGTGACCGTTTGGGACTTGCCTATAATCGAGGAGTCATACCAACGGGCACGATTGGGTTACTCACGCCCGTATTGATGAGAATCCCGTGATAAGGGGACACAATCTCTGCTTCGACAAGACGTGCCAAGGAAACCGCCTCGCGATATGCGACAAGGCAGGTTGAAAAACACGGTTCGATAATAACGGGCCATGGCATGATGTCATGGTATCAAATACGTCGACAGGTCGGATTTGTGAATATTATTCTCTCTACGGTGGAATGTGGAACTTGTTTTGCAGAGCCGGACACTATCCTTGTGTTCAGGATCTTCTATGGAGTATTCGGAGGAGGAACCCGCCTTGCAATGCCGAAAACAATCTGCGCTCCGGACTCATCGTCATTGAAGCCTGGTTCAGGGGCTACTGAGGGAGTCATGAAGTAGGGGGTATCCGGACAGCCAAACTATATCCTTTGGCCGGACTGTTGGACTATGAAGATACAAGATTGAAGACTTCGTCTCGTGTCTGGATGGGACTCTCTTGGTGTGGAAGGCAAGTTTGGCGATACGGATATGTAGATCTCCTTCTGTCTTAACCGACTCTGTGTAACCCTAGCCCCCTCCGGTGTCTATATAAACCGGAGGGTTTAGTCCGTAGGACAACAATCATACCATAGGCTAGATTCTAGGGCTTAGCCTCTACAATCTCATGGTAGATCAACTCTTGTAATACTCATATTCATCAAGATCAATCAAGCAGGAAGTAGGGTATTACCTCCATAGAGAGGGCCCGAACCTGGGTAAACATCGTGTCCTTTGCCTCCTGTTACCATCTGCCTTAGACGCACAGTTCGGGACCCCCTACCCAAGATCCGCCGGTTTTGACACCGACAACAACCTTGTGGCACAAGTGATGATATCAAGATATGGTTACCAAGATGATATGATATATGCAACGATATGATGATCACTAATGTGCACAAGTGACGTTGTCGGCAATACTCAAAGGCTAGTTTCGATGGGTAAGCGGCGCAAAAGGAAGGTTATGGGGTTATCAATGCAATGGCAAGGAGTAGACAAAGATGTCATCGAAGTTACCGTCCTTGCTTATGGTTGAGAGTGTCAAAATTATGTGATTGTTGTCGATGTCTTAGTGCACGGTCTTCAGTATGTTGTCGAAGATGCCACTGCACCGTAGTCAGAGTTGTCGAAGTAGTCGAAGATGCGCATACTTTCTGTCTAGGCCGGAAGATCCGGGCAAGACGGAAGGTCCGGGGTCCGGAAGTTCCGGGCAGGTCCAGAAGTTCCGGGGGTCGCGATTCGACAAGAACAGAAAAAATAGGGATCGTGGATTTGGGCGGAAAACTTCAGGAAAAACCCAAATCCAGGGGGGAGAAATTTTTTGGGTGGATGGAAGGGTGGGGAAGCTAGATCTATGCGCTACACACGAAATCCACTGATCAAATCCAACAAAACTTCAACAGACCAACAAATTAGAAAATTTTTGGGAGGACTATGTTTGTGGGGATTATCAAAATTGGGATGAATCAAAACAAATTTTGGCTAGAAAACAAAGAGGGAGGCTCCGAAATCGTGATCAACATGGCTCATGATACCAAGATGATGTAGGGTAGAATCCTAGATGCCCGATCTTTCATGATAGGAAAGGATCCCGTGAATAACACGAGGGGAAAACACAAGGCGAAATACAGGAGAAACACGGGAGAAATCACTCAAACCAACAAGATTCTATTACACATGTGCTAGATCCTCGAAACACAAAGAGATGCACGATCCACAATCAACAAGGGACGATACAAGTAGCAAATTCTTCTTCGTGAGGAGGTCTTGAGGGGTCTACCCGTTAGGGGTCTTGAATCCACTTGGGAGATCTCCTCCGTAGAGGTCGTGAACTCCGATGGAGAAGGGATCAAGTGGAGAGCAAAGCTTCTCAAACGAGCTACTACTTTGCTAACCCTAAAACGTAGGTAGGAGAAGAGTATATATAGTCTAGGGGTGAAAGGGTACACGGGCCTCGGCCCATGTCACTGTGTGCAGGCAGGGCCGGAAGTTCCGGGTGCCTTAGGTTCCGACGAAGGTCCGGCCTAACCAAAGAGTTTGGTGGTGGGAGCTGGGCTGGCGTCCGAGGGTCGGAAGTTTCGAGCAGGCCGGATGTTCCAGGGCCGGAAGGTCCGGTCCAGGTTCCGGGCTAACTAGAGAGTTGGTACGCCCGGGCTCGTCTGGGCCGTTGGAGGTCGGAAGCTCCGGTGCCTCCGGAGGTTCCGGGGGCCGGAAGTTCCGGGCTAAGCAGAGAGTTGTCGCCTATTCCTTTGTCCTCAGCTGTCGGCTCCGTGGCTTGTGCCTTGTACCTAATCACCCATAGTGTTTCTGACCTAGGTAGTACCCATGTCTCACTCGAACGTAAGGGAAGCTCAAGTAGGAGAGATGACACCTCGGATTGAATATAATGCGCTCGAGCTCTTGTCATGGGTCCACTTGGAGCTTGGGTAGGTGAGGTAGTGTCCATGGGGATCACCGTGGGATGCTCCGCATCAACGCGCCTTCCCCGGGGCAAGATAACCATGACGAAGCGCCGAATGGAGTCATCAACCTCCAGGCACACCCTTCTCATTGCCAAGTTGCCATGGCGACTGGCTCATGGCAACGAGAACACGACGCCACTACTACCCTGTCAGAAGTCGAGCAACGTCGTGATCTGCGTTGTCGTCCATGCCAAGCACTGCTTCGGAAACCATGCGCGAGCCCAGCTCCTGTTGAGATTCCCACCAGCGGCCAATCAAATGGATGAGTGGAGAGTCACCATTCAAAGTCTGATTGTTTTCGTTGAGGCGGGAGGACGGGCAGGCCCACCACGACATCCGCGACAGCAACAACGGCCCGAGCCGCTGGCCGTGCTGAAGGGGCCACTCCTATGGTGTGGTCCCCTCCATGGCAGCCAACACAGAGGCTGCAGCCAGAGCCGTGTGACCAAGAACCGGACGAGATGTCGATGGCTTCATCTGATCCTTGAGCCCGTTGGGATCAACGGCAGGTCTTGGAAGACATGCAGAGGGAAGACGCGCGCGTCAACATATATAGAACGACGCCGTGGAACCCGCTGTTAGTCTGACAAACACAGTGGCCGCGACATCAGCGAACCCACCCCCAGCGAAGGAAGATACCTGCCTTTGGAGGTTGGGTGCCCTGCCTTCACTCGCGAGCTGTGGCAAGTCCGTTGGCCATCTACCCGTATGTTCAAGGTAGAGATACTAGAAGACTGAACCCAACAGAGTTCTTGAGTATCTACACCACCGCCGTTCAAGCCACGAGGAAGAGATGAAAAGTTATTCGCCAACTATTTCCCTTTGGCACTCAAGCCGAACATGAGGTCGTGGCTGATGCACTTGCTGAAGAACTCCATCTCGAATTGGGCTGACCTGTGCAATGAGTTTGTTGGCACCTTCATGGGCAGCCATCAAGAACTAGGGCGGCCCAGCAATTTACAGCTCCTTCCACAAAAGGAAGGAGAGAGTTTGCGGAAGTACATGCAGAGATTCAGCCGGGTGCACAAGAACATTCCAGATATCCACCCAATAGCTTTGATTGCCACGTTCCAGTCCAATGTATGCAACCACAGGAAACGTTTCAAGATGAATGTCCAGTTGCCCAAGAATGTGAATGAGATTTACACATTGGCAGATAAGTGTGCCCGTACAGAGGAGAGGAGGCGACTCCCCGGAGAAGAAGATGGCAGGGTAGTGCAGCATTGGTGGCACAGCGGGAAGTGGAAGAAGGACCGCTGCAGCTACTGTCCTCCCCAAAAAGGAAGTGAGCTAGTCATAGCAGGATTGAGTGCAGATCAAGAGAAGGAAGATAAGGGTAGTGAAGGCAATCCCAAGACCATGACAAAGAAGAAGGTGGTGCAACGACCAGTCTACTTTGTAGGCTCCCTGTTGCAGCGGGCTAGATCAAGGTACTCTGGGGTGCAGAAACTAATCTTTGGCCTCGTCATGGCCTCAAGGAAGCTGCGCCACTACTTCCAAGCCCAAGAGATCACAGTTGTCACTTGTTTACCTCTACAACGCATATTGAGGAACCCTGAAGCCACCGGCAGGATAGTGGAATGGGCACTGGAATTATTAAGCTTTGGACTAAAGTACGAAAGCACCTCGACCATTAAGAGAAGAGCACTGGTGGATTTTATTGCAGAGTGGACACCTACCCCAGATGAAGAGACGCTGGAAACAGTTATCCCCGGTAAGGAAGCGCCCCAAGAATGTATCATGTACATTGATGGTGCTTTCTTGCTGCAGGGTTTGGGGGCTGGCGTGCTCTTCATCGCACCAAGCGGAGAGCACCTAAAGTATGTGGTCCAAATGCACTTTCCTAGAAGGAAGCTACAAACAACACTGCTGAATATGAAGGGCTCCTTGCCGCGCTCAGGATTGCGATAGAGTTGGGGATCAAGAAGTTGATCATCCGAGGAGATTCACAACTTGTGGTGAGGCAAGTCAATAAGGATTACTAGATCCCGTTAATAGAGGCATACATTGAAGAGTTGAGGAAGTTGGAGGAACAATTTGGCGGGTTGCAAATGGAGCACGTGCCACGTGTGGAAAACAACACTGCTGATTATCTGTCAAAGTGTGCTGCACAAAAGCTCCCTGTGGAACTAGGGACCTTTGTCCTCTATCTGACTCAACCATCAGTATTTCCATTAGCAATGGCCAGGAAGAGGATGAAGCTAGATTAAGGCCAGCCTTCACCGGCAGAACATTTATAGGTCCCCGGTAAGAAGGCTGCCGGGATCAACTCCACCTCGCTTGGCGAGCCGCACTCTTCCACAGGACCGCGGGATTTTATGGTCAAGACAAGTTCTCCCACGAGTGAGGAGGTGCCATTGGCCCTAGTTGTCGAGCCACAAGCTCCAACCTGGGCAGAGCACATCGTCCACTACCTTCAACCTGGAGAACTTTCCGAAGACAAGAAGAAGCTAAAAGAGTAGCCCGGAGAGCTAGTATGTATCAGTTTGTCAACGACATGTTATCCAGAAGGAAGCCCAACGGTGTGAAATTGAAGTGCATTTGCGGGGAAAAGGGAAATTAACTGTTGGCATAGATACACAAAGGCACATGCGGCTCTCATATTGGATCAAGAGCCTTGGTTGGAAAGGCTTTCCGGCAAGGTTTCTACTAGCCCACAGCCCTCCAAGATGCAACCGAGCTAGTCACTAGATGCGAAGCTTGCCAGTTCCACTCTAAGAACATCCATCAACCTGCTCATGCTCTCTAGACGATCCCTTTATCCTGGCCATTTTCGGTCTGGGAGTTCGACATCTTGGGCCCTTCCCCCTGTGCTACCGGGGGCTTTGAATTCTTGTACATTACAATCGACAAGTTTACAACGTGGCTAGAAGTGGAGCCCATGAGGAAGGTGACTACACAATCAGCTATCAAGTTCTTGAAGGGATTGGTGTGCCGTTTCGGGGTACCCGCCAAAGTCATCACTGAAAATGGCACCCAATTCACAAACCGCGCCTTCATGCAATATGTTCAAACCTCGGAAGCAAAGTCTCATTCGCCTCTGTTTCCCATCCGTGAAGAAATGGACAAGCTGAGAGGGCGAATGCTGAAGTGGTGCGAGGACTCAAGATAAGAATATTTTATAGGCTGCAAAAGTGTGGCGATGATGGATCGACGAGCTGCTGGTGGTTCTTTGGTCCCTCCGTATGACATCAAATCGAGCTACCGACCAGACTCCCTTCTCCCTAGTCTATGGGGCATAAGTTGTGCTCGCCACGTAACTCATATACGGGTCACCTTGGGTATTTGCCTATGATGAAGTAGCGCAAGAGCAGCATCGGCGTGACGACGTCATGCTCCTTTAGGAGAACCGTCTTCGGGTTGCTATACGTGCTACACGATACTAGCAAGCCCTGCGTTGCTATCGCAGTCGTAGGGTCCATGCCTGGAGCCTTGAGGAAGGCGACCTTGTCCTTGGGCGTATTAAGTCCGACAAGGGTTCCAACAAGTTGACACCAAAGTGGGAAAGCCCTTACTGGGTAGTACGAGTCACCAGACCTGGCGTAGTCCGTCTGGAGACCGAAGATGGCATCAAAGTGCACAACTCATGGAATGAGCATCTTCACAAGTTCTACCCATAAGGTGCGGTTGTCGGGCCCTGCTGCCGGCAGCCACCCTTTTTTACAAGCCTTGTCGATGTTCCATGTAACCCTTTGTACAAAGCCAGGCGCAGACAACGAGCAACAAATAAATAAATGAAGTGCTGGCGCCCTAAAAACAACTTGCATGCATGATTAGCTCAGCATAAGCATACCATGATCATTTTGATAAGGTCATATGCTGCTATGTATTCCCCCTGCACGAACTACATGACTCTTGCCGCGAATCTGATCCTGGGAAGAAGAGACAGAAAGCAGGCTTACATATCGACCCTCTATGAGCCAAACAGATAAGTTTTCTTTTTATCCATACATGTATTTGTAAGAAGAAAACTTGTCCATAGAGAAACCTTGTCGCCTTCGAAACATTTGTGCTCCCATCCCTTGACCCGCATGTTGCTTTGGTCGGGAAGGTTGTAGTGGCATTTGACAGAAAAAGGTGACAAAGGGCCGGTTCCCTTCCATCTTTTTGAAGCCCGGTAGGCCCGGCCTCCGCGGCAACAATGGAAGGCACCGACAAGATAGCTCGCCGAGGAAACTTGTGTACTTAAAAGTATAGAGTCGTTCATCCTGTGCATTGATAGGATACATGCACAAGTACCCGACAAGGTTTGACTTTTTCATTAATATGATGATAAGCAAGTATAGATCTTATAGAGCACAAACATGGATAAAGTAGATTACATATTTAAAACTAAAATTTGGCAAGTGCCTATATATTTTAGACTGTAAAAGATAAGTGTCCCGTAATCCCTTTCTTGTCCCTCTCCTCCTAGGAACTACGGTGGGAGGAGAAAAGGGAAAAAGGAGTGCCTCGGCAAAAGCCAAGCCTGGCCCCGTCAAGACCCACAGGGAGCATCCTGACAAGATCAGGAGTGGCGAGGTTGTGAAGGCGGCGAACGGATAGAGCGACCAGGTGACACCCTAGCCCCCACCGGGACCGCGGGGTGCGCCCGCCTGAAGGCACCAAGAGTGTCTTCCCCGGCAACCATCCGGAAGAGGCTGGGGATGATGGTGTCGGGGCAGGGGAAGAGACGAAGGACGGAGCAGCAGGCCAACAATACGAGACCAAGGCATCGGTGCCATCGTACTCCGACATGACGCCCTGCCACCCACCTTCCTTGTCTTCATCGGTTTCCTCCTCCTCACTATCGCTCTAAGGAGGCGTTGGGCCCCTGGCCCGACGCCTCCCCCAGAGAGACTATTGGTGGTGGTGGCGGCACCCAAAGCGCGTTGAGAGCACTGTCCCCCATTTCGACGGGCAGAAGGGCATCACCACCTTCAGCGTCACCCCTAACCTCGCCGAAGGGAGCAGCACCGGGATCACCAAAGATCCCGAGCACGACACCACGAGCGGACGCCAGAAGCCCTGGAGACTTCGCCAGCGAGTCCTTGGACTCTGGCGGCTTGCTGCAGAGGCGACGCCCCAACCCGGAATGAATAGCTCGTATGAAGGATATGAGTGCTCCGCCGTCAAGGAAAGGCGCGGCGCCCCCCACACCGAGGTTGGTGCGACCGCCATAGGTGCGTTGCCACCAACTACGGCAACACCAACGACAGCTTCCATATCTCCTACAGCCGCAGACCAAGCTCACTCCCCGGGTGTCTACATGAACATGCAAGATCATCGCCCCTGAACGGAAGCGCGGAGCCGAGCCCTGGCCTCTCTTCCTCGGCGTGAAGAAGACAAACAAGAAGAAGGAGGAGGGGGAAGGATGGATGCCTCCATTCACCCTCACGCTCCCTTTTATAGGCAAGCAGAAGCCTGGAGCTGGGGGCTCCTTTGAACCCGACCCGCTCGTGTCGCTAACAGCAGCCGGGCCTGTTCACCGCCCCCTTCCACCAATCCGGAATGATCGAGTCTTTGCCACGGCGCCCTTCCCCGCTCCATCCATCACCTATCCCGTGCAATGCATGCGGCATACGTGGCAGAAAAAGCAAGCATGGTGGGAAGAGTGAGACGGCAGTTACCTTCCCATGAGTTAAAGTCATTCACGGGCTAGTACAGAGGTGGCCCCACCGTGTTCGACATCTTGCGCGACGCACGGAAAAATCAGAAACTGACTCAAACACAGGTTAATGAATAAGCAAGGAAATATCAAGGGATGTGCTAGCACAAGCCCTCTGTCTACGTACCTCGTAGGGCCTACCCCAACGACGCTCGGCAGCACATTCGGGACAGGCCCGGGGGCTCTTGTCGGTGCAACAAACCATAGCGTATGTAGCCCGGAATGTACACAGGCACAAGGGCAAGGATAAAGTGAGAAGAGAAGACCAAGCTGGACGGATAGCTCTTTGTGAAATCAAGGGGCGGATCAAGAAGACCAAGACAAAACAAAGGAACAAGATATCACTAAGGAAAAACCTCGCTTGCCGGGCAGGCGAGCTTGGTTAGGTCGAGGCTTCACCAAAGACAAGTCCCAAGATTTCCCCGGTAGGCTTGCCGGGGCTGGCAAGGGCAAGTCACCCTGCCAAGACTCCACCGCTCCACCGCACAGCGATGCAAGTCACTTATCAGTGCGGTGTGGAGCCCCCAAGTGATTAAGTGGATGTCATTTGGCACGTGTGATGTAGGGTAGGACCCTAGATCACCGATCTTTCACGAAATGGAGGGTTTCCCACAAAGAACACGAGGGGAAACGCGAGGGAAATCACGAGGGGAAACGAGAGGAATCACTCAAATCAACAAGACACGATCACACATGTGCTAGATCCTCGAAACACAAAGAGATACACGATCCAAAGTCAACAATGGACGATACATAGGGTAACTAGTTCATCTCTATGAGGAGGCCTTGAATCCGCGAGGGATCTTCTCGTGAGGGGTCTTGATTCCGGTGTGGATCTTCTCCGTAGAGGCCGCGGTCTCTTCATCGAGAAGAACCACATGGATGAGCAAAGCTCTATCTCAAATGAGCTAAACCTATGGTAACCCTAGAATGGAGGAGGGGGATGAGTATATATAGTGGTAGCCATGAAGGGGTAAGTGAGGGGCGAAAGGGTACACGGGCTTCAGGCCGAGTGTCCGTGCGCAGGCAGGGCCGGATGTTCCATGGAAGGCCAGAAGTTCCGGGCGCCGGAGGTTCCGGGAAAAGGTCCGGGCAGGGTCCGGGCTATCCAGAGAGTTGGCACGCTCAGGGATGGTCTGGACTCCGGGGAACGGAGGTTCCGGGCAGGTCGTAAGGTCCAGGGGTCGGACGTTCCGGGCAGAGGCCGGAAGTTCCGGGCTTTCCAGAAGCTTGTCCGTGCTTCTTCTTCCTTCTCTTCCACGCTTCCCTCGCGGATGGTGTAGTTGTTCCTTGGCACTTGCACTCCTCCTCGACATTCATGAAGCTCTGACAATACCTATGCATGCACGATGGAGGGCCAAGTAGTATACCATCCTCAAAGGGGTCAAGTGAGCACGTGTAAAGGAGAGGATTCACCTTTATGTATGTGAAGTAGATGTCGCACGTGTCACTTGCCGAATGAACTCTTGACATGGTGATGTATGTAGGATGCTCCGTATCATGCCCTCCCCCTTGGGAAAGATCCGACCTCGGGTCGGAAACCAAATCACCATGGGAAAGAGATGGCATTGACGTGTAGAAGTGGACGATGACCAAGTACTCATCATCTTGAAGCTCGAAACGGGCACTCTCCAATGTTCCACCATCTTGGGACTCCTTCAAAAGGAGCAAGGACAACAAACACTTGTAAAAACAAATGTGGTTAGCGTTAGTGCAAAACAAATCATTCAAGAGGCGATTCACCCAACAAGTGTCGTCATCAAGCATATCATATGGTGTGATAAAGGATTGCGGCATGTCATGGAAGCATATGAATGGAGCACAATGAAGGACATCATGGAAACAAGTATGCAAATGGGAGGTAGAGATGCAAATATGTTTGACAATTGAACAAGCATCTACCTCAAAGTCATAGCAAGCATGCATAAAGCGCTCAAAAAATGGTCTATGGTAGGCATAGGAAACATTCACAACACCAAATAAAATAAAGTGTCTAAACACATGTATCAAGTGCAAGACAATCCAAGCATAGTGTGCATAGGGTGTAGTGAAGATAGTATGGCACTCAACACAATAGAAAGAGCAATTGTTCATCATGTGAGAGGCAATGAAGTTAATCATGTGACAAGCAATGGGACATGACATATGTGAAGAAATGACATTGTTGCAACCAAACATATGATAGGATCAAGTAATCCAAGAATTCGATGAAACACACAAGGCATAAATATCATGATGCATGGAAATGTGATAATGGCAAGTCGAAGCAAGATCTCTAACATGTGCACAATCAAGTGGTCCAAGATGACCAATAAGTCACATGGTGAAAGCAACACAGGTAGTATGATCCATAATATCCATGCTCGAGAAAGATGTCACCTTGAAGGCGTGTCCTTGTGCATTCTTCACAATGCCGAAACACAAGCAAATGTGGTGTAGAAGCGAGTCATGGTAGTGTATGAGGGTCGCTCTCAAGAGCTCGAATGAAGTGGAAGTCGACACAAAGTCCAAGTACCCTACACATGCACAAAACAAAGCAAAGAACATACGGGCATGGTAGGTAAACACATCATCCATCATGATGGTTCTCATCTCTTGCACATAACCATTAGAAGCACAATTGCATGAATAATATGATGCAACAATGGCAATATTCATGGCACTAGGTATATGGTGCAAAGAGGTAAGACAAGCATGCTTCATAAGCAATATGTCAAAATCTCCAAATATATGTGAGAATGCTATGGGGGCAATCTCATTAGAAAGACTAAAAGCATTGTTGCACTCAATGCATGTAAAATTATCTAGCATGAGAGGGGCAACATATGGAGATATATGACAAGAAGCAATAACAATCATGTGCAAAGCATGGAGATGGTTGTCATCAACCGGATGAAACGAGCAAGTATGAATCATCGGTGATGCAACAAGGCAAGCAATCATAGTAATCAAGTCGTGTAAGCTAGTAGTGCAAAGATGCAACATACTAGAGGAAATCATGGCAATCATGTCATGTGAGAAAATAGCGGATATAGGAAATGCACATGACATATCGCAAGCACGAGAACAAAGCAAGATCATAATATCATCGTAGGAAATGGGGCATAAATCGAACATGGCAATAATAAGCGATATCTCCACCAAGCTTGCAAATACACATGCAAGTACTAGAATTAATCATCATGTGTAATGCAAAGCATGGGTCACAAAGGCATGGCAAAGGCGTAGGAATGAGCATATCATTCAAAGTGAACATGGAAAGATGGGCATAGAATACATAATGCAAAATAACCCATAACCATGTGAGGGCCATGTAGAAGAAATGTACGAAGTCTTTGAACGAAGAGAGCGGTGGGAAAAACAATCCATGGGTTCCCAAGTCATCATTGCTCTCTAGAGCTTGTTTTGTCAACTCATGGGATTGTGAGGTTGACAAGTAAGCATGGGTACCTACACAAACGAGACACAAACCAAAGAAATTGTGTGCGTGGTAAATGTACACATCATCCATAATGATGTGTATGTGCATGTGTGAGTTAGCACAAGATAAGCATCTCTCAAAGAAATTTGATTCATGGTATAAGAACATGTCATGCATCATGAAAGAATAGTTCTTGTGTATGGCACGATGGGGACATAAATTAGAGCAAGTATGTGGCACAACAGTAGCAAGTTTATTCATGGGGAGCATATTGTGCACATAATTATTGGGATCATGCAATGGATGGGATGAATCAAAATCTCCTAACATGTATGAGGAAACTATGGGGGTCTCCGCATGAGAAATATCGGAAATATCATATGGAGGAAATGGACAACATCCAAAATAATGCATATCCGAAGCTAGGTGGTCATGGCATGGCATATGAGATAAATGATGCAAAGGGAGCATATCTATATCATCACAAGAAAAACAAATGCCAATAACCATGGGCTTGTAATCTATGCCATATGTGAAAATTGGGTTTATTTTGATGGCATGTGCATAGTTACTATGAAGAGATTGCAAATATGACATATGATTGATCTCATGCATAGCATATGACAAGTCAAGCGGGTTGTCAAACATGATCTGACCAAAAGAATTGTCATAAGAAATCCTATGTAACATGGCATCACAACTAATAAACTCCACATGAGAATCATCATACTCATCGTAAATGGGCAAGAAATCATCACATGAGGAAGTCACACTAGCATGAAGGCGCGATGGCTGGTTGGCGCGCCGCCACGTTGGCCTGGCCGCGGCGGCGGCCGGAGGTGGAGAAGGCAGCAGGGGAAGGAGAGGTGTTGCCAGGCCCAATTTGGGGATTGAGAGCGCTAGGGATTTGAGCCCCTCGATCAGATCTTTCCATTTGCACGTTGGCCCCTGTCATTTTCTTCTTTATGCACAAGAAGGTCCCTTTCTTATTTGACTTGTCTCCTGGAGCATCATTTCTTCACACACAAGTCCCTTCGTCCTTCTTCTTTCTTTTCACTTGACTAGTTCTCTTAGCCACTAGTCCGGATCTTGAAGTTTATAGTGCCTTTGCGCACATTTCTGCAAAATAGACCAAAGACTAGTAAACGATCCCTTTATATGATTTCCATTCAATTACTCAATATTTGATAGCAAGTATTGATGGTCAGAACTCAACAAATAATACATTTCTATGCCAAAACTGTATATATGAAATGTGCTTATCAAGTTCCCCCACACTTAAACTTCTGCTTGTCCTCAAGCAAAGGAATATGACAAGAGCAGGATAGTGAATGGTGAGCTAGAATGTTCAAGTGAAATAGATCTCTAAACAATGTGTGATTTGGACTTAGCTAGTGAAAATCAATGGTTAAGAGTGTTACATCGCAATAGGACACTAGTAAACTCAATCATTTTAAAGTTTTACAAAGATAAAAGTGGATCAACAAGTTCAAATGTTGATTGCGCCAAAGGGTTCCTAAAGAGAGCATGATCCCAAAAAAAACTTATTACCCGGAACATAACATTATGGTTGAAGCACTTATTGAATTTGAAGGAAGTAATGATAACATTTTTATCGATCTCACCAAAGGAACATACCACAGTCGGCGTTCTGGGAACGGGGGTCCCCAGACTTGCCTGCCTGCGGCCTGCGGCGTGGCTCAAAGGGGGGCCCATCACGGCCCATCTTCATCAACACAAGCTCAAGACCCTCGTGAGGGGCCAAGCCTCGCGGGGCGGACGACAGGGAGCTTCCTCGGGCACGGCCTCGTCAGGCTGGCTCGCGAGGAGGCGGAGAGATCAAGGCGGGGTACCTCACGAGGTGCCCATGACGCAAGCCATGACGACCAAGGGCGCCAGGTGAGCGCCCGGCCAGCAGATGTCCTCCTTTCCTATTTGGTGCAAAGGGAGGCGGCCTTGCGAGCATCAAGCAAAGGCGTCCATTTTGGTGCAACAAGACCAAGACCGGTCCAACGGCAGGAAGGAAGTCATTGTGGAGCCCAAGCCGGCGTCACCACCAGAACCTTTGACAGGCGAGGACCAACTTTAGTCAGGATAAGCGTACCAGATGTTCCCCTTCAAAATGGCCAATTGTTGGCGCCCTTCCCGCTCAATATTTGGGAAGAGGCCCAGGGCCTTTGCCTATAAATAGGACTAGCCACCCACAGGGTAGGGACATTCAGAAAGGTAGCAAGAGAACAAACGAGAGAGATAGAGAGAAGCGACTGAACACCCCCTAGCAGTTCATCGCACCAGCCACGAACAGACCCTCGCGAGGCTGTTCTTCCTTGTATTGTTCATCACCATCAGCCCAAGAGGCAATCCACCACACCACAAACTAGAGTAGGGTATTAACCCACAATGGTGGCCCGAACTAGTATAAACCCTGTGTCTCTTGTGCTGTTCCTTTCGTAGTTTAGATCCTAGCGAGGCGGCGGGTGCGTGTAGGTAGAGGACGAGATTCCGCGCACCCGGTGTTGAACCTCAAGGGTCTGCGGAACCCGAATCCGACATTTGGCGCGCCAGTAGGGTGCTTGAACTCGCTTCCGCCGCCTGTTCTCCGTCGACCACCGCATCCATGTCGGCCTTCGCTGGGCCAGCTGAAGGCCGAAGCCGCTCGCTTCCGCGCTGTCGCCCGACGGCTCCCGTCGGGCGCCCTCGTCGTTCCCCGTCGCCTGCCGTCAACGCCGCCACTGGCCCGGCGGGGAATGAGCAGCAAGCATCATCTCAGCATCCCTCCGTGAGGCAAGACGGCCGCACGGCTACCCCCTCACTCGCCCCGGCTGGTTCTTCGTCTCGCGCATTTTGCGCGCCCATGGAGGCTCGAGCTGCGCTCATCGCGGCAAATGAGCTCCTGCGCTACCGTCCCGTCGACGATGTCTACGAAGACTGGCTCGACCACGTCGCCGAAGCTTCGTCTGCGCCCGCGAGGGAGCTCCCGCCGTGCCCCGCTGCACCGCACCGCCCCGTCTGCGGTGACGAAGCTCGGGCGCCTCGGCCGCCTCCCCCAAGAAGGCGCCCTGGCCCCAAAGGCGTGGTCCTGGGAGGAACCTGCTCCGTCCGGCGCCCGGCCTGGCGAGCGAAGCTGTCGAGGTCCCTCACCTGCAAGAAGCTGCCCGAGTGCTCCCCGCTCCAGCTCGTCGCGACCACGCTCCTGCTCCGGCACGTCAAGACCCCGCGCTGCTCCCAGCTGCAGCGCACGGGGACCCGCAAGACCAAGCTCTTCGTCATCCAAGGCCTCCCGTGGCCACAGCAGGCTGCCGTGCCTTCACCCCCGAGCTCGCAGCGTCGCTGCGGGCCCAAAGAAGTTCAAGCGGATCTGCCTCCTCGCTTCTGACGATGCAGCCCGACCCGTAGAGTTCCTCCAGCTCTACGAGCTGGGCATCGAAGCCGCCAACGGAGACGAGAAGGTCATGGCGAACTGGTTTCCCATGGCGCTCAAGGACGGGGCCCACACCTGGCTCCTGAACCTGGCCCGAATGCGATCACCTCGGGACGAGATGCGTACCCGCTTCGCCAACTTCAAGGTACTCGTGACCCGGCCACCCGCCGTGGCGACATCACGCCGCATCAAGCAGCGGCCAGGGGAGACCCCGCGAAATACATCCAGCGCTTCAACAACGCACGCCTCAAGATTCCCAAGGTGACCGAGGAGGCCATCATCTCCGCCTTCTCCGATGGTGTGCGCGACGTCAAGATGAAGGAGGAGCTAGCGATGCATGAAGACTTGTGCACTTCCTTGGAGCTGTTCAACTTGGCGACCAAGTGCGCCAGGGCCGAGGAAGGGCGTCTCTCCCTCCTCGAGCTGCCTGCCGTAGACCCAGAAGAGAAGAAATCCAAGGCCAAGGACGTGAAGCGCAAGGAGGCTGCCGTGCTCGCGGCAGAACCGGACACCAAGCGGGCAGAGATCAGCCCGAGTCTTCCAAGGGCAGCCGGTACTGCGTGTACCACGACCTCCACACCCACAACACCAGCGAATGTCAAGAACTCCGAGCCGTGCGAGAAGGGAGGATCGGCCGACGTCCCGACCGCAGCGACCGGGGCTACGGCCGAGGAGGAGGAAGGAACGCAGGACGCTGGGAAGACCGCGGCCCACGCCAAGGGTGGCGTGACCAACCTCGCGAGGATCGCTGGCAAGACCCGCCTCGCGAGGGAGGCTGGAGGGATCAGCCTCGCAAAGATCACCCGGAAGGCAACGCAGGCCTCCCTCCTCTGCCACCGCAGCCAAGGAGAAATGAAGACCATCATTAGGGGCCGAGGGGTTGGGGCTTCCGGGAGCCAGCGATCGCCTGCATCTGGCGGAGCTCAAGCCCCAGCCTCTCAACGCATCTTCAAGCAGTTCGCCCGTGAGGTGAATGCAGTCCTCCCCAAGCTCGAAGCCACACGCCCCCTCAGGTGGTTGGCGTGCACCATCACGTTCAGCTCAGCGGATCAACTCAAGTGTGCGGCCACAGCCGGAGTCCTCCTGATGCTCTGTTCCCCAATCTTCAGCAACGTGCTAGTCACTAAGACCCTCATCGATTGCGGGGCAGGGCTCAACGTCCTGTCCATGGAAACGTCCAACAATTTCCAAGTGCCTTACAATCAGCTCCAGCCGACCAAGCCTTTCTCTGGGGTCACCGATGGCTCCACAGTCCCGATCGGGCAGGTTCGCCTCCCTGTCACCTTCGGCGCACGCGACAACTACCGCACCGAGCTCATCGACTTTGACGTCGCCCACATTCGCCGCCATGGCGCCATCCTCGGGTACCCAGCGCTGGCCAAGTTCATGGCCGTAACCCACCATGGCTACAACGTCCTCAAGATGCCGTGAAGTGGCGGAGTCATCACGGTGCCCTGCGAAGAGAAAGACGCAGATGTGCTCCACAGGCGAGCCTTTCAGGCCGCATCACTGGAAGACCCGGATCGCGGAAGCAGGAGGCTTCCCGAGACCGCCCCCAAGAAGAAGAAGACATCGTCTGGCCCGGCCCCTCAGGAGGCAGGCCCCTCAGGGTCCGCGCCTGCTCAGGGGGAACCTCCTTCTATCACATAGGAAAGCGCGCCCGGCGCCCTCCTCAGGCAGGGCTCGGGGGCTCCCCCCTGGAGGGCCACCGACCTTGCTAAGGTCACGAGGGAGGCGCTTGGGCACCACTTGGAGGCGTGTTTCGAAGCACGTTTCCCTCAAGAAGGAGCAAGGCAAGGAGGGCCAAACCCTCAGGAGTTCGTCAGCAAGATCGTTCAGGAGCTGCAAGAGTCAAGAGTCATGAGTGGCAGCCGCCGCTTACCTGCCGTGGCTCCCCATCCAGGCGAGGATGGTGGGCTGCGCGTCTGCATCGACATACCAAGGCTCAACCGAGACGGCACTCAGGACCGCCTCTGGCCCTCTCGCGTGGGGCGCTGGGAAGGTCCACCCCACATCTACGTTCGCATGCCTTACAGCCTGCCGAACGCGGCCACCACGTACCAGCGCCTCATGAGGGACATCCTGGAGGCTCAAGAGGCCAGGCGTTCCGCAGCCTTGGCGGAGATGGAGATGGTCCAGAGGAGCCACCAGCGCCTCCGGAGCCTCCCAAGGCCCCTGAGCCTGGGGGCTCATGAGGATCGGCTCCCGCAGCCCACCGAGTCTGTTGCACCAACACCCTTTCGTCTTCAACGCTACCAGGTGACATCTTTCAAGTTTCATTTCCAGCTGGGAGCGCCCCCCAGGGCTGCATTATTCCCAGGCCGTGTGGGTCCGTCCCTGCGGCGTGTATCCCTTTTACTTCATGTTCCTCGCTTACCTTGTTGGGGGCGCCCTTCGGGCTGCATCATCCCCAAGTCGCTCGGGCCAGACCCGGCGGCATGTATCCCTCTTGCATTTATTTCGGGTCATGCGTTCGACCCATCATGCTTGTTATTTGATGCCAATCCATGGCACCTTCTCTTTGTTCATGTCGACCGCTTGCACGTTAAAGGGGGGGTACCTGAGCATCGCGACTCAGGGCTCCTACTGGCTCTCCAGCCCTCACCCTCTGGCCTTGTCCACGGCATCGCGACCTGGCATACCAGCGACGGCTGAGACCAGCTCGAGGGCCAGGACCCGAGGACGTAGAGCACCGGCATCTAACCAAATCTGCAGGAACACATCACAAGATAAGGCCCAGTGCCAGGCGCAACCCGCCTTGAGGTAGGGCCCCGTGAGTCCCAGCGGCTCACGGGTGCCAAGATACACCTCGTCAGGCCCTACCGTGCCAGCCACGTGTCAGGGCGGGGCTGTACACGCCCCGGGGGCTCCTCCCGGAGGGGAGCCACCTCCCACGCACCAGTGGAAGCACCATGATCCGCGTTGGCTGACGACACTGCCAAGGAGCGGCTATGCCAGTACACATACGGAAGCGCTATGCTCCGCGCTGGTGATAAACAACTGAGGGTGGCCCCCGGGCCGCATCAACCTCACGGAGCCCTGAGCTCAGTGTCTGGCCTCATCGCAACGCCTCCTCTTGGGAGTGCCGCGAGGGGCTGAAGACCGGGCTGCGCCTGAGTCACGCCAGGCAAGACGCCACCAACCCGAGCCCCTCGGGCCTGGTTCGTCGCAAGGCCCCTCCCGAAAGCGGAGCCAAGGTACGAAGGCCGTTTGAGCGTCAAGGGGACTCCTGAGCATCGCGACTCGGGAGCCTAACTGGTCACGTAGCCCTCACTCCTTAGTTACGAAGGCTAACGGCAATTTGAGGTATGCGCGGGGCCGGGCTCTGCAGACGTAGAACGGTAGATCCACCCACATCTCACCTCCCTACTTGTTGTTCATGCGCCAAGGGGGACTCCTGAGCATAGCGACTCAGGAGCCTAACTTGTCATGTAGCCCCTCACTCCTTGGTCCCGTCCTAGTTTCCGGTCAGGGCTAACAGCGGCTGAGGTATCTTGGCAGGGCCGGCTCTGCCAGAGAACATAAGCAAGTAGAAAGCAAATTTCAAGGAATTCAAAAGCAAATATTACAGTCCATAACTGTTATCACAACGCATAAATGCAAGTTTAAACGCCTCCGAGGCATGATACATGTACAGGAATTAAAAAGCGAGCAGGGGGCGCAATGGAGTCACTTGTCGGCGGTGGAGCTGTGTGGGCGGGTTCGCCTTGTGGAGCCACTTGAGGTAGGCATGACCGCCCGGCTTGGTGCTGAAGGCCCGGAACTTCCCAGCCAGAGCCTCCGCCACGACCCTTCACGGCCTCAGCGTGGCGATGGCAAGCTCGCCGCTCGGCGGCTCCAAAGAGCTGTCGAGGTCGATGTTGGGACGCGAAGGTAGACATGGGTGAGGACCAGCGTCTCTGCGGAAAAGATAAGACACGGCGCCTCGGCCTCGGCCGTGAGGGCCAAGGCCAAGGCGACATCTTCAAGAGCGTGAACCAGGGAAGGAAGCGGCTTGGCGGGGCCGTCCTCTGCGCCACCAATGGGCTCTCCAGGCCGTTATCATAAAGCTCCCTCAGCAAGGTGCGAGCCTTCACCTCCATATCTGTGAAGGCCACACGATCCTCGGCAAGGACCCGTGCCTTGCCGTCCAGCTCGACCTTCCTCGACTCCAACTCTTGCTCCAGCACGCCTAGGCGTTCACGGCACTTCTTGAGCTTGGCGTCCCGATCCTTGACGGCCACCTCGCGAGCCTTCATGCCTTCCTCCTGCTCTTGGCGGCGGGCCTCCTTGGCGAGCTGGTCCCTTGAGACCCTGCAGCTCGCTATCCAAAGTGCCTTTTGCAGCGACCTTGGACCTCGGCTACCTCCCCCAAGGCGGCGTCGCGAGCAGCTTTCGCCCTAAGGACGGCTTGCTTCTCCTCGTCGCAAGCCGTCGAGGCCTGGACCAGCGCCGCCCGGATTGAAGCGTCGGAGCGAATCCAACCAGAAGCCAACTCCAAGCGCCCGGCCACCAGACGAGGGTCGGCGCCCAAAAGATCCTGCCGCAGCCGGTCCAGTTCGGCGGCAGCACGATCCAGAACGGTAGGAGGAGTCGGAGAGACAGCAGCCGGTGGGGTAGGAGGAGAAGGCAGCAGTGTAACCACGGTGTCCTGAGGCGGGACCTGCTGCGCCCCAACAGCTTTGGCGGTGGCATTAGGCAGGGACACCTCAGGAGTCGCTTGGGCCATGGGGGCAGAGCTCGCCCCAGCCAGCTCCAGGCCTCGCGAGGATGACCAGGCAGGAGAGGCTCGTGCATCACAGTCACCTTCCTTCAGGGGCAGAGGCGCTGCCCCAGACGGAACCTCAGGAGATCCCCTTGGCTTCTTTGCCGCAGGCGCTAGCCTAGCCAAGAGATACAGACGTCAAGTCTCAACGACAAAACAAGAAATAAGAGAGGAATCGAGCACTTACTGGTCGTCGCTCGCGAGCTCGAGCAACCTCCGGCCATACTTGAAGCCCGAGAGCCGGCTACTAGTATCAACCTCAAGGAGCTCGGGAGCAGGAGGCGCGCCTGCGGATCGCCTCGATGCCGGGACAGACCCGCGGGGGACCAGCCCGGTCCTGTCCTTCTTCGGGATCAGGGGCAAGCTCCTTGCCCTGCTCATCATCATCATCCTCGTCGTCGTCGTCGCTCGGTGAAAGGCGGAGAACGCGGGACTTGCACCGAGGGAGGGGAGCCCTCGACTCTCCGTCGGTCACCTCGGAGTCGAGCCCTCCTGCCCGCTCCCCTTCTCCCTTCTCCTCGCTGGAGTCGCCGGAGGACACATCCACCGGTTCCTTGGGAGCCTCCGCGGGCACGGGCCCGTCCCCGTTGAAGACGGGCATGGACTGCACTACCTGCTCCCGGTCGCCCAGCGGAGGAACAGGGGCGTAGGAGCGCCCTCCAACCTCGCCACGTCGCCCCCAACCAAAGATTGGAGAACCGCAGCCAGGTCTTCGTCGGCCAAGACCGCAGGGCTCGGGTGGGGCCTCCACATCGGAAGTGGGTACTGATGAAGCCGAGCCAGCTGGTCTTCCAGGAATTCCCTCAGCAGCGATGCGCCGGTTAGCTTTGCCGCCGCCATGCTGGTCGGCCTCAGATTCATGTCCATCCTCTCCAACACCGGCCTCGCGCGGGGATCCACGAGCTCCACTCGAGACCAGTCGTCGGAGTGTATGGTGTGCTCCATGGGCAAGATTAGCCGAGGGTGGATGCGCCCAACGTCTACTAAGACCCAGTTGCTCCTGAAGCCCTCAATCCTCTTCCCGGGGTTCGAAATGGCGATGGAGCTACCGTGTCTGACGGCTTCGCTCAAGACACGCAGAGAAGGAACCACGAGAGGTCCGGAGGGGAGAAATAGTGGCTAAAGAGGGCCATCGAGGGCTGCACCCCAACGTGAGCCTCGCAATAGTAGGCGAAGATCGCCAGGAGGAGAAACGGAGTTGGGGTGGAGGTGCGAGCTAGTAGCTTGTAATGGCGGAGGACGGAGAAGAAGAACTCAGAAAAGGGAGGCATCAGACCGGCAACAATGGCACTTACAAAGAGCGGATAGAAGGTGCTCCCTTGGCCCTCAGGGAGGGCGGAGCCGGCCTTGAACACCTTCGCCCCGTCGATGCCCTGCGCCGCCGCCATCTGGCGCACCCGGGCAAGGCTCACCTCCGACACGTTCGGGCGAAGTCCAGGCAAAGCGCGTGCCAAGCTCCGGTCCGGGATGCAGCGGCGCCATGCCTTGCTAGGGTGTGCTTGATCGAAGTGGATCTCAAGATTTTAGAGGCAGGAAGGAGGCGCAAGAAAGGGGATCGGCAGTAACGGAGAAAGCAAGGGAAGCAAAGCCTAGGCAGACGCCGCTCCTTTATCGACTCGCGCGATTGCTGAGGCACCCACGTCCAATCAACCGCCACGCGGCGCCCAAGGCTGCAGGCTGTTAGGCCCCGCAGCGCTACGCACTTGCCCCTTCGCCTCTCTGCTCAGCCAAGTCCGGGCGCGCCTTGGGCCCGGGGGCTACTGTCGGCATTCTCGGAACAAGGGTCCCCAGATTTGCCTGTCTGCGGCCTGCGGCGTGGCTCAATCGGGGGCCCATCACGGCCCATCTTCATCAACACGAGCTCAAGACCCTTGCGAGGGTCCAAGCCCCGCGGGGCGGACGACAGGGAGCTTCCTCAGGCACGGCCTCGTCAGGCTGGCTCGCAAGGAGGCGGAGAGATCAAGGCGGGGTACCTCACGAGGTGCCCATGACGCCAGCCATGACGACCAAGGGTGCCAGGCGGGCACCAGCCCGCGCAGTGTCCTCCTTTCCTCTTTGGTGCAAAGGGAGCGAGCGCAGGCGAGAGCATCAAGCAAAGGCGTCCATTTCGGTGCAACAAGACCAAGACTAGTCCAACGGCAGGAAGGAAGTCATTGTGGAGCCCAAGCCGGCGTCACCACCAGAGCCTTTGACAGGCGAGGACCAACTTTAGTCAGGATAAGTGTACCAGATGTTCCCCTTCAAAATGGCCAATTGTTGGCGCCCTTCCCGCTCAATATTTGGGAAGAGGCCCAGGGCCTTTGCCTATAAATAGGACTAGCCACCCATAGGGTAGGGACATTCAGAAAAGTAGCAAGAGAACAAACGAGAGAGATAGAGAGAAGCGATTGAACTCCCCCTAGCAGTTCATCGCACTAGCCACGAACAGACCCTCGCGAGGCTGTTCTTCCTTGTATTGTTCATCACCATCAGCCCAAGAGGCAATCCACCACACCACAAACTAGAGTAGGGTATTGCACCACAATGGTGGCCCGAAGTAGAATAAACCCTGTGTCTCTTGTGCTGTTCCTTTCGTAGTTTAGATCCTAGCGAGGTGGCGGGTGCAGGTAGGTAGAGGACGAGATTCCGCGCGCACCCGAGTGTTCGAACCTCAAGGGTCTGCCGGAACCCGAAATCCGACAACCACCGATCCCGAGGACATGGTATACACCTGGCTCGACCAATTATTAATTTTTTTGTTTGTCTCCCCAAAGGAACATACCATCGATCTCGAGAAGCTGTTATACACCTGGTTCGACAATTACATTCTTATTTATTTATTACTGTCCAAGCTACCAGATTTGACATGCCACCGATCTAGGGAACATGACATGCTACTGTAGGTAGACCAGACTTATTCATTATAAGATATACCTTTTTTTTACTTTTCAAATTAACAAAAACAAGAATCATCACTCATCCATGTCTGGTTCACATACTACGGATCCAGGGAACATAGCATGCTAATCCATAGTGGTAAGTGATTGCTCTGAATGGGAACACAATAGGCACAAACTCAGCATCTGACACTTAATGATCTAGGTGTATCAAGGTAAAAGCAGAAAATGAATAAGTTTTCTAGTGTACTAGGGATTTGAGCACTCAAAACTAATAGTTCTCACTAATTTCAGAAAAGCACGCAATATGTAGATCACTAGTTTACATGGCATTCAACAATCAGTTCGCATATTCTCATCAAGCACCATATGTCAAATAAAATTCAGTGGGGCAACATTTAAGAAATGGCTTAATAAGCAACCCAAATAACATTTGATTTCAGCATGTATCAATGGATGATATATTAAGATTGGGGTCATGAAACAACTCACCAGGCTTTGATGTAGCACTCGCTCGACACTCTCTAAACTACAGCTCTTCTCCTTTAGCTTCCACAAGAACGCTCCAGCTTCTCTCTTCCCTATGTGTGCTCCTTGCTTCTCCTCGTCACCATGCCTTGAATCCACCGGGGTCCCAAGGGATGTCACCTCGAACCTGGTCAGCATGTAATAAATGGTGCAGTAGCAAAAACCTGAAAGAACACTCCACAAAAGAGACAATGCAAGCGGTAGGGATAATACCTTCCAAGTAATCAATGGAGTATCCAATTACATAAGCATAGCTATAAAGCACATGTTTAGGATGGTAGAAATCAGCAAGTGTCGGTGTACTAGAGTAGGGGTACCCTAGTATCCCGAACTTGTGCACGGGCAGTTGTAGCCCTCCGCGGCAAGGCTTACCGGGTGACCGCCAAGATCCTCCGTGGTTCCTTTGGAGCCATTCAAGAACAAAGTATTCAAGCCAAGGAGACGAGGCCCCGGCGAGAGCAGCTTGCCGGGAAGGCCACCCAAGGCACCTAGGAGACAAGGCCCCGGCAAGAGGAGCTTGCCGGGAAGGCCACCCCAGGCACTTACAAGATAAGGCCCCGGCAAGAGGAGCTTGCCGGGAAGGCCCGGTGAGCGACAAGCTTCCGGGCGCGACAAGACAACAACCGCATGCAAAGGCGCTTGCATGCAGACCACCTCTCTGCATTACGCTCCAGCGCATCCGCTAACGTGTCATACAGGGCCTTCCCAGCGCGTGGCGAGAGAGGTCGCAGCCAGCGGTGCGAGGTGGCAAGCAGCGACAAGTTTGCCATCGTGAATAACGGTGGCGCCTGACGGTCCCTGTTTGCCTTTGTTAGGGCGACTAGACGGGCATTTAATGCCTTTGTCCCCTGCCGTCGGGGTTAGGTATAGTACATCGCATTACCTTTGTACAAGTAGGTGTACCAACCACCATTTTTCCATTTGTACCCCGTCTACGTTGCCACCGCCGAGCCCTTGAGCATATAAAAGGAGGCCCATGCATAGCGTAACGAGGTGGTTGGTCGATCGATTCCCTCCACACTCAGTCTCGTTAGCTTTCGTTTGTCTCAGAGCACTCGAGCGCTCCTGAGCAAGAACCCAATACACCTAGACATGCAGCAGTAGGAGTATTATCTCTCCGGAGAGCTCCGAAGCTGGGTAAAACTCTCGCGTGCTTCGCCTCGATCTCCTCTTCGTGCGACCTCCGCTCCCTGCCGAACCAAAAGGGGCTCGGTCCGCCGGCCCCATAGGTGTTCGTGGGCCAGATCAGCCTGCCCCGACATCTTTGGCGCGCTGTAGGGGTCGTCGAGGTTGTGTGAACCTGATCCGCGTCCACGCTGAAGCTAGATCTTCATCATCTTCGTCAACATGCCACCGAAGAAGAAGGCTTCGGCGGCAGAAGCCCCGTCCGCGTCGAACCCACCGCCACCGGAGCAAACAGGTGGTGGGGTAGACGTCGGTGGAAGAATGCACGCCAACATGCTGGCGCGAGCGAGGCACGGTCGCCCGGACGGGATACTGCTCCTTCTAACATAGTTAGAAGTCCGAGCATATCCCGCTCCTCGCGCCGTTCGCCACTGCCACCTGCCACTCCAGCAGAAGCTTTGGCGAGAGCGCAACTGCTCCTGGATTACCCTCCAACGGCCGACAAGGTCGACGAATGGAGGGCCACCATTCAGAGTCTCATCGGCTTCGCCAACGGCGACGCTCGCTGCAACCGAAAGTGCATCGCTGCCGCGACAAGACTGCCAAACATGAGCCGGTGGCGACGAGACCGGGGGTGCAACCACCATGCACTCTCCGCCCAAAGGCCAAGATCGCCGACTTCGCCGGATCCACCTCGACAGCGACTCCATCAAGGCCATCAGATCCACGAGTTCATCGCGATCAGCGCCAAGTTCTTCACGAACGACATCAAGAGGACGCTCGAACTTCGCATCGGCGCCCGAAGATAAGCGCGACGTCAATCCGACAGCTGGCTGGGCCCTCTGTCGACATGCACGCCGGCAGAGGAACCAGACGACTTACCCGTCTGTGATGAGTTGCCCTGCGTTCACTTTCGTGAGCTGCGGCAAGTCCAAAGGGCCCAAAGAAGAAAAACTTCAAGCCGACGCATCTGGAGAAGTATGACGGCAAGACGCATCCGTCGGAGTTCCTCAGCATCTACACCATCGCGGTGCAGGCTGCCGGGGGTTGAGACGACAAGATCCTTGCCAACTACTTCCCGCTGGTGCTCAAGCCCAATGTCAGATCCTGGCTCATGCACTTGCCGGACAACTCCATATCTTCTTGGGAAGATCTATGCCATCAGTTTGTCGGCGCCTTTACAGGCGGCCACAAGCCCCATGGCCAAGAAAGCGACCTTCATCTGCTCGCCGCCGAGAAGGAAGGAGAGCCCCGCGCAAGTATATTCAAAGATTCGTGTATGCTGACAACATCCCAGATGTCCACCCTGCCGTGGTGATCAACGCGTTCCATCAGAACGTGCGAAACCGCAGGATGCGAGAGGAGATGGCGATGTGCAAGATCAGAGACGTCAGTGAGCTATACGCCCTGGCCGACAAGTGTGCCTACCGAGGAGGGGAGGAGACTCCCGGAGAAAATACCGCAGGAGGATCGATAGTGAGGAGACCGCCCAAGAAAGAAGAGCCGGGCGGCGGGGCAACAGGAAAAGAAAGGCAGAGATGTGCTAGTTGTTGAGCAGTCCGCAACGGAGGTGGCGCCAAGAACGCCAAGGCTAGTAGCTCCGCAAGGAGGTTGCCGCTAGCACCAACTGCCCGGTCTGTGGCGATGCGCCGACAAGCGAGGAGCCCAGCTCCGAAGCAAGATCGCGCAAGATCCACCGCACCAAGGGTCATAACCTCAGAGCTGCAAGAAGGTCGAGCAGCTTGTCGAGCAGCAGAAGGCTGAATACGAACGACGTGACAAGGAGAAGGCCCAGGAAGGTGCTAGAGGAGCTAGCAAGAAACGTCCCGGCCGGGGAGGGCGCCGCGGCAAGGCCAAGCAGCGGCAAGGAGACATGCCTCCCCGCGGCCGCGACAAGGACGACGACGACGACGATGACGAGGACATGGATGATGACGAGGCCGATGAGCAGGAGTTCCAGAAAGCCACAGAGGTCCTGTGCGTTGACGGTGGTACTTCTCTGCATACTTCGCACCGCCAACTCAAGTAGTGGATGCGGGAAGTAAATGCAGCAGAACCATCCATCGAGTCACGCAAGCCTCTGAAATGGTCCAAAGACGCCTATCATCTTTTGATATTGAGGACCACCACGATCGTAATCGTGGTCGGTGCTTGCCGATGTTGGTTTCACCAACTATCCGCAACCTCAAGGTCACCAAGATGTTAGTTGACGGCGGGCCGGCTTGAACCTGATCTCCTCCGCGGTGCTCTAGAAACTCCAGATCCACGATGGCGAAGCTCGAAGAGACCGCACATTCAAGGAATCAATCCGGGAAGGAGCAAGCCAAAAGGAAAGATCACGTTGCGGTAACATTTGGCGTGAAGTTGAACTTCAGGATCGAGAGGGTCACCTTTGATGTTGCTGACTTTCCATTGCCTTACAATGGAATACTTGGCCGCCCAAAGACTCGCCAAATTCATGGCGGCCTCTCACTATGCCTACAACATGTCAAGATGCCAGCCCGATGAGTGTCATCTACGCCCTGGCGACAAGAAGGATGCTCTTATCTGCGCCGACAAGATCGACCGGAAGCGGCAGCATGACAGATTGCAAGCCACTTGCCGCTGAAGCTCCCGGGGAAGAAGAAGACCGAGTCCGGCAAGAGCTCTGATGCCCACTCCGGCAAGCGCACCTCTTCGGAGTGTTGCGCTACCGTCGAGGACGCACCATCGAGCTCCACCACCAAGTGTAAGAAGACGATGACAGCTCCACCAGAGACCAAAAAGGTGTCCGCCAGGGAGGACGGCGCTGGTGGTACCTTCACCATTAGTGCCTCTCTCAACCCTAAATAGGAAGGCGCGCTGTTTTCCTCGGGCGAACGTCGGCGTGTTTGCATGGCAGCCGTCCGACATCCCGGTGTTCCTGTGAAAGTAATTGAGCACCATCTTGCCGTTTGTCCTCATGCGCGCGGCCGTCAAGCGAAAGTCGGGGAAGCAAGCGGTGGAGCATCAAGAGTTCATCGCGGAAGAAATCAAGAAACCGAAGCGGCGGGCCTTGTCGAGGAGTGCTCCATCCTACGTGGTTGGCCAATCCTGTAGTTATCGCCAAGGCTAACGGAAATGGAGGCTTTGTATCGACTTTACAGATGTCAATAAAGCTTGTCCCAAAGATCCATTTCCCTTGCCGCGCATCGACCAGATTGTTGACTCCACGGCCGGATGTGATTTGCTTTCATTTCTGGATGCATATTCAGGATATCATCAGATCTTCATGGCGGGAGAGGATGAGAAGAAGACCGCATTCATCACCCCATGTGGCACATACTATTTTGTACGGATGCCCTTCGGGTTAAAGAATGCTGGTTCAACGTTTGCAAGAGTAGTTCATGATGCTTTTGAGCCGCAAATGCACAGAAATGTGGAAGCCTACATGGATGACATAGTGGTCAAAAGCAAGGACAAGGAAACCCTAGTTCAAGATTTAGATGAAACCTTTACAAATCTGCGCAAGATCAACCTCAAGCTCAACCCCGAGAAGTGCGTGTTTGGAGTCCCTTCCGGCAAGCTTCTCGGGTTCTTCGTGTCTCGGCAGGGAATTGAAGCCAATCCCGACAAGATCAAGGCCATTGAGCAGATTGAAGCACCAAAGCGCGTCAAGGATGTACGAAGACTTGCCGGTTGCGTAGCTGCTCTTAGCAGGTTCATCCCTAGATCTCTTGAAGGCATACGCCATTTTTCAAAATTTTGAAAAGGCAGGTCCGATGCAATGGACTCGAAGCGGAGGTAGCGCCGCAGACTTGAAGAGATACCTGTCCTCCACTCCAACACTTGTCGCACCTAAGCCACAAGAGAAGTTGCTGCTATATATAGCGGCAACCAATCAAGTGGTTAGTGCTGCGTTAGTAGCGGAGAGGGAGGCGGATGATGAGTTAGCAACCATGGCAGACACATCCAGCGACAAGCAGGGGGCTTCGCCGGCAAGTTCTGGTCCCGACAAGGACGAATCTGCACAGACGCACGACAAGATGCAGAAAAGGATGGTGCAACGCCCAGTTTACTTTGTCAGTTCCCTTCTGCAGGGGGCTAGGTCAAGGTACTCTGGTGTGCAGAAATTGCTTTTCGGCCTTCTCATGGCCTCGAGAAAGTTGCGCCATTACTTTCAGGCACATGAGATCACAGTTGTCACTCGCTTTCATTGAAGAGGATCTTGCAAAATCCAGAGGCAACAGGCAGGATTGTCGAGTGGGCACTTTGGAACTGTCAAGCTTTGGCCTCAAGTTTGTGAGCACTTCAACTATCCAAAGCGAGCATTGGCGGAGTTCATAGCAGAATGGACACCAACGCCAGATGAAGAAATTCCAAACGAGCGTCCCGTCAAGGAAACAAGCAAAGAGTGGCTGATGTACTTTGATGGTGCCTTCTCGCTGCAAAGCGCCCGGTGCGGCGTGCTTGCTTGTCACACCCACCGAGAGCACCTCAAGTACGTAGTCGGATGCACTTTCCCAAGGAGCAAGCAACAAACAATACAAAGAGAGTATGAAGGTTTGCTTGCGGTCTCGAGATCATGATGGACCTTGGATCAAGAAGCTCATTGTCAGGGGTGACTCACAACTTGTTATCCGCCAAGTGAACAAGAATTATCAGAGTCCGTTGATGAAAGCTTATGTTGATGAAGTGAGGAAGCTAGAAGAGCACTTTGACGGCCTGCAAATGGAATATATTCCGAGAGCTCAGAACGACATTGCTGATGGCCTGTCAAAGTGCGCCGCACTTAAATTATCTGTGGAACCAGGGATTTATGTGCTCAAGCTGACCCAACCGTCTATAACACCACCAACTGGACAGAGCAAGAAGAGGAAGTTGATCTCCGGTGACTACTTTCTGGCAGAGCTTCCCGAAGCCGCCGCCAAGAAGGTCCCCAAGATCGACACCATGATCTTGAGGCGATCTGCTCCGACAAGCCCTGTGGTTTGTTTCGTTGAAGCGGAACACTCCCGACAAGTTTTGCTCCGGCAAGCTTGCCGGGAACGTCAAGCTCCGGCTGAGCCGTAGGTTCTCGCCATGGAAGCTGATATTCCGCGGCAGCGATGTGCCTTTAGTCCTTGTTGTCGAGCCGCAAGCTCCGGCATGGGCGCAGATTGTCCTTTTCCTTCAGACAGAGAACTTCCGAAGAGCAAGAAGAAGCGGAAAGAGTAGCCCGGCAGTCAAGTATGTACCAGCTTTGTCGGCGACACTGCATCGAAGGAGACTCAACGGTGTGAAATTGAAGTGTATTCACCGGGAAGATGGACAGAAGCTGTTGGCAGAGATACACGGAGGCATATGTGGTCACCACATTGGCGCAAGAGCACTTGCCGGCAAAGCGTTCCGGCAAGGTTTCTTTTGGCCGACAGCCCTCGAGGTTGCTACTGCACAAGTAACCAAGTGTGAAGCGTGCGGTTCCATTCCAAACAAATACACCAGCCAGCTCAAGCTCTCCGGGCGATCCCTTTATCCTGGCCATTTTCGATGCAGGGGCTCGACATCCTCGGCCCCTTCCCCGAGCTGTCGGGGCTTTGAATACTTATGCGTTGTAATCGACAAGTTCACAAAGTGGCCGGAAGTGGAAGCGATGAGGAAGGTGACATCACGGTCGATGAGTCAAGTTCTTCGGTCGATTGTTTGCCGTTTGAATCCCTAACAGGATCATCACCGACAACGGCACCACAGTTCTAAGCCGCACCTTCATGCGGTATGTCCAAGATCTTGGCGCCAAGGTTCTGCTTTCGCATTGCTCATCCGAGAAGCAGCGATCAAGCGGAGAGGGCAAATCTTTGAAGTGTCGCGGGCTCAAGACCAGAACTTTCGACTGCTGCACAAGTGCGGAAGAAACTGGATTGAGGAGCTGCCGGTGGTTCTTTGGTCGATTAGGACGACACCAAATCGAGCCACTGGCCAGACACCTTTTGCTCTAGTCTATGGAGCAGAGGCAGTTCTCCCCACGGAACTCGTATACGGATCGCCTCGAGTGCTCGCTTATGATGAGCTTGAGCAAGAGCAGCTGCGACAAGATGACGCGCTGCTCCTTGAGGAAGATCGTCTTCAGGCTCTTTATCTGAGCTGCTCGGTACCCGACAAGCTTTGCGCCGCTACCATAGCCGCAAAGTCAATGCCAGAAGTCTCGAGGAAGGCGACCTTGTTCTTGGTAGCGTTCAGTCCGCCAAGAATTCCAACAAGTTGACGCCTTGAAGTGGGAAGGCCCTTATCGGGTGAAACGAGTCACTAGGCACTGGCGCTGTCCGCTTTGAGACCAAAGATGGCATTCGGTGAGCAACTCACGGAATATTGAGCATCTTCGTAAGTTTTACCCGTAGGGCGCGGTTGCCGGAACCTGTTCCGGCAACCACCATTTGTACAAGTCTTGCCGCTGATGCATGTAATCCTTTGTACAAAGCCGGCGCAGACCCCGTGCATCAGTAAAGCTAGCGTGCTTCGCACACCTTGTCGATTTCATGCTTTTTACTTCTATTTGCATGCGTTATCTGACACTTTGTGCAGCACCTACCCCTGGTGAGTGATAACGAGCCACAAGGCTCCATATCTTTATTTTCTCTTCTTTCTCTTTCTCAAAGAAAGGAAGGTTCCCTCGCACACAAATTTGCCGGGGGGAAAGGAGAAGATAATGGTGCGGACCAAGCGTCTCTCAAGGAAGTCTAGCCTTACCGGAAGCAAGCAGCGTAGAAAAGCTAAGTTGCCAAAGTTTGTGCAATCAGTTTTAAAATTTTTAAGTTATCTTCCTTGAACGACCGAACTTTGTATGGAAAACCTGTGCGCAGAGGAACCAATTCGTAGCTAGTCGCGCCCTTACTTTGTTTCGAGTCCGCTCAACAACTTAAGTGAGCTGCGACTAGTTGCGACAAGGTTGCTTGTCGGAAGCGGCACCGCCCGGCTCTTGACGTTCCGCACTCGGCCTTCGCCCGGCTCGAGGTGCCAGCGCCGACAAGTTCCCTAAAAGCGTAAGGCAAAAACATACAAAGGAAGGAATCAAGTAAAGGAAATAACATAGCAATTGATACTCAAATAAAGTTATATTACAATATAGCTTGCCGCAGCTCTAATGCATTGTTCCTATGACATGACCAGCAGCGGCAAGAGAAAGAGAAAAGCAGGCGGCCTAATCTACGCGATCGCCCTCAACCCTCTTGATTCCGCTCACCCTGTCCACAATGGGTGCGACAAGGGTCTTGAGCGCCTCCACATCAGCATCCGTGGCAGGGACTTGAGGGCGTTGGTGAGGTTGAGGCCTGGGTTGCGGAAGGCCACCTTCATCGGCACCTTTTGGAGGGCTCTCACAGATCTGGCGCGACTCCTCGGCCAGCTGTTTTGGGACCTCTTCCCGAGTCATTGGAGAGCCGTCACCACGCCCTTGAAGAACAAGCTGAGCTTGGCACTGGGTTGGAGATGCTCGTCGGAGGAGTATCCAAGATCCACCATCCCGGCTCCATCGGCTCCTGTGGATGGCTGCAATAGTATCCACGAGACCCTCGGTCCAGTGCTCCACATTCTCCCTCAAGGCACTCTGGGCGGCAACAGCATTCGCCAACAGCTCCTCGTCGGCCTTGATCTTCTCCTTCAAGGCCACCTCCCGCTCCTTGGCGCCGTCCAGCGTCTGAGTCAAAGTAGTTAGCTTCAACTCAAGATCTGCATTGGAGTCCCTGGCGGCGCTGAGCTCCTTGCTCCTCTCATGAGACGGCCTGCAGCTCGCCAAGAGTGTAGGCGTCCTTCTCGCGCTCGTGCTTGAGTGCAGCAAGCTCCTCGCCGCTCTTCTTGAGGCTGGCCTCCAACTGCGCCACCTTCGTCTCCAGCTCCTTCTTGGCGGCCTCGGCGGCCTCGGCAGCATCCTTTGCCTCCTTGAGAGCCCCGCCAAATGTTTCCTCGCGCATGGCGAGATCCTCCCTCGTGGCTGTCCAGGTTAACCTTCAGCTCGCCCGGCTCACCTTCCCTCTTGTGAGCGGCTTCTCGGCTGACAAGCCGCTGTTCCTCCTCATGCAGCCTTCTCGAGGATGAAGGCCTTGCGCTCCTCGGCGAGTTGCTCCCGCTCCTCCGCCAAGGACCGGAGAGCTTCCTGGTTGCGGCCGGAGCTCCTCAGCGCTTCTCGATGTCTGCTCCGCCTTAGCGACAAGCGCCTCCGGGATGCCGATTTGGCTTGTCGGTAGCGGTAGAGCGACAGCGGCTTCCGCAGTTTGCTCCTCCTCGGGCTTCGCCTTCTTCTTTGCTTGGCGCGTCGACTAGCGTCAAACCAGCAGAGGCGAGCAGCTCTTCATCGAAGGTTTCTCCTTCGGCCGGCGCCCTGGAGCTCGACTCCCATGGGAGCTTGATGAAGACACCGTCGCCGGCCTTCAAGTAGACGCCGGGCTGGGGCTCTTGAACTGCTGCAGCTGCAGCGGCGGAGGATTGGCGGTCGATTAGCGCTGGCGCTCCTGCGGCCTCGAAGTGCGTCGGTCGATCGCGGACCCTCGCCCGGCTACGTGGTGGCAGCTTCGGTGGCCTATTGGCGAGCTCGTCGGCGCCGGCTTCTTCTTCTGGCGGCGGCCGTCGGTGTTGCAGCGACGTCCTCCTCGCCGGCGACCTCGGTCTCCATCGGCTTTGTGGCGGACGGATGAAGAAAGTCAAGCAAATATTCAAAGACAAAATCAGAAGAAGAAAAACGCAAGGGAAGTACTCAGGCGAGAAAGTTACGGCGCGGGGCTGCGGTCATGGTCTCCGCCGCCAAGGGATCGCTGGTGCCGTCCCTTGCCGGAGAGCTGCCTTGCGGAGAACTCCCTTGCGGAGAACGCTCCTTGCCGGGGAATCCACCCTTGGCGGCGTAGTCGAAGCAGAAGGAGGCTGCTCTGCTCCTACACAAGTCAACAGTCAGATATCAGCAAAGGAAAAAGCACCCATGCACGCCGAATAGCAAGAAGTAGACCATATACTTACGCTGGGGGCTGCTTTGAAGGAGAGTTGCCTCATCCGGCAAGGTGGTCTCAGACGCGCCTCCTGCCGTCATAGTAGGTTCGTCCTCGACGACAATCACCGGGGTCTTGGCTCTCTTCGGCATCCTCTGGGCGGCGTCACGAAAGGAATGGATTCAGAGCAAAGCAAATCAGATACAAGACAAAGCAACAAATCAAAGAATTACAAGTACAACAAGGAATCTTACTCTTCCTCTTCCTCGTCGAAGCTGAGCGCGGAGAGGTCGAATTCTGGCCCGCCTCCGGTACGACGAGGCGGAGGAGTGGGCTCCCTTGGACGCTTGGCGGGAGCGGGACGGTGGCTGCGAGGCCCGCTCCGGTGCCGCAGCGGCGTGAGGAGCTCCAGCGGCAAAAGTGCTTGCCGCGGTGGAAGCGCGTCATGTGGCGCTTCTGCGCTGTTGGCCCGTCTGTCGCCCCGCTGCGTCTCCGACCTTGCGAAGACGCCTTCTTGGTGGAGCCGGTGGCTCCGCTCGCGGCAAGCTGCTTGGAGGTGGGGAGGATGCACCCTCGGCGGGCTCGCTCGACTCGGCTTCAGGCTCGGCAAGCTCTTCCTCGCCGACGAACTCCTTTCGCTCGACAAGGCTTGCCGCCTCGGCTGCCTCTGCCTCCTCCACAGTGAAGCCAAACTCGCCCGCGGCAGCGGCTGCCGCCGCCTCTTCCAGCCTGGTGGCGATGCGCTGCATCTCATCGTCAGTAGTGTCGCGGGTGAGGCCCCTCTGCTCGTCGGGGCGGACTGGCATTTCCACTAGATTGTCAAAAAACTGCCACACCACATCATCTGCCGGCTCTTGCCAAGTGGGGACAATTCCATGGGAGTCACACAACGGCATCATTGCACGGATGCGGTCAAGCGACGAGTTGTTGCACTGTGAGCAGCGCCCCTCGGCAACCTAAACATCTCCGGATGATCAGGATCAGGCTTGAACAGCTCTAAGAGCATTGCATCAAGCTCCAAGACAGTGAAGTTGAAGTTGAGGCCTGGGCGCAGCCTCATGATGTCTGCTGCGTTCTGAAATTTCCAGGCAGGTCTCCTTCTCTCCTGCAAGGGGGCGATGCGGCGGCGAAGAAAGTACGCGCGAACGGTGCCTACAGTGAGTCCGGCAAGTCTGAGGCGGAGGATTCGGGTAACTGCGATCTTCAACCTAGCGTCCTCCGGGGCCAGATTGCTCCAATCATTGCCGCGTACTCACGGGGTTTAGCCTTTGGGCGGTAAAAGGCTGCGGGTTCTCCTCAACAATCCAGCACCAATCTGCCCTCCACTCCTCCCATTTGCTATGGAGCTCTCCCTCTAGATAGGCCTCCTTCTTGCCGACCCTGGAGACCCAAGCAATTCCTCCGGCAAGGGGCTCTCCTCTCTCGGCTCGGGGTAAAAAGAAGTGACGGAAAAGAGCTACATTTGGGTGGACTCCGACAAAATATTCGCAGAGATGTGCGAAAACTGCCATGGTCAGAACGACGTTGGGGGTGAAATCAAGGAGGCGGAACCCGTAGGTGTTCATAATGTCACAAAAGAACTCAGAGAAGGGCGGGCAGAGCCCGCAGTAGAAGAAGAGCGCGAAGAAGGGATACCCCGTCGGGGCCAGTTCTGCAGCGTGGGAGTACCTTCGTCTTGGCGGATCTGCGCGTCTCCATCGACCAGAAGAGGTAGTAGTTCTCCCTCAGCTCCCTCGCGGCGAGCTGAGGGGGGAAGACGGCCCGCTCCTTCCGCAGCGCCGCAAGCCGCAGCGCCTCGGCCGACTTCACGGTTTTCCCCTTGTCGGCTTTCGGGCCCATGGCGGAGGCGGTGGAGGAGATCGACGGCGTTGAGTGTGCTGGTGGCGATGGGGGGCGGAGCGCTGCTCTCTTTTCAGCCTTGAGAAGAAGGGGGAGCAGCGGTGGCTTTTGATGGGACAACAAGCGGCAAGGTAGGCGGCGTGCCCTGTTTCCCTTATAAAGAGGGAGGGGCGGACGTTCTGATTTTCGAATAAAGAAACCCCACGATCTCGCCCACGATCTCTCACACGACGCCACGTTCGATGCGTGCCGTTCGTGGGGCGTGGTGGGTCCGGGGGTAAGTTATGGTGTGACCGGGCGCGTGTGCCCGTGCCTGTTTGGGCACAGCCCAACAGCTCGGCACCGTGTGTGGCCCAGCCGGGGGCTCTGTCGGTGTACTAGAGTAGGGTACCCTAGTATCGAACTTGTGCACGCAGGCAGTTGCAGCCCTCCGCGGCAAGGCTTACCAGTGACCGCCAAGATCCTCCGTGGTTCCTTTGGAGCCATTCAAGAAGAAAGTATTCAAGGCAAGGAGGCGAGGCCCGAGAGGAGCTTGCGGGAAGGCCACCCAAGGCACCTAGGAGACAAGGCCCCGGCAAGAGGAGCTTGCCGGGAAGGCCACCCCAGGCACTTACAAGATAAGGCCCAGGCAAGAGGAGCTTGCCGGGAAGGCCCGGTGAGCGACAAGCTTCCGGGCGTGACAAGACAACAACCGTGGCAAGGCGCTTGACGCGGCAGACCACCTATCTGTACCTACGCTCCAGCGCATCCGCTAACGTGTCGCCCTGGGGCCTTCCCAGGCGCGCGTGGCGAGAGGCTGTGCAGCCAGCGGTGCGAGGTGGCAAGCAGCGCTGACAAGTTTGCCATCGTGGCGAACGGTGGCGTCCCTGACGAACCCTGTTTGCACTGTTAGGGTGACTAGACGGGCATTTAATGCCTTTGTCCCCTGCCGTCAGGGTTAGGTATAGTACACTGTACACTCTACAAGTAGGTGTACCAACCACCATTTTTCCATTTGTACCCCCGTCTACGTTGCCACCTATCGGAGCCCCTTGAGCATATAAAAGGAGGCCCATGCGCAACGTAGAGTGGGTTGGTCGATCAGTTCCCTCCACACTCAGTCTCGTTAGCAGCTCATACATCTTTGTAGCACTCGGCGCTCCTGAGCAAGAACGCAATACACCTAGACATGCAGCAGTAGGAGTATTATCTCTCCGGAGAGCTCCGAAGCTGGGTAAAACTCTCGCGTGCTTCGCCTCGATCTGCTCTTCGTGCGACCTCCGCTCCCCGCCGAACCGAAAGGGGCTCGGTCCGCCGGCCCCATAGGTGTTCGTGGGCCAGATCAGCCTGCCCCGACAGCAAGGTCAACACTAACATGAGGATGATATTTATCATTAAGCTCAAGACTAGCATGGGAATTATATGTTTCATTAAGCAAAGGACTAGCATAAGGAACATAAGTATAATTAACAGTAATATGAGCAATGCCACTAATAGGGTGTGTATGATCATGTCCAAGCGAACACTTTTTCAAATCTACATTAAGTGATGGCATTAGGTAATGCAAGGTAGTGTCAAAGAGATTACAAGGATGCATGTCATTGAGAGGATTGGACAAACCTGCTACGTCACGCTCTTGTATGACGATGGGCAAATGAATTTCTGGTTCTTCAAGTTCATCTATAGCAGCTTATTTTACTTATTCAAGAGTAGTAGATCTTTTGTCTTCATCTTGATCACTTGGGAATTGCAGCTCTGGATCATCTTGTTCCTTGTCTTCAAGTATTTCTTCTTGGATCTGAAGTGTCTCTTCCTCTGGACTCTCGCTATCTTGCTCAGTTGATTGTGACGGTGTTGAAACCTCACACAACCTCAAGGGATATCCCAGGAACACTCAATTCAAGGAGGGAAGAGATAGTACTACCAGCGTTGATGTTCTTCTCAATCTTCCTTACTTCTTCCACTAGCTCCTTCCCACTCTTAATCTTATTCATTTTCTCAAGTATCACCTTCCTAATAGGATCATCCTCGGCACTCCAAGTGAACTCGAGACTCAAAAGTGTGAGCTTGTCTATGTCATCGAACTCATCTTGTGAGGGCACTTGCACATGAGATTGCTCAGCAGTTGCCGGTTGACCAAATGGAGGACCATTTAATTCCATTGGCAACATCTCCTGGTGCTGAGGTATATGAATAGGAGCAGAATAAAATTGTTGTGGAGCATAATTGTTGGTCTCCTCTTCATACCTAAATCCCTGCATTGGATAACTACTAGAGGCAAACGGTGAGATCTCAGGGTTGTTGCTCCTATATGACATATTCGGGTTTTCAGGCCACCCATGTGAATAATTGTTTTGGTATGAGCTATGTTGTTGAGAAAAGCTCATGCCAAAATAATCTTGAGGGTGAGGAGAGTGACCACGCTGACATTCAGCAGGTGAATGGCCCTGGAATCCACAAATATGGCATGTAGGAGCAACATTAGGATGGCCTCCAGAATAAGGACCATGACAACGAGGCCTATCCTCAAAAACTATACCTCGCTGCCGAGCTAATTCATCCAATAGGAAATCTTACTTATCAGGTCTTGAACACTTTCCGAGCTATTTGTACTATTGCTCACATAAGCGTGACGATCTGAATAGAACGCATTTTCCAAGAAGACAATTCAACCTAAGAAATGAACAAGAAAAGATAGAGAAAATAAGTAGAACAGAGGTTAGGGGTTAGATATATATCACATGTAAATGTCACAAAAAGAAAACAAGAAAAACCTAGTCTATTGCCAAACAAAATCGCTCGACGCTAGTCCCCGGCAACGGCGCCAAAATGATCAATTGTAAGTACAACGAGATATATCGCCCGAACTGCGAGTGTCGTGTTCCTCACAGGGACTAGGCGACGACGACTATGCTTGGCTAAATCTAGGTAACACAATTTTAAGAGACGGAGGCAGAGAGTAAAACCTAAACTAACAAGGTCGTTCCGAAAGACCGTCGACAAAGAAAATGCAAAGAGCACATGGAGATTTTGATTTTACTCATTGTCTTTTTGGTATTTTCGTAATGCTTGAGAAAGAAAATGCTAAAACAAGCAAACATCAAATGGCTAAGGAATTAAAAAGACATGAACATATATATCTAACAATTAACAGGGGGAAGAAACAAGGTGTAAGACAAAACATAAATGTATCACATCACAGACACACACATATGTATATATATAACAGGTACTTGAGACAACATAAATATCACATGTACTGGAGCTATCACAGGAACTTACAAACTAACATTTTCTACAGCAAGGAGTACACAGGAGAATATGTACAACATATAGACACCACTGAATCACAAAAGTTTCAGAAATTGTAAACTGAATATTGAATAGTTTTACACATCTCAAGAACACTGAAAGCACATTCAACACAAAGATCACAAGTGATCTGAATTATTAAAGTAAACTAACCGACATCTGAACCACGAATAGTACTAATACACAACAGAATATAGTAGATAGAGATTCAGGTGTTCCTGTTCTTGGAACAGAGAGCAGCAAGAGGAGTGCAGCAGCAGTAGGGACAAGGGAGAGGTTCAGAGCAGAGCTTTAGCAAGTGAGGAGCAGCAGGGGACGTGGGAGAAGAAGAGTAGTAGCAAACGGATCAAAGGAGAAGCAACAGGCAGTGGAGGGAAGGAGAGGCAGCAGCACGGGGTGCAAGGAAGAGCAAGAAAGCGCAAGACGAGCAAGCGATGGCAGGTCGATGTAAGCGCGGTGGCGGAGCTTGAGATGGTGGTTCTTTGGCAGCGTAGTGGAGATGGGGCGATCTTGGTGGTGCGTGGTGGAGAGGGAGTGGATGGATGATTGGGTGGCGCGGTGGCTAGTTGGCGCGGCGCCACGCTGGACTGGCCGCGGCGGCGGCCGGAGGTGGAGAAGGAAGCGGGGGAACAAGAGGTGTTGCCAGGCCCGATTTGGGGATTGAGAGCGCTAGGGATTTGACCCCCTCGATCAGATCTTCCATTTGCATGTTGGCCCCTGTCCTTTTCTTCTTTCTGCACAAGAAGGTCCCTTTCTTCTTTAGCTTGTCCCTGGAGCATCATTTCTTCACACACAAGTCCCTCCGTCCTTCTTCTTTCTTTTCACTTGACTAGTTCTCTTAACCACTAGTCCAGATCTTGAAGTTTATAGTGCCTTTGTGCACATTTCTGCAAAATAGACCAAAGACTAGTAAATGATCCCTTTATATGATTTCCATTCAATTACTCAATATTTCATAGCAAGAATTGATGGTCAGAACTCAACAAATAATACATTTCTATGCCAAAATTGTATATATGAAATGTGCTTATCATAGATCCTCGAAACACAAATAGATACACGATCCAAAGTCAACAATGGACGATACATAGGGTAACCAGTTCATCTCCGTGAGGAGGTCTTGAATCCGCGAGGGATCTTCCCGTGAGGGGTCTTGAACCTGGTGTCGATCTTCTCCGTAGAGGCCACGGTCTCTCGATCGAGAAGAACCACAAGGATGAGCAAAGCTCTATCGCAAATAAGCTAAACCTATGCTAACCCTAGAATGGAGGAGGGGGATGTGTATATGTAGTGGTAGCCACGCAGGGGTAAGTGAGGGGCGAAAGGGTACATTGGCTTCGGGCTGAGTGTCTGCGCGCAGGTAGGGCCAAAAGTTTCGGGCGCCGGAGGTTCCGGGCAAAGGTCCGGGCAGGGTCTGGGCTATCCAGAGAGTTGGCATGCTCGTGGCTGGTCTGGACTCCGGGGGCCGGAGGTTCAAAGCAGACGGGAAGGTCCAGGGGCCGGACATTCTGGTAGAATCCAGAAGTTTCGGGCTTTCTAGAAGCTTGTCCATGCTTCTTCTTCCTTCTCTTCCACACTTCCCTTGTGGATGTTGTAGTTGTTCCTTGGTGCTTGCACTCCTCCTCGACATTCGTGAAGCTTTGACAATACCTATGCATGCATGATGGAGGGTCAAGTAGTATACCATCCTCGAAGGGGACAAGTGAGCACGTGTAAAGGAGAGGATTCACCTTTATGTATGTGAAGTAGATGTCGCACATGTCACTTGCCGAATGAACTCTTGGCATGGTGATGTCTTTAGGATTCTCCGCATCAACATGGCAGCCATTTGGGAAGTAGATTCACCCTGCATGACACCCATCCGGAGGCGTGTCATGCAGACAGACAAGAGGGTGGTTGAGTGGCACGGCAGGCTTGCCGGGCTTCATCCTCAGCGTGATACCTAGCAGTGTATTTAATGCACTTTGTCCTAACTGCGAGAGTTAGGTATGATAGCACTATTTGCTATCTAATCAGTGTATAATTACTTTTGCCACTGTGGTAAACCCTTAGCCTATAAAAGGACGGCCATGGCGACCTAGAATAGGATTCGGACCCTTGTACACTCATACGTGCGTAACTGCTCTCCCCGAGGCGACCTTGCCGGGCTTGAGCGCTGCTTGTTCGTCATGGTCCTCCATCCAATCCACCAAAGCAGGAGTAGGGCTTTATGCTTCGCAACGGCCCGAACTGGGTAAAAACCACCCGCGTCACCATTGTCGTGCTTCTCTATGGTCTCCGGTCTTTGTGCAACGTGCCCCTCCCCCTTTCCGAACCACAAGGGGCCGACGGCCCCATAGGTGTTCGTGTTGAACCATGACAGCTGGACGCCGGGAAGGAGAAAATAGTGCAAAGAAAAACAGTTGAGGGACAATTTACTTCAAGGAAGAAAATGGTGCAGCGCCCAGTCTACTTTGTTAGTTCCCTTCCACAGGGGGCTACATCATGGTACTCGGGCGTGCAGAAATTTTTCTTCAGCCTAAGCATGGCCTCGAGGAAGCTGCACCACTAGTTTCAAGCACACGAGATCATGGTGGTCACCCACTTTCTGTTGCAGCGTATCCTAAGGAATCCAGAGGCAAGAGGCAGGATAGTGGAAATGGCATTGGAGTTGTCGAGCTTTGCACTAGAGTTTGAGAGCACATCAACTATCCACAGCTTGCAGCGGTTCTTTTCCAGCTAATTCAGTGTCATCTGGTCGCACGACATCTCCAGATAGAGTAGCTGACGGGCCGTCGCCGGCCATCGCTCGTCGTGTTGGCCTCTGGTGCGTCCTCGTGCGGTGGAGCCAGTCGCCCTCGCGACATTCATGCCGGACGTGTCACCATCCCCGATAGAGGCGGTGCCGGTGGATCCGGTTGCGGATGGCTTGACCGAGGCGATTCAATATCATGGGCAGCCGCCACCTGGGGGCGAGCAGCTGACTCCTCCAACCGGTGGGGTCTATGCTAGCGAGGCACAAATGTCGAGATGGCCCCGTTGGGCAGATTTTTCTCATAGGGAAGGAGTCGTACGGGCTTGGTGTGTGCATCCTACTCCGTCGTCGGATCAATCTCGTGCACCTCGATGCATCAGGCCTCCACCTTCGCCCTCCTTTGCCAATGCCGTCTGCGCGAACCCTTCTCCGACAATGGTCAACAGCAATCCGCGGTCGCCCTGGAGTGGTCAACTGGCTGGGCAGTGTGTAGCGCAGTCCCCTTCTGTGGCTGTCTCTCAGGAATGGTTCGCTTGTTTTGGCTACTCGGCCGGGCCGCCGCAGACGGCAGCCCCAACTACTATGGCTAGGCAGACTGCCCTGTCGATTGCTGCACCTCTGCCGATGGTCTTCTGTGTGCCAACACTTCCTGCACATGAAGCTTCGTCCAACCGGCATAACAAAAGAAAGAAACAAAAGGCCAGTAGGGCTCCACCGCTGGTGAGTACAGGGCTGGCAATACTTGCAACGACTCCGCAAGTCGCTCCCTCGGCTCCAGTACCGTCGAAACCCAAGCCAGCCCGGGATGTTCAACCAGTCGAGGGCTATGCTATTGTGGCTAAAACAAAGAAACATAAAATGCACTGCTTAAAATGTCGAGCTAACGATCATATGTCCAAGAATTGTACAGTGTTGCACTATTGCTACATTTGCAACAATTTCAAAAACGCATTATTTCGTTGTCCCGTGCTAAAGCAACCACGGCCATTGGCATCTTTTTGTGGACAAGGAACAAATGCTAGCAGGTTCATTCAAATTCCTGAGTACGCGAGCAAGGACATCGACAGTTCTCCACCGGCATTACCAACAGCCTTGGTCATGGTCTCTGGTGGTGAGATTCCTGCAGCGGTGCTTGAAGAAGAGTTTGCTAAGTTTCTTTGGACCCAGGATCAATGGAAGTGGGAGGCTGTCCCTCATGGCAAGGATACTTTCTTGGTGTCGTTTCCCTCCATCGAGGATCTTCACCGAATGGTGGACCTGGAGGTTCGAATCAAGTCACACAACGTTCAGATTTCTTTCAAAGAATGGAACATGGAAGATGTCCCATCTTATGTTTCTCTTGAGACTGTTTGGGTGCATGTTGTCGGCGTCCCACACTCGCTTCGGCACTTTCTCGTACATTGGGCTGTTGGTGAGGTCATTGGAGCCACTCAAGATGTTGATCTTTATGCCTTGCATCGCCACGGTATTGTTCGAATTCAGGTTGCGGTGCACTCCTTGGATATTTTATCCTCTGATGATTTATTTGGAGGAGAATCTGCGTCCCCTGAGGCGTTTGTCAAGTTGGACGACTATACCTTCCACTATTAGGTTCAAAAGGAAGACTATATTCCAGATGCGGAATTTATTCCTTTTATGTGGAAACGTGACCATAGTCGAGATAGAGGTAATGCCCGTGATACTGAAGAATATGATGGTGATTTGAATAAAAAGGCGGAGAATGGAAACTCAGAGATTGGCAGTGCTCCAAATTCAAGTTCAAGCGTTCCAGTGCCTATGCAGACTACATCCCTCGCCATGCCGTTATCTGAGCTACCACATTATACATGGCATTCAAACATGAACGGTGAGCTTGCTACAGGATATGCTTCGCTGCCCTTGTCATCATCACTACGTAAAGTAAGCACCGCTATGCCCCGAGGGCTAGTGCTGTGGAGCCAACATGCACTGCGATGGCGACGCATCCTTTGCTCTCGCCGCGCATGCTAGGCGAGCAGGCATGCATGGGCGAACATACCTGGACGTCCACACCGGTTGTTGGGTCTGTTGCATCAAGCACGCATGCATGCACGGGGACGACTACATGCGTCGCAGGCGGACATGCAAGGATCATCTAGCTCGTCGCCCATCGATGCTGCCAAGGAATGCCCGACAAAGCAGCTCTATGCCCAGGTCACGACTTCGCCTGCTCCCGAGTCAGCGACCTCGCTACAGTAGACTGCACGTCGACTTGCTATGGCTGCAGTGGTTCCATCTAGTACATTTGTTGCTGTATTGGTAGCATTTGCTACTCCTTTGGGGTCACCCCCGTCTACTCTGGCGCCACGGATTACGAGTCTTTCTACTACAATGACTACTCACATCCGGCATAGCGGTCGTCACGTCTCCTTTGCTGATGGGTCATCAGCCACGGATGAGAATTCCCCTCTCCAAGGTGATGCGGCGTCAGGCGGAGCGTAACCTCGACTCGCCAATAGGTACACCCTACAATAAATCATTCCTTCCTTTTTCTGGTTCTTGCATTTCATCTTGTTTAAATAATGTTGGAATTCCAGTTGGAAAGAATTATGATGATGTGCTTGTTTCGGTGAGAGCGCTAAAACACATGGAGATTGACCGATTAAAGGTTTCTCCTAAGTGTATGAGCACCTTACCTAACCCCGATGCTGAGGAGGAGGAGGAGACGGATGCCACATATGATGGTTCGCTTCTCTCCCACTTGGTTGGAGTGGTTACTGAGGTAGGATTGGATGATGCAAGACCCGAGTCAATGTTTTGTGACTTCACAACATCTTCACGTAAATCTAAATCCCATTCCTCAAAAAAGAGAAGAAAAAAAACCGCCTAAGAAGGCGAAGAAGTCCAACCCCACCTAAGTTTCCACATGAGAGGCATGTTTTGGAATAGCACATGTCTTTCAGACTTGGCTAAACATAACCACGTCGGTGATTGTGTGAGAGAACATGGGTTGGATTTCGTGGAAATTTCGGAGGCTAGTAAATGTGACTTCTGTGCACATGTCCTAGACCACTTATCAGGTGGTTTCGACTTCACATGGCATAGTCTACCAGCACAAGGAAGGTCTGGAGGAATCTTACTTGGGATACAAACGACAACCATGGATTTGTTAGCCTTTTCGGCAGGTGACTTACACATGAAATTCCACCTCCGAAACAGAGCTGACAACTTTACATGGAGTCTGGTTGCAGTCTATGGGGCTGCCAAAGATGAGCATAAATCCGCTTTCCTTCAAGAATTGGTGAACCTGGCTAAGGATAACCCACATCCAATGCTTATTGGAGGGGACTTTAATGTCCTTAGGTACCAGGAAGAGAAAAATAATGACCGCTTTGACACTCTCTGGCCTTTCCTATTCAATGTTGTAATTGACAATTTGAATCTTAGAGAAGCTAGTTTATCTGGCTGACAATTCACTTGGGCCAATAATCATTCTGTGCCAACATACGAAAAGCTTGACAGGGTGCTCATGGATACCGAGTGGGAGATAAAATTTCCTTTGGTAACTGTGCGGGCCCTAGAGTGTATCGAGGCACCATTGGATCATCCGCTCATCATTCTTGATTCTAATTCTACAAACCCATCCACTCGCTGCCCTTTCAAGCTTGAATTGGGATGGTTGCATCGAGAAGGCTTTCCAGACATAATGAAAAATATAAGGGAGAGACCCGCAATTGGTCGCACACCTATTCAGAGATGGAACTGTAAAATAAGAACCATAAGGCGATACCTATCTGGATGGGCGAAACACAGAAATGGAATATACAAAAAAGAAAAGCAACGGCTCGCCACCATTATTAATGACCTCGATAAAATCGCAGAAACGCACATCTTTTCACAACAAGAGATTGAATTGAAAAATCAATCCAATGAGAACATTGCACATATTTTGCTAGAAGAGGAAACCAAATATTACCAAAGATCCAAAGTCGACTTCGTCTTGAAGGGAGATAGTAATACAAGATACTTCCAACTTGTCGCCAATGGTCGGCATAGGAAGAAGTGTATATTCAATCTCCAACAAGATGAGGGGCGGATCGAAGGTCAGGCAGAGCTCAAAAATTATATCTCCAAATACTAGAAATCTTTGTTTAGGGCACCTGATGAAGGGAACTTCACCCTTGACGAGACCCGAACATATGACATTCCACAAGTCACAGCAGAAGAGAACGATATCCTCACGACACCTTTCTCTGAGGAGGAAGTGAGAGCGGCAGTGTTTCAAATGGAACATAAGAAAGCTCCAGGCCCTGATGGCTACCCACAGAATTCTATCAGAATTTCTAGGATATCATCAAGACTGACCTATTGGAGTTGTTCAATTGTCTTCATGCTGGCCAACTTGATCTATTCAGGCTTAACTTTGGCGAGGTTGTTTTGTTGCCAAAAATTAAGGAGGCTGAGTGAATCCAGCAATATAGACCCATATGTCTCCTTAATGTCAGCTTCAAGATTTTCCCCAAAGTGGCTACTAATAGGCTCAACGTGGTTGCTGACCATGTTGTCCGGCCATCTCAAACGGCTTTCATGCAAGGTAGAAATATACTCAATGGAGTAGTAATCCTACATGAGACCGTTCATGAGGTGCACCATAAAAACATGATTGGAGTAGTGTTCAAGATTGACCTTGGAAAGGCCTATGATAAGGTCAAATGGTCATTCCTTCAATAGGCCCTAAGATTGAAAGGATTCTCCGATAAATGGCGCCAGTGGATCCAAAATTTTGTTACTGGAGGTAGTGTGGCTGTCAAAGTCAATGATGACATAGGCCATTACTTTCAGATGAAAAAAGGGCTACGACAGGGTGACTCCATGTCTCCAATGTTATTTAACATCGTGGCTTACATGTTGCCTATTCTGATTGATCGTGCCAAGCAGGACGGTCAAATTGCAGGAGTAGTGCCCCACCTTGTGGATGGTGGCCTATCTATTCTGCAATATGCCGATGATACAATTCTTTTTATGGAACATGACCTGGATAAGCCTCGAAAACTAAAATTATTACTTTCAGCGTTTGAGCAGATGTCAGGCCTTCAAATTAACTTCCATAAAAGTGAATTTTTCTGCTTTGGAGAAGCCAGTGAGGTAGCGGCTGAGTATGCTGACCTATTTTGTTGTGCGCAAGGCCAATTCCCGATTAAACATTTGGTAATTCTGATTCATTATCGGTGTCTCACTAATGCAGAGTGGAAACATGTAGAGGAGTTCTTAGAAAAATGGTTGAGTAGTTGGAAAGGCAAGTTGCTCTCTGTTGGAGGACGACTGGTCTTAATCAACTCAGTCCTCACAAATATGGTTCTCTATATGCTCTCTTTTTTCCAATTCCCAAGAGGGGTCTTGTAGAGGCTGGATTATTTCAGATCTAGATTCTTTTGGCAATGAACAGTGAAAAGAGAAAATACAGGCTAACCAAATGGAGCATTGTTTGTAGGCCGAAAGACCAAGGTGGACTTGGTATTCATGACCTTCAGGTCAAGAATGATGCCTTACTTAGTAAATGGTTGTTCAAACAACTTACCGAGGATGGTGTTTGGCAAACCCTGCTGCGCAATAAGTATCTAGGCCAAAAAGATGTGTCACAGGCCTATTGGAAACCTAGTGACTCACACTTTTGGGCTGTCTAATGGCAGTGAACAAACACCTTTTCCATTTTGGATCCTTTGCGATAAAAGATGGGTCAGAGATTCATTTCGGGAGGATAACTGGCTAGGCAATGCCAGCCTCCAAGAACAATATGCAGCTTCATGCCGCATTTTTCACGATAAGAATGATACTCTAGCGCATGTGCTCAGTTCATTTCCGCCAAATATTTCTTTTAGGACAGATTTTATTAGCCCCCGTCATATGTCATGGAAAATTTTATTATCTCGATTGGAGTCGATAAACCGGACACAAGGACGGGGTTTTGTTGGAACCTCACTACATCTGGGTCCTTCACAGTCGACTCTATGTATCGTGCGCTCATGCATTAAGAGGTCCTAGTGGATAATAACAAGAAAATTTGGATGTCGAAGATTCCACTAAAGGTTAAAATCTTTATGTGGTATCTTCGAAAAGGAGTTGTGCTAACCAAAGACAATCTCGCCCGTGGCAATTGGCACGGAAGTAAGAAGTGTAGTTTTTGTACTCATGACGAGACAGTCAAATACCTATTTTTTAAATGCAAGTTTGTGCGCTCTACGTGGTCAGTCATCCAAATAACATCCAATTTGTATCCGCCCACAAGTGTTGCCAATATTTTTGGTCATTGGTTGGTAGGCATTTCAAATAGGTTCAAAATGCTAATTCGGGTGGGAGCATATGCCTTATTATGTGCACTCTGGCTATGTAGAAATGATTTGGTTTTCGAGGGCAAAAACACCTCTCCGTTGCAGGTTATTTTCCGTTGTACGCACTCGCTTCATACATGGTCTACACTACACCGAACGGAGTATCAAATGCTATTCAAGGCGATGTGTACGCGGTTGGAGCGGGTGGCCAGGGAGGTCTTCACCCAGCATGGGTGGCAGCATATTCTACGAATAGTCGCACCAACTCCTTTGACATAGGTGGACTCTCGGTATGTCGCCTTTTATCTTCTTTGAAATTGTTTTTGTTTGGCTGTGTGCATCTTAGTTATGCAGAGGCTAGGTGATGCTCATTATGTTTTGTATCTGCTTGATGCTATATTTTGAGTCAATAAAATGCCCTTTATTGAAAAAAAACTATCCAGAGCAGGGCATTGGATGAATTCATTGTGGAATGGACACCAACACCAGATGATGAGATCCCTAAATCAGTGCTCCCTAGGAAGGAAACTAAGAAGGATTGGATCATGTACTTTGATGGTGCTTTCTCTCTGCAAGGCGCTAGCGCCACGGTGTTGCTCATCGCGCCCACCAGAGAGCATCTCAAGTATGTGGTTCAAATGCATTTCCCCCAGGAGGAGGCGACCAACAATACTAATGAGTATGAGGGACTGCTTGCGGGCCTCGGAATTGCGGTAGAGTTGGGAATCAAGAAGCTGATTGTCTAAGGAGATTCACAGCTTGTAGTGAAGCAATTGAACAAGGACTACCAGATCCCGTTGATGGTAGCGTACATGGATGAAGCAAGAAAGTTGGAAAAACACTTTGACAGTCTACAAACAGAGCACGTCGCTCATGCGAAAAACAGCGTTGCTGATCAGCTGTCAAAGTGTGCTGCCCAAAAGCTACCTTGGAACCAAGTACTTTTGTGCTCCACTTGACTCGACCCACAGTTACCCCATCAACGAGAGCCAAGAAGCGGAGGAAGATAAGTACCGGCAACTAATTTTTGGCCGAGCTCTCAGAAGCCACCGACAAGGTAGTTGCCGGGAACATCGATACGACTTCCAGTGAGTAGCGGCCTCCTGCGGAATTCCAGATTCTTGCCGATGAGGCCAGTGCTCCTGTAGCCAAAGAGATGCCTTTAGTCCTTGGCGTTGAGCCCCAAGCTCCCACATGGGCACAACAGATAGTCCAGTTTCTCCAAACAGGAGAACTTCGCGAAGAGCAAGAGCAAGCTGACAAAGTAGCCCGTCAGCCAAGTATGTACCAGTTTGTGGATAACATCTTGTGCAGAAAGCGACCCAATGGAGTGAAATTGAAGTGCGTAACTAATGACCCACAAGTATAGGGGATCTATCGTAGTCCTTTCGATAAGTAAGAGTGTCGAACCCAACAAGGAGCAGAAGGAAATGATAAGCGGTTTTCAGCAAGGTATTCTTTGCAAGTACTGAAATAAGTGGTAACAGACAGTTTTGTGACAAGATAAATTGTAAAGAGCAACAAGTAACAAGAGTAAATAAAGTGCAGCAAGGTGGCCCAATCCTTTTTGTAGAAAAGCACAAGCCTGGACAAACTCTTATAATAGGAAAAATGCTCATGAGGACACATGGGAATATCGTCAAGCTAGTTTTCATCACGCTCATATGATTCGCGTTCGGTACTTTGATAATTTGATATGTGGGTGGACCGGTGCTTGGGTGCTGTTCTTACTTGAACAAGCATCCCACTTATGATTAACCTATATTGCAAGCATCATAACTACAACAAAAGTATTAAGGTAAACCTAACCATAGCATGAAACAAGTGGATCCAAATCAGCCCTTACGGCAACGCATAAACTAGGGTTTAAGCTTACATCACTCTAGCAACCCATCATCTACTTATTACTTCCCAATGCCTTCCTCTAGGCCCAAATAATGGTGAAGTGTTATGTAGTCGACGTTCGCATAACACCACTAGAAGCTAGACAACATACATCTCATCAAAATATCGAACGAATACCAAATTCACATGACTACTAATAGCAAGACTTCTCCCTTGTCCTCAGGAATAAACGTAACTACTCACAAAGCATATTTATGTTCATAATTAGAGTGGTAATAATATGCATAAAGGATCTGAACATATGATCTTCCACCAAATAAACCAACTAGCATCAACTACAAGGAGTAATCAACACTACTAGCAACCTACTAGCACCAATCGGACTTGGAGACAAGAATTGGATACAAGAGATGAACTAGGGTTTGGAGATGAGATGGTGCTGGTGAAGATGTTGATGGATATTGCCCTCTCCCGATGAGAGGAGCGTTGGTGATGATGATGACGATGATTTCCCCCTCCCGGAGGGAAGTGTCCCTGGCACAACAGCTCCGCCGGAGCCCTAGATTGGTTCCGCCAAGGTTCCGCCTCTTGGCGGCGGAGTCTCGTCCCGAAAGGTTGCTTAATGTATTTTCTCATCGAAAGACTTCATATAGGAGAATATGGGCGTCGGAGAGCCACTAGGGGGCCCACGAGGTAGCGGGCGCGCCCCGGGGGGGGGGGGGGGCGTGCCCCCCACCCTCGTGAGCAGGGTGTGTGATGCGGAGCATCCTACGGTCATCACCATGTCAAGAGTCCGTTTGGCAAGTGACATGTGCGACCTCTACTTCACATACTCAAAGGTGAATCTTCTCCTTTATACGTGCTCACTTTACCCCTTCGAGGATGGTATACTACTTGACACTTCTCCCGTGTGCATGCATAGGTATTGTCGGAGCTTCACAGATGTTGAGGAGGAGTGCAAGCGCCAAGGAACAACTACACCATCCGCAAGGGAAGCCTGGAAGCGACAACGAAAGAAGATGGAGACAACCCCCAGGACCCCGGACATCCGGCCCCTGGAGCTTCACCCACAGCAGCCGCCCAGCCGCCAAGTACCTACAGGCCCCGGACATCCGGCCCGCAAGCCCAGACATCCGGCGCCTCCCGACAGCCTGGACATCCGTCCACAAGCCCGGAAATCTGACGCCCCTATCCAGAGAGCACCGAGGCCGACCTCACCAGCCCGGACATCCGGCCTCCCGCGAACGCCCGGACATCCGGCCCCCAGCCCGACATCCGCGCCGTCATACAGAGTCGGGCCAAAGGCCCATGTATCCCTTCCCCACTCACCCCTTCGTGGCTAAGACTATATATACTCCTCCCCCTCCTCCTAGTTAGGGTTAGCAAATATGATAGCTCATTCTTAGGTGAGCTTTTCTCCTACCTCTACTCTTGAGAGAGAGAGACCCCTACTCCATTGGAGGCCAAGACCTCCATCTAGGAGAAGATCCTGCGGGATATATCATCAAGACCCCCTCTTGGGCGGACCCCTTCAAGACCTCCTCACAGAGATGAACTCTACCTTGTATCTTTCCTTTTGTTGTTCGTGTACCTTGTGGATCTTGTGTGTTTGATTGTCTAGTGGATGTGTGATTGGACTTGTTCTTGAGTGTTTCCCCCTGTGATTTCTCCCCGTTCTTCCCCGTGTTCTTCGTGCTCTTCGAGGGATCCCACTCCAAACGTGAAAGATCGGCCTACACCGGATTAGCCCCATATCATATGGTATCATGAGCCACGTTGATCACGTTTTTGGAGCCCCTACCCCGTGTTTTCTAGCTTGATTTTGTTGTTTTCGTCCTAAATCCGAAAATCCCCACCAAAAATAGCCCCCAAATTTTTTTTGTGATTTGTTGGTTTTGATGATGTTTTGTTGATTTTGATACATGGATTTGCTTGGTTTCAAGTGGATCTAGCATCTCCCCAAGTTTCCCCATCTTTCCTCCACGAAATCTCTCCAATTTTGACCTTGAAATCATCAATTTCCGTCCCCAAATCGAGTTCCTCGAGTTCATCCTCGGATTTGGAGCCCGGACATCCGGCCCGACCCCCGGACATCCGGCCAGCCCGGAAATCCGGCCATTAGCCCGGACATCCGGCTCCTGGAGCGCATTTCGCGCGCGGTTCTGGACATCAGGTCCCGGAAATCCGGCCCGACCCCCGGATGTCCGGCCCCTGGGATTTCAGTTTTTTCCGTTTCACCGTTTCGGCCATAACTAATTCATCCGGAGTCCGATTTTGACGTTCTTTAGCTCGTTTTGAAGCTATTGCCATCCCCCATCCCATAAAAATACTACCACCACCATTTTACTCCATCAAATTTTTGAAAATTTAGCAAGTTTGCCTAGGCCTTCCGCCATATCATCCGCATAGCCACCACCGACTTCCGCAACCTAACCCATTTTGTTCCCCATAGCATTAGTGGTTGCTTGAGTAGTGATTCGAGTCTCCTAAGGTGTTTTGGCTACTTAGGGACGATTGCTTCTTCATCAACCACCACCACCACTTCTGCATAGGCGTGCCCACCATACACTTCCGCCACCCCCAACTTAACCCAATAGTTGTTTGAGCTTGTTTGAGTTGTGACTTGTGTCTCCTAAGGTGTTTCGGCTACTTAGGGACGGCAACTTCAACTCCGACACGTGTATAGCCCATCATTCCACTTCCGCATTGCCAAGTGCAAACCACCACCGCTTTCCGCTACCACCATTTGACATTTGCCTTTGAGATTTTGAGTTTGCGGTTTTTCCGTTTCCTAGGGTGTTTCGGCTAACTAGGAACGGCTCGACATCAAGAACACCGCCCCTCATCATCGCCAAGGACGGTAACCTCGACGACACCATTGTATATTACCCTTGCAATTGCGTTGATAACCCCTTATCCCATTTTGCGTTACTTGCCTATCGAGACTAGCCATTTGAGTATTGCCGGCAACGTTACTTGTGCACATTAGTGATAATTGACCTACACCTTCCATTGCATACATACCATATCATATTGGTATCATATCATCCCTTGTGTCACAAGATTGTTCCCGCATATACACAATTGCTATCTTGGTTTGTGCATTTCGCAAAGTGGCCATACATACAAAAAAAAGAGAATAAAGCTTTTAAGCAAAAGAATGAGCAAAGAGCTTGTAAGCAATAGCCATAGCATCACAATATATCATATGTTATCATACTCGATCATCTTGGATCATCTTGTCAGAAACACCGGGAACCATACATACATAGCATACTTGGGATAGAAGTTTACCCATTTTGCATCTTATAGGTTGTGCACAAGTGTCGTATCCGCCAATAGAGCAATCGTGCTAGCGTCTCTCTTGAGTTGTGCAACACGGCGTTTTCCGTGGATTCCACATTTTGTGCTCATTCCTTGGTTGCACGACCCCATTTATCTATCCGTGTGTGTTTCCGTGCCACATATTGCTATTGGTCTACTTGTTTCGCTTGCGAATTTGTGAATCTCTTTCAACATTATTGACTCTTGCTAACATTTTGCGTCAAATTTTTGTGCCACTATCCTCACCGAGCTCTACCATAAGCTTTACATGATAGGTGTGAGTGAACAAGTCTGGTACCAATTCCACTATTCTTTCATTTCACATTGAGTGAAACGGGATACATCATCAACTTTGGGAAAAGGTAACTTGGTATTGTTTATCTCATTTCCTACTCACCTAACCTCGAGTCTTGTGATGGATAGGCAAGGCATTTCCCCTTCGGTCTACAACAACAACGACGAGTTAGATGCCACGAACAACTCCACCGATGCCAAGATGCAAGCTCAAATGGAGGAGATTAAAGCCCTTATCAAGTCCTACAAGCGATCTTCCTCATCTTCGAGAAGATGCTCAAGAGCACATGCTTCCGAGCTACCATCTCCGGCAAGTTCACATCGGCATCGACACCATCACCACCAAGAATGTGAAGGTCATGAGCTCAACACCAACAACCGCTCAACGACTTCACCATCTCCCTTGGCATCTTTTCCAAGCGACCTCAAGGAATCTTCGCCTACGGCCATACGACATCTTCGCCAACAAGCACCCCAAGACTACGCTCAAGAGAAGATCCCCAAGCTCAAGTCCGCGACTTCACCGAGCTACTACGACCTCGACATCGACCATGCAATTCCTTTCTATGGGACTCAAGAACCCGAGGAATACCTCGAGTGGGAGCGTTTGATGGACGACTACCTCAAGCTACATCAAGTTCCTCCCGAAGATCAAGTGAAGTGCGCCATAAGAAACTTCCACGACTACGCCTTGACATGGTGGCTTCACACACCTTCGGAGTACTACGACATGAGTTGGCCCAAGATGAAGAGAGCTATGCAGCGAGAGTTCGTGCCTCCAACCTACACGGAACAACTTCGACGCCAATTGGAGAACACCATCCAAGGATCCAAGTCCATCGACTCGTACTTCAAGGAGATGAAGATTGCATTGCGACGAGCCGGCGTGGACGACCCCATTTTGATGAAGTTTCACTTCATGATGGGATTGAACAACGACATCTCCAAGACTATCTTCCTCGAGAACTACAAGTCCATCGACGACTACTACATTGGTGCTCTCAAGGCGGAACAAGAATTCATGAAGGCCAAGGCTTCTCCACCCCAAGCATACTTCGCGGCGACCAAGCTCTACGACAAGCATGAGGCTAGTACCACCAAGATGTCCAAGCCCGACAAGCTCCAAGACGATGCTCCCAAGTGCGACTTCACCGCCATCCCTCTTTGTGGCATTGATGATGCCGAGTCTACCTTGACTCTTTTTCAAGATGGTGCGGCGACAAGTACGACTACGGAGACCTTCAAGGACCAAGCTTTGGAGGCAAGCGACAAGGTGGCAAGCAAGGATGATGCTTCCATCTTAGGAGGCGAGAGTGATGTTGTGCCATCTTCGGCCTTCATCCACGACGAGAGCGATGATGTGCCATCTTCGGCCTTCATCCACGACGACGACTACGAGACGGTTGAGCATGGGATTTTCCCTTCGAACACGGCGACGTCCGATGACTTGAGTGACTTTTGCCACCATATTGAGAGTGAGAGTGACTTCACCACTAGCCCCATACATGATGAGCTGCCACAATTCCCATGTGAGGAGAGCCACAACCCCACCACTTGAGTGACATGAGTGACTCCACCATATGTGAGATTGAGTGCACCTATTTTGAGGGAGTGAGTGAACCACCACATAGAGATAGTGAGATAGTTGATAGGTCTAGTGAGGCCATTTGCATTTCTAACAACTTGACCTCTACCTCTATTGTGTCTTCTCATTTGGTGCTAGGTCCCATTTATGATGACGCCCGATCCTCGATGACTTCGTCCTCCCTTTGGACAAGACGATGGCCATGGTGGAATATGATGCACCCCCACATGGTTCCATCAAGATGAAGATGACCACCATTTGGTCTTTCCCACCTCACCTACACCACTTGAGTGGAATGAACAAGGTAACATAGTTGAAGGTGATGCTCAAGTCCCACTAGTGGACATTCTTGACATTGATTGCTTGCATGATGTTGATCCACCTAGTACCTTGGTTCATGCTAGTATGATTTCCCCATGTGATGATTTGCCCATTTATGATGAATATGATGATTCTCATGTGGAGTCTATTAGTAGTGATGCCATGTTACATAGGATTTCTTGTGACAATTCTTTTAGGTCACATCATGTTTGATAATCCGCTTGACTTGTCATATGCTATGCATGAGATCAACCATATGTCTTATTTGCAATCTCTTCATAGTGACTATGCATATGCCATTAAAATGAACCCAATTTGCACATATGGCATAGATGACAAGCCCATGGTTATTGGCATTTGTTTTTCTTGTGATGAAATTGATATGCTTCCTTTGCATCATTCATCTCATATGCCATGCCATAACCACCTAGCTTCGGATATGCATTGTTTTGGATGTTGTCCATTTTCTCCATGTGATGTTTCCGATATTGCTCATGAGGAGACCCCCATAGTTTCCTCATACATGTTAGGAGAATTTGATCCATCCCATTCATTGCATGATCCCAATACTTGTGTGCACCATATGCTCCCCATGAACAAACATGCTATTGATCTGCCATATACTTGCATTCTCAATTTGTGTCCCCATCGTGTCATACATAATAACTATTCTTTCATGATGGATGACATGTTCTTATACCATGCATCAAATTTCTTTGAGCGATGCTTATCTTGTGCTAACTCACATGTGCACATACACATCATGATGGATGATGTGTACATTTACCACACACACAATTTCTTTCGTTTGTGTCTCTTTTGTGTAGGTACCCATGAATACTTGTCAACTTCGCAATCCCATGAGTTGACAAAACGAGCTCTAGAGAGCAATGATGACTTGGGATCCCATGGATTGCCTTTCCCACCGCTCACTTCACAAGTAAAACACTTGGCGCATCTCTTTTACATGGCCCTCACATGGTTATGGGTTGTTGTTCATTACATATCATATGCCCATCTTGCCATGTTCACTTTGCATGATATGCTCATTCCTATACCTTTGACATGCATTTGTGACCCATGCTTTGCATTACACATGATGATTGATTCTCGTACTTGTATGTGTATTTGCAAGCTTGGTGGAGATATTGCTTGTTATTGCCATGTTTCTTTTGTGCACCATTCCTATGATGATACTTTCATCTTGCTTTTTATTCGTGCTTGCGATATGTCATGTGCATTCCCTATGCCTATTATTTTCTCACATGACATGATTGCCATGATTTCTCCTAGTGTGTTGCATCTTCGCTCCACTAGTTTGCACGACTTGATTACTATGCTTGCTTATGTTGCATCACCAATGATTCATACCTGCTCATTTCATGCGGTTGATGACAACCATCTAAATGCTTTGCACATGATTGTTATTGCTTCTTGTCACATATCTCCATATGTTGCCTCTCTCATGCTAGATCATTTTCCATGTATTGAGTGCAACCATGATTGTCGTCTTACTCATGAGATTGCCCCCATAGCATTCTCACACTTGTTTGGAGATTTTGACATATCCCTTGTGAAGCATGCTTGCCTTACTTCTTTGCACCATATACCTAGTGCCATGAATATCGCCATTGTTGCATCATATTATTCATGCACTTTTGTTACTTATTGTTTTGTGCTAAAGAAGAGAACCATCATGATGGATGTTGTGTTTATCTACCATGCGCATACGTTCTTTGTTTTGTTTTGTGCATGTGTAGGATACTTGGACTTTGTGTCGACTTCCACTTCACGTGAGTTGACCACTCGAGCTCTTGAGAGCGAGCCTCATACATTATACCACGACTCTCTTCTACACTGCGTTTGCTTGCGCTTCGGCATTGTGAAGAATGCACAAGGAAATGCTTTCAAGGTGACATCTTTCTTGAGCATGGATATTGCGGATCATACTACTTGTGTTGCTTGCACCGTGAGACTTATTGGTCATCTTGGACCACTTGATTGCGCACTTGCTAGAGATCTTGCTTTGACTTGCCATTATCACATTCCCATGCATCATGATATATATGCCTTGTGTGTTGCATCCAATTCTTGGATTACTTGCCCCTATGATATGCTTGGTTGCACCAATGCCATTTCTTCACATATGACATGTCCCATTGCTTGTCTCATGCTTCACTTGATTGCCTCACACATGATGAACAATTGCTCTTTCTATTGTGTTGAGTGCCACACTATATTCACTACACCCTATGCACATTATGCTTGGATTGTCTTGCACTTGACCCATGTGTTTAGACATCTCATCTTATTTGGTGTTGTGAATGATTCCTATGCCTACCATCGACCATTTGTCGAGCGCTTTATGCATGCTTGCTATGACCTTGAGGTGGATGCTTATGCTCTTGTCACACATATTTGCATCTCTACCTCACATTTGCATACTTGTCCCCATGATATATTTGCTTGTTCTCAATTGATATGCTTACATGTCATGTCACAATCCTTTGTCACACCCTATGCTATGCTTGATGACAACACTTGTTTGGTGAATCACCTCTTGAATGCTTGGTTTTGCACTAACGCTAACCACATTTGTTTTTCCAAGTGTTTGTTCTATTTGTTCCTTTTGAAGGAATCACAAAATGGTGTGACATTGGCGAGTGCACATTTCGAGCTACTTGACGATGAGTGCTTGGTGATCGACCACTTTGACACGGCGCCGCCATCTCTTTCCCATGGTGATTTGGTTTTCGATCCGAGGTCGGATCTTTTCCAAGGGGGAGGGGATGATGCGGAGCATCCTGCGGTCATCACCATGTCAAGAGTCTGTTTGGCAAGTGACACGTGCGACCTCTACTTCACATACTCAAAGGTGAATCTTCTCCTCTATATGTGCTCACTTGACCCCTTCGAGGATGGTATACTACTTGACACTTCTCCCGTGTGCATGCATAGGTATTGTCGGAGCTTCACAGATGTTGAGGAGGAGTGCAAGCGCCAAGGAACAACTACACCATCCGCATGGGAAGCACGAAGCGATTTAGCGAAAGAAGATGGAGACAACCCCAGGACCCCGGACATCCGCCCTCGAGCTTCACCCACAGCCGCCCAGCCGCCAAGTACCCTCGGGCCCCGGACATCCGCCCGCAAGCCGGACATCCGGCGCCCCAACAACCGGACATCCGGCCACAAGCCCGAAATCCGACGCCCTATCCAGAGAGCACCGAGGCCGACCTCACCAGCCCGGACATCCGGCCCATGCCCCGGACATCCGGCCCCCAGCCCGGACATCCGGCGCCTGCCTGCGCGCAGAGTCGGGCCAAAGGCCCATGTATCCCTTCCCCACTCACCCCTTCGTCGCTAAGACTATATATACTCCTCCCCCTCCTCCTAGTTAGGGTTAGCAAATATGATAGCTCATTCTTTGGTGAGCTTTGCTCCTACCTCTACTCTTGAGAGAGAGAGACCCCTACTCCATTGGAGGCCAAGACCTCCATCTAGGAGAAGATCCTGCGGGATATATCATCAAGACCCCTCTTGGGCGGACCCCTTCAAGACCTCCTCACGGAGATGAACTCTACCTTGTATCTTTCCCTTTGTTGTTCGTGTACCTTGTGGATCTTGTGTGTTTGATTTTCTAGTGGATGTGTGATTGGACTTGTTCTTGAGTGTTTCCCCGTGTGATTTCTCCCCATTCTTCCCGTGTTCTTCGTGCTCTCCGAGGATCCCACTCCAAACGTGAAAGATCGGCCTACACCGGGTTAGCCTCAGATCGATGTGGGCCCCTGGCCTTCATCTTTGGCGATGATTTTCTTTATTTATTTTAAGATATTCCGTGGAGTTTCAGGACTTCGGAGTTGCCTGAGAATAGGTCTCCAATATTTGCTCCTTTTCGAGCCTGAATTCCAGCTGCCGGCATTCTCCCTCTTCATGTAAACCTTGTAAAATAAAAGAGAATAGCCATAAGTAGGGTGACATAACGTGAAATAACAGCGCATAATACGATAAATATCGATATAATAGCATGATGCAAAATGGACGTATCAACTCCCCCAAGCTTAGACCTCGCTTGTCCTCAAGTGAAAAGTCGATAACAATAAATATGTCCTCATGTTTAGAGGTAGAGGCGTCGATAAAAAATAAAAAATAAAATACGGACATGAAGGCATCATGATTATTTTCATAACAGCAACATATATAGATTTTGTCATATGATTACTTATGTTCAAGTGATGATCTTTTCACAATGCAAAAGTATGAATCAGAAACTTTATTGAGTACCAACAAATTATAACCTCAGTCATTGAAGCAATTGCAATTTATCATAACATCAGAAAGAGTCTATGTCAGAGCTTAAAAGCAAGTCCACATACTCAACTATCACTTAGTCCTTCATAATTGTCTTCCTTGTCCAACATCAACTCTTTAGCATGTTATATTTTAATGAGTGCTCCCAATCATAAAAGATATCAATGATAATATATCTATATGTGAAACCTCTCTTTCCTTATTACTTCCTATTAATTGCAACGATGACCAAAGCTATATTTGCCAACTCTCAACAACTTTTAATCATCATACTCTTTCTATGTGAAGTCATTACTCTCAATAAGATCAATATGAACTCTTTGTTTCTTTTTATTCTTTTTCTTCTTTCTATTCTTTTATTCACCCAAGATCATGGCAAAATAATCAAGCCCTTTACTCAACTAACTTTATTATATATATAGCTCACGGACTCGATTACATAGAGAGATCATAAAGTAAAACTCAAAACTAGATCATGCCATAAACTTTATTCTACTAGATCAAGATACTACTAAAAGGATCGAACTAAGAAAAACGGTAAAGATTGGAGTTGTGATGGTGATACGATACCGGGGCACCTCCCCCAAACTTGGCAGTTGCCAAGGGGGAGTGCCCATAACCATGTGATTATTTCTCCTTTTTTGTTGTTGGTGTAATATTCTTGGCGATGATTCCCCTCAAGATACGGTTCTCCTCCTCGAGCTTATTGAATTGCTGCTTGAGGTCCATTATTTCCTTGCGAAGCTTTCCTACAATGGCTAAAGCTCCTTGCACCCAAGGGTGTTGCATAGCTGCGGGAGAACAAGAGACACTCCTCCTCATATTTTCATAAGAAAGAAATCTAACATTGGAAGGGATAACCGAGTTTGGAATAGCTGAGCTCTGTACTTCCCCCATAGAAACCCAGCTCGGAGGCGAGATGTGACTTCTTGATCCTCCATGGCATCTACCCTCATCAAGTCGGCCTCCATCTCTTCCTCCATTGCTGGCCCAATGTGGTCAGCATCGCTGTTTGCCCTTGGTTCCTGTGCCGGATTAGATACCCGGCTCTCCCCGACTGACTCTTGAGAAGACATCTTGCTTTAATCTGCAGCAGCAACAGCTCAAAACAAAAACAGAGGAGATTTGCGTGATATGGGAGTCAAAACCTTCGGGAGAATATATAATGAATTTTTACCGACAAAAATATGTATCGTGCAAGAAAACAGAGTCCGGAGGGCACACGTGGTGCTCACGAGGTAGGGGGGCGCGCCCAGGGGGGTAGGGCGCGCCCTCCACCCTCGTGGAGCCCTCGTGTCCTTCCCGGACTGCCACTTATTTTTCTATTTTTCTAAATATTCCAAAACGGAGAAATATTGCCTTAAAAATTGTTTTGGAGTCGGTTTACTTACCGTACCACATACCTATTCCTTTTCGGAGTCTGAAACGTTCCGGAAAGTGTCCCTTATGTATTCCTCCGGGGTTACGGTTTCAATAATATTGGTTTCAACATTTATGGGATTACCTGAAATATAATGTTTGATCCTTTGACTGTTTACCACCTTCGGATTTGTACCTTCAAACTTATTGATTTTTATGGCACCGGAACGATAGACCTCCTCGATAACGTAGGGACCTTCCCATTTAGAGAGAAATTTTCCTGCAAAAAATCTTAAACAAGAGTTGTATAGCAATACATAATCACCTACATTAAACTCACGATTTTGTATCCTTTTTTCATGCCATGTTTTAACTTTTTCTTTAAACAACTTGGCATATTCATAAACTTGGGTTCTCCATTCATCAAGTGAGCTAATATCAAATAACCTTTTCTCACCGGCAAGTTTGAAATCATAGTTTAGCTCTTTAATAGCCCAATATGCCTTATGTTCTAGTTCGAGTGGTAAGTGACATGCTTTTCCATAAACCATTTTATACGGAGACATACCCATAGGATTCTTATATGCAGTTCTATAGGCCCATAATGCATCATCAAGTTTCTTGGACCAATTCTTTCTAGACCTTTTAACAGTCTTTTGCAAAATTAATTTGAGCTCTCTATTGCTCAATTCTACTTGACCACTAGACTGTGGGTGATATGGAGATGCAATTCTATGATTAACATCATATTTAGCAAGCATTTTACGGAAAGCACCATGAATAAAATGGGAACCACCATCAGTCATTAAATATCTAGGGACTCCAAACTGTAAGTGCATCTACTGCCCCTTAGTGATTTTGGTGTACTGAAGACTTATAGGTTAAGGGACTAATGCGTTTATGAGTGTACACAGGTCTATAAGTCTATGAGGAGTTTGATATTTACAGAGAAAGTCGACCCCTAAAAATGAAGTTCTTCGATGAAGACTTTGATATTCTCAAGACTTTCTCAAGACTTTGAAAGTGAAGAAATTGGTGTGACCTTGAAGACTTGGTATTCATTTGAGGAACATGAAGCGTGAAGACTTTTGTTTTCGTAGTTTCATTTTCTCTTTCTTGAGTCATAGGAAACACCGCATCGTTAAAGGGGTCGAGGAAATACTAAGGAAAAATTTCCATGTGATGCTCAACTCAAAATCCTACACCTACCAATCCCTTCGAGTGAAGCCATTGGAAATCTCATACTGATTCAGTCTATTTCTTCAAAGGATGTAGACGAAGTTCTTCCGGTCATTGAGGAATTTGTTCGACCGAGGAGTTAGGAATTCGCCATGCGGATCGCCTACGGTGAGGAACATGATAGCCCCGAGGAATTTGAGAGTCAAATTTCCGACCGCTGTCAAGGCTACCACCTGTCCCAAAATATCTTATCCACCTAACGGTCATATGATTGAAGGGCATTTATGTCTTATCATGTCGGGCTGATCCCTAGGCTATAAATTGCCGCCCCATTCCTCCACTAGCTGGTTGGCTGCTCCGAGAGAAACCGACACTTGTCATTTGAGAGCATCCCATCCTCCAAGGACTTTGAGCGAAAATCATCGAGTGAGAAAAATCCAAACCCAAACACCTACAAACCCAAAGTGATTGAGCATCACTGAAGAGATTGATCTTGCGTAGATCCTACACTTGTTACCTTTGGAGACTGTGCTTCTTCCAGATGGTTAGGTGTCATGGTCTAGAGCATCCAAGAGGAATTGTGTATCGCCGAGTGACCGAGTCTGTGAAGGTTTGAAAGTCGCCTGAAGACTTACCACGAGTGATTGGACGAGGTCTGTGTGACCTTAGTTCAAGGAGAATACGGTGAGGACTTAGTGTCCTGAGCTGCGTGCTCAAGGATCGGGTGTCCGGACTGTGTGTCCTCGAGTTTAAATACTCACCGCTTCAACCAGACGCATAACCGAGACAGCAGTTGGAACTGGTCTACCAAATCATTGTCTTCACCAACCTTACTCGTTGTATTTCCTCAACTCTTTCATGTCCTCATTACTGTGTTGAGTGCTTGTTCATATCTGTGTTTGAAGACTTTGACTGAAGACTCTCTCAGTTCCTCAGTTCAGTTTCTTCAGTCTGTTTGTCTTCATCATGTGTTATCATGTGATTACGCTTTCTGTACTCTGTGATTGTCTTCATTTCATCATGATGACTATGTCTGTATTCTGTTATGCTTACTTCTGAGTACTTATTCCGGCAGAAGTAGTTCTTCGCTAAGGAATTTCCTCTTGACAAATTCCTCAGTGAAGAATTCATAAAAATCGCCTATTCACCCCCCTCTAGTCGATATAACGCACTTTCAATTGGTATCAGAGAAAGGTACTCCCTTGTTCTGTGTGATTTTGGTTTAACCACCTGGAGTTTTAGTTATGTCAACTGTAGGTACGAAGAAAGTGGCATGCTCTATCTTTGACGGTCATGATTATCCCAAGTGGAAGGCCATGATGAGGAAGCGCCTCATGGCAATGAACAATGAGCTGTGGACCGTCACTGAGATTGGTCTTACTGATCTATGCAAGAAGGCAGGCGCTGATGAAATTCGCAAGTACACTCGACTTCACATCATGGCAAAGGAAATCATCTGTTCCTGCCTATCCAGAGATGAATTCAAGCGCATTATGCATCTTTGCAATGCGAAGCTTATCTGGGACCGAATCTCTGACGTCTATGAAGGTCATCGAACCCATCATGATCCTTGGTTTGAGGACTTCAAGGAATCTCTCAAAACGATGACTTTCGAACCAAAATCATCATCTTCTGCATCATGTCTAATGGCAAAGGGTGACAAGGTAACTGAATGTTCCTCAAAACGATGAATCTGATGATGATGGATCTGATGATGATATTGAACCTAGTTATACCAAACTTGTTTGCATTGCCACTAAACAACAAACAGCCTTGGAAAAGGTTCAAAACATGCTAGACAAAAGTAATGATATGTTGGGTGAAGAAATGGATCGCACTAAAGCCCTGATTGAAAATCTTGAGACTTGATCTAGGTTTGACAGCCTTCAAGGTCATCATAACACTCTCTTATCTCGATCATGAGAAGCTCTCTTATGAATTTCTTCAAAGAAAGCAAGATCTTGAGAAGCTAAGAGTGAGTTATGAAGATCTTCGAAGGAGCACGATTCATTACTTGCTCAACAAATCAGCGCTTCTCGTGAAGAATTTGTTCATCCATGCTTAAAGTGCATTGAACGTGAATCTGCTAATTCTTCAGCTGAATGTTCAAATGCTTCAACTGTTACAAATTCTTCACCTGCCCCTGCTATCACTAATTCCTCATCTGAGGACATTGCTAGTATCAGTGACGATGTAGGGCTAAAGGAATTGTACATGACAGGCATGTACAAAAGCCTCAAAGGGCATCAGACTCTTTGTGATGTGCTTAAAAAGCAGATCCTCAACAGAAACCCTAGGAAAGAGGGTATTGCCTTTTAGAGGAAACTCAATGTTGATGGAACATATTGGAAGCTTGAGCAGTACCCCAAAACCTCATGGGTTGCTGCAAAGGGACCTCCAGTTGATCCATCTAACTTATCTGGCTTTACATGTGAATATCCTCATTCTTCTGATGAGTCATTTGACTCTAACTATAAACTGTTCAAAAATCAGAATGGTGAAGTATTTGCTAGATATGTTGGCACTAACTGCAGGAACGGTTCTCCTATGAAGAAAATCTGGGTTCCCAAAAGGTGTCTTGAAAGTCATCAGGTGAATGTCCTCATGACACCACCTGTGAAGAATAGGAACCCCAGATCAAACCCTTCATATGGACCAAATTCTTCATGTGGATTCAAGTCCTCGTACGGACCAAAGTTCTCACGTGGATCAAATTCCTCAAAAGGATCAAAGTCCTCATATGATTATCATCGTGCTAACAACTTTGTTTCGCAGGGTAGAGCTAAGGGCTATGAATATGTGCATTATTCTTCAAACCATTATGTTCATAGGTCCTCGAAGAATTTCTCTGCTTATTCATATGCTTACCCTAGCCCCTCTTATGTGAAACGAAATGGATTGGCTTCTATGCCACCATTCTCATATGGAGCTCGTAGAGTGATGAACTTTTTGCCACCCCTTCAGATGTGGGTGATGAAGAAAAAGAACTAATTTCTTCTATAGGTCAGGTCTCCAGACGTGCTTTAACGTCTGAAGAATTTGCTGGGGGCGTGACAAAAATGCCTGAAAGGACGCAGGCGAATCATGATGAAATGAACTTACATTTCACACGTCCTCATACTGCTATATCTATTTTACTGCTTGATGAAATTCATCTGATGAAGTTGATATCATATTCTTCACTGATGAAGTATATGAGTTCATAAGTTGCACTAATTCATCTGCAGGATGATCAACCCAAAGCCAATGAGTGGGTCCTCGATAGTGGATGTACATATCACATGACAGGTGACAAGAATCTATTGATGGATGCTCCCTTATCACTGTCACATCTAAAGCATATCATCTTTGCTGACAAAAGCAAAAGTCAGGTATTGGGTCTAGGTAAGGTTGCGATCTCTAAGGACATACACACGGACAAAGTCATGCTGGTTGAGTCCTTAGGATACAGCCTCATATCAGTCTCAATGCTTTGTGATCTTGATATGGTTGTTGTCTTTGGCAAGTATCGTTGTGTTGTGATAATGGAAGCTGACAGTTCCAAAGTCTTCGAAGGCTTTAGGAGAGGAGACTTGTATATTGTTGATTTCTCTACAGGATCACAACCAGCCGTGTGCCTACTTGCAAAAGCTTCAGAAGGCTGGCTATGGAATTGACGACTTGGTCACGCAGGCATGAGGAATTTGCACACGCTTGCGAAGAAGAAGAAGCATCCAGCGAAGACTATCCTGACCACTACTCGTCCATTCGAATTGCTTCACATGGACCTCTTTGGTCCTAATCATTACTCAGCAGTCACTAATGATGCATCTCTATATGGCTTTGTTATTGTTGATGATTACTCTCGTTACACATGGGTACACATTGTCACTTACAAACATGAAGTGCGGGAAGTCTTCAAACGATTTTCTCCGAGGGCTTCAACCAACTTTGGTGTGAAGATCAAGCACATCAGGAGTGACAATGGAACTAAGTTCAAGAATTCTGGTCTTGATGACTATCCTGATGAACTTGGTATTAATCATGAGTTATCTGCTCCTTATACTCCTCAGCAAAATGGCGTCGTGGAATGCAAGAACAGAACTCTTGTTGAGATGGCTCGCACTATGCTTGATGAATACAAAACGCCTCGTCATTTTTGGATTGATGCAATTGATACCGCGTACACATCATCATCAACAGTATATCTTCACAAATTCTTCAAGAAGACGCCTATGAACTCCTCACGGACAAGAAACCCAATGTGAGTTATTTAAAAGTCTTCGATTGCTAAATGTTGGATTAGAGATCCTCATCACAATGCTAAATTTGCACCAAGCACATGAAGGTTTTATGCTTGGTTACAGAAAGGACTCGCACACCTTAGAGTCTTCAACAACGCTCTTCACGAGGTTGTTGAAATCAGATGATGCGGTTCATTGAAACTAATGGCTCGCAAAGAGAGCACCTACCTTATGTGATAGATGAACCAACACCGAGAATTCTATCAAGTTCAAGGCGATCGAGGATGTCATTCCTCATCAAGAATCTGCTGAAGAATTCATTCCGTAACGCCAAGAACGCCGAGCTAATGCACTCAAGACAATGCTGAAGAAAATGGTGCTGAAGAAAATGCTGATCAAGTTCATCGACGACAACCATCTCATCCTCACGTTGCAAAAGAAGTGCAAGTTGACAAGATCATCGATGACATTGAAGCAACAGGTCCTCTCACACGCTCAAAAGCTTCACATTTATCTAACTTTTGTGGGCACTATCCTTTTGTCTCTATCACAGAGCCCACTAAGGTAGATGAAGCATTTCTGGAGCCGGAGTGGATTCAGGACATGCAAGAAGAATTACATCAGTTCAAGCTCAACAATTTCTGGGAACTGGTCAAACGTCCAGATCCTCGCAAGCATAATATCATTGGCACAAAGTGGATCTACGCAACAAGCAAGATGAAAATGGCCTTGTGGTGAGGAATAAGGCACGACTTGTAGCTCAAGGCTACACACGAGTTGAAGGAATTGATTTTGATGAAACTTTTGCACTGTTGCTAGACTTGAGGCTATTCGCATATTACTTGCTTATGCTAACCATCATAATATCACTTTATATCAAATGGATGTGAAAAGTGCATTCCTCAATGGTAAGCTTGAGGAAGAAGTATATGTTGCTCAACCCCTGTGTTTTGAAGATCCAAAGAATCTGACAAAGTCTTCAGACTCAACAATGCCCTCTATGGCCTCAAGCAGGCCCCTCGGGCGTGGTATGATACTTTGAAGGAATTCTTCGTGAAGAATGGCTTCACACCTGGTTCACTCGACCCCGCTCTCTTTACTAAATCTTATGATGGTGAAATGTTTGTGTGCCAAATATACGTTGATGATATTATCTTTGGTTGTACTGACCAATGTTATAGTGATGAATTTGCCTATATGATGAGTGAAGAATATCAAATGTCTATGATGGGAGAGTTGAAATTCTTCTTAGGTCTTCAAATTCGTCAACAACACAATGGCATATTCATATCTCAGGAGAAATACCTCAAGGATGTTCCGAGGAAATTTGGCATGCAAGATTGCAAAGGCGTCAAGATTCCTATGCCCACAAATGGCCATCTATGCACTGATGAAAATGGTATTGACTTTGATCACAAGGTATACCGCTCCATGATTGGTTCTTTACTGTACTTATGTGCATCTAGGCCAGATATAATGCTTAGTGTTTGCATGTGTGCCCGATTTCAAGCTACACCGAAGGAATCACACCATAAGGCTGTAAAGCATATTCTTTGATATCTAGCTCACACACCAACACTAGGTTTATGGTACCCCAAGGGCTCCTCTTTTGATCTCATTGGATATTCTGACTCTGACTATGCTGGTGATCGTGTGGACCGCAAGTAAACATCTGGTACTTGTCATTTCCTCGGACGATCTTTGGTATGTTGGTCCTTGAAGAAACAGAACTGCGTATCACTGTCTACTGCGGAAGCTGAGTACATTGATGCTGGTTCTTGCTGTGCTCAATTGTTGTGGATGAAGCAAACTCTCAAGGATTATGGCGTCAACGTGAAGAATGTGCCTCTCTACTATGACAATGAGAGTGCCATCAAGATTGCTCACAGCCCAGTTCAGCACTCGAAGACAAAGCACATTCAGATTCGTCATCATTTTCTTCGCGATCATGTGTTGAAGGGCGACATCTTTATTGATCATGTGAAGACTGAAGAACAGCTAGCCGATATCTTCACTAAGCCCTTGGATGAGAAGAGATTTATCAAGTTGCGGCGTGAGCTAAATATCTTAGAATCTTCGAATGTTCTTTGAAAAGGACACACATCCTGACACTTATGCAAAATTGATGACTTAGATGTGCAACACATGAAGAAACGTTTTTCTTCAATCAATGAAGAATAACACTCTAAGTGTGAAGAAATTAATGAAGAATTTGATTCTCAGAACCCTACGACAATTGTACGCGGTGTCTGAAATCATCATTCTTATACGGTGGGTCACGCCACCACGAAAGTTTAAAATCTTCAATTTGAGTTTTTCCTCAGTTTTTGAAATTCTTCAGTTTTCCAAATTCTTCAACTTTGCAAAATCTTCACTGTTTTCATTTTCTTTCTTCATTGGCTATATATATATATATATATATATATATATATATATATATATATATATATATATATATATATATATATGGGTTTATGTCCTCTACAACATTCACTTATGGCTATTTCTTCAAGTTGCTTTTTCTCGCTAAGTGAATATGATCGGACCCTTCCTCTATGCTATACTCAACCCAATCTATTCACAAATTCTTCATGTGCGTTCTATTTGAAACTCGCTCAAAATCTTCACCGTGTCCTTGTCACCAAGAAAGCTGCGAATGGAACTTTTAACTTATCTTATCCAAATTTTCGCTTTGCCGCTCAAACCGTTCCGTTTCCCACGATAGACTTATCTATTCACCCACGATCTAACACGATCTCCACTTTTCAGTACGTGGGTGACACATGTCAAGCGAATGAGAAGGGTCAGGGGCACTGTCGGTGTCAAAACCGGCGGATCTCGGGTAGGGGGTCCCGAACTGTGCGTCTAGGCGGATGGCAACAGGAGATAAGGGACACAATGTTTTTACCCAGGTTCGGGCCCTCTCGATGAAGGTAAAACCCTACTCCTGCTTGATTAATATTGATGATATGGGTAGTACAAGAGTGGATATACCACGAGATCAGAGAGGCTAAACCCTAGAAGCTAGCCTATGGTATGATTGTTGTTCGTCCTACGGACTAAAACCCTCCGGTTTATATAGACACCAAATAGTGTTAGGGTAACACAGAGTCGGTTACAATGGTAGGAGATCTACATATCCGTATCGCCAAGCTTGCCTTCCACGCCAAGGAAAGTCCCATCCGGACACGGGACGAAGTCTTCAATCTTGTATCTTCATAGTCCAGAGTCCGCCAACGGTGATAGTTACGCTATTCGGACACCCCTAATCCAGGACTCCCTCAAGAGCCCTAAACCAGGCTTCAATGACGACGAGTCCGCGCAGATATTGTCTTGACTTGCAAGGCGTGTTCCTCCTCCGAATACTTCACAGAAAATTTTGAACACAATGATAGTGTCCGGCTCTGCAAAACAAGTTCTACATACCACCGTAGAGAGAATAACCTTTGCACAGATCTGTTGACGTATTCCGCGGCGTGGCATCACACCACGGCCAGGCCTTTATACGAATCGTTTTTACTGTTCCACCTCAGTGCGTTTAGCGAGGCAGTTTCCTTGGCACGTCTTATCAAAGCGGAGATCGTGCCGCCTTATTCCGGGATTCTCATCAATACGGGTGTGGGTAACCCAGTCGTACCCGTTGGCACGCCTCCTCCATTGAAGGCGAGTCCCGAACGGTCACGGGGAGGCCTCTTGGTATTCAACCTCTTTATAACGAGACCAAGGCCCGCTCCTTTCTTTCAATCTCAATCGAATCCGCCCCTCGCCTCGAGTTCCAACACCCAAAGCTCCAGATTTAGGCGCTTCGGACCTTCAACGATGTCCGGCTCCGACCTGCACGGCCGGTGGATGTCTTCCTCCGTCACGGAAGAAGATGTGCTAAAGCTGAGAGACGGCAGGTATCTAACCGCGAAATTTCAGATAGGCTGCCTGCCCAAGGGCAGGTTATTCCCACTCCGAGCCTGGTGAGAGCGTGGTATTCGTGTCTCACTTCCTTCGGGTTTAGGCTTCCCGACGGACCCCTTTGTGAGGGGGCTCATGTTTTATTATGGGCTGGAATTCCATGACTTGGGTCCGGAGTCCATCCTCCACATCTCGTCGTTCATTGTCGTATGTGAAGCCTTCCTCCGCATTACCCCTCACTTCGGACTGTGGCTCTAGACCTTCAAAGTGGAGCCGAAGATGATCAAGGGGCATCAGGCAGAGTGCAGAGGGGCTGTTATAAGCAAGAATGCGGACGCTCCATGGCCCGAGGGCTCTTTTCAAGAGGAGCTCAATTTATGGCAACAGGAGTGGTTTTATATCACCGCTCCCAGGGGCACCAAATGGGCGGCGCCACTTGCCTTCCGCTCGGGTCCTCCACTGCAGCGGGCGTCATGGGTCAATAAAGGGCTGGACTGGGGACCGTCCAAAGATGTACCTCTGTTGCAGGGCCGTATTCGAGACTTCCGAGAGAGAGAGATCAATCTGGTCGTAGTAGCGCAGGTCATGCTGGTACGTCGTACCTTTCCCTACAAACATCGCCCCCTCCGCCTGTGGGAGTTTAATCCGGAGGGACCATGAGCTCTCCAACATTTTATGGGCCTAACGCCCGTGGAGATGTACCAACTGTTCTTCGGATCACAAGCAATGTGTCCGGACTTAACCGAGGACGCAGGTCTGAGCTGCAATCGCCCGGATACTCAAGTAAGTAGTCATGTACCCGGACATGCTATCCGCATATTTATCATACACTTGCCCTTAAAAGAGCTATCCTTTAGACATGAGTGGGTAGCAAAAGCAAAATTGATTAGGTGTCTGGCCCCCCTCCCTAAGTCCACGCCGGATCCTGTATTAACCAAGATGCTAGAGGCTGTGCCTTTTGAAGAAGGCGAAGGGGGGAACAAGGGAACTACTACCTCAGTGAAGGAGGCTATCAAGAAAGTGGGGATCGAGAATCCCTCCCTCCAAGGGAGAAGAGGACCGCTTCTGAAGATCCGGAGACCAAAGCCTCGAAGCGGGGGAAGAAATCTTCCCCAGAGGGTCCTGCGGCGGGAGATGCCCCGGCAGCACTATTTCCCCAAGGAGATCAGCCCTCCAGCGTGCCGTAAGTAAAGGGGGGTGTTTTTTTTAAAGAGAGACATCCCTGTTTTATTTCTGACGATAACCAAAAGTTTACCTTGTAGTTCGGATCTCAGCCCTTCACAGCAGAGCTCGTCTTCAGGGATCTTAGTCCAGAAATGATGGAGAGCGAAGAGCCTCCGCCTGCCGTACCGTTATGCGAGGTGGACAACCCTGAGGTGTCGTCGCGGAGGGCTCCTCCGAATCCGGCGGGGCCAGAAGGCAGCCATATGTCCCCTCAAAGCTCTCCGTGTCCCGCACCAATGGGTGTGCGGTCGGAGGAGCTGAAGGATCTGCTCGGGCGAGCGTCTATCTCGGAAGATCACCGTACGTTAATGGGTATGGCGATTGAAAGGATTTCATCCGCTGAGAGCGGGTTGCATGAAGCCGTCAGAAGTTTATCGACGGGTTTTGAGGTACGCAAAATGATGTACCTTCCGACAGCTTTTGCATATAAATGCGCCTGTATAGATAGTAGCCCCGAGACTTGGTGCGGTGTCAAAAATGACGGCGCGCCGAGGATCATAACCCTGTATAATATGCGCTCTTCTATGTAGGTGGCGAAGCGTCCGGTGGCTAGCCGGCTGATGAATTTGCCGAATCAAGCGGCAACTTGACGTGGCGGATGCGGACATCACACTTGTTAATAAGCGGCTTGATGAGTCACAAGGTATGCAACTTCTCCGCGGACACCTGGTAAGGGAGCTTGACGCCCATGCCTTACAACATGTATGCTTAGTGCAGATGGTGCCGCTGCTATGGAGAGTCTTCGGGCGGAGCTCGCCCGAGCCAAGGAGCAAGCCAGAAAAAGTGATGCGGCTGCCTTAAAGGCAGCCGCAGAGCTAAAAGACGAACAGGCTGCTCACTGCCGAAGCAAGAAAGAAATGGCCGAGATGGCCGTGAAATTGAATAATGCTACTGACCGTTCCGAGCTTCTTGAAAAAGAAGATCGAGCGAAACAAGAGGACCTGAAAAAGGCCGCCACCAAGGCCAAGGATACTCGCTCTGCAATGAGAGCTATGAAGGAGGAGCTACGCCAAAGCCGAGATATTGCGGCTGGAAAGCCCTTTCTGCTATGGAGGATATTCACGGATCCTAGGTACGCTCAATTGGACCGGCTGTGGGGTGCGGAGGATGCTTATCTGGACTTGGCGGCGAGTGCCGCAGACGCGGCCGAACACTTCCCAGGTCAAAAGGATCACGGAATGGAAGAGCTTTTTTGGTCGCAATTCCATAGTCCGAAGCGTCCACTTCCATTAACCGATCGTTTGGCCGAATGGGCTGAGCTGAATAGGTTGTCCGGACTTGCCATGAAGGCTGTCGTGACTCATTTGTGGCCGAAAAGGCCCGAGCCGAAGAGTTATTTTGGCTTGGTGCAACAGTTCCTTGGTGTGGTGCCGCATATCGATGCAATGAAGCGGTTAGCATGCATAGAGGGTGCGCGGATGGCTCTTGCCCGTGTCAAGACATACTGGGCGGAGATGAAGGCCACCAACGTTGCATCCCGAGATTCGGACAGAAGCCGAGTACCTGCCGAGCACTATTTTGAGGAAGTCCTGCAGGCGCTTCGTTTAATAGAGACGCGGTGCTCAAGGATATTATGCTTTAATGACATGTATGATTTGTGAAAACAATGTTTCAATATAATATAAGAGCTTTTTATACTTGTGCGTTCAAGTATTAAAACGCCTCTGGCGGCCGTTGATGTATATGTGTATATAACCTTTGAAAGATGGCAGTCTTGGTTTTCAGCCCCACGCACATAGTGCGGGGTGTTTGCAAAAGGCGCATTTTCACACTTAATCCAACGTCTTGGTCCCGTAAAGGAGGTGATAGCGTAGCAAACTAGGCAACCGGACTATAATGCTTTATCACTTTCACTTAGCCATAGGAGTTCGATGGTGGGGCTACTATATAGCCCCTAGGGGCACCGCGCCTCCCGAATTCGGGCGCCAGATGTGCTCGACCGAAACGGTCCTTCGTTAATGCGGGAATTCTAAACATTCCGGTGGGTCATCGAGTGGTTGACCAGTCTCACGCTATATCATGACAACAGTTTCCGCTTTCTCTCGAGGTGCTCACCGGCAACCGGGCACAATCGCTAGAGTTCTCCGGTGCCGTTAGCCGATAGAACGGAACGTAAGGCAGCAAAACACAGAGCCGGGCAAACCCAACATTTGACCAAAGACATGATTCGAGCTGATGCATATAAGACCTAACTCGAGACGCCAAACACTCCCTAAGGTATTCGGTCTTTATGAACGGGCAGAATAATGCCCTAAGCCCCCGGTGTCCAGTGCACGCATAAAAATTCTGGTGCGGCCGATGCCAAAACGCCAGCCTCCTCCTCGGTTATAGCAAGAAACTGGGGGATGTGTATCAACAAGAGAAAGTAAAAAAGGTTTACGCAGGGTCTTAATCTGAAAAGAATCCTTGCAACGGGTCCCTACTACACGTCTGCGCATGTGTCTCCGTTGTGCCGTATCCTGGATGGGTGTAGCATGGTGTTCATCTGTAAAAGAGAAGGACTTAGTTGAAAAGAAAAAAAAGATCATGCGAAAAATGTACTTTATATTAAATAAACAGAGTACGGCTCGAAAAGTGAATGAAATTGAGCTTTATTGTCTCTTGTTGTACATGCGTGCAGCCCCTTGTACGGGGGTATGCCGCTAGTAACTGTTTATATGTTTATGCCGGACTCGTCTAGCCATGTCCGGGGTTCGAATGATCTATTCAGGTGCTTTGATTAGCGGAGCCGGATTAGTGTGGGGCTATCAAGGCAGTCTCACGCTCTTCCGTGCTCGAGTAACACTTGATACTCCCTTTTAATGAGATGATGCCGCGTGGACCGGGCATTTTAAGTGTAAGAGATGCATAATGCGGTATCGCGTTAAAGCGGGCGAAAGATTCACGTCCCAGTAGTGCTTGATAGCTACTTTCGAATGGGGCGATGTGGAAGGTTAACTTTTCATGGCGGAAGTTGTCGGATGACCCGAACACAACTTGTAGCAGTAGGGAGCCCGTACAACGGGCATATAGGCCTGGCATTACCCCTTTGAAGGAGGTGTGGCTATGGCGAATTTTGGTTGGGTCTATCCCCATTTTGCGGATTGTGTCCTGATATAGCAGGTTTAGATTGCTACCTCCGTCCATTAGGATTTGTGTAAATTGGAGTCCATCGATTATAGGATCTAATATCAAGGCAGTCCATCCTGCGTTCCGGATACTTCCGGAATAGTCCTGCTGATCAAAGGTGATTGGTTTTGACAACCATCGTTGGGACTCTGCTGGGATAGACCGTGCGGCGCATGTTTCTATGGGCACCGCTCTATTTTTTCCTTTTGTCACTTGAAGTGAGTTCACTGTTTTCACTTTTTGTGGGAAATTCTTTTGTTTTTCGGTGCTCTGCTTGTGGGGTTCGTCATCGTCCTCGCTTGGTGTGTCGAGCCCCTTGTGTTCGGCATTGAGTTTGCCGGACTGCTTGAAGACCCAACAATCTCTGTGGGTATTGTTTGCAGGCTTCCCGGGAGTACTGTGGATTTGGCATATTTTGTCCAAGATTTTGTGTAGGTTGGATAGCTCGTCGCTGTTGTCCTTGCGGGGCAGGTTTTTATGATTTTGCCAGGAGCTTCTGAATCCGGCGTTGACTGCCGTGCTCTTCGGGTTGTTTCCCTTTGTCCGGCGCTGGTCCTTGCTGCGTCGTGGTTTGCCATTTCCATCCCTGACTTCGGATGTACTTAGGTCGCTGGTACTGCATCTTGCTAGCCAACTATCCTCTCCCGCGCAAAAGCGGGTCATGAGGCTTGTTAATGCAACCATTGTTCTCGGCTTCTCCTGGCCGAGGTGTCTGGCGGGCCATTCGCCCTGGACGTTGTGTTTGAAAGCTGCTAAGGCTTCGGTGTCCGGACAGTCGACTATTTGGTTCTTTTTGATGAGGAACCTGTTCCAGAATTTGCGGGCTGACTCTCCGGGTTGTTGAGTTATGTGACTTAAATCGTTTGCATCCAGAGGACTTTCATAAGTCCCTTGAAAATTTGCCCGAAACGCATCCTCGAGCTCTTCCCAACTTCCAATGGTATTTTCAGGGAGGCTTTTGAGCCAATGCCGGGCAGGACCTTTGAGCTTGAGGGGTAAGTATTTTATGGCGTGGAGATCATCTCCTCTAGCCATGTGTATGTGGAGGATGTAATCCTCAATCCAGACTCCTGGGTCTATTGTTCCGTCGTATGCCTCAATGTTTACGGGTTTGAATCCCGCTGGGAATTCGTGATCCAACACCTCATCGGTGAAACACAGGGGGTGTGTGGCACCCCTATACTTGGGTGTGCCGTGATGTTCGGATATTTGGCGTGTTGCATTGCTTGGAAGAGCTTGCTTTCTCGGCCCATAGATGGACCTAACTGGGCCATCCTTTTGATGCGAATCCTTATGCGGATTGCGTGCCGGCTTGTGTGCGGCGCCGCTTGCCGCTCCATGTTTTCCATGTGGTCGACTATCCGACCGGGCGGCCTCTTTGTTCTTTGATTGTGGGGGCTCTACGGCCTCCTCATCGAATTCGGGCAGTAATTTGCGCTTCGGGTAGCTCTTTGTTTGGCGATTGTCACCGTATTTCTCTGCGGTGTTGAGTACTTTGCTCCATCTGATTTTGAGTGCATCTTCCGCTGTTTTGAGCTTCCGCTTCTGCTTTTTCAGGCTACACGCAGTGGCGACGAGCCTTTTGTGGAGGTTCTTCTGCTCCAACAATTTGTCCAGCGTGAGATCGTCCGGACTGTTATCTTCGCCGGGGACGGGTTGTTTATCCAAGTTGTCCTGTTCGGACGGTTGCTCGATAGCATGTTCGTCGTCCACCGGTTCGCCCTGCTCTATGGCTGGGTCTGTGTGGCTGCCGTCTTTGTCGAGGCGGGACTTGGTGCGGCGTTTACGTTGCCGTTTTGACTGCTTTTCGAGGGATTTATCCTTCGTAGTGTCCCGTTGTTCCTCGTTATCCACCATGTATACATCGTGGGATGAGGTGGCTGTCCAGTATCCTATAGGTGTTGGTTCATGGTTGTCTCCTACATCGTCGTCCATACCATCGATGTCTTCGGAGTCGAAATCGAGCATGTCGTTTAAGCTTTCGACAGTGGCTACAAAGTGGGCAGTGGGTGGGTGTTGAATTTCTTCGTCGTCCGCATCCCAACCTTCCTGACCGTAGTCTGGCCAAGGCTCTCCTGATAAAGAGAGAGACTTTAGTGAATTCAGGATGTTGCCAAAGGGCGAGTGCTGAAAGATGTCCGCGGCAGTGAACTCCATGACCGGCGCCCAACCGGATTTGATTGGCCGGGGCGCGGGAGGTTCGGAGTCCGGAGAGGAGTCCGGCACCTTGGAGTCACGGGATTCGCAAAGGACAGGGATGGTGTTCGGCTCAATCGCCATAGAGATCATAGCCCCTGAGGCGGTGTCCAGCCACTCGTCCTTGATCGGCGGAGTCGGCTCCGAGCTAAGGGTCGGAGCGGACGCTGGTGCGGCCTCCAGGGCACTGTTCGGCGGCGGAGCTCGATCGTGCCCATTGAGACATTGCGGCGCGCTTGGCTGTGGCCCGAATCCGTCAAAGATCAAGTCTCCGCGGATGTCGGCCGTGTAGCTCAAACTCCCAAACCTGACCTGGTGGCCAGGGGCGTAGATTTCGATCTGCTCCAGATGGGCAAGTGAATTGGCCCGCAGTGCAAAGCCGCCGAATACGAAGATCTATCCCGGGAGAAAAGTCTCACCCTGGACCACGTCATTGTTGATGATCGAAGGAACCATCGGGCCTAAGGATGACAACACAGAGGAACTCTCGATGAAAGCACCAATGTCGGTGTCAAAACCGGCGGATCTCGGGTAGGGGGTCCCGAACTGTGCGTCTAGGTGGATGGTAACAGGAGACAAGGGACACGATGTTTTTACCCAGGTTCAGGCCCTCTCGATGGAGGTAAAACCCTACTCCTGCTTGATTAATATTGATGATATGGGTAGTACAAGAGTGGATCTACCACGAGATCAGAGAGGCTAAACCCTAGAAGCTAGCCTATGGTATGATTGTTGTTCGTCCCCACGGACTAAAACCCTCCGGTTTATATAGACACCGGATAGGGTTAGGGTTACACAGAGTCGGTTACAATGGTAGGAGATCTACATATCCGTATCGCCAAGCTTGCCTTCCACGCCAAGGAAAGTCCCATCCGGACACGGGACGAAGTCTTCAATCTTGTATCTTCATAGTCCAGGAGTCCGGCTAACGGTGATAGTTCGGCTATCCGAACACCCCCTAATCCAGGACTCCCTCAGGCACGTTCGTCCTAAATCTTCGGGCGAACAGTTTTTCACTGTGGCTATAAATACCCCCTCTGCCCTTCCTCACTTCCTTTACTCCGCTCAACCGCTCTCTCTCTCTCTCTCTCGCTCGAGCTTCTCAAACCCTAGCGCCGCCGCTACTCCATCGTCGCCGGTGAGGAAGAGCTTCACTGCCCCGACTTCGTCGCCGTCATACTCGCGCCGTCCGCGGAAATCTTCACTCCGCCGCCGCCGTAGCTATCTTCCTCAGCCAAGTTAGGGTGTGGAAGATCTGAACTGACGAGCTTCAAATCTACACTTCTCAGTTCGTCGTGTTCTTCATCCAGGGTAATTAAAAGTTACTTTTGCTGCCCTCTTTGATCCAAATTTCTCTACAAAATCTTCAAAGGTGTTTTATTCTTCAAATCCTCACACACAAAACACCTCACTAGTCATCTGTTCTTGATTCGTTTCTCTAAGCATCATTTTTCTTCAAGATTCCTCAATTGTGTGGATCCTTGATCTATACAACTCTGGAACCTAAGACAAAGAACGCTTAGTGAAATTCTTCAAGGCTCATCTGGTCAAATTCCTCAAACTTGTTCTTTTTGAAAAACCTTCTGAGAACACATATGACCTCTCCAAATTCCTCGCAACTATACTCTGTTTACAGGTACTCATGTCCGCTGCTGAATCACTAGGTTCTCATCAACTTAACTCATTTGCAGCGTTCCTCGAAGAAAATTTGCATACTTCTTCAGAGAATTCGATTGTTCAAATTCCTCAACTGAAGAATATGGCAGACGGTAAGAAGCCACGTAAAGGAGGAAAGAGGCCCGAGGTCATGACTGCTTTTGAAATACTGACGACATCTATGCCGACTATTGCACACCTGATGAGGCCAAGTTCGGAAAGGAGAACAAAAATCTGCGCAAGGTGCGCATACAGAGGATTGAAAGGAGATGGGCAAGAGAATGGAGGGAGTACAGGTATGTGACTCCAAAGTACATGAAGAAATTCGCACTAAATCCTCCATGCCCAAGAGCTCCATTGGCACCTGGCCAAGAAGCTGACCCCACCAGCATCAAGCATGGTGAGGACTTTCCTGAAGAATGGGCCAAGCGCCAAGCCAAGTTGGCGAGACAAGCCAACGAAGCAGTGAGGAAATTCAATGAAGACTCTACTACTGCTGCTGCCACTGAGGCCTCTGTCAAGCCTAGGAAATCAATGGCAAAGAAGCCCGCTCACAAGCCAAGTGCTTCATCAACTTTGCCCTCACGGCCAAGTTCCTCAGCCATGCCCTCACGGCCAGATTCTTCAAAGCCCTCACGGCCAGTTCCTCATGCTGCTCCTGCTCCTCCAAAATCCTCAGCTCCTCCTCCAAAGTCCTCAGCTGCTCCGGCAAAGTCCTCAGCACCTGTACATCTGGCCATGTGCCAAAGGACTGCAGGCATCTCTATTGCCTCTGGTGTCTCAGCGAGTTCCTCAGCTACACCAAACTCTTCATCAAGCCCACTCTGCTGAAGACAAAGGCAACGGCTGGTCGAGGTCCTCGGCCAAGTCGGAAGAAGAAACAGGTTGCCTTCCAAGTGCCATCTGACGATGAAGCTGATGATGATGAACTTGCAGAAATCATCAGAGACGGACAAGAAAGGGCCGCTAGAGCCAAAGGCACACCTGTGCCACTGCTTTTGGATCCAAGGGCGATCCTCGATTACATTGATCTCTGGCACAAGGATCCAGACACCCCTATGCCTGATTTTCATTTGACTCCTGGCCAAAGTCACATGCTGACCCATTTCATCACTGAAGAGAAATGGAAATTTGAGAAGGCTAGGCAGATCAAGAAGGCTCAGTTCAGGAAAGAGAAGTTCCTGAGGAAAAACGTTGTCAAAATGACAACCGATGATCTCCTCAAGATCCAGTCTGAAATCAAAGCCCTCAGCGATGACTTCGATGCTTATTATGCTGATTGGCAAGGAGCCAAAGTCAGATTTGTCAACCTGACTAAGAAGTTCACCAATGTTACAGCTGCAACGCAACAAGAAGTTCCTCAGGCTGGAGCTTCTGCTCAGCCAACTGAAGAACATGCCAGCACCGCTGATGATTTTCAGCCTGCTGAAGAAAATGCTTGTTCCAGGGCTGATGACTCCATTCCAAATTACCGAAGAAATTGCCAGGCATCCACTAGTGGTGCGCTCAAGAAAGCGAAGAAGTCAGGCAAGCTGCATCGATTCCATTGAGGAAATTCAAACAGATTCCTCAGCTCCTCCCGCGCCTACACCAACTCCTATCCTTCCATCTGCATCAGATGTGAAGAAGACAAAGGCTGCAGAGTGAGCTGTAGTGAAGAAAAGGAAAGCATCAGCTGCTTCAGAATCTTCAGCTCCAAAGAAGATGAAGCCTATGACAAGCTCGTTTGAAAATCCGATTGATGCTGTTCCGATTTCCACCATGCCATCAAAGGACCTTGTTCCTTTTGGTGAAGATTATGAGATCCCTAGAGGATCTGATGAAGAAAATCATTTTGCTACTTCGTCAGAGCAGATTGATGAAGAAATTGATGTGGATGCGATCCCTTCTACACCTGTTGTTTCCTCACCAATGCCTCAGTTCACAGCAGAAGAGGCTGGCGTTGAAGAAATTGAAGATGGAGACGTGGATATTGGATGCACTACGCCTGTGATGAATGATGACTTTTGGGACAGTCAGCACCCCAATTTTCCACTTTTCACCACTATACAACAAATACCTCAGTCCCCTGCACCAAATGTTCAGCTGGGCTCTGAAGAAACTCATCCCACCTCTGTGCATGAAGAAATTCCAGCCACTAGTGCTGAAGAACCTGCTGCTGCTGATCCTTTGAACACGCAGACTGCAAATGAAGAGGAACCAGAAAATCCTCAGCTGAAGAACACGAGATTGCGATTCCCGAGGTAGTGATGCAATTCAACGACACTCCTCTGCCAAAACCAAAGGATCCATTCTCGCGCAAGCAAAAGTTCAAGGCTGAAGACTTCTTTGGCGAGCATGTTTTCTTCATCGATTACAACCCTTATGATTCTCGCTTGCATAAGGAAGAGGCATTTACGGACTGCTAGTCAAGCCAACTTTTATTCCTCCGAGCTATTCAACAAAGACAAAGTCTTCGATCATGCACACATTCCTCACGTGGACATGGAATCTCTGCCGGCTTCGAGCCAGTCCTCGGTGTTCTTCATGATCTTTGGATTGCTAAACTTTTAATCGACATCTGTGATTGGAATGAAGAACTCATTCTTCAATTCTATGCGACACTGCACATCACAGGAAATTCTCAAGATGTGAACTCATGGGCGCTGGACTGGATGTCAAAAAATACTCACTACAAGGCACCAGCAACTAAATTGCTTCGTGCCCTCCCACTCAGTCCTCCCCTTGAAGGTGCTCGTTGCATCTACAACGAACCTGAGCTTACAAATCATTACATAAAAGTGCTGATGAAGCCTTTGAAGCCAGGGCAGGCCCCTCGAACCAAATTCCTCGTCAAGGAATTACTATATGTGCCTCGGACTGTCTATCGCATTCTGACGAAGACAATGAGTCCTATCAAAGGCCACGACTCAAATGATGAAGAAGTTGTTGGCATCATGAAGAATATGCTTTTCAATATCATTCATGGCGTTCCCGTCAAGTTCCATGATTTCTTCATGAGGACTCTGGCAAACATTGCTATGTCACCTTTTGAGCTGAAGCCTTATGCACCATGGATTATGAGATTCATCAGGACAAGGTCTTCACTCAATTACAAGGTTGATACTCTGAACCACTGCATCTACTTGCCTCCAATTGAAGTCCTCAAACGGACATTTTCCTCAGCTGATGACAAAGGCAAGGCAACTGCTATGATAGATGAAGGCATTCGTCCATTGGATGGTCAATTTCTCCAAGCTGCATCCTACTCCACCAATGATGACTCTGCCACACATGACTCTGCCGCCAACACCTCTGCCAAGCAAAATCCTCAAGCCACAACACCCAGGGTGATGACTGATCATGAGTTACTCCTCAGTCTTCATGAGAAAGTTGATCGCAATCATCAATGGGTCAAGCGTCAGTTTGGTTCAATTCTTCACAACATGACCTCAACACACAATGCAGTGAAGAAAAACCAATACTACCTCCATGAAACCTTCAACTGCACTGGTCTGTTTCTATCTCATGTCTACAAATAAGAAGATCTCAAGAAAATGGAGTGCGAAGGAAGAATTTGACTGGTCTGCACCTCCACCGAAGAAATTCAAGAAGGTCAAGGTTCCTTCCTTGGTGGCCAGCTCCTATTCTTCATCGCGCGACACTGATGAAAATGAAGACTTGGATGACACTGCGGCATGCCCTACTACGACAACCGACCCCGACAATGCTGGCGCTCCTCCATCAACTTGATATTCTTCAGGGGCGTTAGTCCTTGGTTTTGATCCTTTTCGTCATTCGACGACAAAGGGGGAGAAATTTGAGTTAGTCTTCAAACGGATCTATTATATGGGCGTTTTTATGCTAAGTTACAACTCTCGCTCTTCTGAAACTTTTATTGGATCGAGTTGTAATCTTAAACCCGATGGTGCTCTGATACTTTTGATGTGTTCCTCTGCATGCTTATTCCTCATTATATGTTAATACACGCATGCTGAATTACATCAGTCACCATATTTCATCATGCATTTCAAATTCTTCATATTATATGTAGAATGCGTGTATGAATTACAAGATATAGGGGGAGATCTCCATGATTGAACTCTTCAAATGTGCATTGCCTCAAAAGCAAATTCCTCACTATGCACACCTTCAGCGGGAGTTCTTGTATATCTTCCAATCAAATTCCTCAATATCAGTACTTACACTTCATACGTTTATCTCCGTTGAAAACTTAACCTATATTGTCATCAATCACCAAAAAGGGGGAGATTGTAAGTGCATCTAGTGCCCCTTAGTGATTTTGGTGTATTGAAGACTTATAGGTTAAGGGACTAATGTGCTTATGAGTGTACACAGGTCTATAAGTCTATGAGGAGTTTGATATTTACAGAGAAAGTCGACCCTAAAATGAAGTTCTTCGATCAAGACTTTGATATTCTCAAGACTTTCTCGAAGACTTTGAAAGTGAAGAAATTGGTGTGACCTTGAAGACTTGGTATTCATTTGAGGAACATGAAGCGTGAAGACTTTTGTTTTCGTAGTTTTGTTTTCTCTTTCTTGAGTCATAGGAAACGCCTGCATCGTTAAAGGGGTCGAGGAAATACTAAGGAAAATTTTCCATGTGATGCTCAACTCAAAATCCTACACCTACCAATCCCTTCGAGTGAAGCCATTGGAAATCTCATACTGATTCAGTCTATTTCTTCAAAGGATGAGACGAAGTTCTTCCGGTCACGAGGAATTTGTTCTGACCGAGGAGTTAGGAATTCGCCAGTCGGATTGCCTACACAAAGGAGGAACATGATAGCCCCGAGGAATTTGAGAGTCAAATTTCCGACCGCTGTCTTCTTGGCGCCACTGTCCCAAAATATCTTATCCACCTAACGGTCATATCATTGAAGGGCATTTATGTCTTATCATGTCGGGCTGCTCCCTAGGCTATAAATAGCCGCCCCCTACAACCACTAGCTGGTTGGCTGCTCTGAGAGAACTTGACACTTGTCAGTTGAGAGCATCCCATCCTCCGAAGACTTTGAGTGAAAATCATCGAGTGAGGAAAAACCCAAACCCAAACACCTACAAACCCAAAGTGATTGAGCATCATCAAGAGATTGATCTGCGTGGATCCAACGCTTGTTACCTTTGAAGATCATGGCTTCTTCCAGACGGTTAGGCGTCATGGTCTAGAGCATCCAAGAGGAATTGTGGAGCGCCGGTGACCGAAGTCTGTGAAGGTTTGGAAGTCGCTCAAGACTTACCACGAGTGATTGGACGAGGTCTGTGTGACCTTAGTTCAAGGAGAATACGGTGAGGACTTGGTGTCCCGAGCTGCGTGCTTAGTGACTGGGTGTCCGGACTGTGTCCTCGAGTTTAAATACTCGGCCCGCTTCCAACCAGACGTACAACTGAGACAACAGTTTGAACTGGTCTACCAAATCATTGTCTTCACCAACCTTACTGGTTCTATTTCCTCAACTCTTTCATTTCCTCATTACTGTGTTGAGTGCTTGTTCATAACTGTGTTTGAAGACTTTGACTGAAGACTTTCTCAATTCCTCAATTCAATTTCTTCAGTCTGTTTGTCTTCATCTTGTGTTATCCCGTGATTACGCTTTCCGTACTCTGTGATTGTCTTCATTTCATCATGATGACTATGTCTGTATTCTGTTATGCTTACCGAGTACTTATTCTGTCAAAGTAGTTCTTCGCTAAGTAATTTCCTCACCGGCAAATTCCTCAGTGAAGAATTCATAAAAATCACCTATTCACCCCCCTCTAGTAGATATAACGCACTTTCACAAACCTCGGAAAATAACTTCCTTAAGCATTTTAATAGAAGTGTTATGATCAGCACTACTAGTTGGAATAGCTTCTACCCACTTAGTAACGTAATCAACAGCAACCAAGATATGTGTATATCCATTAGAGGCAGGAAAAGGTCCCATATAATCAAAGCCCCAAACATCAAATGGTTCAATAACAAGTGAATAATTCATAGGCATTTCTTGACGTCTACTAATATTACCAATTCTTTGACATTCATTGCAAGACAAAACAAACTTACGGGCATCCTTGAAGAGAGTGGGCCAATAAAAACCGGATTGCAATACCTTATGTGCAATTCTATCTCGAGCGTGGTGTCCTCCATAAGCTTTGGAGTGACACTTGCGTAGGATTTGTTCCTGTTCATGCTCAGGTACACAACATCTAATAACACCATCTACTCCTTTATAAATATGTGGGTCATCCCAAAAGTAATGTCACAAATCATAGAAAAACTTTTTATTTTGTTGGTATGTGAAGCTAGGTGGTATAAATTTAGCAACAATATAATTAGCATAATTATCATACCATGGAGTGCTACGAGAAGTGCTTATGACGTTTAATTGTTCATCAGGAAAGCTATCATCAATAGGTAGTGGGTCATCAAGAACATTCTCTAACCTAGATAAGTTATTTGCAACGGGGTTCTCAGCACCTTTTCTATCAACAATATGCAAATCAAATTCTTGCAGCAAGTCTAGGTTTAGCATATTTCTTTTCCATAAGATATTTAATAGCAGCATGATCAGTGTGAATAGTTACCTTAGAATCAACAATATAGGGTCTGAATTTATCACAAGCTAATACAACTGCTAAAAGTTCCTTTTCGGTGGTAGCATAATTTCTTTGAGCATTGTCTAGAGTCTTACTTGCATAATGGATAACATTTAATTTCTTATCAACTCTTTGCCCTAGAACAGCACCTACAACATAATCACTAGCATCACACATAATTTCAAAGGGAAATTCCAATCAGGTGGCTGAACAACAGGTGCGGAGACTAGTGCTTTCTTAAGTATTTCAAATGCTTCTACACAATCATCATCAAACACAAATGGTACATCTTTTTGTAATAAATTAGTCAGAGGCCGAGAAATTTTTGAGAAGTCCTTAATGAAACTCCTGTAAAATCCGGCATGACCAAGGAAACTTCTTATACCTTTGATGTCATTGGGACATGGCATCTTTTCAATAGCATCAACCTTGGCTTTATCAACTTCAATACCTCTTTCAGAAACTTTGTGCCCCAAGACAATACCTTCATTAACCATAAAGTGGCACTTTTCCCAATTCAAGACAAGATTAGTTTCTTCACATCTCTGCAAAACTCGATCAAGATTGCTCAAGCAATCATCAAAAGAGGAACCATAGACGGAAAAATCGTCCATGAAGACCTCACAAATTTTTTCACAAAAATCAGAGAATATAGCCATCATGCATCTTTGAAAGGTAGCAGGTGCATTACATAAACTAAAAGGCATACGTCTATAAGAAAAAGTACCAAAAGGGCCAGTAAAAGTAGTCTTTGATCGATCTTTAGCCGACACAGGTATTTGAGAGAAACCAGAATAACCATCTAGAAAGCAATAATGTGTATGTTTCATAATCATTCTAGAATTTGATCAATAAAAGGTAAGGGGTAATGATCTTTCTTAGTAGCTTTATTTAATTTGTGGAAATCAATTACCATCCTATAACCTGTGATAATTCTTTGCGGGATCAATTCATCTTTATCATTAGGGACAACAGTAATACCTCCCTTCTTAGGGACACAATGGACAGGGCTTACCCACTGACTATCAGCAACGGGATAAATTATACCTGCCTCCAGAATCTTTAATATTTCCTTTCTTACCACTTCTTTCATTTTAGGATTCAGACGTCATTGAGGATCACAAACTGGTTTGGCATCCAATTCCAAATTTATTTTATGTTGACATAGAGTGGGACTAATGCCCTTAAGATCATCAAGAGTATATCCAATAGCGGTACGGTGCTTCTTCAGAGTTTTCAATAATCTTTCTTCTTCATGCTCTGAAAGGTTAGCACTAATAATAATAGGATATATTTTCTTCTCATCAAGATAAGCGTATTTAAGATTATCAGGCAACGGTTTAAGCTCAAACACGGGATCACCCTTGGGTGGAGGAGGATCCCCTAGGATTTCAACAGGCAAATTGTGTTGCAGAATAGGTTCCTGTTTAAAGAATACTTCATCTATTTCGCTTCTTTCATTCATGAACATATCATTTTCATGGTCTAGCAAATAGTGTTTTAAAGGATCACTAGGAGGTACGGAAATAGAAGCAAGACCAATAATTTCATTTTTACTAGGCAATTCTTCCTCACGATGTTGTTTACTAAATTTAGAGAAATTAAACTCATGAACCATATTATCCAAGCCAATAGTAACAACATTCTTTTTGCAGTCTATCTTAGCATTAACAGTGTTCAAAAAGGGTCTACCAAATATAATGGGACAAAAGCTATCTTGTGGAGAATCGAGAACAAGAAAATCAGCAGGATATTTAGTTTTCCCACACAAGACTTCAACATCTCTAACAATTCCCATTGCGTATATAGTATCTCTATTGGCAAGTTTAATTGTAACATCAATATCTTCTAACTCAACAGGTGCAATTTCATGCTTAATTTCTTTATATAAATCATAAGGTATAACACTAGCACTAGCACCCATATCACATAAGCCATGATAACAATGATCTCCTATTTTAACATAAATAACAGGCACGCCTACCACAGGTCTATGTTTATCTTTAGCACACGGTTTAGCAATTCTAGCAGTTTCACCGCAGAATTGAATAACATGCCCATCAATATTATCAAACAAGAGATGTTTAACAATAGCAATATTAGGTTCTACTTTGACTTGCTCAGGAGGTGTATAAGTTCTATTATTGCTTTTACGAACCACAGTTGAAGCTTTAGCATGATCCTTTATTCTAACAGGGAAAGGTGGTTTCTCAACATAAGAGGTAGGAACAATAGGGTCATTATAAGTGACAGTCTTTTCTTCAACTTTAATAGGTGCAGCTACTTTTACTTCTATGGGAGGATGATATTTAGACCACTTCTCCCTGGGGAGATCAACATAAGTAGCAAAAGATTCACAGAAAGAAGCTACTATCTCTAGTCAAGTCCATATTTAGTGCTAAACTTACGGAAAATACCGGTATCCATAAAAGATTTAACACAATCAAACTTAGGTGTCATACCTGACTCCTTACCTTCGTCGAGGTCCCAATCTTCAGAGTTGCGTTTAATTCTATCCAATAAATTCCATCTGAATTCAATAGTCTTCATCATAAAAGAGCCAGCAGAAGAAGTATCGAGCATGGTGCGATTGTTATCAGAAAGCCGAGCATAAAAATTCTGAAGAATTGTCACTCTTGAGAGCTCATGATTGGGGCATGAATATAACATTGATTTAAGCCTCCCCAAGCTTGAGCGATGCTTTCTCCTTCGCGAGGCCAAAAATTATATATGTAATTGCGATCACGATGAACAAGATGCATAGGGTAATACTTTTGATGAAATTCCAATTACAATCTTTTATAGTTCCATGATCTGGTATCATCACATAGCCTATACCATGTCAATGCGTCTCCCTTCAAAGATAAAGGGAAGACCTACTTATTAACAACATCATTGGGTATACCTGCAAGCTTAAATAGTCCACACACTTCATCCACATAGAGTAGATGTTCATCAGGATGCTTTGTTCCATCTCCTGTAAAAGTATTAGCTAGCAGTTTTTCCATCATACCCGAAGGAAATTCAAAAGGAGTTTCATTTTCAATAGGTTCGATGGGTTGAGGAGCAACTCTTTGCTCTCATCGACGGGTGAAGATACCCTGAACAAGCCCCTCAGAGAATTACTTTCCATAGTAACAAGTGATAGTAAATTTCAGCACACTATATAAATTTTTCCTTACCAAATTCCACCTACCAAAGGCCCTACACTCCCCGGCAACGGCGCCAGAAAAGAGTCTTGATGACCCACGAGTATAGGGGATCTATCATAGTCCTTTCGATAAGTAAGAGTGTCGAACCCAACGAGGAGCAGAACGAAATGATAAGCGGTTTTCAGCAAGGTATTCTTTGCAAAATCTTGAAATAAGTGGTAACAGATAGTTTTGTGACAAGATAAATTGTAAAGAGCAACAAGTAACAAGAGTAAATAAAGTGCAGCAAGGTGGCCCAATCCTTTTTTGTAGCAAAGGACAAGCCTGGACAAACTCTTATAATAGGAAAACGCTCCCGAGGACACATGGGAATATCGTCAAGCTAGTTTCATCACGCTCATATGATTCGCGTTCGGTACTTTGATAATTTGATATGTGGGTGGACCGGTGCTTGGGTGCTGTTCTTACTTGAACAAGCATCCCACTTATGATTAACCTCTATTGCAAGCATCCGCAACTACAACAAAAGTATTAAGGTAAATGTAACCATAGCATGAAACAAGTGGATCCAAATCAGCCCCTTACGAAGCAACGCATAACCTAGGGTTTAAGCTTCTGTCACTCTAGCAACCCATCATCTACTTATTACTTCCCAATGCCTTCCTCTAGGCCCAAATAATGGTGAAGTGTTATGTAGTCGACATTCACATAACACCACTAGAGGCTAGACAACATACATCTCATCAAAATACCGAACGAATACCAAATTCACATGACTACTAATAGCAAGACTTCTCCCTTGTCCTCAGGAACAAACGTAACTACTCACAAAGCATATTTATGTTCATAATAAGAGGGGTGATAATATGCATAAAGGATCTGAACATATGATCTTCCACCAAATAAACCAACTAGCATCAACTACAAGGAGTAATCGACACTACTAGCAACCTACTTGCACCAATCTCGGACTTGGAGACAAGAATTGGATACAAGAGATGAACTAGGGTTTGGAGATGAGATGGTGCTGGTGAAGATGTTGATGGAGATTGCCCTATCCCGATGAGAGGAGCGTTGGTGATGATGATGATGATTTCCTCCCGAAGGGGAAGTGTCCCCGGCAGAACAGCTCTGCCGGAGCCCTAGATTGGTTCCGCCAAGGTTCCGCCTCGTGGCGGCGGAGTCTCGTCCTGAAAGGTTGCTTAATGTTTTTTCTCATCGAAAGACTTCATATAGGAGAAGATGGGCGTCGGAGAGCCACCAGGGGGCCCACGAGGTAGGGGGGCGCGCCCCAGGGGGGGCGCCCCCCACCCTCGTGAGCAGGGTGTGGGCCCCCTGGCCTTCATCTTTGGCGATGATTTTTCTTTATTTATTTTAAGATATTCCGTGGAGTTTCAGGACTTTTGGAGTTGCCAGAATAGGTCTCCAATATTTGCTCCTTTTCCAGCCCAGAATTCCAGCTGTCGGCATTCTCCCTCTTCATGTAAACCTTGTAAAATAAAAGAGAATAGCCATAAGTATTGTGACATAACGTGAAATAATAGCCCATAATGCGATAAATATCGATATAAAAGCATGATGCAAAATGGACGTATGAGTAACTCAAGAAGATGGATAGAAGTTGTTGGCAGAGATACATGGGGGGGGGGGGTATGTGGTTCCCATATAGGAGCAAGAACCCTTGTCAGGAAAGCTTTCCGGCAGGGCTTTTATTTACCCACTACCCTCCAGGATGCAACTGAGTTAGTAACGAGATGTGAAGCATGCCAATTCCATACAAAGAGCGTACATCAACCAGCGCAAGCCCTCTAGACAATTCCTCTATCCTGGACATTTTCGGTCTAGGGGCTTGACATTTTGGGCCCCTTCCCCTATGCTACTATGGGCTTTGACTTCTTCTACGTCGCCATTGACAATTTCATAAAGTGGCCTGAAGTAGAGCTAGTGAGAAAGGTAACAGCACAGTCAACCATCAAGTTCTTCAAAGGATTGGTTTGCCGGTTCGGGCTCCCGAACAGGATCATCATTGACAACGGCTCACAATTCACGAGCCACGCTTTCATAAAATATACTCAGAACCTTGGGAGCAAGTTATGCTTTGCATCCGTTGCCCACCCAAGGAGCAACGGGCAAGCAGAAAGAACAAATGCTAAAGTATTGTATGGGCTCAAGACAAGAACTTTTGATAGACTGCACAAGTGTGGGAGGCATTGGATTGACGAGTTGCCGGTGGTACTTTGGTCAGTCAGGACGACACCAATTGAGCCGCTGGTCAGAAAACCTTCCCCCTAGTCTATAGTGCAGATGTGGTGCTCCCCACGGAACTCACATAATGATTCACCTTGAGTACTTGCATATGATTAAGTAGAGCAGGAGCAGCGGCCGCATGACGATGTCGTGCTCCTTGAGGAAGATCATCTCCGGGCTGTTGTGTGTGCTGCACGCTATGAACAAGCTTTGTGCCACTATCATAGTTGCAAGGTTCATGTTGTTAGCCTTGAGGAAGGCAACCTTGTCCTTCGGCGCATTCAGTCCGCCATGGGTGCAAACAAGTTGATGCCAAAGTGGGAAGGACCTTATTAGGTAGTACAAGTCAACATACCTGGCATAGTCCGTCTAGAGATCGAAGATGGCATTCATGTGCAAAACTCATGGAATTTTGGATTTAGGGCTCCGCAGACCCAAGAAGGTTCGAACTCTGGGGCGTGTGCAAAGATCCCAACCTCTCAAGTCTCAAGCTCGTCGCCCTACAGCCTGGCCTCGCCGGATTCGCATGAATGGGGAGAAAGATAAACACGGCAGTTTACCCAGGTTCGGGCCACCTTTTCGGTGTAAAACCATACTCTTGCTTTGTGGTGAATTGTCCTCACGAGGTGTTGAGGATGAACAAGTACGGTGTATGAACAGCCTCGTGAGGGCTATGGTAGTGAGGGTGGAAAGGATCTCCTCTGTGTCGGGGATCAGTGCCTCTCTACGATGGTGGCTAATCTATATTTATAGTGGCCTTGGTCCTCTTCGCTCGAAACTTAGGCGGGAAGGGATCCCACAACGGCCAATTTGAAAGGGAATAAGTAGTACATCTTATCCTGATGAAAGGTGGTCTTCGTCTGCAAAACTTCTGGTCGTGAAGCAGCGGTGGGCTCGGAGATGAAATCCGTCCTGTCGACCCTCTGGTCTTTGTCTTGTAGCACCGGAATGGAAACCTTTGGGGGATTCTTTGGGAACCCGCGCTCGTCCTTGCTCCCTTAGCACCGAATGGGAAACTGTCTCCTTTGCGCCTGCTGGCACCCGGCTGACCATGGTCGTCATGGCTCACGTCATCACAGCCTCAGGAGGTTGGGTACCTGCATAGAAATCTCCGCTCCTTGGGAGGCCGCCTGGGAGGCCGCTCCCTCTGGACGTCTTGGGGTCGTCCGCCTCGCGAGGCCAGGGCCCTCGCGAGGGTCTTGTCTTGGTTGTGTTGCAGATGGGTCATACCAGGCCTTCATGGGAGCCACGCTGGGCCGCAGGCAGGCAAGTCTGGGTACCCTAGTTCCCAGAACACCGACAGTAGCCCCCGGGCCCAAGGTGCGCTCGGGCTGGCTTCGAGGCGAAGCCAAGGGGCAAGGGTGAAGCACCGCAGGCCCCAATCGCCTGTGGGCCAGGCTGACGCGTCATGCCCGACGGGACACTGACGCCTCCACTTCCCCATGTCGCCTCAGCAACCTCTCCGAGTTGACAGTAGCCTGGTGCATGCAGCACGTTCATCATCACTCACAACGTGGAGGGGCGTCGGTTATCCTTCTTCCTCCTATAAAAGGGGGAGGGGGCGGAGCCACCTAGCCCCATATTTGTCTTCTTGCCTTCCTGCTCCTATCTCTGCCGCATCCTCCACCTTGCCGAAGCGACCATGGCGCCAGTAAAGAGGTTCTCAGCCAAAGAGAAGGGCAAGGCTCCTCAGGTGGGACCGGAGGCGCCGCCACCCAAGAGAGCGCGCGGCCGTCCCCGCAAATCCGTGGCCGCACCAGCGATGTTATCACGGGTGCGCGGGCGTCCACCTTTCACGGCTCGCAATAGCTCCAGCAGCCAGGAGAGGGGCCTCCACCGTGGGGGCGGCTGCGGGGGACCTAGCAGCCACAACCAAGGTGGAAGGCGTGTCGTGGCCAGCCGGTCACCGTGCCCGCTCGAGCTACACGGCATGCGAGTTCATCGTGTGGGTGGAGGGCCCTCCGGACACCTGGCTTCTGCTTCCAAGCTCCTTCACCGAGGAGCTGCCAGCAGCAGGACCCGTCAGGCTGCGGCTGCGGCTGTAGCCTGACGGTTGCTACAACGGGTCTTCGTGGGTGGAGGTCGAGGTTACTGAGGGAGTCCTGGATTACGGGTATCCGGACAGCCAGACTGTGTACAACGTCCGGACTATTGAAGCGTGAAGATACAAGACTCAAGACATCGGCCCGTGTCCGGATGGGACTTTCCTTGGCGTAAGGTGCAAGCTTGGCGATCCGGATATTATGTTTCCTTCCTTGTAACCGACTCCATGTAAACCTAGCCCTCTCCGGTGTCTATATAAACCGGAGAGTTTGGTCCTTAGAAGGCCGATCACAATTACAATCATACCATCATAGGCTAGCTCTTAGGGTTTAGCCTCTACGATCTCGTGGTAGATCTACTCTTGTACTACCCATATCATCAATATTAATCAAGCAGTAAGTAGGGTTTTACATCCATCTAGAGGGCCGAACACAGGTAAACATCTGTGTCCCTTGCTTCCTGTTACCATCAGCCTTGACGCATGATCGGGACCCCTACCCGAGATCCGCCGGTTTTGACACCGACATTGGTGCTTTCATTGAGAGTTCCTCCGTGGTCGTCATTTGTTAGGCTCGATGGCTCCTTCAATCGTCATCAACGACATCGTCTGTATGCAGACTTTCCTCCCGGACAGATCTTACGTGTTCGGTGGCTTTCGCCGCGGGCCAACTCGCCATTGGCCATCCGGAGCTGATCGATAGCTTCGCCCACAGCCACTGTGTCAGGTTCGGAAACCTGAACTACACGGCGGACATCCACGGAGACTTGATATTCGATGGATTTGGGCCTACGCCAGGAGCACCGGACAGTCACGACGAGCATGGCTTAGACCCGCCGTCGGACGAAGCTCGGGGCATCATCCTCAGCATCGTCCCGGACCTAGATCCGGAGCAGATCAGCGTTGTTTAAGGATCGGAGGATGGACCCGCCCCAGTCGCACACTCATCGGTGGTGGAGCCGAACACGGGCCTTACCTCTGCGGTGGCTCGTGACTCAATCCCGGATTCAGATCCGGACGTTGGTTCCGATCCGACGCTCCGAGCCCGTCGGGCCTGGATGGGCTCCGGTAATGGAGTTCACCGCTGCGGATATCTTCCAGCACTCGCCCTTTGGCGACATGCTGGACTCATTAAAGTCTCTCTCTTTGTCAGGAGGCTCTTCACCCAACTATGTCCGGCTTGAGTGGGAGGCAGGCGACGAAGGAATTTGTTGCCCACCAAACACCCACTTCATTTCCACGGTCGATGACTTAACCGAGGTACTGAACTTCGACTCCGAAGACATCAACGGTATGGACGACGATGCAGGAGAAGAACATGAACCACCGCTCACTGGGCGGTGGACAGCCACCTCTTCTTATGATATATATATGGTGGACACTCCGAAGGAAACAAATGGCGATGAGGCAACGGAGGATAAAACCTCAGGGAAAAAAGCAAAGAATGGGTGTCGCCGGTGCCACTCCAAGCCCTGCCACACCAATACCGGCCCAGGAGACGAAAACAATCCGAATGGTGCCGAAGAAGAATAGAACCCTGAACAACCTGCCTTCAAGCAGGCCGAACAGGAGGATGAGCAGGTCAGCCCAGATGAACAGGTGACGGACGAATACCCGGAGGAGGACAGCTACATGCCCCCCTCCGAAGACGAGATTAGCCTCGGCGACGACGAGTTCAGCATGCCTGACGATCCCGTAGAGCAGGAGCGCTTCAAGCGTCGGCTTATAGCCACTACGAGGAGCCTAAAAAAGAAGCAGCAGCAACTCCAAGCTGATCAAGACCTGCTCATAGACAGATGGACTGAAGTCCTGGCAGCAGAGGAATACGGACTCGAGCACCACACGGCTGACCGGCCACCTCATGGCCGGGATAAAGTGGCATACCAGTCTGCATACCAGCCAACACCCCCACGCCAACATACTATGGCCCGGGGCAACAAACCAGGACAGCGAAGATCGATCTACGGATCGCGGGGGCGTGCCTTGGTATGCGACGAGGATCGTCACGCCGGACACACCTTCAACAAGTCCGGCCGGGCCGAATATAGCCATCCAGAGCAATTCGACCTGCGTAGCCACATAGCCCGGCACAGAGGCGCCGTGCACCCCCTCTGCTTCACTGACGAAGTAATGGATCATGAATTCCCAGAAGGTTTCAAACCCGTAAACATCGAATCATATGATGGCACAACAGACCCCGCAGTATGGATCGAAGATTTTCTTCTCCACATTCACATGGCCCGCGGAGACGATCTGCACGCCATCAAGTATCTTCCCCTTAAGCCCAAAGGACCAACCCGTCACTGGCTAAATAGCCTCCCAGCAAACTCCATTGGCAGCTGGGAAAACCTGGAAGACGCATTCCTCGACAACTTCCAAGGCACATATGTGCGACCACCTGACGCCGACGACTTGAACCACATTACTCAACAGCCCAGAGAGTCAGCCAGGAAATTCTGGACTCGGTTCCTAACTAAGAAGAATCAAATAGTTGACTGTCCGGACGCTGAAGCCCTGGCGCCTTTCAAGCATAATATTCGTGATGAGTGGCTCGCTCGACACCTCGGCCAGGAAAAACCCAAGTCCATGGCAGCTCTCACAACACTAATGACCCGCTTTTGCGCGGGCGAGGACAGTTGGTTGGCCCGCAGCAGCACTACGCCATAGTTTGGCAATTCGGATGGCCGCGACAATAACGGCAAGCCCACGGCGTAAAGACACGGCAGTCAACGCCGGAATCAGTGGATCCAAGCCCGGTCAGCGGAAGAAGCCGTTCAAAAGAAATAATCAGGGACCGTCCAATCTGGACCGCATACTGGAGCGCTCGTGCCAAATTCATGGAACCCCGGATAAGCCAGCCAACCACACCAATAGAGATTGCTGGGTATTCAAACAGGCCGACAAGATAAACACCGAAGACAAGGACAAGGGGCTGCACAACAACGATGACGAGGAGCCCCGACGTCCGAACACGGGGATGAAGAAATTTTCCCCGTGTGAAAACAAATAACATGATCTACGCCACGCACATCCCCAAGCGGGAACAGAAGCGGGCACTAAGCGATGTCTATGCGATGAAGCCAGTCGCCGCCAAATTCAACCCTTGGTCAGCTTTCCCTATCACCTTTGATCATAGGGATCACCCTACTAGCATCCGTCACGGAGGCTCGGCCGAATTGGTCCTAGACCCAATCATTGACGGATTCCACCTCACGCGCGTCCTTATGGACGGTGGCAGTAGCCTGAACCTACTCTACCAGGACACAGTGCGCAAAATGGGCATTGACCCTTCAAGGATCAAGCCCACTAAAACCACCTTTAAATGTGTAATTCCTGGAGTAGAGGCCCGTTGTACGGGCTCTATAACATTGGAAGTGGTCTTCAGATCTCCGGATAACTTCTGAAGCGAAGAGTTAATCTTCGATATCGTCCCCTTCCGCTATGGTTACCATGCACTGCTCGGACGAACCGCATTCGCCAGATTCAATGTGGTACCACACTACGCATATCTCAAGCTCAAGATGCCTGGACCACGCGGGGTCATAACGGTGAACGGAAACATGGATCGCTCCCTACGAACAGAAGAACATACTGCAGCCCTTGCGGCGGAAGTACAATGCGGCCTTCTCCGGCAAACCAATCCGGCGACAACAACTTCGAGCACAGTCAAGCGAGTCCGGAGCACCCATAGCAGGATCATCAGGCACACCAAGAGCGCGACTAGCAGTCCGGCCTCCGCTTAAGCCCCATCAGCAGCATTCGTGCCATGTGCACACAATTACGCACTTAAAATACCATGGGCATAGGCGAGGCGCATCAACGACTACCAATAGTGCGGGTAACCGCCAAATACTTTCATACTCTTTCCCTCTTACCTTTCAGGACACCGCGTTGGCGCAACATCCTCAAAAGAGCTGAATTGCCGGACTTATAGGGAAGAGACATCCAAGGAGGCAATAGACGTTGTGCACAGAAGAAAATACCCAGGTGGAATCTATTTACGATCATTATACCTGCTTTATCTACCTGAACACAGCCTGCCCCTGGATAGGACATGTAAAATAGTCCTATTTTATATCTGCTTAACGCATCCATTGTAAATATATGCTTAAACGTATTTTTCGTCAATGAGAGATTATATATAGCGTCAGCTTATTATTCTCATCTGAGTATTTTTGTCTTATAAATGTTTATTTGATATTGCATCCGTACACCTTTGTGCGGCCGGTTTGCCAGGGGCTTCTTATGGCGCCCCGCTATATGGCAACTAAAGTCCGAACACTTTCAATAGTGCGACACCCCGAACTTATAGCACTATATGCATCAGCTCTGAATCATGTCTTGGGTCTACAGTTGGAATAGCCCAGCTCCCTTGTTTTGGTGCCTTACGTTCCGTTATATCGGCTACGGTAGCACAGGGAGAACTACTGCGATTGTGTCCCGGTTCTTCCGGAGGAGCACCTCAGTAGAGAAAGCCGAAAACTGACCGGCACGATGTGGCGAGAGGTGGTCGCTGTTCGAGAGGTTTTAAAATCCTTAAAGATTTTCCGCTTTAGGCGATAAATCGGCTTCGTCCGATCTAGGCGTGTATAGCGCCTCGATTCGGTCTTCCGGATTCTAGGGGCTTCGCCGAAATATAAAATTGTAGACTTCTATGGCTAAGTGAAAGTTATAAAGCCGCATAGTCTGATTGCCTGGTTCGATGAGCCGGACACCTCCTTAAGGGACTAAACATTTGGGTAAAGAGTGTCCGGGTTTTCCACGAACACCCCAGTGCTAGTCACGCGGGGGAGGAAGCCGATGACTGGCCTACTTTCAGGATTTTATAAACAGCCGCACAGAAGGTAATATTTTAAATAACAAAAGTGCTACATAGCGCAAGTAACTTCGTCTTTAATTACAAACATGACAGAAGTGAATTCATTCAAATATGGTGTCCTTGGTACACTCATTGGCGACGAGATGAGCACCCTTCATCACGCCATCATAGTACATTTCGGGATGGCGATGCGCCTTGCCCTCCGCGGCGTCTGCCCTGACCAGCTTCTCGTGATCCAGCTTGCCCCAATGCACCTTGACGCGGGCAAAGCTCAGCGGGCACCTTCGATGCAAACGGATCGCTTGATCACTTCAAGCCACGGGCGAGCATCCACCATCTCGCTTGATCGTGCCAAAAGTAGCTCTGGGCAAGAGCTCATCAGCCACATCGACTATGAAGTCCTTCATAGCCAGTTCGATGCGTGGAGTTTGACCAACTGCTTCAGTTGGTCGCCAGAGGCATCGGATGTTCGGCCTCAAAGACATCTGGGACCAGAACAGCTTCTCCGTTGAGCTCCCCTCCTAGGCACGGTAGAACTCTGCAGCGTCGGAGGCGCTGCGTGGCAGAGCTGCAAATGCCCCTGGAGAGCTCCGTATTCGAGTAAGTAAAAGAAACGCCTCCTCCACATGTTTGCTTTAAATTTCTTACCCGCTGCTATCTTTTTGGCCTCCTGGATCTCCTGATGTGCTTCGGCTTCGGCCTTGGCATCCTTCAAACTTACAAGGGCCTTCGCAAGCTCGGCCTCCTTCATCTTCAGATTATGCTCCACGGACTCACACTTCTTGCCGAGGTCCTGGAGCTCCTGCCGTACCTCGCCCACTCTAGCACTTTGCTTTTCGCGCTCCTTGCATTCCAAGGCCGCTTTGTTTTCGGCCTCGGACAGCGCTTTCTTCAGGGACGCCACTTCGGTGGTGGCCCCTGTTACACAGTCACGACGCTTTGGCATTAGATTGACAAATTTTGCCTATCTTTAAATACACAAGAGCGGGAATCACTTACCCTTGTTCTCTTCGAGCTGCCTCTTCGCGAGGACGAGCTCTCCATGCGCCTGCTCCAGGTCCCGCTTCAGTTCGGCAACCTCGGCAGTACGGGTAGCAGCAGCACAGCCTGCTTATTCACAACAATGCTTATTATTAGACTCCTGCGGATTATAAATGACCCTCCGTTTGGCTTTTCTTTTCGAACACCAAACAGAGTATCAGCGGCTACTACCTATCGGGTGATAATCTCATACATTTTTTACTTACCTCAAAGCCCGTCAGGAGGCTTGAGCAGGCTTCGGTCAGTCCGCTTTTGGCCGACAGGACCTTTTGAATCACCGCACTCATAAGAGTACGGTGCTCTTCTTCCGTGGAAGCGCCTCGAAGCGCTTCCACCAGACTATCCGGCGCCGTCGATGCGACGGAAGTCTTCGGCACGGGCGGCTTGCCCTCCCTAATGAGGGGCTGCCCGCCTAAGTCCGAAACCGTCGAAGGTTCCGGAGCAGTGTTCGGTCGGGAGCCCGCCCTGTTGCGGCTCTCATCGACGCGATCCGCGGGGACCTTGAACCCCGCATGGCCGACATTCAGAAGTCCGCCTTGGGACGTCTCCAGTGCCACCTCCCCCTGCTCAGGGAACCTTCGGGACAACACCTCCGTGTCATCCGCAGGCTGAGGAGTGGTGGCCGTCGGGAGCGAGTTCATCTCTGAAGCGCTCAGAGACCCGTCTGAAGACGACTCCTCTGGATGAGCCCTAGCCGGACTGCATATATGCTCGGCGTTACTAAACAGTTATGACTTAAAACCACAGTAGAGTGCGGACACTTACGATCGCGCCAGGGGCTTCCCCCTGGGCAGCCACCCTTCATCGTTGTAGGCGACCGTGGTGGAGTAGTCCAGAAGGGAGGTTTTCCCCTTCTTGGACGCCCCAGCCTCCCCCTCCGGGGCGTCTTTTCTCTTCTTCTCCTCCCCAGTACGGGGAGGTGGAATTTCTTCTTGCTTTCCCCCGCCTCCGCGGGAAGAATCTGTTTCGTCGTTGTCGGACGACGTAGGTATGACGGCCTTGCGTCGAGGGCCTCTCTCGGCCCCCCGGCCCGTCCCCTCGGGCCTCTCATCCTTTCCGGATGGGGCGGCTTCTTCTTCCTCCTCCTCCTCCTCGGGGGAGGAGTGCGCTTCGTCGTCTTCGGACGAGGTTTCTGGCACGACCTTACGCCAGAGACCCTTTCGGGTCCCCGGGGCCTTCTTCTCGGCCTTCTTCTCCGGCACCTTGTACGGTGCCGGGACCAGCATCTCCGTCAGGAGAGCATCCGCCGGGCCTTCTGGCAGTGGAGCCGGGCAGTAGACCTGCTCCGCTGTCTCCACATAGTCCTGAAGCAAATATGCATGATTACTTAAGGGAGTCCCAGGAATATATTGGAAAAAACTAGATCCGGTGGCAAGATGAGGACTCACCTGGCTAGGAGCCTGCGCGGCATGAAGGCCGCGGTCCTCGGATGTTGGAGGAGGTACTTCGGAGGCCTTGAAAAGCACTTTCCATGTGCCTTCGTGCGTCATGTCGTAGAGCTTCCGAAGCGTCTGGTGTTCAGCCGGGACAAACTCCCACAGATTAACTGCCCACATTTGGCAGGGCAGGATCCGGCGAACGAGCATGACCTGGATCACGTTGACAAGCTTGATGTTCTTGTCCTTCATGCTTTTGATGCATGTCTGGAGTCTGGCCAGCTTTGTAGAATCGCACCAGGACAGGCCATTCTTTTCCTGTGAGGTGAGCCGCATAGGGGTTCCGGATCGAACTGGAGGTCGCTTGCCCTGGCGCCGCGGCTCGGGTGATATAGAACCACCCCGATTGCCATCCTTTTATGGTTTCTGTGAAGGAACCGTCCAGCCAGGTGACGTTAGGCATCCTGCCCACCATGGCTCCTCCGCACTCTGCTTGCTGGCCGCTTACAACCTTTGGCTTCACGCAAAAGGTTTGCAGCCATAGGCCGAAATGAGGCCGGATGTGGAGAAAGGCCTCGCATACAACGATGAACGCCGAGATGTTGAGGACGAAATTCGGGGCTAGATCATGCAAATCTAGCCCATAGTAGAACATGAGCCCGCGGACGAAGGGATGGAGTGGAAATCCCAGTCCACGAACGAAGTGGGCGACGAACACGACTCTCTCGTGGGGTCCTGGGGTCGGAATGACCTGCCCAGCGTCCGGTAGCTGGTGCGCTATGTCTGCGCCAAGTATCCTTCCGCTCGAAGATTCTTAATGTGCTTCTCCTCGATGGTGGAAGCCACCCACTTGCCTCCTACTCCGGACATGTGTAGCTGTGCGGAGGAGACTTGGGTTTGGGCGCTGGAGCTCGAGGTGGCAAGAATGGGCAGAGAGGGAAGAAGGCATGGGTAAAAATGAGGAAATCTTATCCCTTTATAGAGGCGACGAAAGCGGTGCGCCTCCCCACTTGCTCGTTGGAAATCTCTTGTTTCCCAAGCGCCATGATTAATGATGTGGTGGGATTACCCGTACCCGTATTGATGAGAATCCCGTAATGGAGGGGGCACGATCTCTGCTTTGACAAGACATGTCAAGGAAACCGCCTCGCAATATGCGATGTGGCTGGTTGTGGAAAGATCGTTCGAATAATGACCTGACCGTAGTGACACTCGCGTTGCCTAAAAGTTGTTAGCAGATTGCATTTGTGAAACATCATTCTCTCTACGGTGGCAGGCAAAGATCATCTTGCGGATCCGGACACGGTTTCAGTGTTTGATAATTACCTTGGAGTATTCGGAGGAGGAACCTGCCCTGCAATGCCGAAGACAATACTGCGTGCTGGACTCATCGTCATTGAAGCCTGGTTCAGGGGCTACTGAGGGAGTCCTGGATTAGGGGGTATCCGGACAGCCGGACTGTGTACAACGTACGGACTATTGAAGCATGAAGATACAAGACTCAAGACTTCGGCCCGTGTCTGGATGGGACTTTCCTTGGCGTGGAAGGCAAGCTTGGCGATCCGGATATTATGTTTCCTTCCTTGTAACCGACTCCATGTAAACCCTAGCCCTCTCCGATGTCTATATAAACCGGAGAGGTTGGCCCTTAGAAGGCCGATCACAATTACAATCATACCATCATAGGCTAGCACTTAGGGTTTAGCCTCTACGATCTCGTGGTAGATCTACTCTTGTACTACCCATATCATCAATATTAATCAAGCAGGAAGTAGGGTTTTACCTCCATCGAGAGGGCCCGAACCTGGGTAAACATTTGTGTCCCTTGCTTCATGTTACCATTAGCCTTGACGCACAGATCGGGACCCCCTACCCGAGATCCGCCGGTTTTGACACCGACAGTTACCTCCATCGGCCATGTGTTCCTGACCCATGGATGGTAGTCGTTTGTCCATGCCCACGGTCTGAAGGGGAGGCGCACCCTCCACCTTAAGTATGATCAGGCGGCAACGCTCTTTGTCAGGGTCTTCACGGAGGATGGTAGTCTCTTGGGTGCTGCCCGGAAGGCGACGATGACAGAGACCACCCTTCGGACAACAATGGCTAGCGCGGCGGCGGCATCCTTAGTGGTGAACTTTCCCTTGGCCGATGCACCTCCAGCAGCAGTGGCGCCTCCTCTGGGGGAAGCTCGAGCAATGATGACTACGACGATCTGCCCCGTCACCTAGCCTAGACCAAGGAGGGCGGCAAGACACCACGCCGTCTTGCCCCTGCTCAGGAGGACGCCGAGCCGCCTCACCGCCATGCCCCTGTCAAGCTAGAGGAGGACTCCGACTAAGCGCGGGCAGTGGTGGGGCCAAGCCTCAGGAGCAACGATCCTCAGGAGGCCGCTTCTTTTGCTTTTTTTATTTCCTACATCAAGAGTCGCGAAGAGCCCCACGGGGGCGTGTAATGAATTGCGGCACTTGATCCTTTATATTAGTGTTTCCTGCTCCTACTCTAGCATTATATTGCATATAATTGAAAGGTTCCTGCCTAGTGTGATCAGAATAACTTAGCTTGGTGTGCTCATGGCCCTTGGCAGGTACCTGCGTCGTGGGGGCGCGCTCCTCCGGAGCTTCTTCTAGTGATGGTGCAATCAGAGTGCCGGAGCGGCCTAAGAAGGCCCCTTGACAAGCTTCGAGGCCTTGGATGGCATGCTGCCCGCGAGGCCTCCGGAGGACTTACGAGGGTCCAGAGCCTCCAGGGATGTCTTCGCCAAGCACCGAACCCCGCAAGGCGCCCGGATGCAGTTCACGTAGGGTTCCTTGGCAATGAGCCGAACCGTGACTGTCGATCACCCTAGGTCTAGAGCCACCTAGAGAGGGCTGACCGTAGTTAGCGTGCCGAGGCGTGATACCCGTCAGGGTCATGGTGAGGTGCATGCATGAGTAGGCCTGCTACTGGAGCAGCCTAGGCTAGTTCAACCGTATACACCATGCCCAGCCCCCGCTTGCGGGACACAATGGAGGGAGCCACGGGCAACTGCCACACTTCTCAAAGACGAAACTCAAAAGAGGAAGAACTACTAGAAGACGAAAGAAAAGGAAATTCCCCCCTTTTTCATATAAAGACGCGAGAACTGCAAGTTTCATTCCAAGAAGTGGCAAATGGGTTACAAGACCAAGCAAAAGAACAGCCGCGTCCGGCACCTTCGCTAGTTTTCTAGTGTTCCTACTAGCACGGAGGATGGGGCTTCCACTAGGCGTGGGGCATACTCGCTGATTGACCATGTCGTCCGCCAGCGCGGAGCATGGGGCTTCCACTTGGGCGTGGCTGGGAGCCCCTGTGAGGCCCAGGGGCGACATTCAGGAGACTCTGGGGCGTGTACAGCCCTACTCATTGTTACTGAGAGTGTCACAGGTAGAACCTCTGGAGGTGCTGGATGTTCCAAGCATTCTGTATGGGGACCCCGTCCTGCGTCTCCAGGTGTACGGCGCCAGGCCTGGAGACGTGGGCGACCCTGAATGGGCCCTCCCACATGGGCGAGAGCTTGTGAAGGCCCTCCCTGGAAAGGACCCGCCTCAAGAAGAGGTCTCCCACCTCGAGGGTCCGGGAGCGGACGCTGTGGCATGGTAACGCCGCAGTGCCTGCTGGTACCTTGCTGCGTGGAGCGAGACTTAGAGACGGCTTCCTCCCCAAGCACAAGGTCTGTTCCCCACGAGGTATCCTAACGTGCCTCAACCAATGCCAGGACCCACGGGGAGCGATGCCTGACCTTGTACGGGAGGACCGGCTCGGCCCTGTAGACGAGGAAGAACGGGGTCTAACCGGTGGGCTTAGTCGCGGTGGTGCGGATACACCACAGCATGGACTGAAGCTCACCGAGCCAACCCCTGCCGCAAGCCTCGAGCTTCTTCTTGAATATCCTTGCCTTGAGGCCCCTCAGGATCACCAGGTTGGCGCGCTCGGCCAGGCCATTGCTCCATGGGTGCGCCACTGAAGCGTAGCATATCTGCGTTCGAAGGTTAGCGCAATACGTCCTGAAGAGGTTGCTTGTGAACTGGAAGCCATTGTCATTAATGATACAATTGGGAACACCAAAACGGCCCACGAGGCCCTTGATCAACTTGACATCTGAGCCAGCGGGGATGGTGCGTACGGGCTCCACCTCCGCCCACTTGGTGAACTTGTCGATGGCGATGTTGAGGTATCGGTAACCACCATCTGCTTGAGGAAACAAACCCAAGATGTCCAGCCCCTAGACCATGAACAACCACGAGAGCAGGATGGTCTGGAGACCTTGCGCGGGCTGGTGAATCTGCTTGGCGTGGAACTGGCAGGCCTCGCAGGATCGCAACAGCTCGGTGGCGTCGCTGACCACCGTCGGCCAGTAGAAACCGCTACGGAACAACTTGCCCACGAGGGTGCGCGACGAGGAGTGGTGCCTGCAGTCCCCGCCGTGGATATTCACCAGCAACTCATGCCCTGTTCTTTGGGTATGCACCGCAGCGAGACGTTGCTGGGGCGTCACCAGTATAGCTCGCCGTCCTGCAAGCAATAACAAGTAGCCTAGCGGACCACGGGCTCCATGTCTTCCTCCTTCTCTGGCAAGGCGCCATGGAGCAGGTACACCTTGAACTCATTGGTCCAGTAGCCCACCTGAGGTTCCAGTGCCAGGAGTAGGCGGGCTCCTGACATCGACCACAAGCCGGGGCTCCTAAGGTCGGGGCCGGCGGCAACTCCTCCTTGAGCAACGTCGGGCCCGCGGCCAGGGGGCGCTAACGGCTTCTGGAGCCTCTCCTTGAAGACGCTAGGCCTCTAGGGCTCGCGGTGGGATGCCCTCTTGGCGATGTCATCTTCTTCCTTGTTCGCGACACGCGGGACGTGGTACAATGCCAAGCCCAGGAAGCGTTTTTCGATTTGACGTACCTCTTCCAGGTAAGCCTCCAAGTGCTCGTCCTTCGGATACTCTTTGTTGGAGAAGTTGACGAGGAGTTGTGAGTCGCCTTTGATGGTGAGCCGCTTGATTCCCGTGGTGGCCGCGGCCCTGAGGCTAGCAATCAAGCCCTCATATTCTGCAATGTTGTTGGAGACCTTCTCGTCGCGCTGGAAGCAGAGCTGCACGGCATAATATACCTTGGTCGGTCAGACGAGCACGACTCCAGCCTCCGCGCCCTGCCATGTGAAGGCACCGTCGAAGTGCATGACCCATCCGACGGGTGCTTCGTTGCCATGCACTAGGGATTGGCCCTCATCCATACCCCAATCAGGAGCATCGGTCCACTCCCCCCCCCCCCTTGATGACCCTGGTCGTACTGAACTCCAGCTAGAAGGCCTGCAGCTCAATGTTCAATTCCACAACCCTCACCGCGGTGTTGGGGCTGTGCAGAACCTTCTCCAAGGGATACGTCGATACAACTTTGATGGGATGGCCTTGGAAATAATGACACAGCTTCCTTGAGGCAACGAGGAGTGTGATCAGGAGCTTCTGATGCATAGGGTAGCGTGCGCATGTATCGCGCCACGCCGTGCTAATGAAGTACACCGGATGCTTGACGAGGGGTGAGGAGTTGGGGACGTCTTGCTCGGCGGGGGGGCACGAGGGATCCGCGAGGCTCGCAGGCTGATGAAGCAACGGAATCCTTGCCTTGGGGTAGCGAAGGTTTTGCGGCTTCTTGCGGGCCGCCTTGCTTCGAGCCCGCACCGGCAGGTCCTTCCCCAGACCGACACGAGTGCCGCACTGGCCGAGTGGGGAGTGGCCGCCATGTAAAGCACCAGGGGCTGACATGGACGAGGCGCCACCATGACAGGCGGCCTCGTGAGGTATCGCTTGAGGTCTTCAAAGGCCGCCTCAGCTTTCGGAGTCCACTCGAACATGCCCTTCTTTTCATCAGCTTGAAGAAAGGGAGGGCGTGCTCGCCAAGCTTGGAGATGAAACGCCCCAAGGAGGTCACGCACCACGCAAGCTTCTGCATCTCCTTGAGGGTCTGAGGTAGGCTCATCCTCTCTATTGGCTTGACCTTCTCGGGGTTGGCCTCGATCCCTCTGTGCGACACTAGGAAACCCAGCAGCTTGCTGGACGGGACCTCGAACACACACTTCCAGGTCTTTAATTAGGGTCCTTGCCTCCCACGACTTGACCACGATGCCGTCGACGTATGCCTTTGCATTCCTCCCCGCGGCCCGAGCGCGATGTGCATTAGCTGCTAGAAAGTTGCACTAGCGTTTTGCAGCCCGAAGGGCATGCATGTGTAGCAGTAGATGTCGCACGGGGAGATGAAAGATGTCTTCTCGACATCCTCTATTGACATCTTTATTTGATGATATCCCGAGAAAGCATCCACAACAAACAGCAGATCGCACTCGGCAGTGGAATCCATGATCTGGTCGATACATGGGAGCGGCAAAGGGTCCCGTGGGCAAGCTTTGTTCAGGCTCGTGAAGTCGACGCACATGCGCTCCTTCCCTCCTTTCTTGGGGACGATCACAGGATTCGCCAACCAATCCATGTGCCGTACTTCCTGAATGACGCCGGCCTCTTGGAGCTTGACAACCTCCTGGATGATGAACGCTTTCTTCTCTTGTTCTTGACACCGCGCTTTTTGCTTCACCGGGCGTGCACCAGGGCACACCATCAAGTGGTGCTCAATTACCTCCCATGGACACCAACCAAGTCGGATGCTTCCCATGCGAATACGTCTTTGTTGGCCCTCGGGAAACATACCAGCACCTCCTCCTGGTCTGGGGGAAGGCCCGCACCAATGGTGAAGGTGGTGCCCGAGCCCCCAGTGTCGACAGGAACCTACTTAGTCTTGGCCCGGTCCTGAGAGAATAGTTGCTTTTTCTTTGTGGGCGCGGCCTCCTAAGCTTCCACGACGCCCTCGGCGGCAGGGCATGAAGCAGGCGCGGCCTGATACGTCTCCAACGTATCTACAATTTATGAAGTATTCATGACATGTTTACAACAATTTTATATGGTTTTGGTATGATTTGATTATAACTAACCCGGACTGACGTTGTTTTCAGCAGAACTACCGTGGTGTCATTTTTTGTGCAGAAATAAAAGTTCTCGAAACGGGCTGAAAATTTACGATGATTTTTTATGGACCAAAAGAGACCCCCAAAGCACAAGAGTTGGGCCAGGAAGTGGATGAGGAGTCCACAAGCCTTCTAGGCACGCCCTACCCCCCCCCCCCCTAGGAGGGGCTCCGGGCTTGTGGTCATCTCGGGCACTCCCTTGACATGAGACCGACGCCAAAAATTCCTATAACAACTCAAACCTCAAAACAAGAACCCTAGATCGGAAGTTTAGCCGCCGCAAGCCTCTGTAGCCATGAAAAACAAATCGGGAGCCTGTTCCGGCACCCTGCCGGAGGGGCAAACCATCACCGGAGGCCATCTTCATCATCCCGGTGGTCTCCATGACGAGGAGGGAGTAGTTCACCCTCGCGGATGAGGGTATGTACAAGTAGCTATGTGTTTGATCTCTCTCTCTCTCTCTCTCTCTCTCTCTCTCGCTTCATGTACTGTGTGCTTTGTTATTATAGTTGGGTCATATGGTGTTTCTCCCCCTCTACCTTCTTGTGATGAATTGAGTCTTGCTATTTGAGGTTTCATTATGAACACTTGATGTATGTCTTGCGATGGGATATCTGTGGTGACAATGGGATGTTTTATTGATTCACTTGATGTATGTTTTGGTACTTAACTTGCGGATTCCCGAAGTGACATTGAGGTAATCTATGCATAGGGGTTGATGCATGTTTTCGTCCTACGTTCTCCAATGGAAACTTTAGAGTGATTCTTTGTTGCACGTTGAGGGATTGTTATATGATCTAGTTATGTTATCACCGTTGAGAGTTACACTGGTGAAAGTATGAACCCTAGGCCTTGTTTTCAAGCATTGCAATACCATTTTTGCTCACTTTTGTTACTAGTTACCTTGCTGTTTTTATATTTTCATATTACAAAAATATATATCTGCTATCCATATTACACTTGTATCAAAATCCCTTCGCCGAACTAGTGAACCCATACAATTTACCATTATATCGGGTGTGTTGGGGACACAAGAGACTCTTTGTTATTTGGTTGCATGGTTGTTTGAGAGAGACTGTCTTCATCCTATGCCTCCCACAGATTGATAAACCTTAGGTCATCCACTTGAGGGAAATTTGCTACTGTTCTACAAAAGTCTGTGCTTGGAGGCCCAACACGAGTCTACAAGAAGGTTGCGTAGTAGACATCAAGCTCTTTTCTGGCGCCGTTGCTGGGGAGGTGAGTGCTTGAAGGTATATCTTTATATCTTGCAATTGAATATTTTAGTTTCTTATTTTTATCACTAGTTTAGTCTATAAAATAAAACTACAAAAAATGGAATTGAGGTTGCCTCATATGCTTCATCTTTTTAATGTCTTTCATGAAAATAATGGAAATGAAAATTGTGCTCAAGTGTTAGAAGAAGTTAATAAAATGTTTGGCATAAAACTTTGAATGATGAGCATGATTGCAATACTGTTAGTATAAATTCTTTGAATATCCATGATCCTAATGATATGCAAAGCCACAAGCTTCGGGATGCTATGTTTGATGAAGATGATATTTTTAGTCCCCCAAGTTTTGATGACAAAATTTATTATGATGAAATCATGCCTCCTATTTATGATGATTATGTTGATGAAAGTGGGTTTGGAAGAGTGTCAACTCTAGGAAATAACGATCCCACTATTTTGGAGAGTGTTGAATCATATTGTGATAACTATGAAAGTGGACTTGGAGAGGTCATGACTTTATACTACTAGGGAAAACCTTATACACAAAAACTTACCAGTAGCGCGGGTCAATATGAAGCGCTACTACTACTTACCACTAGCACCCGGCAAACAAACGCGATGCAGCTAAGTTTATAGCAGTAGCTCGTCTGAACAAAGAAGCGCTACTACTACAATTCCCATACTGTTCTCGTCAGGCTAGGAATAGTAGCAGCAAGCTTATGCAAAGTGCGCTGCTGCTAAGATGGTTGTAGCAACGTGTTTTATGCAGAAAGCACTACTGCTAATGAAAATAAAATAAAATGAAAAACATATAGAAAAGTAAATGAAAATGAAATAAATAAAAAAAGGGGAAAGGAAAAAAAGAAAATGTGAAGGAAAAAAATGAAAAATAAAATAAAGGAGAAAGGCGTAGCAGCAGCGTGCTTTCAGGACAAGTGCTATAGCTAACGTAGCAGTAGTGCATTCTGTTAGACAGCGCTATAGCTAAGTTAGCTATAGCTAATATAGGAGTAGCACTTTTCTGGGCCAGCGCTACTGCTATTTTTGACTTAACCGTGTATTTCTTCTTCCCCCGACCAATTCCCCCAAATCCCCCCTCGATCTCCTATCGCCGCCGTCGTCGCCCTACGTCGTCGTCGGCCGCCGCGCGCTCTACCGTAGCCCTCCGCACGCCATCTGCTGCCCTTGGTGGCCGCCATTGTCTTCTCCCTACATTGCCGCCCTCCATGCGCGTACCCCGACCCCGACCTCGACGCCGCGTACCCCACCCTCGGCCACTCCCTAACTCAGTCGGCACCCGAGGTGAGCACGCCTACACCTCCTCCTCCTCCTCCTCCTCCTCCTCCTCCTCCCCAACCTCTGCCTAGCTAGGGTTCCTAATGTCAGGACCCCGATCCTAAGTCACACAGATCTAGCATGCACCACATCATATCACTTTACAGCCTCACGTACGGTATTCCCACGGGTGCTGCCTTACCTGGCCCGGGACCGTTTGCGCCTTTTGGCTCACGTATATGATAGTGTCACTAGCATCCATATGACCAAGAACCCGGGCCGACTTGACTAGTCGTAAACCCAAAGTGGCACTAACTTACAGGGATAGGCATAAATGACCCAGCAATGAACGTGTCGGTCATCAGCGAGTGAATCCGGGTTGTAGCAGCTGGGCTAACAGGACTTCGGAGAATCCGGGCTATAGCAGGCTAGCAGGACTCCGGTAGACATCGCGTGACATTTCCTCGAAGGGACAGACACAGGAACTAAGAAGGGCACATGCCGGCCAGCCTAAGTGTTCCGGAGCAGTAGCAAGCTACGATGACTCAGTGGAAGCACTAGGAGACATTTCCTGGTAAGAGAGGCTACCAAGGATAAACAACTAGGTTGTCGGATCCCACACATACCAAGCATTTCAAATCATACACACAATATGTTAGATATGTGCAAATACAACATGGCATCACAACAAAACTCTACAACTCAAAGTATTTATTCATTAGGCTCCGAGGAGCCAAGTATTACAAACATGGGTGTCATGACCCAACATACAGAGCATACAAGCACCAAGCGGAAGCATAAACATGTCTGAGTACAGACCACTACAAATGAAAAAGGCTGAGAAGCCTGACTATCTACAAGACCCTCCCAAGGGTACAAGATCGTAGCTGAGGTAATAAGCTAAACGTCGAAGTCCACGCGGAACTACTAGTGAGACTGAAGTCTCTCTGCAAAAACATAAATTAAGCAAACGTAAGTACAAATGTACCCAGCAAGACATAGATCAGAACTAGCCACATATGCATCAGTATCAACAAAGGGATGGTGGGGTTTAACTGCAGCAAGCGAGCTTTGACTCAGTGGCTATCCTGAACTACGACTGCAAGTAACTCTTTTGAGGTGGCGCACACGAGTCCACATATTCACCATATCAATACACCACTATGGATCCGCTCCCGTCTCCCTACGAGAAGGCCATCCATAGCACTCATGCTTATCTTGTGCAATTTAGAGTATCTACTTTCCGTTGTCTATGAACTGTACACGCAAACCAGAAGTCCTTTACCGCGGAAACGGCTATTCGAATAGATGATGTTAACCCTGCAGGGGTGTACTTCTTCACACACGCTCTCGCCACTTACCACCATGTACACGTCGTGTATCTCGGCAGCCTTCAAGCGGAAGCCTGGCGAGGGAGTCGGCCACGACCTGACTAACCACACAAGTCTCTAGTCCAGGTTTCTCGCATATTCCGGTTCCATCCGCAAGGAGATCCAGCTGGGGTGTCGCTCACGGCCCCAAACTATGTGTGCAAGGTTCCCAAGCCCACCTCGCCAGATGGATCTACGCTTGGTACATCGTGCCACGGTGCCTAGTTTGTCCCAAGCCCACCTGTACCGGGTGCCACTTGGTAGACTACTAGCACTACCTACAAACACCAGAAACTAGTTGCAACTCCTAGACAAAGATCAGGTTGATTAATAAGTCGAGAGGGGCACTTAAGCATTCCAATGCGTGGTAGTAACTGTTCATGGATCACAAACACATAACTCAGTTCTTGAGGACGGTTTCAATGAGACAACCCACCATGTACTCCTACATGGCCTCTCACCGCTACCTTTACCAAATCATGTTCACACACTTAGCTCTCAACAGTAGGACATGTTCATCACCATTCCAATTCATCCCCAATGAATCAGACCTGACTCGAATCTAAGCAGTAGCATGCATGACAAACAAGCATTAATGAGTATGCACATGAGGGCTCAAACAACTCCTACTCATGCTAGCGGGTTTCATCTATTTATTGTGGCAATGACATGTCATACAGAGGAAAAGGGGTTCAACTACCACATCATGTAACAGATGAATCGTTGTTGTCCTAATGCAATAAAAGAGAGCAGGAGCGAGAGAGTGGAATGAACAAGGGGGTTTTTCTTGCCTGATACTTCCGAAGATAGCATAACTCTTCATCGGTGTCATCAAACTCATAGTCGGAACTACGTCAACTGAGAGGGGACAAACACCGGCAACAGAGAAGAAACACAATCAATGCAATGCAACAATATGATGCATGAACATGAAATGGCCATATGATGTGATTTGAGCTAATGCAACTAAAACCAGAAGGGTTTGAGCTAATTTGAACCACGGTTTCAAATTCAAACTCAAGTTATGAATTTATAATGTGCATTATCATGTTTTGATCTATACAGCAAGGTTAAGTCCCTTTTCATGCATTAAAAGAGCATAAATGGATAGATTGGATTTTTCTGATAATTTTTCATATATAAATTATTTCATTTGGAGTTATAGATTAATCTCTATGAATTTTTGAAGTTTGGCTATTTTCTGGGATGTCCTAATCATTTTAAATCCAAAAAGTCAATTACTGCGTCAGCAGTGCGTCATGCTTGCATCAGCGAGTCAACAGAGCTAACTAGATTCAAACCTGACGTGTGGGGTCCACACGTCAGTGTCATAGGGTTAAACAGGGGTGTGTTTAGCCTAATTACAAGATTAGTGGGCGCTGGGGCCCACTGTCAAGTGTCACCGGGTTAAACTAACCACGGGGTTAGTGGCTAACCTAATCTGCCACGTCACCTAACCGGCGATTAGCTGCTGGTGCTAAGCAGAACGCGGCGGCACTCCTCGTGCAGCCATCTCCGGCTACGAGAGCTCGCGTGGCTGGGCTCTACGGACGCGTCGCGGCGAGGCGTGTCTTTTTGCAGCAGTGGTAGGTGCTGGGGTGGTCGGAATCAGCAACGGCGGCAAGCGAGGCGGCGGCCAGAGCTTGGGTGTGTGCAGGGTTAGTGCTGCGGCTTGCAAGTGAGTGGTCTGTCACGCTAGAGTTGCTCTAGGGATCGTTGCGAGTGCAACGGACGCACGCGCGGGACCATTTGGTCACCGGGGCTTCGCCGGCGACGAGCCCGTGCGGCGCCGGTGGCTGTTAGCAAGGGGGCGGAGGCTACGGCAATCAAACAGAGGCAGTGTTAGGGGGAAATGACCGGGGGCTCACAGCGCGTCGATCGAAGTACTCGTCGGGCTCGGGGAAGGCCGCACGGCGTCGGAGCATCTCCAGCGATCTGGAGAGCTGAAGGTTGAAGACGATGGCGTTAGCGGTGTTCGGGGGCATTTGGTATTGTGTAGCTGGGAGAGAGGTCGAGGGAGACACAGCGGAGCTCGGGGACATGTCCGTAAGGCGAGGAAGAGGCGGTAGCTGTGATGGCAATGAAGGGCAGCGACGGTGCTGCTCGGCCGGTGAGAGAGAGAGAGAAACTGGGGAGGGGAGAGGCCACGGGTGAGGGAGAGAGAGGCTAGGGGATGCATGTCGACGTCCAGACCGTCGAGGCACAGGCAGGCTGCCTGGAGGTAGCCAGGCGCGTGGCCGCGCGCGTCGGGCGCGTGCCCCTGTTCTCCTGGCGTGAGGAAGGGGATGACTGGCAGAGGCCAGTGGACTGGGCCGGCTTGCTGGGCCGCAGGTGAGCGCCAGGTAAGGTTTGCCTCTTTTCTGTTTTTGTTTTTTTATTTTGTTCTGTTTTTGATTTAGTTTAGGCACTAAATTATTTTAATAAATTCTAAAAATTATTGTGGATGTTAGATGCACTATTCCATAGATCCACAAATAACTTCAGAATATTTGGACCATTTAAAAGATATGTAGCATTTAAATGGCTCCAACTCAAATACTTTTGTGTTAATTCAAGAATCCAAAAATGACCTGAAAATATATTCATCATTTTTAGCAGAGGTTTGCACCTTAACCAGAAATCATGAACTTTTCTTAGAGCATTTTGGGTTCATTGAAAAAGATTTTATTAGAACCTATTTGAAATCATTTGGTTCTAGGGTTTATCAATCCCCAATTCCAATTTCTTGAATTTAAACATGTTGACATGAATGCTTTCATGCAATTAGTTACAAGCAATTCTAGGGCTGTGACAACTCACCCTCACTACACAAGAATCTCGTCTCGAGATTCAAGACGCGAGGTAAGAAGACATAGGGGAGACAAAGCTAACACGTTCTTCATGATCCAACTGCGTCATATTGATCTTGATGTCTTTGCTTTCGAGATCTTCATCCAACATGACAACGAGAAGAAGGAAAAACTCTAGAAGAATCGATCTTCTCGAAGATAGAGCAACTGACGATCAACTCACGGAATGAGACATAACAATATCTCTCAAGTTGAGATGCAAAAGACACATCAGTAGCAATGGAAATAGGAAGATGGCAAGGGTTCAATTTGGTAGGCAACAGTCCCACGCTTAAAAGGATGGTGGACGCGTTTCAAAGTAGCGAGGAGCTAAATTGCCATGATTCCATAACGGGGCACCTTAGGGTACGTGACTCATAGAAGTATTCCCTTAAGTGGCAAAAAGAATTACTTTTGACATAAAGATCATTGGAACTCTTCATACCAGCCTAAGGCAATTCATAATTGATCATCTGAAAGAATTTAAAGGAATGACATACTAAGTTGAAAAGAAACTGGAGTTATAGAACAACTCGGCAATGGAAGGCACATTCCAAATGACGCCGAGGATATAACCTAGTGAACGAGCGTGCTCTCAAGAACTTGAGCATTTCCATATTCATCAAGGTTTTACCAACATCCATGTCAAAGATCCTAGCAACACTTCATACTACCATGATGAGTAGCTATGGAGGATGCAGATTCAAAGAAAGACAACACTTCCTCAGATTTTACCTTAGCAATGCCAAGGAAACAAAATCTGGATGATCGAACGAGAGAAATTTAGCACTTCGCTTCTAATGTTCTCCTTGATGTTTAAGATACCACTATCATGATTCAAAGTGGCATCAACATGGTCATCAAGTAAAGGTCGGACTTCGGGAACACGAAGGACCATAAGGATCAACTTCCAGAATAAGTCAAATCTTCATGGGGAGTGGATGATATCTTGACTCAGCAAAATGACCACTACATTGACTTACTAGGAATACAGAAAAACCAAGATCAAAGTCTTTGAAATGTCCCAACCATCATATCTGCTTGAAATTCAGATATGGTTGGTGGCGAGATGATTCAGACTCAGCATGTCTAAAAAGGAAGGTTGCAACACAAGTTGACGACATGACGTTGCGAGATTCTCAGGAAATAAACTACGGTAGTATGCTCCAAAACATGGGCTGGTTCTACTGCACACATGTGAACACGTTGTCCTAGACAAGCATGACCACATAGTAGTCTTATAATAAAACACTACCAAAGTTTAGGTGAGGAACCATCATCGAGGATATCAAAGTCCTTACACAAGTCCAGATTAGCTCTTAGGGAAGAACTTCTTCTCCTTGAACAAATCAATCAGTGGCTTGGTGTGCTAGGGAATAAATATGGAGTGGAGGTAATTAATCTACCAAACCATAGAATACTTCGCACGTATGCATGACTGATTTGGGATGATTCTAGAGGAAACAAAACAAATATTTCTCAAATTCATGGCGACAACTTACACCTAATGCACGTGAACTTGGAGAAAGTCACTTCTTTCACCAAAACATGTACCTCATGAGCGGAACACGAAGGCAATGCTTACAAAGTTTCCAACACTAGCTCAACGTTCAACATGAATCATGGAGGAGACAAGATGCTGTTGATGGGCTCAACAGCAACTCATTGGAATTCCCATATCACTGGAATTCCACCATTATGTGAACAATGTGATAGTATTGGTCAGACCCAAAAGATATAATGGTGTATGCTCGAGGAAACAACCACGAGTAAGACAGCATTACGAACATCATTGGTTCTGATTTGATTTGACAATATCCCATACTCAAATCAAAGACTGGATAAGACAATAGCTCCAGCAATTGACCACGGGGAATAATTGATGAGGATATTATCTTTCTACAACATATACACACAAGATATCCCTTGAAATGAACTAAGTCAGACAAGCTTTTATCTTCCAACTCTCCAAGTTGTTGTTTAGCTTAACCAACTATCCCATGGATATCCAACAGAGATTCTTGGAGAAGGGGTGATTTACAAGAAACCAACTTGATCACGAGCTCAACATAGCGGTCAGGTGACAACCTGGTAACACTTCCGAGAAGATATTCGGAAATTCACGAACCACCGATATGTTACTAAGCTCGAGAACAATCTTGCTTTTCAGGGCAAGACGATATGATCAAATAAGCGAGGGATTGGCACAATCCTAACTTATTGATCGAAGTGTGCACCAGAAATATGGACTAGGTAGCACGATCAATCTTAGGATGATGATTCAATAACCAGCACTCTAAGAATGAGAGTATTGTCCATTAACTACCAAGCAATGGAGTTGCTATGGGTATTGATTTCACACATCACAATTCACTTGTCGGCATTCCAATTGCGGCACACGGGACCGAGGAATGAATGATAATGGCGAGGAGTATCACCACCGCAAGAATCCATAAGAGGTTGTGCAATTCCTATGATATTCCTGACATAAGGGGGTAATACCCCAGGGTTGAACAGACTAGAAGCTGTTTTGGCATTCTTAATCTGCGGAACACAACTACTTTGACCCAATCCTGGATATGGATGAGGTACTGGAGTTTGTTTCTCCTGGTCATTCTAAAATAGAACGGCTTGACGGACCACAATAATAATAGGCACCGATGAACACGAATGCAAGACATGCTCTTTACTATCTTATGATAGCCGGAGGTCAGAATACAACTAAAGAGAACAACTCCAAGGAACATATGATTTCTTTAAGTTGTAGATGCATCGGTTAGCACGTTGAATAAATTCAACATGTTTCTTCCGGATAACCCATGCAGAAAGGTAGGACTGGCATAGTCACAACATAGAATCGAGAACTCATCAAGAGCACTCTAGTTGTGATCTTTCGGTTCAACGAGGAACTTTTGCCATATATAGTTCATAGTATTTGAAAGAAGGAAACACCAGGACCTCGAGGACTATCACAAAGGTTACTAATATCCTAAAGGAACGGCAAACAATATCAACATGAAGTAAGTAGGGTGAATCTCGGGTTCAAGAACCCAGAAATAGAAGGCCTGCTAACTAAATGGCATCACGGAATGCTTTCGAGGATAATTGCCAGAATCATCACACTGGGAACACAAAACATGGCTAGATTACTACGTGATCCTCTAAGACACCTAGGATCATAATAATAGCTCCAACATATATGTCGAGGCAACAGAGTACCTCAACTCACCGATTAGTGTGGTTAAACTGGCCCAAAGAAACATCGGGAACAGAAAGAAGGGATTTGCAAATGCATCAGACTAGTTAGAAACCTAGGATGACTCGGATAGCATAACGGCTGTAAATTCTCAAAAAGATTTGAATCATCTTGCAAAATGGTGGCGTAACCACTCGATCATCACAATATCAAGGTTCCGAGACCAACTTTCAACATACAGAAGTAGTAGGAACTGAACTGAGACTTGAATCCATCATTCCTATAAGTCTACAGATTAGTAACACGTGATCCGGATAGAAAGAAAAGAAAGCCTAGTTTATTAACCCCGTAGGAAAGATAGTATGACTCGGATCAGAAGGGCATAAGGTATAAGGAGTAAAAGGAGCCTTACGTTCCCTTCCACAATCAATTCCCTTATATAACTAAAGCATTTCTAGACACGACTTCAACCAATTTGGCTTGGTAATCCTACAGGCAGTCAGGCTCTGATACCAAAGCTATCAGGACCCCGATCCTAAGTCACACCGATCTAGCATGTAACACATCATATCACTATGCGGCCTCACGCATGGTATTCCCACGGGTGCCACCTTACCTGGCCCGGGACCATGTGCGCCTTTTGGCTCACGTATATGATAGTGTCGCTAGCATCCATATGACCAAGAACCCGGGCCGACATGACTAGTCATAAACCCAAAGTGGCACTAACTTACAGGGACATGCATACATGACCCAGGAACGAACGTGTCGGTCGTTAGCGAGTGAATCCGGGTTGTAGTAGCTGGGCTAACAGGACTCCGGAGAATCTGGGCTGTAGCAGGCTAGCAGGACTCTGGTAGACACCGCGTGACATTTCCCCAAAGGGACAGACACAGGAACGAAGAAGGACACATGCCGGTCAGCCTAAGTGTTCCGGAGCAGTAGCAAGCTACCATGGCTCAACGGAAGCACTAGGAGACATTTCCATGTAAAAGAGGCTACCAAGGATAAACAACTAGGTTATCGGATCCCACACATACCAAGCATTTCAAATCATAAACACAATATGCTCGATATGTACAAATACAACATGTCATCACAACAAAACTCTACAACTCAAAGTATTTATTCATTAGGCTCCGAGGAGCCATATATTACAAACATGGGTCTAATGACCCAACATACAGAGCATACAAGCAAAAAGGGGAAGCATAAACATGTCTGAGCACAGACAACTACAAATGAAAAAGGCTGAGAAGCCTGACTATCTACAAGACCCCTCCCAAGGGTACAAGATCGTAGTTGAGGTAACAAGCTAAACATCGAAGTCCACGCGAAACTACTAGTGAGACTGAAGTATCTCTACAAAAACATAAATTAAGCAAATGTGAGTACAAATGTACCCAGCAAGACTTACATCAGAACTAGCTACATATGCATTAGTATCAACAAAGGGATGGTGGGTGTCGGTGTCAAAACCGGCGGATCTCGGGTAGGGGGTCCCGAACTGTGCGTCTAGGCGGATGGTAACAGGAGACAAGGGACACGATGTTTTTACCCAGGTTCGGGCCCTCTCGATGGAGGTAATACCCTACTCCTGCTTGATTAATATTGATGATATGGGTAGTACAAGAGTAGATCTACCACGGGATCAAGGAGGCTAAACCCTAGAAGCTAGCCTATGGTATGATTGTTTTTCGTCCTACAGACTAAAACCCTCCGGTTTATATAGAAAGCGGATAGGTTAGGGTTACACAGAGTCGGTTACAATTGTAGGAGATCTACATATCCGTATCACCAAGCTTGCCTTCCACGCCAAGGAAAGTCCCATCCGGACACGGGACGAAGTCTTCAATCTTGTATCTTCATAGTCTTGGAGTCCGGCCGTGACGATAGTCCGGCTATCCGGACACCCCTAGTCCGGGACTCCCTCAGTAGCCCCGAACCAGGCTTCAATGACGACGAGTCCGGCGCATATTGTCTTCGGCATTGCAAGGCGGGTTCCTCCTCCGAATACTTCATAGAAGGTTTTGAACACAAGGATAGTGTCCGACTCAGAAAAACAAGTTCCACATAACACCGTAGAGAGAATAATTTTTGCACATCTGTGGCGTATTCCGTGGCGTGACATCACACCACGGCCGTGCTTTTATATGAATCGTTTTTATAGTTCCACCTCAGCGTGTTTAGCGAGGCGGTTTCCTTGGCACGCCTTATCAAAGCATAGATCGTGCCCCTTATTCCGGGATTCTCATCAATACGGACATGGGTAACCCATCCGCCGCCATTGATTACGGCGCTTGGGAAATAAGCGAGTTTTACCAGTCGGTGGGGAACATAGCGTCGTCCATCCATATAAGGATAAGGATCCACCTTTTCACCCACGCCTTCTTCCTCCTTTGCTTATCCATTTCACAAGACTCGAGCTCCAGCGCCCAAGTCCGCACATCCCACCTCAACCTTCTCCAACTATGTCGAGGCGGGAGGCGGGTGGATGGCCTCCTCCGGCCACGGAGGGGCACATCACAAGATCAAGGGAAGCCGGATACTTGTCCGGCAACATCGCGCCTGAGCTGCCCGATGAGGGGCAGCTTATTCCAACCCCTGTGCCCCATGAGAGGGTAGTGTTTCTCCCCCACTTCCTCCGCGGACTAGGTTTTCCACTTCACCCATTTGTCCGGGGGCTCATGTTCTATTACGGCCTCGACATCCACGATCTGGCCCCAAATTTCATCCTCAACATCTCGGCGTTTATCGTCGTGTGCGAGGCCTTCCTCTGCATCCAGCCCCACTTCGGCTTATGACTGAAGATCTTCAACGTCCGGCCAAAGGTAGTGGGCGGCCGTCAAGCGGAGTGCGGAGGCGCCATGGTTGGCAAGATAGCCAAAGTCGCATGGCTCGAAGGCGCCTTCGTGGAGACAATAAAGGGGTGGCAATCGGGTGGTTCTACATCACCGAGCCCCGCAACACTAAATGGGTGGCGGCCCCCGAATTCAGATCTGGCTTCCCCACACGGCTCTCGTCATGGAAAGAGACGGGCCTGACATGGGGGAATTCGGACGAGACATCCAAACTTCAAACATGCATCCGAAACCTGGTGGCCATGAATCTTAGGCTTGTCGACATAATCGAGGTGATGCTCATCCGCCGGATTCTCCCATGCCAACAACGGGCCTTTAACTTGTGGGAGTTTGATCCGGCACAGCACCAAACCTTGAGCCAGCTCTTCGACACTACGTACGAAGACGCCTGGAAGGTGCTGTTCAAGGGCGCCGAAGCCCAAAGATCCGCTACCAAAGATCGCGGATACATTTCGCTGGCGTCAAGCCGACGAGGTAAGTTATTTTACCCTTTACGGGACTCTTTTTTCATAGATTGACTCTATGTGGGATCTAAAACTCCCTATTTTTTGACAGATCGGTTGAAGACGTCCGGACAGATTAACCGTCTGCCTTTGCCGAAGACCAATGGACGCCCGATTGACGGGGCTACTGGCTCCGGCACCCCATGTGGTGCCGGAGAAGAAGGCCAAGAAGGAGGCCACGGGAACTCGAAGGAGCTCCCGACGACAGGTGCTGTCAGATTTCGAAGCGGAATTTTCTCCTGAAGACAAGCAGGAAGAAGAAGAAGCTCCTCCCCGGGCGGGGGAGGAGAAGAAAAGGAAGGCCGCCCCGACTGGGGAGGCCGGAGGGTCCAAGAAGGGAAGAACCCTTCCTCCGGACTTCTCCACCAACGTCGACGATGACAAGGAGGATTGGCCTACAAGGGCCAAGCCCCTGGCAAGATCATAAGTGTCCGGATACCCATGGCTTTTTATTATTGTATAGTGTTCTCTAATGTCGAACAACCGTGCAGCCGCCCAAGGGCGAGTTCGCCGATTCATCGAGCGGGTCCCTGGGATCGTCGGAAATGGAGAGTACTGCCTCCGACCGCCTCCTCACCTCATGCAGGCAGCGACGTGGCGGGGCCCGAAGAGGGGCTTGGTCAAGAGGAGGTAGCGCAGGAGGTGCCACAAGGCAACCTCCCGGACTCAGTAGCTGGAGGGCAAGACCCCAGGGCTCTAGGCCCGACCCTTGTCCGATCTTCATGTTGGAACCTTTCAAGGTTACGAGTCCGGCAAGCGGACCCTTCGGAAGAAGGGTAAGACGCCGATGTCCTCCGGCCCAACCGAGGCACCGGATAGCTTCGGAGGCGCTTAACGGCGCTTCCATCAAGGAGGAGCACCGCCTGTTATGAGTGCGGTGATCCGGACGATTCAGTCCGCCAAGAGCGGATCGACAAGCCTGTACTCAGCCTTCTAACAGGCTTTGAGGTAAGTTTTAGAATATGTAAAAATATAACCGCATAGACAAGAGCTCGATGCTTAGTTCGTGTTCGGAAAGAAAAGCCGGGCTAAGGATCTAAAAAGATATACACAGGAGTCTAACATAAGTATGTCAATATGGGAATGCAGGTTGCGCCGCCGACCTCGCCAAGACCGATCGCGGAGGTCAATGCATTAAAGCGTAACCTCGAGCGGTCCGAGAACGAGCTCGGACAAGCCAAGAAGCAGCTCGAGGACAAGGAAGGTAAGTAATACCTTATTAAAGAAATACCTTATAGAAAAGGTTTTGGTTGCAAAAATAACAGGAATAACTTGGTATGCAGGGCCACGAACGAGGTGGCAACCACGAAGGAAGCGTGTCCGTGGGTCGAAGACAAAGCGGCTACTGAATGCACCGAGCGAGAGAAGGGGAGGCGCAGCTGGCTACAGACGGCAAGAGCTCCAAGCTCTTGTGGAAAAACACGAGAGTTTGGAGCGTGACTCGAAGACTCGAGTGTCCTAGCTCGCCTCGGCTCTTGAGAGTGCCAAAGCTGCTAAGGCCGAGGCCCAAAAAGCCCTCCAAGAAATTGAGTCTTTAAAGAAGATAGCGGCGGTAAGGCATTCTTTATGCAAAGCAAGCATGTGAAAGTGAATTACCTATTACTTACCCGGATTCGAGCACTCTAGGAGCATTCGCAGATTTGCCCAGAGTGTGTCCGATGTCTGCCGCATTCTACCGCGCCAAGGAGGGAGCTCGGCGAAAAGGTGTTACGGTCTCAAGATGTCGAGGGCGACCATCCGGTGCCTGAGCGACCAAATTGAAGCAGCTGGTCGAGCTCCATAAGGTCGCCGAGCAGGCCATGAAGGGCCTTATAGCGCGGCTGTGGCCATTGGAGGCCATGCCCGGAGCTACTTCGGCTTGGTGCAGCGGCCGGTGGATGCCTCGTCCATGCTTGAAGTCATCAAGCGCTCCGTCTGCATTGAAGGTGTCCGTCGGGCCCTTGCCCGTGCTAAAGTGCACCGGGCAAGCTGGATGCGGAGAGGCTTGTGACGGACGGGCCACCAAGGGCCATGAGCATCGACGCCCGAAATGTACTATGAGGGCCTCCTGAAGGGTGCCCGCGAATAGCGGATGAGTGCTCCAAAGATGTAATTTTGAATAAACTCGCATTTGTTATCCTGTATGCATGAAAACTTGTTCAGATGCGCTAAGCAACGCTTATTAATTTAAAATATTACCTTATGTGCGGCCGTTTATCAAATTTGAGAGATGGCAAGTCGTTGGCTTCAGCCCCCATGCCACAGTCTTTGGGGGTGTTCGGGATAAACTTGAGCACTCTTGTTCCCATTCTTGGGTCCATCGAGGAGGCGCTCAACACAACGAACAAGGCAACCGGACTTATAATGCTTGAACACTCTCACTTAGCCATAGAATTCTATAATTTTATATTTCGGCGAAGCCCCTAGTATTCGGAAGAGCGAGTTCGGGCGCTTATCCACGCCTTTGGCCGGACAATTCCGGTTCCTCGCTCTAAGCGGCATAAGTATTTAGGGACCCGAAAAACCTCTCGAACAGCGATCGCTCTCGCCCTATCATGACGATCAGTTTTAGCTTTCTCCATCGAGGTGCTCGACCCAAAGATAACCGGGGCACAATCGCAGTGGTTCTCCCGGTGCTACCTTAGCCGATATAGCGGAACGTAAGGTACCAAAACACGGGAGCCGGGCAAACCCAACTATTGACCCAAGACATGATTCGGAGCCAATTCATATAATGCTATAAGTTCGGGCTGCCGCACTTGTGAAAGTGTTCGGACTTATCATACCGTAATTTTGGGATACTTAAGCTCCTGGTGTATTGGCCGTACCAAGGTGTACGGTTGCAACATGTCGTGAAATGAACATATGTATATATAAAGGAAGTAGAGCAATAATAAGCAAAAGCTATGTATTGTTTATTCAAAAAGGTACTGCAATGGAAGCAGAACGATACAAATAGTGCAATAAGCAAGGGATGGGACTATCTAACATGTCCCCTCCGTGGTAAGCTATTGGATGATATGTAAAACAGGTATAATGCTCGTAATAGAGACCACCTGAACACTCGACGTGGCTTTCTGCCTCCCTGGCTATTGCATCGTGAGTTCGGCGATTCAAGTGCCGGACAGGACTTCTCAAAGACGGAGTCCTGAAAGTAAAGAAAAGGAAGAAAAAAGAAAAAAGAAAAAGGAAATGACACAAACGGGAGCCCCTGGTGCGGTCGAGCCGTATTCTTGGCGTGCCGTTGTCTTGCCTCTCCCCATATGCCCATGGCATCTCTAGAGCGTAATTATGTACGCGTAATACTAGCTTCGCAATTTCGCGAGGGCTGGGGTTGGGGCCGGATTGCTACTCGTGCTTGAATCGTGCCAGGTGGTCTTGTTCCAGGTTACTCCGGGCGCGCTTGGCGGTGTCCGGACGCTTAGTGGCCGGACTCGAGAATTGCCGTGAGAGACTGCTTTGCACCTCCGCCGCGAGGGCCGCCGTATGCTCCTCCGTTTGGAGAGAGCGTTCGGTGTTTCCATTGACTGTGATTACTCCTCGAGGGCCTGGCATCTTGAGCTTGAGGTATGCGTAGTGCGGCACCGCATTGAACTTTGCAAATGCGGTTCGTCCGAGCAGTGCATGATAGCCGCCATGCGAATGGGACGATGTCGAAGATTAACTCTTCGCCGGAAGTTATCCGGAGATCCGAAGACCACTTCGAGTGTGATCGAGCCTGTACAATTGGCCTCTACACCCGGTATGACACCTTTAAAGGTCGTCTTTGTAGGTTTAATCCTTGAGGGTCGATGCCCATTTTGGCGACCTTGTATCCTCGATAAAGCAGGTTCAGGCTGCTACCGCCGTCCATTAGGACTACGGTGAGGTGAAATCCGCCAATAATTGGGTCAAGAACCAATGCGGCGAAGCCGCCGTGGACGGATGCTAGTGGGTGGTCCTTCGATCGAAGGTGATCGGGCAGGAAGACCATGGGTTGAACTTTGGGGCGGGCTCCATCGCATATACGCCCCGTAGTGCACGCTTCCGCTCCCTTTTGGGTATGTGGGTTGCGTATATCATGTTCACCGTCCGCACTTGTGTGGGAAAACCTTTCTGTCCTCTATTGTGCGGCTGCCGGGGCTCTTCCTCGTCATCGCTTTGCAGCCCCTTGTCATTGAGTTCGGCACTTAACTTGCCTGCTTGCTTGAACACCCAACAATCCCTGTTGGTGTGATTGGCTGGTTTTTCGGGGGTGCCATGTATTTGGCACAAGCGATCGAGTATGCAGTCCAAGTTGGACGGGCCATGGGTATTTCTTTTGCATGGCTTCTTCCGCTGACCGGGTTTAGAGCCTCTGAATCCGGCATTGACGGCCATATCTTTAGTATTATCGCCGTTGATGCGGCGCTTGTTCTTGTTGCGACGCGACCCGCCATTGCTGTCCTTGGTATCCGGACTATCCGGATGTTTGGCCAAGTTGTTGTTTCGAGCTAGCCAGCTGTCCTCTCCCGCACAAAAGCGAGTCATGAGGGTTGTGAGGGCTGCCATAGATTTCGGCTTTTCCTGTCCTAGGTGTCGGGCAAGCCACTCGTCGAGGATGTTATGTTTGAAGGCTGCAAGGGCCTCTGCATCCGTCTGATCAACGATTTGATTTTTCTTTGTTAGGAACCGAGTCCGTAATTGTCCGGCCGATTCTTCCGCTGCTGAATTATGTGGCTAAGGTCATCGGCGCCCGGTGGTCGCACATATGTGCCTGGAAGTTATCAAGGAATGCGGCTTCCGTGTCCTCCCAACAACCAATTGATTCTGGCCGGCAAGCTATTGAGCCAATGTCGAGCTGGTCCATTAAGCTTGAGTGGGAGGTATTTGATGGCATGTAGATCATCACCGCGGGCCATGTGGATATGGAGGAGATAATCCTCGATCCGCACCAGGATCTGTGGTACCATCGTATGATTCGATGTTTACGGGCTTAAAGTCCTCGGGATTTGATGATCCATTACTTCATCCGTGAAGCATAGTGGGTGTCGGCGCCTACATATTGGGCTATATCACGACGTAGCTCATATGAGCTTTGTCTCATCGTGGTTCAGCCCGGCCGGTTTTCTGTATCCGGCGCGACGGTAATCATCCCGCCTTCCTGGGCGCCCACGCGATCCGGAGATCGATCTTGTATGTTTTGCCTTATCCTCCAATATATCTCGCAAGTCCGGCGCGTTTTCCCGTGCCTTGGTCCTATTTGAGCGGCGTCGGGTGTGGCTTGAGCGAAGGGCGAGAGGCTTCTGTCGCCGCGCCACGGGGTGGCCGGTCTGCCATGTCATGCGCTGGTGACTTGGGTGCTTCCTCCTTTGTCGAGGCAACGACCTGCGTTTGGGGTAGCTTTTGGAGGGGCGTTCGAGTTCATACTCCTCGGCTGCAAGGACTTGAGTCCATCTGTCAGCTAGCAGGTCTTGATCAGCTCTAAGCTGTTGCTGCTTTTTCTTAAGGCTGCTTGCCGTGGCTATAAGCCTGCGTTTGAAATGCTCCTGTTCGGCAGGATCCTCAGGCACGACAAATTCGTCGTCGTCGAGGCTTGCCTCATCTTCGGAGGGAGGCGCATAATTATCGTCCTCGACCTCTCTTTCTGCCGCACTGTTGTGCGGACTTTCTTCTCCCTCCTCCTGCGCTGAGTCCTTCTGGAAGGGGTTCTCTTTGGCGCTGTTCGGGGAGTTATTATCTCCCGTGCCGGAATCACCGTTTTTATTGTGGCGGGATTTAGAGCGGCGCCGCTGACGTCGGTGCTTTGGCTGTTTCTTGGAGGGGTCATCCTCCGTTGTTCCATCGCCGTTCCCATCTTTTGGGATGTCCACCATATATATGTCATATGACGAGGTGGCCTTCCAGTGCCCTGTAGGCGCAGGGTCTTGGTCGTCTCGGCATCGCCGTCCATACCGCTGGCCGATGTCTTCGAGTCGTAGTCTAGCATGTCGGTTAGATCATCGGCGGTGGCTACAAAGTGGGTGGTGGGTGGGCGTTGAATTTCTTCGTCGTCCGCATCCCAACCTTCCCGTCCGTAGTCCGCCAGGGCTCTCCGGATAAAGAGAGAGACTTTAGTGAATTCAGGATGTCGCCAAAGGGCGAGTCTGAAAGATATCCGCGGCAGTGAACTCCATGACCGGCGCCCAATCAGATTCGATTGGCAGGGGCGCGGAGGGTTCGGAGTCCGGAGAGGAGTCCGGCACCCTGGAGTCGAGGTCTTCGCAAAGGATAGGGATGGAGTTCGTCTTGATCGCCATAGAGATCGTAGCCCCCAAGGCGGTGTCCAACCACTCGTCCTCGATCGGGGAACCCGGCTCCGGATTAAGGGTCGGAGTGGATACGGGTGCGGCCTCCAGGGCACTGTTCGGCTGCAGAGCTAGATCATGCCCATCGAGACAGTGCGGCACGCTTGGCTGCGGCTCGAATCCGTCGAAGATCAAGTCTCCACGGATATCAGCCGTATAGTTTAAACTTCTGACCTGATGGCCAGGGGCGTAGCTTTCGATCTGCTCCAGATGGCCAAGAGAATTGGCCCGCAGTGCAAAGCCGCCGAATACGAAGATCTGTCCGGGGAGAAAAGTCTCACCCTGGACCGCGTCGTTGTTGATGATCGAAGGAGCCATCGGGCCTATCGGTGACGCATACGTAGGAACTCTCAATAAAAGCACCAATGTCGATGTCAAAACCGGCGGATCTCGGGTAGGGGGTCCCGAACTGTGCGTCTAGGCAGATGGTAACAGGAGACAAGGGACACGATGTTTTTACCCAGGTTCGGGCCCTCTCGATGGAGGTAATACCCTACTCCTGCTTGATTAATATTGATGATATGAGTAGTACAAGAGTAGATCTACCACGAGATCAAGGAGGCTAAATCCTAGAAGCTAGCCTATGGTATGATTGTTTTTCGTCCTACGGACTAAAACCCTCCAGTTTATATAGACACTGGATAGGTTAGGGTTACATAGAGTCGGTTACAATGGTAGGAGATCTACATATCCGTATCGTCAAGCTTGCCTTCCACGCCAAGGAAAGTCCCATCCGGACACGGGACGAAGTCTTCAATCTTGTATCTTCATAGTCTTGGAGTCCGGACGTGACGATAGTCCGGCTATCCGGACACCCCCTAGTTCGGGACTCCCTCAGTGGGGTTTAACTGCAGCAAGCCAGCTTTGACTCAGTGGCTATCCTGAACTACGACTTCAAGTAACTCTTTTGAGGTGGCGCACACGAGTCCACATATTCACCATATCAATACACCACTATGGATCCGCTCCCGTCTCCCTACGAGAAGGCCATCCATAGCACTCACGCTTGTCTTTCGCATTTTAGAGTATCTACTTTTGATTGTCTATGAACTGTACAGGCAACCCAGAAGTCCTTTACCGCGGACACGGCTATTCGAATAGATGATGTTAACCCTGCAGGGGTGTACTCCTACATGGCCTCTCACCGCTACCTTTACTAAATCATGTTCACACACTTAGCTCTCAACAGTAGGACATGTTCATCACCATTCCAATTCATCCCCGATGAATCAGACCTGACTCAAATCTAAGCGATGAGGTGCATGACAAACAAGCATGAATGAGTAGGCACATCAGGGCTCAAACAACTCCTACTCATGCTAGTGGGTTTCATCTATTTAATGTGGCAATGACAGGTCATGCAGAGGAAAAGGGGTTCAACTACCGCAGCATGTAACAGATGAATCGTTTTTGTCCTAATGCAATAAAAGAGGGCATGAGCGAGAGAGTGGGATTGTATCGGAATGAACAAGGGGGTTTTGCTTGCCTTACACTTCCGAAGATAGCATAACTCTTCATCAGTGTCATCAAACTCATCGTCGGAACTACGTCCACTGAGAGGGGACAAACACCGGCAACAGAGAAGAAACACAATCAATGCAATGCAACTATATGATGCATGAACATGACATGGCAATATGATGTGTTTGAGCTGATGCAAGTAAAACCAGAAGGGTTTGAGCTAATTTGTACCAAGGGTTCAAATTCAAACTCAAGTTATGAATTTATAATGTGCATTATCATGTTTTGATCTATACAGCAAGGTTAAGTTGCTTTGTCATGCATGAAAACAGCATAAATGGATAGATTGGATTTTTCTGATAATTTTTCATATATAAATTATTTCATTTGGAGTTATAGATTAATTCCTATGAATTTCTGAAGTTTGGCTATTTCTGGGATTTCCTGATTATTTTCAATCCAGAAAGTCAATTCTTTGCGTCGACCGCATCATGCTTGCATCAGTGAGTCAACAGTGCTGACTGGAGTCAAACCTGACGTGTGGGGTCCACACGTCAGTGTCACAGGGTTAAACAGGGGTGTGTTTAGCCTAACTACAAGATTAGTGGGCGCTGGGGCCCACTGTCAGTGTCACCGGGTTAAACTAACAACGGGGTTAGTGGCTAACCAAATCTGCCACGTCACCTAATCGGCAATTAGCCGCTGGTGCTAAGCAGAATGCGGCGGTGCTCCTCGTGCGGCCATCTCCGGCGACGAGAGCTCGCGTGGCTAGGCTCTATGGACGTGTCGCGAGGCGTCATTTGGTGAGGAGGTCTTTGGGGTGGTTGGAATCAGCTCTGGCGATGAGGCGGGCGGCCGAGCTTCGGGTGGGTCTTGAGGTTAGTCTGCGGCTTGCAAGTGAGTTGTCATCATGCTAGAGTTGCTCTCACGAATCGTTGCGAAAGTTACAGCAGACGCCTGTGAGACCATTTGGTCACCGGGGCTTCGCCGGTGACGAGCCCGTGCAGCGGCGACGGCTGTTAGCAAGGGGGCACTGGCTACGGCAATCAAATAGAGGCGGGGTTAGGGGAAAATGATCGGGGGCTCACAGTGCGTCGAACGAAGTACTCGTCGGGCTCGGGGAAGGCCGTACGGCGTCGGAGCATCTCTGGTGATTTGGAGAGCCGAAGGTTGAAGACGACGGCGTCGGCTGCGTTCGGGGGCATTCGGTGTTGCGTAGTTGGGAGAGGAGGTCGAGGGAGACACGGCGGAGCTCACGGAGACGTCTGTAAGGCAAGGAGGAGGCGGTAGCTGCGAGGGCAACGAAGGGCAGTGACGGTGCCGCTCGGCCGATGAGAAAGAGATTGCCTGGGGAGGGGAGAGGCCACGGGTGAGGGAGAGAGAGGTCAGGGGGATGTGTGTCGACGTCCAGACCGTCTTGAATTTAAACATGATGACATGAATGCTTTCATGCAATTTGTTACAAGCAATTCTAGGGCTGTGACACCTAAGGTTCATCAAATTTTAGGGTTCATCTAATTAGTTAGGGTTTATCAAATTAGCTACTACTTGTAGATGCTTAAGTAGTTATATAGTTGTTGTGCACCCAATGTAGTTAAGTAAATATAATTGTAAACTAGATGTTAATTAGGGCAGTAGTTGTAGATGCTTAAGTAGTTTTTAGGACAAATCCCTAGGGTTCATCAATGGGTGCTTACGTAGTTGTAGATGCTTAAGTACCTAGCTAGGGTTCATTTAATTAGTTAGTACTTGTAGATGCTTAAAACTAGGGCAGTAGGGTTTAACTAGATGTTAATTAGGGCAGTAGTGTTTAGTTTAGGGAACAAATTCAATATAGTTTTTTTTACTGTTTTTAGTAAGTGTTTAATAGAATTAGTAAGAAAATTAATAGAACTAGTTGAACTAGTTTATTTTTAGTAAGAACTAGTTGAATTAATAGAACTAGTTTATTTTTAGTAAGAAAATTAATAGAACTAGTTGAACTAGTTTATTTTTAGTAAGAACTAATTTATTTTTATTTTTATTAAGTGTCGTGGATTTGTCACGGCAGATATCCTAATGTGAGGACTTAGTCATGAGGCCAACGCACCTATGTGGTAGCTTGAGAGGGGTTGATCGGGATGAGAGACGCGAGGCGGATTGACACACAAGACAAGGGTTTACACAGCTTCGTGCCCCGGGAAACATCATCCGGTAATAGCCCTACATGTTGTTTGTGGCTAGGTCTCATTATGCTCATGAGGGAGTCGCCGCATAAACCGGATCTCCTCTAGTTGTGTCTAGCCTTCAAGATTATCTCCCCCCCCTTTGGGGTGCCATGTCCCTCTTATATAAGTTGGAGGGGTGGGTTACATGTGGAGTCCCAATAGGATTAGGACTAGTCTATCTTCTAATACAAGCCAGATACAAGTCCGGGTTTTGATTCCTTGTAAGGGAAAAATTCCTTACACCTTTCCTCTTAAGCTAGCCCACCATAACATGAGCTGGCCTTCTGGTCCTTGGGCCTTGTCATCCGTCTGACCCGCCCGCCGGGTTACCAATGAGTCACAATGTTCACGCGGGTTGCCTGTAAACCGCCAAGTCCGAGCGGGTCGCCAAGCTCCAGCCGGGTCATACATCCGGCAGGTTACATCGCGGGGTATATCCCCGACATTAGCCCCCAGTTTAGCTTGGATTTATCCATGGTAAACTTATGCTGTAAAATAAACACAAGAATAAATTTTGACAGGTTGTGCTCCAGTTTAAAAGTTTTCCTGAGCTGGCACCTGATCATTCTTAAGTCCTTGTCATTTCCTCCTGGATGCGTGTCCATGATCTCATAGCAAATCTCCTTTAGCAGATATGTTCAAACTTTGCCAATGCAAAAAATCCGGCCACTTCTTACGAAAAATCAATCAATAGGCCAGCTTCATAATCAATTTGCTGACATTGGTTTCTTGCAGAAAAAATATTATAAAGAATAATCCATTTGACTCGGCTTCCAATGCTCTTGCTTGACAAAAATATTGGTCTTGAAATACTCATCTGATTTTCAACCGGCTTAAATATGTAGAGCCTCCCTTATATGCATATCACCTGTAGCCCCCAAGTCTTAAGAAGGGAGCGTAGTAACATCTTAACACTTGCTCCAGTATAAATGTTGCAACCTTGAAGAAATCCAAGTTATTCATGTCAGTCACTAGTCAAAACTGAATATTCCACATATGTAGCCCCCAAGTGTCGGGTTGTCGTGCTTGCAGCAACCTGGGACTTGTAATTGCCTTACGCTCATAAAAACTTCAACAAGTGTAGTCCCCAAGGGCCGGGTCATTATACCATAATGAGCAGGGACTTTGTAGATACAATCATGTAGAATTATATATACTTCATTGAAAATAAAATCGTATGATATAACCTCCATCGTGGGGCTTGAACCCACGACCACAAGGTTAAGAGCTTTGTCCTCTACCAACTGAGCAATGGACCCTTCAATATAATGGATTAAGGCTTGTGTACTTTAAATTTTTGACAGTAGCAATTAGTAGCCCCCAAGGCCCGGCTCATTACAATGTGATGAGTCGGGTCTTCAATAAGGTCAACAAAAAATGACTTTTCATTAGCCCCCAAGTGCCAAGGTGCATGCTGGCAGTGACATGGGACTTGCATATTTGATGTAATCTCAACTTGAATAAATGTATCCCCGAAGTGCCGGGTCGTAAGCCTGCAGCGACTTGGGACTATTCCTTATGTTGTAGAATAAATCATATCCATTGATAAAATAATAGCCATTGCGCTGAAGCGACTTCGAAAACCTCAATCATAAAACTGGTTATTGATAACCATAACAAAAATCCAGCCATGTTGGCTATTCAAGATTTGAATAATATAATTCGGTATGAAAACCTCGATCATTCAATATCATCATGACAATCCAGCCAAGTTTGGCTATTAAAGATTTGAATACCTTATCGGTTGACAAGTAAATCCGGAGTTTAAATACCCGGCGGCTCTTGGCAGACGCTGACTAAATAGCATCCATTGTAATTCGGGATTTTTGTAACCCGGGGACTTATAACCTTTGTGAAAATTAATAATTGATAACCCTTTTGAAATATCAATTTCAATTTTTGATGATTGGCTTGAACTTAATCATTTATGTAGGTCATAGCTCTGCAAATCCTACACGGAGTTTAAACAACATATGCCCTAGTGACTTAACGTCAAAAGCCAGGGCGGGGCGGGTAACAACCCAAACATAATATAGTCTTATGAAATTATGGGAAAGACCAGAATTAAGGCCATTCAAGCCTAAACATACTGGCGACTTAACGTCAAAAGCCAAGGCGGGTTATCAAACCTCGCATATTCATCAAACAATTTCAAAACATACCTGGAAAATTGGCTAAAATTGCTGGCTTACATCGCCACATCCAGTGAGGACAACAATCCAATAATTGATAAGCGCATGATTCCAATGGTGCAATCCAAAATATACTGGCGACTTAACGTTCAAAGCCAGGGCGGTTTACCAAACCCAACATGTTCATACCATTATTGGAAGACTTACATGTAGATTAATACCATGGTGATGTCGTGATAATTACAATCCGGGTCCAGTATCAACCCGGAGTCATGAAATATCATCATTTTGATTGCTCAAGGAAAAATATCCCACGACTTAAAGTCTGCTATCAGGGCGGGTTATCAAACCCAAAGATGCTCAATGACGAGTCATATAATCAAGGCTACATGGCTTGTGAAATTAGTTCATACTGTCGTCTTACAACGCCAGATGCAGCAAGGGCAACAGACCAAAGATGTAGAGCACAACGCCCTATCGACAAATTCATACTGCCGGCCTGTCATGCCTCATCCAGTAAGGGTAATAGCCCAAAGCTTAGAGCGCATAGCTCCAAACATATAATCATGACACACTGGCGACTTAAAGTCCAAAGCCAGGCCGGGTTAACAAACGCCGGATAAATTCATATATGAACCATAAGGCAACATATCCCTCATCGGTTTTCAACCATGTATTAACATGTCTCAAGAGATGATTCTCAAAAAATGTTCAAATCAAATATAAAACAAAACCAAGGCTTTCATAGGCTGCCAAGCCTTCAAAGTCAAGTGCTTTTCAAGGGACGCACAGCCACTGAGTTAAACCTTCATTCAACCTTGTAAGTCGGGCCTCACATGACCAATCGCCGTTTTTAACTTTGACAAGTTCAGGGTCTTTATAAGATTGACTGTCAAGAGTACTACGAGTCATTCCAGGACTACCTGTGTGGAGTGACAGACTTACAAAGGCAGGATAACCCATATTTTTTGGTGAATGCACCTGGCGTCCAAGCCTGTTACAAGGGTCAACAAAGTTCTGTCCATTAACAAAGAGCCCCCAAGTAATATTTCATTCCAGGCGTTCAAGCCGGATCGACAGGGTAGTCATAGCTATGCTCATTGAGCAGGAAGCCTCCAAATAATTTTTAGCAAGCCAACAAGGCAGGTTACCTATGTTTGAACTGCACATTATAGCAAGTTCTCGTTGGTAACAATTCATCTTGGGCAGAAATCTCCCAAGTTATTTGCAATCAAGGTGTACAAGCCGGATTAGTAGGGTAGTCATAGCTATGCTCAGTGAGCAGGAAGCCCCCATGTTATTTGTAACGAAGGTGTACAAGCCGGATCAAGAGGGTAAGCATAGTTATGAATAGTGAGCAGGAAGACCCCATGTTATTTATAATCAAGGCGTACAAGCCGGATCAAGAGGGTAAGCGTAGCTATGCTCAGTGAGCAGTAAGCCCCCAAGTGACCATAATAAGATAAGCCCATAAGGCAGGATACCCATGTTTGAACCGCGCATCATGGCAGCTAGTTCTCTTTGGCAACCTTTAATATTTCTGAGAACTCGAACTTGCGAGAGATGAATTATTTTTGAACCGGAATTTCAAACCGGATATTGAGAGCTTCAAAGCTTTGTGAGAGACAGTTTTCCCTTGAACCGGATTTTAAACCGGAATCCTTCATTTTAAGCCGGAAATTTTCTATCGGCCTTTAAATTTTTATCAATATAGCAGTAATCTCCGAGACCGGTTATCTTCCCTCCAATGACCCGGAGTTCTTGAATCTCCTAGAACTGGCAAGATTTTGCGAAGTCATGTCATTGTAGCCCCGGAGTCTTAAGACGACTCGAGGAGTTGTCTTGAGATTCTCCATATTTGATCGTGATATAAACCGGTATGATTTATTCAACAGCTCAGTGAATAATAATCCATTTTGCAGTAGACAACTTGTCCATAGAATTGATGATCACCACGGTGAAGCTGGAATCTATCACGGGTGAGCCGATCGCGGTGTTGTAAGCCAACGCGTACGGGCGAGCCAATCGTAGGCGCGGTAAGCTGTGCGCGGATGGGCGAGTAAACCACGTAAGGTTGATGTAAATTTGGCCGTGAAAAATGGCGGTTTGCACATATATTCGCTGAGCATCTTTGCACGGTTAGATGCTACGCATGATAATGGTGGCGCGAGCCATACATCCATGACACGAAGATCGCTCTTGCAGTGAATCAATTATCTTGCGTAAACAATGCTGCAGACCAAGGAAAAGATAAATTGTTCTTTGACAAAAACAATTTGTGCTAATAAGATAAATTTAAATGGATATCACCTGATTTGTTCGGACGACGGATGATCCGTTCATCGCGAAAAAGGCGGCTCAGGCAGACCGGCAACCCAATATAGTCCCGGCGGTTCACGCAGACTGGCGACTCAATAAAGTCTCGGTGGTTTAGGCAGACCGGCGACTCTTGGCGGCTCAACACAGCAGAGGCGGCTCAACATAGGCCATGACGGCGACTTGCAGCCGAGACATCGCGCAGCCGGCTTGGAACTTACAAAGCTAGCTAGCTTTGCTCTACAACGGACCGTCTCGACAGAAACGGGCGCAGCTGCGGTTCTGGAACAGGCGACGATGCGCAGGGGCGCAGAGTGATGGCGACTTGAAGTAGCAGAGGGAGGCCGATGTAAAAAGGCAAGATGGAAACAATGGCTCACTGATAGTCGCGACTTGCGGCCCGAGGTGCAGCGATTCAGAAGCGAAGTGACTCACATCTGGGGCGGCTCAGCAGATGGCGACTCTGGCCCGTTGGTGTGGGCGGCTCAGAGCAGCGGACGCAAGACAGGAGCGGTTTCTCAGGGTGGCTGTTTGTACAGGCCATATGCAACTTCGACAAGCCTGTAATGGCGGAAGACGGCAGTTCAACAGAGCAGGGGGCAGCTCAGAGCAACATATCTGAGGCGGCGACAAGGTGGCTCTCTGCCATGGTGGCTTAATGGATGCAGGTCACTTAGCGATGACGGAGGTGATTCAAAGCCATGGCGATTTAGATGAACGCGTCGGCGAGTCAAGACCATGGCCGCGGCGCGGCTCAGCGCGAGGGTTCCGCTGGCGAGGTCAAAACTCGACAAGGCGGTGGCCTGGCAACTCGTGGGGACGGCTCAGGTAAGCCACGGCGAGCGCTCGAGACGGAATGGCGATTTGACGCAGCGGAGGGCCGCGGCGGCGACGCTGTTGGGGTTGAATCACAGGGTCCGGTCGGTGGCTCTTGAGCGGTGACTCGGCCATTTGGCGGCTTGGCCATTGTGGCCAAAGAGGCGAGGCGCGACCGGCGAAGGGGGCAACACAGGTAGGCCGGCCTCGTGCGGGCGGCCCGGGGTGCAGTAATGGCCACAGCGCAGGAAGAGGGCGGCTCAGAAGCGGGCTCGAGGCACAGCGATGGCTGTGACACTGGTGGAACGAGTGCACACCCACGATCCCATCCAATCCGGGTCGTGGTTGACTTGGCAACCCCACGCCCTTTTTTCTTTCTTTCTTGTGTGCAGCGCTACTGATTGGACATCTCGGCTCATATTTCCTTGTACAGCCTGCCTCCACGTATGTATAGCTATCCGAGATAACAATTCAAAAAATTGAACTAGTACTCAACCCACGTCAGGAGCCTAGATCCTGTTGGTCCTTTGTATGATAACATGTAGTTGTAGTTGGTACGATAGATGGACGACCTATGACTCGGAAGTCGCAGTACTGACAAAACACCTCGGGACATGGCGCGTTGAAAAAACGTGCTGCAACAGGAAAATACGGTCTCGACGACATGCGATTCGACCGCTCCCCGATCGTATAACACGCTGCAAAATTTCTCTCGCACTCCTGTTGGTCACTGTGACGTGATCTTTGCATTGATTGATCTCGAACACATCTTCAACTTGCAGTGGCGAAAGCACACCCGACGCAATCTTAATTTTCTTGAACTCAAACCTTCATCTGTTTAGTCGCAAGCTCCTCGATCCCTAAGGAGATCCCTCCAAGAACTCAACACCACCGTGCGCTGGCCCCACGGTGGGCGCCAACTGTCATGGATTTGTCACGGAAGATACCCTAATGTGAGGACTTAGTCGTGAGGCCAATGCATCTATGTGGTAGCTTGAGAGGGGTTGATCGGGATGAGAGACGCAAGGCGGATTAACACACAAGACAAGGGTTTAGACAGCTTCGGGCCCCAGGAAACATCATCCGGTAATAGCCCGACATGTTGTTTGTGGCTAGGTCTCATTATGCTCATGAGGGAGTCGCCGCATAAACCGGCTCTCCTCTAGTCGTGTCTAGCCTTCAAGATTATCTCCCCCCTTTGGGGTGCCCTGTCCCTCCTTATATAAGTTGGAGGGGCAGGTTACATGTGGAGTCCCAATAGGATTAGGACTAGTCTATCTTCTAATTCAAGCCGGATACAAGTCCGGGTCTTGATTCCTTGTAAGGGAAACATTCCTCACGCCTTCCCTCTTAAGCCGGCCCACCATAACATGAGACGGCCTTCTGGACCTTGGGCCTTGTCGTCCATCTGACCCGTCCGCCGGATTACTAGTGAGTCACAATGTTCAGACAGGTTGCCTGTAAACCGCCAGGTCCGAGCGGGTCACCAGTGAGTCGCCAAGCTCCAGCCGGGCCATACATCCGGCAGGTTACATCGCGGGGTATTGTCATATCCCTAGCTTTACCTTGCACTAGGCTAGCACTTGTCTGTTGCATCATGTTTAAATTTTATGTAAAGCTGAAATGGGGACTGATAAACCCTAGCAGCAAATGAAATTCAACTAGGGTCAAAATTAAATCTTTTCAATGAACCCAAAATGCCCTTAATAAATTTCCATCATTTTTTAATTGGTCTAGAACCTCTGCCAAAAATGATGCATATATTTTTAGGCCATTCTGGATTTTTGAATTAACTCATATTGTATTTGAATTGGGGCATTTAAATACGACAAATATTTTTAAATGTTCCAACAATTTTGGAATTAGTTGAGGGCCTCTGGAATAATCCATTTAGTGCCCATAACTATTTTCAGAATTTTTAAAAGTGATTTGGTTTGAAAACCAAATTAAAACAAATTTACATAAATAGGAAAACAGAACAAAAACTAAAACAGAGCAAAAAACCCACCTGGGCCACTTACCTGGCGCGGCCACCTGGACGGCCTAGCCCACTGGCCGGACCAGTTGTCTTCAACCTCTGCCAGTAGGCAGAGGCGTGTCGACGCCTGCGCGCCCGAGGCCTCTACCTCCTCCCTGCCTGCCTCACGCTCCTGAGCTCCCTTCGCACGCCACGGAGATGCCCCGACCCCACTGGACACCTCACTCCTCCCCTCGCCCTCTTCCTCTCCTCTGATCGCCATGGCCGACGCTGTCGAGCGCTCGCCGCCGTGAAGCTCGCAGCCACTGTGCTCCCCTCGCCTCCCCGACGTGCCAAGGAGCTCCTCCGTCGACCTCTACATCGTCTCCGTCAAGCCACGCGAGTGGACGTGCCTCGCTTCATCGTCCCCAACCCCTTCTTCCTCCTCGGTCACCGGAGATCCATCTCACCGCCCCGACCGCTCCTGGCCTTCTCTGAGATCGCCGTATGCACCGCCACAACCGTCGTAAGCCTCTTCCTCGAACCCCCCCCCCCCTCTCTGTTGACCCGTTTTCACGCCATAGTCGTCGTTCCGCCGCAGACCGACCCGCACCGCCACCAAACTTCTGGCTGTCGTGGCCACAGCCACCACAGCTCGTGCCCAAGCACACCGTCGTGCTCAGTACGATCTCATGAGCCCGTAGACACCCGCAGCGCCTCCTCCCGTGCTCTGTAGCGCTACCCCGAGGACGGCCGAGCTGCTGCCGCTGCTGAACCTCGTCGTCGGCCACTTTTCTTGCCACCCTAGCACCTACCACTGCCACTCCTCGATGCGCGCCACTGTGTGTGTTCGAACGCAACAGACCGCGGCCAAAATGATGCCCTATGGCTCATTTCCGAGCCCCTCCGCCGCGTCTGTCGTCGCCGGCGTCGAGCCGCCGGCGAGTTGACCTTGTTTGACCTGGGTTTTGACTCCCCTGGGTCAACGAAAGGTGGGCCCAAAGATCTGCTAATATTAGCTTAGTGCTATTTAACTTTTAGTTAACCCACCAAGTCACTGACATGTGGGCCCAGGCCCGCTGACAGTTTAGTTAGTATTAACTTAACCATGTTAATTAGTTATTTCACCAACAAGTGGGTCCCGGCGTTCGGGTTTGACCTGGGCTGGCGCCTTTGACTTGTTGATGTCGTGCTGACCCTGTGATGACGCGGTAATGCTTTTCTGGATTTTAAATAAATCTATTTGATTTATTTATTTTCAGAAAATGTCCAAACTTCAATAATTCATAGAAATTAATCCGTAACTCCAAATCAAACAAATTATATATGAAAAATGATCAGAAAAATCCAATCTATCCATCTGTACCTTTTGCATGCATGTTTGAATAACCTAAGGTTGTTGTACATGGCAATTTGCATAATTGGCATTCAAATAAGCACATATTGAGTTTGAATTTGAACCCTTGGTTCAAACCAACTTCATTTAATCTGGCTTATAGTTGCATTAGCTCAAACCACAACATATTGCCATGTCATGATCATGCATCATATTGTGCATTGCATTGATTGTGTTCTTCCTTGTTTTCCGGTGTTTGTCCCCTCTCAGTAAACGACGCACCAACGATGAGTTCAATGACACCGATGAAGAGCTATACTCTCTTCAGAAGTGCCAGGCAAGCAAAACCCCCTTGTTCATTCCGATACAATCCCACTCTCTCGCTCCTGCTCTCTTTTACTGCATTAGGACAACAACGATTCATCACATTACTTGCTGCGGTAGTTGAACCCTTATCCTCTGCATGACTGTCATTGCCACAAGAAATAGATGAAACCCACTAGCATGAGTAGGAGTTGTTTGAGCCCTGATGTTCCTACTCATTCATGCTTGTTTGTCATGCACTGCCATCGCTTAGAGTTGAGTCGGGTCCGATTCATCGGGGATGAATTGGAATGGTGATGAACATGTCTCATCGTGTGTGAGCTAAGTGTGTGAACACGATTTGGTAAAGGTAGCGGTGAGAGGCCATGTAGGAGTACATGGTGGGTTGTCTCATTGAAGCCGTCCTCAGGAACTGAGATCTGTGTTTGTGATCCATGAACAGCTACTACCATGCATTGGGCCCGAAACCAATGGACCCTCTCGGCTTCTTAACCACCCTTGTCCTCTGTCCAGGAGCTGCAAGTAGCTTCTAGTGTTTGTAGTATGCTGGAGGCCGTGCGTAGCGCTGACCCGAGGGGTGGGCTGTGATGTGGTAGGCACGTGGCCGGGTATGCCGGGCGCCTGTTTGTTGTCGCGGAACCCTGTACACATCGTTCGGGGCCGTATGTCGAAACCTCGGCCGGACTCCCTTCGGATGGAACCTGAATAGGCGATAAACCTGGACTAGAGACTTGAGTGTTTAGGTAGGTCGTGGCCGACACCATCGTTGGGCTTCCGCTTGAAGGTTGCCGAGTACATGTCGTGTAAACGGCGGTAAGTAGTGAGAGCGTGTGTGAAGAAGTACACCCCTGCAGGGTTAACATCATCTTTTCGAATAGCCGTGTCCACGGTAAAGGACTTCTGGGTTGCCTGTATAGTTCATAGATAACTTGAAGTGGATACTCTAAAATGCGCAAGATAAGCGTGAGTGCTATGGATGGCGTTCTCGTAGGTAGACGGGAGCGGATCCATAGTGGTGTATTGATTGGTGAATATGTGGAGTCGTGTGCGCCACCTCAAAAGAGTTAACTTGTAGTCATAGTTCAGGATAGCCACCGAGTCAAAGCTGGCTTGCTGCAGCTAAACTCCACTACCCCCTTTGTTGATACCGATGCATATGTAGTTAGTTCTGATGTAAGTCTTGCTCGGTACATTTGTACTCACGTTTGCCTATTTTATGTTTTGCAGAGAGACGTCGCCTCGCTTAGTAGTTCCGTGTGGACTTCGACATTTAGCTTGATACCTCAGCTACGATCTTGTGCCCTCGGCAGGATCTGGTAGATAGTCAGGCTTCTCAGCCTTTTGCATTTGTAGATGTCTGTACTCAGACATGTTAAGGTTCCGCATGTGCTTTGACTTGTATGCTCTGAATGTTGGGTCATGAGACCCATGTTTGTATTATCTCGCTCCTCAGAGCCTAATGAATAAATACTTGAGTCGTAGAGTTATGTTGTGGTGCCATGCTGTATTTACACATATCGAGCATATTGTGTGTATGATTGAAATGCTTGGTATGTGTAGGATCCGACAACCTAGTTGTTTATCCTTGGTAGCCTCTCTTATGGGGAAATGTAGTCTTGTGCTTCCATGACCCATAGTAGTCCTTCTGACTGGTTCACAGGAGTCCTGCTAGCCCAAAGACTCTTGCTTCCGGAACACTTGACTGGCCGGCATGTGATTCACCTCGTTCATGTGTCTGTCCCTTCGAGTAAATGTCACGCGGTGACATCCAGAGTCCTACCTAGCCTGCTACAGCCCGGATTCCCGGAGTCCTGTTAGCCCAGTGCTACAGCCTAGATTCGCACGCTGCTGACCGACATGCTCGATGTTGATTCATGTATGCCTGTCCCCGTAAGTTAGTGTCACTTTGGGTTCACGACTAGTCATGTCGGCCCGGGTTCTCTGTCATATGGATGCTAGCGACACTATAATATACGTGAGCCAAAATGCGCAAACGGTCCCGGGCCATCGTAAGGCGACACCCGTGGGAATACCGTGCGTGAGGCCGCAAAGTGATATGAGGTGTTACAGGCTAGATCCGTGTGACTTAGAATCGGGGTCCTGATAGGTATATCCCCGACATTAAGTGTTTAGTTGAACTAGTTGAATTAATAGAACTAGTTTATTTTTAGTAAGAAAATTTAGGTATATGAGATTTGATGATCTAATTCAAATTTTACTATAGAACTAATTTATTTTTAGTAAGAAAATTAATAGAACTAGTTTATTTTTAGGTGTATTTAACAAAATTCTAGGTTGATTCGTTTTGAAGTGGACATGTCATATTTTGAGCATGTCACATTTGTTATTATTTTTTAGTTAAATCAATTATTCCCACATTGACATCGACGATGCCTATCCTGCATCCTCGTCATCGACTCGTCGGAGGACACCTGCTTGATTAGAGGAGCCATGTGCGGGACTGGGCTCCGCTGGGCTGGTACTGGGAGGTGCAACCTTCCAGGGGGCAGAGCTTGGTGAGAAGCCAGCCCGTCGTTGACCCAAACCTTCTTTGGTGGAGGTCGCGTGGGCCAGTGGCGGTGCGGAGGCTTGAGGACCCCGCGGAGGTGGTACGTCACCGTGTTAGAGAGGAGGACGAGCACGTCCGTCGCTACATGCTTGCGTTGGAGGGCAGGTTCTCCAATACCTGGCAGGTTCTTCAGGGATCTCACTGGCGCAATGATCATGTGATGGTTCCTTCTCTTTGGGTGTCCACCACCCGTGCTGATACCCGTCGTTCGCTAGGGTTTTAGCTGTATTAGTGATGTTATATGTATGATACTATTCGAGATGTATTAGTGATAATATTCGATGGTGTACGGACACAAGAGATGATTTAGTTTGCTTATTGAATGCATTCTAATTTTAGTACTAATTTATTTTATGATTTGGTTTTGCTTATTGAATGCTCAAATTGGAGAACTACTCCTATTTTGAATGCTCAAATTGGAGACCACTATGCAAGGCGTATGCATTTGATTAGTTGATAGCTTATAGGGTTTTTGTTTTTGCAGAAATCAAGGAGCCCCTCCATCATCCACGCCGTCCTCCCCGTCACCGACCCCCTCCGACCTCGAGGTGAGACTAGCCAAATCTCCATGTCAATATGAGTCCTATAAAATATTTTGAAATGTTTTTGTTCATATTTTCAACCATTGAAATGCAATGACCATCAAGTTTGAATGCTCATATGATGTAGATATAAATATGTATATCTTGTGTTGCTCAAATAGGATATGTGCTTGCCCAAGTGGCCGGCCATGTTTGCAGGTTACACCTTCGACTGGCCTATGTTTTGCCGGAGTGTTGATTAATTTCCGTTCCAGCAAATTTCAGGCGCTCGATATGTACTTTTTTTAGCAAAGAACATGCTGGATTTTTCCGTGAATTTTGGCATGACTTGTGCTAGAATATGTAGGAAATATCGAGTGGCCTAGATTTTCTAGAAAGATAATTAAACGACATTTTAGGTTAACTTTAAGTCTGTCGAGGCTCCATACATGAAAGTCAACAAATGAGTGAGGGAGAAATTATGCACCATATATGAGAGAAGAGAATCCCTACTGTTGTTGTGGGGGTCGATTCTCCTTCGTTCCCCTGTGCTAGACATTTTAGTGTAATGCACTTGGGGACAAAAGGAGGAGCGACCATTACCAATGGTCCAATGTATACACCAAGTCTGTCGGGACTCCACCATATATATGAGAGAAAAAGAATGTCGATTGTTGTCATGTGGGTAGCTTCTTATTCATTCCAAGGTGCTAGACATTTTTGTGTACTGCCCATTGGAATGATAGGAGTAGCTACCATCACCGATGGTCGAATCTATACACCACGTGAGCTGAGAGTTTTCAAGAAAAGACTCGGCAGACCGATAGTCAACGCGTGATGAATAATAATGATCTAATTTAGTTTTTGTAGTACGTGTATTTAATTGTACAAGTTTAATCATTGAATTATGAACCTAGGAAATGTCGTCGTCGGACGACGAAAGTCTCCTGGGGGAGTGCGACTGGTGCAGTGACGACCGGGGTCTGTGCGATAAGCCTCACCTAGACGAAGGTCAGCACTTTAGCATTAAGCTCCAGGAGACCTTCGATGTTGAAATGGTACGCAACGACGACAAGTGTTTTTTTCGTAATTAAGCACGACTTCTGCTACTTCAACATGTAATTTTCGTCTTCTACAATTCAACTAGCTTATCCCAGGCCATGCAAGACGCTATGTCTTGGAGAGGATGGATTTTTAAGACTATGAAAGTATGGAAACAAAGATAATTCACCTAAGGACCCATCATGGTATGGATTTTGATGTAAATCTACACAATTCTGAGAGCGTATCCCATTTTGGTTGCCCAAATAGGGACGCACTTTGCAAGATGTATGATTTTCATGAGGGTATGCTTGTCACCATGGATCTTGGTGATCCTGACATCGCCCAAGACAATATGGACATTTGGGTCCTTGTTGATACACTTCCAATTCTACCGCTATGTGAGTTTCTCAAACATAGTTATTAAGTAATTTATATTGTTTATTTCAAAATAGTTGACAGCTTATTTCCATTTATAGCTTATTTTCATTCTTCAAAGAATGTGAGGAAGATGGTAGATAGAACCTACTACACCGATGGCTCAGAATTAACTTATCAGGAGAAAAATCATCTGATCTCATTTATTACGGATCTTCAGTATTACAATATCTATTATCAAACTCCTCCTCATTATGGTCATTACGTGCCACTAGTGACGTGTTGAACTATGGTAACATCCATGGAGATGTCATGGTAATATTTTTTACTATTACGACATCCGTGCACCTTTTGCATAAATTCTTCTAATACTCAACTACATTGCTAACTACGAAGTTGTTACTATGTTTTTCAATAGAAAATCCTGAAAGATTGTGTGCCTCATCTGATGTTTCCAAAAGGTCGCCTTGATGTTTTGAACTTACGGCCAGGTCATCCTACGAATCACTCCTGTTCATACCGGATTTCTAAAACCGATGAAGACATGACAATCAGAGATTGGAAAAAATGTATGGTCAATTGTAGGGAGCTACTTGGAAGCAACATTGTGCGAAGTGCAAGAATTGGAGACAGGATAATCTCCATTCTGCATAATGGAGAGTCAGGGCCTATCTTGTTTTATACTATTTTACCTAAGAGAGGGTAGTAGGTCCTATGAGAGAGAAGTAGGTCCTAGGTACAATGTGTTATTATGTGCTACAATGTGTCAGAGTTGATGATGATGAGGAGGAGTTGTGATTATGACTAGTGACCAACTTGCTATATGATGTCTCACTGATGAAAATGATGATCACGAGGAGGTGTTATATGAAAATGATGTATTATGATGATAAGTTGTTAATGATATGAGGATGATGATGATATTTATTATACCATTGGGTGAAAGAACCACAGATTAGTTTCAAGTGGATGTCCATCCACTTGAAACTAGTCCACGGTTCTTTCACAAGTGATGTAATAACTCATTATGATGTAAAAATAATCTCTAAATTGCTACTGTATGAAAACTTGTATAAAGGTGTATGAATATGACATAAAATAAAAAATAAACAGAATACAAAATAATAATAGTAGCGCGGGCAGTCAGATGCACTACTTGTAATTACCAGTAGCGCCTCCTGCAGGAAGCGCTACTATTAAGTGGATATAGCAGTATCGTGGGTTAACAAACGCTACTGCTAACCTTTAGCTGTAGCACCGTATCAGTAGCGCGGCACCCCGCGCTACTGATAGGCCAAAAACCCGCGCTGCTGCTAGGCTTTTTCCTAGTAGTGTTATTTAGTGATGAATCCACTATTTTGAAAGAGGTTCCAATTGATTATGAGAAAAAAGTTGCTATCTATGATGATTATTGTGATGACATGTATGCTATAAAGAATAATGATAACCATGAAACTTGTCATCATGATTTTAATTTTCAATTGGATTATGCCTCACATGATAGTTATTTTGTTGAGTTTGCTCCCACTACTATTGATGAGAATAAATTTGCTTATGTGGAGAGTAATAAAAATTTTATGCTTGTGGATCATGAAAAGAATGCTTTATGTGACAGTTATATTGTTGAATCCATTCATGATGCTACTGAAAATTATTATGAGAAAGGAACATACACTTCTACATATTGCAATAATATTAAGTTTCCTCTCTATGTGTTGAAAATCTTTAAGTTATGCTTGTTTTTTTATTGGAGTTATGCTTGTTTTGCCTTCCTATGCTAGTTGATTCTTGCTCCCATAAATTATTTGCCCACAAAATACCTATGCATAGGAAGTAGGTTATACTTAAATGTGCTAGTCATATGCTTCATGATGCTCCCATTATATTTCAATTCTTATCTTTTATGTGAGCATCATGTACATCATCATGCCTAGCCAAAAAGGCATTAAAGAAAATCGCTTGTTGGGAGACAACCCAATATTTACCCCTACTATTTTTGTCTGTTAACATGATTATGCTACTATATTAATCATGTTTTATAGCTTTTGTTTCAATAAAGTGCCAAGTAAAGCCTTTAGGATAGTGTGGATGATAGTTGACTTGATTCTGTGCAAAAGCAGAAACTTTTGCTCCCGGTCCAGGAATTTTCAAAATTCACTGGAACGTGCTTTTGATCTGAATTTTTGACACATGATTTATATACAAATTCCCTACATTGTCCTAACTGTTCAGCATTTTTAAAGTTGCAGAAGTATGGTGGTTGTTCAGATCATTACAGACTGTTCTGTTTTTGACAGATTCAGTTTTGAATGCATAGTTTGATTGTTTTATGGTTTTATGGCTTATATTGCTCAATATAAATTGTAGAGATGATAGGGTATAGTAGGCATCATGTTAGAAAATTTTTGAATCTTGTCTTGACAGTACCTAAAAGTGGAGATTTGTTTTATTACACTAACATATCTCACGAAGTTCCGTTAAGTTTTGTGTGATTGAAGTTTTCAAGTTTTTGTGAGATATCGACAAGAGGAGAATAAGGAGTGGCAATACACTAATCTTGGGGATGCCCAAGGCACCCCAACGTAATATTCAAGGAATACCCAAGCAACTAAGCTTGGGGATGCCCCGGAAGGCATCCCCTCTTTCGCTTCCAACATTATCGGTAACCTCACTTGGAGCTATATTTTTATTCGTCACATGATATGAGTTTTTCTTGGAGCATCATTTTATTTTGTTGATATTTGCTTGCTGTCATTTAGAATAACATTTTGTATCTTTTCTTTCGATAGAAGTGTCAAGGATAGCCTTCACCATGCTCAATTTTCAAAACAGAAAGTTTTCGCTATTGCAAAAATTCCTTAGAAATGTCAGAATGTGATAAAAGATTTAAATTTTGACACAATATTAATGCTAAATTCTCTATAGTGTGGTAAATGTTCAGAATTTTTTTAGTTAAATAAGTATTTGTTTAGACAGATTGTAGACAGTGTGGATCGTCTTGCATTCTTTACAGACTGTTCTGTTTAGACAGATTGCTTTCATGTTTGCATTGTTTGCATATGTTTGCTTGTTTAATGATTCTATTTGAGGATAGGAGTATTAAATATGCAGAGGAATTTAGTATGCAATGTCAAATTATAATTTTAGTGATTTTCTACAGTAGAGAATGATAAGGTTTTGCATGGATTTATGCTAACTTATCTCACGAGTTCTTGTTGAGTTTTGTGTGGATGAAGTTTTTAAGAATAAGGGAAACCGTGATATGAGAGGAATTAAGGAGACACAAGATCTCAAGCTTGGGGATGTACCGCGTGCTTTGTTATTATAGTTGGGTCATATTGTGTTTCTCCCCCTCTAACTTCTTGTGATGAATTGAGTCTTGCTACTTGAGGTTTCGTTATGTTAGATTGAGTATTGTATTTCAGAACACTTGATGTATGTCTTGCGATGGGATATCTGTGGTGACAATGGGATGTTTTATTGATTCACTTGATGTATGTTTTGGCATTCAACTCGCGGATTCCGGAAGTGACATGGGTAATCTATGCATAGGGGTTGATGCACGTGGCCCCACGCTTTTCGATGGAAACTTTAGAGTGATTCTTTGTTCCATATTGGGGGATTGTTTAATGATCCAGTTATGTTATCATTATTGAGAGAATTTGCACTAGTGAAAGTATGAACCCTAGGCCTTGTTTTCAAGCATTGCAATGCCATTTTTGCTCACTTTTGTTACTAGTTACCTTGTTGTTTTTATATTTTTAGATTAAAAAAACCTATATCTACTATCCACATTACACTTGTATCACCATCTCTTCGCCAAACTAGTGCACCTATACAATGTACCATTTTATTGGGTTTGTTGGGGACACAAGAGACTCTTTGTTATTTGGTTGCAGGGTTGTTTGAGAGAGACCATCTTCATCCTACGCCTTCCACAGATGGATAAACCTTAGGTCATCCACTTGAGGGAAATTTGCTACTGTCCTACAAAACTCTGCACTTGGAGGCCCAACACGAGTCTACAAGAAGAAGGCTGCATAGTAGACTCACGTCCGTGTAGGCGAGCTTAGGAACCCGGACCACGTGTTTCGTATCCCCGACCACCGTGATGACGCCGCTGCTGCCCGGCATCCTGACGATGTTTTAGCCTAAATGGGTCGCCGCCATGAACTTGGCGAAGGCCGGATACCCCAGGATGGCGTTGTACGGGTTATTTCCTAATAGTTGTTGTACCTCACAAGTCACAGTAATTTGCTTATCGTCAGTGTCTCCACTCTGGACTACCAAAGCGTTATAAATATAAGGTAACTTGCCTGGGGGGAAATTGACATCCAGCACGGGTCCAATAATTTGATTGATACCACCTGTACCTGTTTCTTCCATTGTGAAAACCCGGGACGAGAAGTAGTAGGATTGGTTCTCATAATGACCACATAATTAAAAAAAGGAATTTGCCGAAATTTTTATTTTTTATTGTTGAATAATGCCAAATCAAATAAAAAAATCCAAAAGTAAGTCGATGAGCTCGGTGTGGTAATTGTCGCGCGTGCCGGAGGTGACGGGGAGGCGTATCTTCCCCAGGGGGTGGCCGAGCCCTTGACCACCCCCGAGAAAGGCTCGGTGGGAAGGAGCTGGTCATACGGCACTTGAAGCAGGTCGAAGTTTTCCACCGAGAGGACGTTCAGGCCGGCGCATCCATCGATGAGGGTCTTAGTCACTCCGACGTTGCTGATTGGGGCGTGCATAGCATGGGAAGGGCACCTGCCGCCTGCTACCTCTTGAGCACTGCGTTGGATTTCCTTGAAGAGGAAAGGTGATGCAGCACAGTAGCGTAAGTATTTCCCTCAGTTTTTGAGAACCAAGGTATTAATCCAGTAGGAGGCTACACGCGAGTCCCTCATACCTGCACAAAGCAAATAACTCCTCGCAACCAACGCGATAAGGGTTGTCAATCCCTTCACGGTCACTTACGAGAGTGATTTCTAATAGGGATGATAGATAATATTTTTGGTATTTTTGTGATAAAGATGCAAAGTAAAATAAAAGCAAAGTAAAAAAGCAAAGGAAATAAACAAGTGTAGGAAGATTGATATGATGAAGATAGACTCGGGGACCATAGGTTTCACTAGTGGCTTCTCTCAAGAGCATAAGTATTTTGCGGTGGGTGAACGAATTACTGTTGAGCAATTGACAGAATTGAGCAAAGTTATGAGAGTATCTAGGTATGATCATGTATATAGGCATCACGTCCGAGACAAGTAGACCGACTCCTGCCTGCATCTACTACTATTACTCCGCTCATCGACCGCTATCCAAAGATGCATCTAGAGTATTAAGTTCAAGAAAACAGAGTAACGCCTTAAGCAAGATGACATGATGTAGAGGGATAAATTCATGCAATATGATAAAACCCCATCTTGTTATCCTCGATGGCAACAATACAATACGTGCCTTGCTGCCCCTCATCACATCGGGAAAAGAACACCGCAAGATTGAACCCAAAGCTAAGCACTTCTCCCATTGCAAGAAAAACCAATCTAGTAGGCCAAACCAAACTGATAATTCGAAGAGACTTGCAAAGATAACCAATCATAGATAAAATAATTCAGAGAAGATTCAAATATTGTTCATAGATAATCTTGATCATAAACCCATAATTCATCGGTCTCAACAAACACACCGCAAAAATAAGATTACATTGAATAGATCTCCACGAGAGAGGGGGAGAACATTCTATTGAGATCCAAAAAGAGAGAAGAAGCCATCTAGCTACTAACTATGGACCTGAAGGTCTGAGGTAAACTACTCACACTTCATCGAAGAGGCTATGGTGATGATGTAGAAGCCCTCCATGATGGACGCCCCCTCCGGCGGAGCTCCGGAACAGGCCCCAAGATGGGATCTCGTGGGTACAGAAGGTTGCGGCGGTTGAATTAGGTTTTTGGCTCCGTATCTGATCATTTGGGGGTACGTAGGTATATATAGGAGGAAGAAGTATGTCGGTGAAGCAACATGGGGCCCATGAGGGTGGAGGGCGCCCCCTGGGGGTGGGCGCGCCCCCCTACCTCGTGCCCTCCTCCTTTCTTTCTTGACGTAGGGTCCAAGTCTCCTGGATCATATTCGGTGAGAAAATCACGTTCCCGAAGGTTTCATTCCGTTTGGACTCCGTTTGATATTCCGTTTCTTCGAAACTCTGAAATAGGCAAAAAACAGCAATTCTGGGTTGGGCCTCCGGTTAATAGGTTAGTCCCAAAAATAATATAGAAGTGGATAATAAAGCCCAATATTGTCCAAAGCAGTAGATAATATATCATGGAGCAATCAAAAATTACAGAAACGTTGGAGACATATCAGGCATCCCCAAGCTTAATTCATGCTCGTCCTCGAGTAGGTAAATGATAAAAACAGATTTTTTTATGCGGAGTGCTACGTGGCATAATTTCAATGTAATTCTTCTTAATTGTGGTATGAATATTCAGATCCGAAAGATTCAAGACAAAATTTTAATATTGACATAAAAATAATAATACTTCAAGCATACTAACAAAGCAATCATGTCTTCTCAAAATAACATGGCCAAAGAAAGTTATCCCTACAAAATCATATAGTCTGGCTATGCTCTATCTTCACCACACAAAGTATTTAAATAATGCACAACCCCGATGACAAGCCAAGCAATTGTTTCATACTTTTGACATTCTCAAAACTTTTTCAATCTTCACGCAATACATGAGAGCGAGCCATGGATATAGCACTATATGTGGAATAGAATGGTGATTGTGAGAAGACAAAAAGGGAGAAGATAGTCTCACATCAACGAGGCGTATCAACGGGTTGTGGAGATGCCCATCAATATATATCAATGTGAGTGAGTAGGGATTGCCATGCAACAGATGCACTAGAGCTATAAGTATATGAAAGCTCAACAAAAGAAACTAAGTGGGTGTGCATCCAACTCGCTTGCTCAATAAGACCTAGGGCATTTTGAAGAAGCCCATCATTGGAATATACAAGCCAAGTTCTATAATGAAAAATTCCCACTAGTATATGAAAGTGACAAAATGAGAGACTCTCTATCATGAAGATCGTGGTGCTACTTTGAAGCACAAGTGTGGTAAAAGGATAGTAACTTTGTCCCTTCTCTCTTTTTCTCTCTTTTTTTTGTTTGGGCCTTTTCTCTTTTTTTATGGCCTCTTTTTTTCGTCCGGAGTCTCATCCCGACTTGTGGGGGAATCATAGTCTCCATCATCCTTTTCCTCACTTGGGACAATGCTCTAAAAATGATGATCACAACAGTTTTATTTTCTTACAACTCAACAATTACAACTCAATACTTAGAACAAAATATGACTCTATATGAATGCCTCCGGCGGTGTACCGGGATATGCAATGAATCAAGAGTGACATGTATGAAAGAATTATGAACGGTGGCTTTGCCACAAATACAATGTCAACTACATGATCATGCTAGCAATATGACAATGATGGAGCGTGTCATAATAAACGGAACGGTGGAAAGTTGCATGGCAATATATCTCGGAATGGTTATGGAAATGCCATGATAGGTAGGTATAGTGGCTGTTTTTAGGAAGGTATATGGTGGGTGTATGATACCGGCGAAAAGTGCGTGGTATGAGAGAGGCTAGCAATGGTGGGAGGAATAAAAGTGCATATAATCCATGGACTCAACATTAGTCATAAAGAACTCATATACTTATTGCAAAAATCTACAAGTCATAAAAGCAAAGTATTACGCGCATGCTCCTAGGGGGGTAGATTGGTAGGAAAAGACCATCGCTCGTCCCCGACCGCCACTCATAAGGAAGAAAATCAATAAATAAATCATACTCCGACTTCATCACACAATGGTTCACCATACGTGCATGCTATGGGAATCACAACTTTAACACAAGTATTTCTCAAATTCACAACTACTCAACTAGCATGACTCTAATATCACCATCTTCATATCTCAAAACAATTATCAAGCATCAAACTTTTCTTAGTATTCAACACACTCAAAAGAAAGTTTTACATATCTTGAATACCAAGCATATTAGGATTATTAAGAAAATTACCATGCTATTTAAGACTCTCAAAATAATCTAAGTGAAGCATGAGAGATCAATAGTTTCTTTAAAAAAAATCCACCACCGTGCTCTAAAAGATATAAGTGAAGCACTAGAGCAAAACTATATAGCTCAAAATATATAAGTGAAGCACAAAGAGTATTCTAACAAATTACAAATCATGTATGGATATCTCAAAAGGTGTGTACAGAAAGTATGATTGTGGTAAACTAAAAAGAAAAGACTCAAATCATACAAGACGCTCCAAGCAAAACACATATCATGTGGTGAATAAAAATATAGCTCCAAGTAAAGTTACAGATGGAAGTAGATTTAAAGAGGGGATGCCTTCCGGGCATCCCCAAGCTTTGACTTTTTGGTGTCCTTAGATTATCTTGTGGGTGCCATGGGCATCCCTAAGCTTAGGCTCTTTCCACTCCTTGTTCCATAATCCATCAAAAGATTTCACCCAAAACTTGAAAACTTCACAACACAAAACTCAACAGAAATCTCGTGAGCTCCGTTAGCGAAAGAAAACAAAAGACCACTTCAAGGTACTGTAATAAACTCATTCTTTATTTATATTTAAGTTAAACCTACTGTATTCCAACTTCTCTATGGTTTACAAACTATTTTACTAGCCATAGATTTATCAAAATAAGCAAACAACACATGAAAAACAGAATGTGTCAAAAAGAGAACAGTCTGTAGTAATCTATAACTAACGCAAACTTCTGGAACTCCAAAAATTCAACCAAAATTTGAAGACCTAGGTAATTTGTTTATTGATCGTCAGCAATTGGAATCACTATTTTATCACGTTCTGGTGATTTTTAACAATTGTTTTCGTGAATAGAAAGTTTCTGGAAATTACAGCAAGATCAAATAACTATCATCCAAGAAGATCCTATAGGTTTAACTTGGCACAAACACTAATTAAAACATAAAAACACATGTAACCATAGGATAGATCAAAGATCTATTCCTAAACAGAAGCAAAAGCAAAAAAACTAAAAATAAAATTGGGTTGCCTCCCAACAAGCGCTATCATTTAACGCCCATAGCTAGGCATACAAGCAAGGATAGATCTAGGTATTGCCATCTTTGGTAGGCAATCCATAAGTGGCTCTCATGATAGATTCATATGGTAATTTTATTTTCTTCCTAGGGAAGTGTTCCATGCCTTTATTTAATGGAAATTGGAATCTAATATTCCCTTCCTTCATATCAATAATTGCACCAATCGTTCTAAGAAAATGTCTACCAAGAATAATAGGACAAGAAGGATTGCAATCTATATCAAGAACGATAAAATCTACGGGCACATAATTCCTATTTGCAACAATAAGAACATCATTAATTCTTCCCATAGGTTTCTTAATAGTGGAATCCGCAATGTGCAAGTTTAGAGAGCAATCATCAAAATCACGGAAATCTAGCAAATCACACAAAGTTTTGGGAATAGTGGAAACACTAGCACCCAAATCACATAAAGCATAAAATTCATGATCCTTAATCTTAATTTTAATAGTTGGTTCCCACTCATCATAAAGTTTTCTAGGGATAGAAACTTCCAACTCAAGCTTTTCTTCATAAGATTGCATCAAGGCATCAACGATATGTTTAGTAAACGCTTTATTTTGACTATAAGCATGAGGAGAATTCAGCACAAATTGTAACAAGGAAATACAATCAATTAAAGAGCAACTTTCATAATTAAATTCCTTGGAATCCAAAATAGTGGGTTTAGCAACATCTAGGGTTTTGATTTCTGCAATCCCACTTTTATCAATTTTAGCATCAAGATCTAAAAACTCCGAATTCTTGGAACGCCTTCTAGGTAAAGGTGGTTCATATTCAGTCCCATCATTATCAATATTCATATTGCAAAACAAAGATTTAATAGGGGACACATCAATAAATTTTAGATCTTCATCTTTATTTTCATGGAAATTGGAAGAACACGCTTTAATAAAGGCATCTTTCGTAGCACGCATCCTAGCGGTTCTTTCCTTGCACTCATCAATGGAAATTCTCATGGCTTTGAGAGACTCATTGATATCATGCTTAGGAGGAATAGATCTAAGCTTTAAAGAATCAACATCAAGAGAAATTCTATCAACGTTCCTAGCCAATTCATCAACTTTAAGCAATTTCTCTTCAAGCAAAGCAATGAAATTCTTTTGCGAATTCATAAACTCTTTAACACTAGTCTCAAATTCAGAGGGCATCTTATTAAAATTTCCATAAGAGTTGTTGTAGGAATTTCCATAATTATTAGAAGGATTACTAGGATAAGGCCTAGGATTAAAGTTCCCTCTATACGCGTTGTTACAAAAACTATTCCTACCAACAAAATTCACATCCATAGATTCATTATTATTCTCAATCAAAGTAGACAAAGGCATATCATTAGGATCAGAATAAACACTCTTAGTAGCAAATAGTTTCATAAGTTCATCCATCTTTCCACTCAAACCATTAATTTCTTCTATCGCATGCACTTTTTTATTAGTAGAACTTTCAGTGTGCCATTGAGAATAATTAACCATATTATTATCTAGGAGTTTAGTAGCTTATCCTAAAGTGATTTCCATAAAAGTGCCTCCCGCGGCCGAATCCAAAAGATTTCTAGAAGCAAAATTCAATCCGGCATAAATTTTTTGTATAATCATCCACAAATTCAAACCATGAGTAGGGCAAGTACGTATCATTAATTTCATTCTCTCCCAAGCTTGTGCAACATGTTCATGATCAAGTTTCTTAAAAATTATAATATCGTTTCTAAGAGAGATGATCTTAGCGGGAGGAAAATACTTAGAGATAAAAGCATCTTTGCACTTGTTCCAAGAATCAATACTATTTTTAGGCAAAGACGAAAACCAAGCTTTAGCCCGGTCTCTAAGCGAAAAAGGAAATAGCTTCAATTTAACAATATCATTATCAACATCTTTCTTCTTTTGCATATCACCGAAATCCACGAAGCTATTTAGATGAGTAGCGGCATCTTCACTAGTAAGGCCGGCGAATTGATCTTTCATAACAAGATTCAACAAAGCAGTATTGATTTCACAAGATTCAGGAGCAATCGGAGTGCTAAGGAAATCATTATTGTTGGTATTGGCAAAGTCACATAATTTGATATTATCTTGAGCCATTGTGACAAACAAGCAATCCAACACACGAGCAAACAAAAAGCAAGCGAGAAAGAGGCAAACAGAAAAACAGAGGGCGAATAAAACGGCAAGGGTGAAGTGGGGGAGAGGAAAACGAGAGGCAAATGGCAAATAATGTAATGCAGGAGAGAAGGGATTTGTGATGGGTACTTGGTATGTTGACTTTTGCGTAGACACCCTGGCAACGGCGCTAGAAATTCTTCTTGCTACCTCTTGAGCACTGCGTTGGATTTCCTTGAAGAGGAAAGGTGATGCTGCACAGTAGCATAATTATTTCCCTCAGTTTTTGAGAACCGAGGTATGAATCCAGTAGGAGGCTACGCGCGAGTCCCTCGTACCTGCACAAAGCAAATAACTCCTCACAACCAACGCGATAAGGGGTTGTCAATCCCTTCGCGGTCACTTACGAGAGTGAGATCTGATAGAGATGATAGATAATAATTTTGGTATTTTTGTGATAAAGATGCAAATTAAAATAAAAGAAAAGTAAAAAGCAAAGGAAATAAACAAGTGTAGGAAGATTGATATGATGAAGATAGACTCGGGGGCCATAGGTTTCTCTAGTGGCTTCTCTCAAGAGCATAAGTATTTTACGGTGGGTGAACGAATTACTGTTGAGCAATTGACAAAATTGAGCATAGTTATGAGAGTATCTAGGTATGATCATGTATATAGGCATCATGTCCGAGACAAGTAGACCGACTCCGCATCTACTACTATTACTCCACTCATCGACCTCTATCCGGCATGCATCTAGAGTATTAAGTTCAAGAAAATAGAGTAACGCCTTAAGCAAGATGACATGATGTAGAGGGATAAATTCATGCAATATGATAAAAACCCCATCTTGTTATCCTCGATGGCAACAATACAATACGTGCCTTGCTGCCCCTACTGTCACTTCAGAGAAGATTCAAATATTGTTCATAGATAATCTTGATCATAAACCCACAATTCATCGGTCTCAACAAACACACCGCAAAAAGAAGATTACATCGAATAGATCTCCACGAGAGATGGGGAGAACATTGTATTGAGATCCAAAAAGAGAGAAGAAGCCATCTAGCTGCTAACTATGGACCCGAAGGTCTGAGGTAAACTACTCACACTTCATCGGAGAGGCTATGGTGATGATGTAGAAGCCCTCCGTGATGGATGCCCCCTCCGGCGGAGCTCCGAAATAGGCCCCAAGATGGGATCTCGTGGGTACAGAAGGTTGTGGCGGTGGAATTAGGTTTTTGGCTCAGTATTTGATCATTTGGGGGTACGTAGGTATATATAGGAGGAAGACGTACGTCGGTGGAGCAACGTGGGGCCCACGAGGGTGGAGGGCGCGCCCTGGAGGTGGGCGCGCCCCCTACCTCATGCCCTCCTCCTTTCTTTCTTGACGTAGGGTCCAAGTCTCCTGGATCATATTCGGTGAGAAAACCACGTTCCTGAAGGTTTCATTCCATTTGGGCTCCGTTTGATATTCCGTTTCTTCGAAACTCTGAAATAGGCAAAAAACAGCAATTCTGGGCTGGGCCTCCGGTTAATAGTTTAGTCCCAACAATAATATAAAAGTGGATAATAAAGCCCAATATTGTCCAAAACAGTCGATAATATAGCATGCAGCAATCAAAAATTATAGATATGTTGGAGACGTATCACCGCCGCCGTGGTGTTGGGGGTGGTCTTTAGAATCGTCGGTGATGTCGGCGGCAAGCCCGATGCGGCCTTGCACAGCCTCGTGCTGTGACCAAGAAGCACCCTGCCGACGGAGGAACTTTTTGATGTGGCGGCCAGAAGCAGGCGCCTGCGACCCGCCGATGATGTACGTGACCGCCTGGGGTGCCGGAGCCGTGAAGCATGCGACAAACTGGTCACATAGTTCTTATCAAGAGGAGGTCGAGGCGCGCGGGAGGCCACGGAGCCAGGATTGAGGGGCCTCCGTGAGGGCCAGGGGGGACTAGTTCACCATGGCCTTGTTGTCGCCACCTCGATGGCCTGCGCGTATGACCATAGGAACTCTTCGGGGTACGGAGCACCGTCGTACCGCAGCGGCAACGCTGGCCTGAACTTCACGGGCCACTGCACCCGGCACATATCAGGGTTGAAGGCCGGGCAACCCACGACGCTCCCATATGCCTTGGGTGGCCATGCCTGCAAGGCGGCGCCCGGCATGGAGGTAGCTGAGCGAGGACGAAGTGCGGTCGGCGGAGAAGCGGACTTCGACACGCCCCTACCCTGCATGCCAAATGTGGGTTCAGGGCTCCGTAGACCCAAAAAGGTTCGAACTCTGGGGCGTGTGGGAAGATCCCAACCTCTCAAGTCTCAGGCTCATTGCCCTATAGCCTAGCCTCACTGAATTCGCGTGAGCAGGGAGAAAGATGAAGGCAGTTTACCCAGGTTCGAGCCACCTTGCGGTGTAAAACCCTACTCCTTGTTTGTGGTGGATTGGCATCACGAGGGGATGAGGATGAACAAGTACAGTGTATGAATAGCCTCACGAGGGCTATGGTAGTGAGGGTGGAAAGAATCTCCTCTAGGCCGCAGATCGGATCCCTCTCTAGGGTGGTGGCTAACCTATATTTATAATGGCCTTGGTCCTCTTCCCTCGATACTTAGGTGGGAAGGGATCCCACAACGGCCAATTTGAAAGGGGATAAGTAGTACATCTAATCCTGACGAAAGGTGGTCTTCCTCTACAAAGCTTCTGGTCGTGACGTAGTGGTGGGCTCGGTGATGACATCCGCCGTGCCGAGCCCGTGGTCTTGGACCTGTAGCACCGGAATGGAAACCTTTGGGGGATTCTTGAGGAACCCACACTCATCCTTGCTCCCTTAGTACCGAAAGGGAAACTTTCTCCTCTACGCCTGCTGGTTCCCGCCTGACCATGGTCATCATGGTTCACGTCATCGCGGCCTCGGGAGGCTGGGAACCTGCATAGAAATCTCCTCTCTCGGGAGGCCGCTCCCTCTGGAGGTCTTGGTGCCGCCCGCCTCGCGAGCGTCTTGTCTTCGTGGTCTTGCAGATGGGCCGTACTAGGCCGTCGTGGGAGTCATGCCGTGGGCCGCAAGCAGGAAATTCTGGGTACCCTAGTTCCCAGAACGTCGACATGAAATATTGAGCATCTTCACAAATTCTACCCATAAGGCGCAGTTGCCGGGCCTTGCCCCGGCAATCTGTTTTGTACAAGAATAGTCTCCAATACTTGTAACCCTTTGTACAAAGCCAGGTGCATACCCTGTGCACAGCTGAATAAAACTAAGTGTTTTCAAAACTTGCATGCATATTTTCTTACCTGCTTAAGCATGATTTTGATATGATTACACTGATTTTAGATAAAATAACTAACATGCCATTGAAGGCTTCATGTTACCTCCTCTCTTTTTTCTGATAAAAGCAGAAGGATCCCTTGTGAGCAACATTCCCGGGGGAAGATGGAAATGGAGACAGACTCGTTTATTCGGTCCTACGATAGCTCTTCCTTGTCTAAGTGATAAGAAGTACAACAAAAAAGATAAGTTTGTTTCATTCTAAATTTCCCCGTCACTCCATGTTAAGCCTACGTATAAGAAACATGCACACGAGGGAACCTTGCCGCGTCAATCATTCGCGCTCCTATCCTTTCCCCGAGTCCACTCGACAAGATTAGTTGTAGCTGCATTTGGAGAAGACCAGCAAGGAACTGACCTCTATTCATGCTCCTAACTTGCTTTGAGTCTAGTCGATGGAGATTAGTAGTAGCTGCATTGGAGGCCGGCAAGAGGCTTGCCGGAAACCTTGCTTGCAAAAGAGTGTTGAGGGCAGGTCCTTCAAAATGGCAAAAGCATGCACAATTTCCTGGCAGGTTTTTCTTTTAAATTGCGTGAAACAAACAAGTACAAAGCATACAAGTGCTAAACAAGGACTACATTTTTTGATTAAAAGAGAAAAGTGCTCCGTAATGCCTTTCTTGTCCCTCTCCTGCTAGGGTTTACGTCAAGAGCAAGGAGGACACAAGGAGCGCCTGGGCAAAACCCTGGTCAACCCCGCCAGGACTAGAGGGACGCAACATGACATGATCGGGAGAGTACCCCCCCCCCCCCGACAAGGAAGGGGAAGCCTGGGACGGAGGGAGCGGCTAGGCTATGCCCTGGTCGCCCCCGCTAGGACCAGAAGGATGCGGCTCGGCAGGGACACCGACAGGGAAGATGAAGCAGAGTCCACGAGCATGCAAGACTCCAGCTGGAGGAGGCGGTGGCATCCAGACCAAGCACCCACGGCAAATCACTCTGTTGGGGTCTGATTGTAGATGATGGTGCCGCCGGAGCCTAGCTGGTGATGATGGTGTTGCCGGTGTTCAACTAGAGTCCAGTTCGTCATCTTCGCACTTGATGATTGGATGCCCGGTGCCGCTTTCTTTACCAGCTGTGTTCTCTTCGTCGCTGTCGCTCGAGGAGGAGCTTTCTTCGTTGCTCGAGCTTTCTACGCAGCACCCGAGGCGAGCGCCTAAATGCCTGAAGACCTTGACGGAGAGCATGTCAGACTGCACCAACTTGAAGCGAAAGACATGCCCCTCCGCAAGGTAGTGGGCACGGGCAAAGGTTTTCCACCTGTGCCTAAGGAGCATGACGCGAGGCACGAGGAACTCGATGTTCACCCACACGGCGCCATTACAGCAGCCGCTCATGCACTGCCGCAGCCCAAGTAGTTGGTCGACCTCCATCATCCTGGCGAAAGTACGGGGGAGCCGCAGGCGGATACGAGGAGGATCACGCAGCTTGGCGACGAACTCAAGTGCCGTTTCCCCCATTTGGCCTTCTGCTGGGGATGGAACAGCTGGAGGAGAAACAACAAATGCGCCGACCCATCCGCCTCGACCACGGGCGGTGCGTCGACCCCAACCTCACCCTGTGTCTCTGCCTCATGCACTGGAACCAACCTCTACAGGCGCAGCCAACACCAAGGCATGGTGTTGAGGAGAAGCTCTCGCTGCTGTGGGTGAAGCACGAGTTCGGCTCTTCCTCTCGCCATGACAAAATATAGAAGCAAGGAAGGAGGAGGAGAAGGTGGATGAGCATCGCCACCCTCGCACACCTCCTTTTATAGCGCAGTCAAGGGAGGCTGGCTCTCCACTACCCTGGAGCAACCACCTTACTCCGCCAATCCGGCTCTGTGCATCACTGGATGGTGTCCTGCTTCATAAACCGTCCCACTGCACCAATCTAAGGTGCTGCATCTTCTGCCAAAGCGCATGTTTCTAAGCCCCGCTCGTCCACCACCAACCCCGCGCAATGCATGCGGCTTGCGTGGCAGAAACGGAAGTGGTGGTTGGTGAACTAAAGGTAAATTGGCAGTTACCCCGACTCACGTGCGGGCGCCCTAATGGCATCCTATGGGCATGGGTGCCCCTATTTTTTTACACAAACAGCGTGCGTCGCCTGAGCGCCAGGTCTACCATGATTAGACTGGGGGCTGACCCAGGTATAGATTAATGAACAAGCAAAGAAGATTAAAGACACGACGTTGTTACCGGCTAGATTGATGTGTGCGCCTGTGCATTTGTTGGGCCTATCCCAACATCGCCCGACTGCACGTATGGACCAGGCCCGGGGGCTCCTATTGGTGCAACAAACATGAGTGTTTGCGGCACTGACTAGTGCATAGGCGCGCTGCAAATTCTTATGTCAAGTGCCAAGTCTAATATACAGCTATGCCAGAGAAGCCGCTCTTCGTGAGATCGAGGAGAGCATTAAGAAGAACAAGCATTGGAACAAGGCCCAAGTTCATAACAGAAGAACCCACTCCGGCAGGAACTTGCCAGCGAGTCAACCCTAGCAAAACCTTTGGGCATGGGTTTCCTGCCAACACCAGCGCTCTGCTCCCTGACCAGCTGGCCGTTGATTAGTGAGGTGTCCGCAGGTGCTTAGGTGGACGTAACCCATGCATGTCAGCTTACTGGAGAAGTAAATCACCTTTATTAACACCCATCTGGATGGCGTGTCACGGTAATAGGAGGTAGGTGGACAAGCGGTGCAGCAGCCTTGCCAGGTTTCAGCCTCCACATGACACCTAACAACTCACTTAATGCGTTTTGTCCTAACTTTCAGAGTTAGGTATGATAGCTCTACATCAGACTAATCTCCCCTGTAATGACCTTTTTGCCACTTTGTTAACCTCTTGATCTATAAAAGGAGGGCCATGGCAACATCAGAAGGGGTTCGAATCTTGGCAACCCTCACGCATACGCATTCGTGTAGCAGCTCTCTTCCAACCTCTTGCCGGGAGAGAGCGCTCGTGTAATTGTGCTCAACACCACCAATATACCCAAAGCCAGGAGTAGGGTTTTACGCCTCCGGGCGGCCCGAACCTAGGTAAAATCATGCGCTCCTCATTGTGTTTGCTCTCTGCATTGATCCTCACCCCTCGCTGAACCAGCATAGGGGCTGCACTGCCCCATTGATAGCCGGCTGCACGCTGACACAACACCACTTTCAAGGGTGTAATTCCAGGTGTTGAGGCACAATGCTCGGGGACCATCAAGCTAGAGGTAGTCTTAGGCTCTCCTGGAAACTTTTGAAATTAAGATTTTATCATCGTTATCGTTCCCTTTGTGAGTGGCTCTCACGCACTGCTAGGATGAACTGAGTTTACTCAATTCAACGCAGTCCCGCATTATGCATATCTGAAGCTCAAGAGGCCAGGACCAAAGGGTTTATTACAGTCAATGGTAACATCGAACGCTCCCTGCATACAGACGAACAAACAACGGCTATTGCAGTCGTGGCTCAAGTAGCCTAGGCGGCATTTAAGACCCTTGTCGACTTAAAGGTACAAGGCTCATAAAAGTATACCCGAGGAGTTCCCTTCACCTCCCGGCGGCTAGATCACACCTACAAATAGTGGTGTGTGCTCTACGGCTCCCTCTGCTTAGTTGAAGGTTATGGTTCTCAGGTACACCATTTTGACTTAAAATTCCATTGGGGCCGTGGAGCATACCAAAGGCACACTACCCAACTCAAATAAGTAGTGGCCTACTAGTATCCTGGTCTTATTTGTGGTACTACTAGAGGCTGACCAGGAACAACCTATAGAGCAACATTAAGCTATCATTCTTTCTCTACTTAATACAACCACTTCAAAGGATCCGCCGATCGAATGTGTCAAGCATAGGGAGGGCGCTGTAGCACGCGACATTGTTTAGGCCTTCGATCGGACAAGGTAAAGCTGATAGACAACAAGGAGGCGCAGACATATGGCAGGGCCAAACTAGGATGCTTAAACCCCTACTTCGGCTGCACTATACAAAAACCTCCAGCTTATTTTGTGTATCTTTTAAAGTTTCTTTGATTAGCTTGGCATGTACGGTTTTTATCCTATAAATCGAAGAAAAGACACATAAGGTTGTCACACATATATTTGTGTCATTTTTCCTTTTTCTTGCCTTTGAACCAGAGATAGCCATCTCAATACAATATCTTTTCAAATGCATCGGTTCTCGACCATGGGCTCAGATTTAAACATCGCCCAGTTACTCATTATTATACTAGCATAAAAGTATTCGACGTCTGTTGCGGGATATCCGCAGCCACCAATGGGACCAGGAGGCCCCTTGTTGGTTCAACAGGGGGACGTCGCATTGCACAAAGAGCAGACCAGCGTACGGTAGCACAACAGAGAGCACACAAGAAATCCAGGATCGGGCCACCGCGAGGCATAAAACCCTACTCCTGCTTTGGTGGATTGATGGTGGAATGGAGGTGGTGAAGCATGGTACACTTGCCCGGCAGGGGTTACCTTAGGGCAGTCGCGACTACGCGTGTATGGGGGTGTGGGTTCATCAACTTTCCAACCCTTCCTACGGGTGCCATGGGCCTCCTTTTATAGATCAAGGGGTCACCACAATGGCAAAGTAGTCATTATGCACTGATATGATAGAAAACAGTGCTATCATACCTAACTCTGCGGGCTGACAGGGCGAATTAAATGCACCGCTTAGTGTCACATGACCGGTTGCCCGGCAAGGCCTCCGGGCTATCTTGCCAGCTCCGCGCCTGTTCTCTTGACACATTGCAGGATGGGTGTCACCTGTGGGTTTCTTCTGTAAGAAAGGGATGCCATGTGGTGAATGGCTGCCACTTAATCACCTTGCAGCTTGACACTGCATTGATTGATGACGTGGGTCGAGCTTGAGTGGTTGGTGAGGTGGTTTTGCCTCCGCGAGCCCCGGCAGGCCTTGCCAGGGTGCCTCGGGCGCCTGCTTCTGGGGGTGGCCTGGCCCCTTGCCGGGCTCGCCTGCTTGGCAAGGGAGGCCCTTCTCTTGTCGATATCTTGCTCCTCTGGCTTGATCTTGGTCTCTCTAGGTTGCATGCTGGTTCTTCAAATCTCTTGGTTCTTTGATCTCTGACTTGGACTGGTGCTTCAATCTTGCTCTTGTGCCTATGCACAGTCTGGGCAACAGACCCAGGGTTTGTTGCACCGACAGAAGCCCCCGGGCCTGCCCTGAACGCGCTACTGAGAGTCGTCGGGGTAGGGCCTAATAAGTGCACATGCAGGGTTGCTGAAGGGGTTGGCCCCTTGAGGTCTTCATTACTGCTTCATCGGCCTTGATTTCGGGCTAGTTTCCGGTTTCCCCACGTGTGGTGTAAAGCCAATAGTGGTGGGGCCGCTCCAGGGATGGCCCGTGAATGACTTTAACGCACGGGGTAGAAACTGCCAAATTACTCTTCCCACAGCGCGCCCTTATCCTTGGCCACGTATGCCGCATGCATCGCACGGGGTAGGTAACAGAGGCGCGTGGTGCGGGAGAGCATCATGGTGAGGGCCTAGTCGTCTTGAATTGGCGGAAGAGGACAGTGGCCGCCCATTGACGGAGCAGCTGCCCTCCCCGCCCGGCCTATAAGAGCGAGGGCGGAGGAGGGTGGAGTCATCCATCTTTGCATTCCTGCTCTTCTTATCTTTCGCTTCTGCTGGCTCTGTCGAAGAGAGGGCCTGGGGCCAGCCCCCGGGCTCCTGCTTGGGGCTATTGCTGCCTCATGTTGGTGCTGGCGCTCTGGGAGTGAGCCTAGTCCTTGCTGCGGTGAACTTCTTGGTTCCTTCGAAGCTCGGCCGGGAGGCGGGGCTGGAGATTGTTGGTAATCCTAGCACTGCCCCTCCCGGGAGCCTTGGGGCTGACATCGACGAGAGGCGCGCCTTCCTACCCGCCAAGTTGCGGTGCGGCGCGCCTCGAGGCCCCTGGCTGTTCTGGCTGCTTGTTGTTTCTCCACTAGAGGCGTCGGGCTGGAGTCTTGGCGCTTCCCGAGAGCAGCGGTGGTGAGGAGAAAGCAAGGGAAGATGGAGAAGGCGGGTGGCATGGGGGTTAGGTTAGAGTATGAGGGCGTGGATGTCTTTTCGCTCTTCCCCTCCCTCCCCGGCACCGTCATCACCAGCCTCTTCGGGTGATAGCTGGGGAGGGATGTTCTCTTGGCGCCTTCTCCACGGCTCCAGCAGTCTTCCGGCTGAGCTTTGGTGGATGAATGCACCGGCACTCAGGCCGGGGCTTCTTGCTGGCTCTGGTGGTGGTGACCAGAAGGCGCCGCCCCGTCCCCCGCACCCCTCCTTCGCAGCCTCGCCACTCCCGGTATTGTCAGGCCATGCCTGAAGGGCCCAGACGAGACCGGGGTGGGCTACTGCTTGGGTGCTCCTTTTCTCGTCTTTCCTCCTTCCGCCGCAGTGCCTAAAGGAGGGAAAGTGAAAAGAGGGGATCACGGGGGACTTATCTTTTTTCAATCTTAAATCTGCCGGCACTTGCCAAATATTAATTCAAATAATGTAATCCCTCGAGTCCATCTTATTGTCCTATAATGCTTGTACTTGTATTAGCATATAAATGAAAAAGATGAACCTTGCCGCGACCCCGTGCATGTGTATGTCCATGCAGAGGTGAGGTGCCTCTTTAATGTAAATAAGCGAGTTTTCCTCGGCAGGCTGTCCTGCCGGCACCCTCTTTTTCTGTCAGAGTGCTACGTCTGCCGGGGAACAGACAGAGGGGCCAGCCCCCCGCCAACTCCTTTTTACCAAAGGCCACTCCGACCATCCTGATCGAAGCAATGTTCGAGTCATGGATGGGAGCACCTAAGTCTCAAAAGAGGGGCGAGGTTTTCTCATGCAAAGTTATAGCTTTACAGAACAGTAATGAACATGTGGTAAAACTTATCTGTTTGGCTTGTCGGGGATCGCTGTGCCAGGCAATCTTCTCAATCCTTGCCGAAGCCAATTCCACGGCAGCAACCTGCAACTTCATGTAGATGAGAATGAATGCATGATGCGATCCTATCTATATGCATATGCAAATGCTCATGAAATGCTTATGTAGTGATCTTTGTGTGCTCATTCATGCATGCAATCTTAGTTGGGGGCCCCCCTACAGTGCTTCTTTATTTTCTCTTGAACGGGGTCATTGCCCCGGCTTCGTACAGGGGGTTACATGCAGCTGAGGCAAGGCCCGTACAATAGGGTGGCTGCCAGGCAGGGCCCGCACTACAAAAAATACACTTCCGTGATGATACGTGTTTGTCACAGTAGGTCACATTTTTTGTCATGCACGTACATCCATGACGATTTTATGACAGAATCAAGATAGTCAAACCTGTGATGTCGTAGAAGTGTTCCATGACATTACCAAAATTATCATCACGGAAGTGTCCACTTCCATAACGACAAATCACGTGTCATGGAAGTGCTTTTGTCAAGGGTGCCCGACACGTGGCATCCACCGTAATGGGTCGCCGTTAAGCTATCGGGTTACGGTTTGGATCCGATAAACCGTTAAAAGCGTGGACCAATGGGGATTTTCCAAGTGTAAAATTCTCATTGGCCGGCAGATCCACGTGTCGGCCCGGCGTTCGGACAGTTGTCATCCAGCGAATGGACGGAACGCGCCTATGATACGTGGACACGTGTCTCGGCACAATAGTGGCCAATTCAGGTTAAAAGGCCGGGCCAGTCAAAATAAGCAGTCTGGCCCATTAGCGGCCTACTTGAGTCAGGTCCATTTACAAGCACGGCCCATACAAGTTACATAGAATCGGCCCATCAAAGGCCAATTCTAGATTTGACAATTTCCAGCCCATCGTCAGTTCAAGCCCGTTAACGGCCCGCTACGTCTTTGGGCCAAATTGTGGCCTGAGCTTCTTTTTGCCTATTAGCAGCCCATCGTCAGTTCTAGCCCATTAACGGCCCGGAACGTCTTTTGGGCTTTTCTCGGCCCATTCTACAGTTGGGCCAATTCTAGCCCACTGTGACTTTAGGCCTGTCCTCGGCCCGTTCTGTAAATGGGCCAACTCCTAGCCCATTTTGTCTGTCAGCCTGTTAACGGACCGCACTACAGTTGGGCCTTTGACTTTAGGTCCATTAGAGGCCCATGTTCCACAGGGCATCATTTCAGCCCAACACGACTTTCGGCCTGTTAAAATCCTAGTTTGCAAATTGGGCCTCCTCTGGCCCATAACACTTTCGGCCTCTTACTAGCCCGTAAAGTAAAAGAGCCGAGACAAAATTGACATATACTTCATCCTGCTAGAGGCCCGCGGGTCATTTCCATTTATACGGCCCTATCGAGCTTTTGGCCTATTAACAGCCTGCTAAGAGCCGTTGTTATGGTGGGCCACATCATTTGGGATACACTTAATATTATTTTGACCAGCCCAATTAAGGCACGCTTTGACTACACATGTTTGTTCGTTTGTATTGCGTCCAGGAAATGTTTGGGCGTGTTGGCCCCCGTTTCAACCATATAGCATATTCAAGAATTATCCTACTCTATACTATCGCCTCTAAAAAATATACACTATACAATAAAAATACTAAGGCATAGAAACGTAGAATAATCCTACACTATACAATAAAGAAATTACAACCGAATATGCCCACTAGGCATTATAGTTCGGCACCAGTGATAATAAAGTGTACACAAACACCAAATTACATACACTTGACAAATAAAGCTCATACATCATGGACACGCATCAACAGAACTTACCATTTGAACTATAATCTCTTCAGAATCAGATTGGCCGGATTCAGATAGCACAAATTCCAGTCTGCAAAATCTCCAATTCCTTCGTGGTTACCTCAGTGTCTTGTTTCATTTTTTAAATTCTGCATCTAATACCTGCATGTTCAGTCTCAACTTGTTGGTTGTACGTTGAGAATCATGTACATGTTGTCTTGCCACCTCTAGTAGATGCTCGAGAACATCAGCACATTCCAATTCCAATCCATAATCATTCGGTAACGTCCATGCAGCAGTGCTCGCAGATCTTTGTGTTGATGTCACTTCATCCTGAAATGTTTCTGTAAGTACACATGACTAGGGCAAAAATATAGTTACAACAGTGAAGCGAGCAAGACAGACTACTTTTTACATGGCAAAACATGACTAACAATAATGTTACACGTCATGAAGCATAAGCAGGTGATATTTTAAAAATTATAAAAATGGTAGTCTGTGCAGCCCGCATACAGAAATCTCTCTTAGCTCACCAGAGGAGCATGATGTTGGAGCCAAATCCAAAACACAGACAAGTTACAAATTTAGACAACACGTTGTGTATAAGTAAGCAAGCAGTTGGCCATTCTGTAGATCAATTAAAGTCTTAGGGAGCATAATGAACAGCAGAGGGATTCATACAAACCTACTACAACAAGAAAAACTATGCAATCATTAGCCTAGTATAAACTAGATTGTGAGCCTCATGCAGTAATAGTTGGTTAATAGACTTCAAAGCTTTAGGCACACTTCGCCAGAGTAATTAAATGGCAAGGCCTTTAATTATGTCAACTAATAGTTATACAAGTACCCAACATTAGGCATCATTGTGTTGGGGAGGCTGATCGTACCCACGGACACCTATGGGGCCGGCGGACCAGGCCCCTTGTGGTTCGGAGGGGGGCGGAGATCGCACGAAGAGCGGATCGAGGCGAGGCACACGAGCAGTTTACCCAGCTTCAGAGCTCTCCGGAGAGATAAAACTCCTACTGCTGCTTGTTTGATGTATTGTGTTCTTGCTAGGGAGCGATATGAGCTACAAAACCTAAGCGTGGGTGTATCTGGTCTCGAGTGAGTCGAATGAACCGAACCCTTTCTACGCTATGCATGGGCCTCCTTTTATATGCTCAAGGGGTCTCCGGCGTGTGGCAACATAGGCGGGGTACAAATGTAAAACAGGAGTTAGTACACCTACTCGAGCAAAGGTACAAAGGCAAAATACCTAACTCTGACGGCAAGGGACAAAATCAATAAATGCCCGTCAGTGTCGTCCAAACAGTGCAACAGAGACCGTCAGGTGCACCTCCGCTCGCCACGATGGCAAGCTTGTCAGCGCCGCTTATCGCTGCTCTCCGGCCGGGTTGCATGACCTCTCGACACGCCGCCGCATGGAACGGTCCCATGGCGACACGTCGCTGGATGAGCTGGAGCGGAGATGGACAGAAGTTGCATGCCGCGGCAAGCGCTTTGCCGCGCCGAATCATTGTCGCGTCCGGAGGCTTGTCGCGCTCCGAGCCTTCCCGGCAAGCTCCTCTTGCCGGGGCCTTGTCTTCTGTATGCCTGGAGTGGCCTTCCCGACAAGCTCCTCTTGCCGGGGCCTTGTCTTCTTAATCAAATACTTTGTTCTTGAATGGCTCCAAAGGAGCCACGGAGGATCTTGGCGGTGACGAGGCAAACCTTGCCGCGGGGTGCTGCAATTGTCTGCGGCACGAGCACGGGATACTAGGGTACCCCTACTCTAGTACACCGACAGAGCCCCCGGCTCGGGTCAGACACGGTGCCGAAGCGCCGTCGGGCCGTGCCCAAAAAAAGGCACGGTCACACGCTGCCTCGACCACGCCGCAACTCTCGCCCGGACCCACCACGATCCCCACTAACGGCACGCACCGGACGTGGCGTCGCGGCGAGAGATCATGGGCGCGGTCGTGGGGGTTTCTTTATTATTATAAGCGTAACGTCCGCCCCTCTCCCTCTTTATAAGCGGAGGGAACAGGGCAGGCCGTCCACTCGCCATCGCCGTCTTGTCAAGAAAACCACCGCCGCTCCCTCTTCTTCTCCGGTGCGAAGAGAGCAGCGCCCGCCTTTCGCCACAAGCACGCCACCGGCTGCCGGCCTCTTCCGCCGCCCTCGCCATGGCTCTGAAAGCCGACAAGGAGAAGGGCGTCAAAGTCGGCCGAGGCGCAGCGACTTCGCGGCGCTGCGCAAGGAGCGGGCCATCTTCCCCGCAGCTCGGCGCAAGGGAGCTGCGGACGTCTTCTACCTCTTCGTCGACGGAGACGCCAGGCGCATCCGCGACGAGGGTACTCCCCGCCCGCCGCTGATTTGGCTCAACAGGTACCCTTTTTCGCTTTTTCTTCTATTGCGGGCTTTGCCCGCCTTTTCCGGAAGTTCTTCTGCGACATCATGAACACGTTTAGCCTCCGCCTCCTTGATTTCACCCCCAACGCCGTCTTGACCATGGCAGTTTCGGCGCATTTGTGCGAAAAACTTTGTCGGAGTCCACCGAATGTGGCACTCTTCCGACACTTCTTTGTGCCCCTGCCGAGAGGAGAGCCACTTGCCGGAGGGATAGCCTGGGTCTCTAGGATCGGTAAGAAAGAGGCCTACCTAGAAGGAGAGTTCCGCAACAAGTGGGAGGAGTGGAGAGCCAACTGGTGCTGGGTCGTAGAGGAGAACCCGCAGCCCTTCACCGCCGTGCGCCAAACCCCAATAGTGCGCGGCAGAGATTGGAGCAACTTGGCGCCGGAGGATGCGAAGCTGAAGATAGCTGTGACCCGGATTCTGCGCCTCAGGCTTGCCGGATTGACCGTAGGCGCAGTTGGCGTAGACTTCCTTCGCCGCCGCATCGCTCCCTTGCAGGAAAGGAGGAGGCCTGCCCGGGAGTTCCAAAATGCGGCAGACATAATGAGGCTGCGCCCGGGCCTGAACTGGAACTTCACCGTCTTGGAGCTAGACGCAATGCTGCTCGAGCTGTTCAAGAACGACCCCGACCATCCTGAGTGGTTTAGGTTGCCGCGAGGGGTCGTCCCATTGTGCAACAACTCGGCGCTCGACCGCATCCGCGCCATGATGCTGCGGCGACTCCACGGATCGCCCCAACCTGGCAGAGCCTCGACGAGGTCGTGCAGCAATTCTTCGACGATTTGGAAGAAGTGCCGATCCGCCCGACGAAAGCAGAAGGCTCACCCGCGACACCACCGACGAGGAGATGGCGCGGATTGCCACCAGGTGGAGGAGGCGGCAGCAGCCGCTTGCCGGAGCCTTCGGGTTCACCTCGGAGGAGGCGGACGCGCGAAGGCGGCAAGCCTTGCCGAAGCGAGGGGAGGTCGTCGGCGAGGACGAGCTTGTCGAGCCCGAGGCCGGGTCGAGTGGACCCGCCGAGGGCGCTTCTTCCCACCGCCAAGCGACTTGCCGCTGGAGCCCGGCTCCGCTGAAGAGGCGTCTCCGCAAGGCCGGAGACGCAGCCGGAGCAGATCGCCCACAGCAAGAAGCGCAAGACGACGCAGCTTCCACCGCGGCAAGCGAGGTTGCCGCGGGAGCGCCCCACACTGCCGCGACAACTGGGGCGGGATCTTCTCAGGCCACCGCCGACGCCTCCGCCAAGCGGCCAAGAGAGCCCACTCCCCCGCCTCGTCGCACCGGAGGCGAGCCGGAGTTCGACTTCTCCGCGCTCAGCTCCGAGGAGGAAGGCGAAGAGTAAGCTCTTGAGATTTGTGCTTGTATTTCTTCAACTTTATTGCTTCATCTTGAATCTGATTTGCTTTGTTCTGGACTCTATCCTTATCATGACGCTGGACCAGAGAGCGTCGAATAGGGCCAAGATCACGACGGTCGTCGTTTAGGACGATTCTCCGTGGCGGCAGTGGGACGCGTCCGAGACTGCCTTTGCCGGACCCGGCAACCCTTCTCAGAGCAGCCCCCAAAGACAGCCCCAGAGTAAGTGTGCAGTTTTCTCCTTACTATTAGGTGTGCAGGGTGCCCTTTCTTCGTTGATATCTGATTGTTTGCTTGTGTAGGAGCGAGCAGCCTCATCAGGAGGGCTCGGAAGCCGCCCTCGAGATCCTGCTCTGCCACTACGCCGCCAAGGGAGGAATCTCCGGCAAGGGAGCGCCCTCCGAGAAGGGAGGCCACTCCGGCAAGGGAGGCTACCCCGGCAAGGGACAGCGCCAGCGACCCTCCAGTGGTCGAGGCCATGGCTGCGGATCCCATTGCAGGTAACTGCCTTACACGAAAATTTCCCTTGGGTTTGCTTTCTTTTGTTTCTCTTTTTGAACATTTGCTTGACTGCTCTTTCTTCGTCTAACGCAGAGCCGATGGAGGTCGAGGCCGCCGGTGAGGAGGAAGCGCGCGACAACACCGACGAGGCCACCGTCGAGGAAGAAGAGGTCGTTGTCATGGAAGAAGAGGCCGTCGCCGACGAGCCTGTTGGCGAGGAGGCCACCGAGGCTGCCGACGCAGAGGCCGGCGAGGGGTCGGGAGATCGCACTGACGGCCCTGAGGCCGCAGGAGCGCCAAGCGCTACACGGACAGCCGACTTCGCCAGCAGCGGCCAGTTCCGAGGAGCTCCCAGCCCGGCGCCTACCAAGGCCGGGCGAAGGCGTCTTCATCAAGCTCCCCGGGAACCGAGCTCTGTGGCGCCGGTCGAGGAGAGACCTTCGACGGCGAGCTACTCGCCTCTGCTAGGGCCACGCTGGTGGACGCGCCAAGCAGCAATGGCGAATCGAGGAGGAGCAGCTGAAGAAGCTGCTGTCGCTCTACCGCGCCGGCAGGCCAAGTTGGAGACCCGGGAAGCACTTGTCGCGAGGGCAGGAGCGGACATGGAGAAGCGCTACCAAGAGCTCCGAGCGCCAACCAAGAAGCTCTCCACGACGAAAGCGAAGCGCTGGGCAACTTCGCAGAAGAGCGCACGGCCTTCATCCTTGAGAAGGCCGCGGTGAAGAGGAGCAGCGGCTGGCTGCCGAGAAGCTCTCCGCGCAGGAAAGTGAGCTGGCGCAGCGGAAGGTCAACCTGGACAGCCATGAAGAAGACCTTGCCGCGCGCGAGGAGTCACTTGGCGGGGCGCTTCAGGAAGCGAAGGATGCCGCCGCAGCCGCCGAGGCCGCCAAGGAAGAGCTGAAGGCGAAGGTGGCACAGCTGGAGGCCAGCCTCAAGAAGAGCGGCGAAGAGCTTGCCGTGCTCAAGCATGAACGCGAGAAGGACGCCTACACTCTTGGCGAGCTGCAGAGTCGTCTCGCTGATAGAGGCAAGGAGCTCGATGCCGCCAAGGATTCCAAGGCGGATCTTGAGCTGAAGCCACCACCCCGACGCAGACGTTGGACGGCGCCAGAGAGCGGGAGGTGGGCTTGTTGGAGGCGATCAAGGCCAAGGAGGAGCTGCTGGCGAACGCTGCCTCCATCGAGCACTTTGAGGGAGAGCGTGGAGCACTGGATGAAGGTCTTGTGGACACCGCCACGACATCCACAACGAGCTGATGGAGCGGGGGATGGCGGACCTAGCATACCCCTCCGACGAGCATCTCCAACCCAGCGCCAAGCTCAGCTTATTCTTCAAAGGCGTGGTGACGGGTCTCCAGCGACTCCGAGAAGAGGTCCCGAAGCAGCTGGCCGAGGAATCGCGCCAGATCTGTGCAGGAGCCCTCGAGAAGGTGTTGATAAAGGTGGCCTTCCGCAATCCGGGCCTCAACCTTAACGGCGTCCTCAGATCCTTGCCGCCAGACGCCAACGTGGAGGAGCTCAAAGCCCTTGTCGCACCCATTGTGGACAAGGTGAACAAGATCAAGCGGATCGATGGCGACCGCGTAGATTAGGCCACCAACTTTATCTTGCCCTTGTCGCTGCTGATCATGTTTTAGAACACTTTGTTAGATAAGCGACAAGTTATTTTGTAATATACTCTATCTTAGGCGATCAATGCAACGTTATTAACTCTACTTGATTCCTTCCTTTGTATGTTTCTGCCTTACGCATTTGGGGGACTTGTCGGTGCGGGCACTTTTGCCGTGAGCGCTGAGTGCGGAACGTCAGCCTCGCCGGCGATGCCGCCTCCGACAAGCAACCTTGTCGCGACTAGCCGCAGCTCTCTTAAGTTGTTGAGCGGACTCGAAACAAAGTAAGGGCGCGACTAGCCGGGCGATTTGGTTCCTCTGCGCATGTGTTTTCCATACAAAGTGCTATCGTTCGAGGAAGATAACTTAAAAATTTAAAAATTGATTGCTCAAACTTTGGCAACTTAGCTTTTCTCTCTTGATTCCCGATGAGGTGAAACTTCCTCGAGCGGTGCCTGGTCCATAGTATTATCTCCTCCTCACTGTTTAACTTGTGCGCGAGGGAGCCTTCCTTTCTTTGAGAAAAAAGAAATATGAGGAAATAAAGTTATGGAGCCTAGCGGCTCGATTTTGCTTACCGGGTGTGGCTCCTGCACAAAGTGTTAGCCAAAACATGCAATAAAATGATGAAAGAATTAATTTGAAAATTTGCACGCAACACATGAGCTTTATCGATGCATCGGGTCTCATACCGGCTTTGTACAAAGGATTACATGCAACAATGCAAGACTTGTACAAAAGGTGGTTGCCGGAACGGTTCCGACAACCGCGCCCTATGGGTAAAACTTACGAAGATGCTCAATGTTCCAGGAGTTGCTCACCGGAATGCCATCTTCGGTCTCAAAGCGGACAGCCAGAGCCTAGTGACTCGTTTCACCCGATAAGGGCCTTCCCACTTCGGCGTCAACTTGTTTGAATTCTTGGCGGACTGAACGCACCGAAGAACAAGGTCGCCTTCCTCGAGACTTCTGGCATTAACCCTGCGGCCATGGTAGCGACGTAGGGCTTGCTGGTAGCGAACGGCTCGCACAGCAGCCTGAAGACGATCCTCCTCAAGGAGGAGCGCGTCATCTTGTCGCAGCTGCTCTTTCTCAAACTCATCATAAGCGAGCACTCGAGGCGACCCGTATACGAGTTCCGTGGGGAGAACTGCCTCTGCTCCATAGACTAGAGCAAAGGGTGCCTGGCGGTGGCTCGATTTGGCGTCGTCTGATCGACCAAAGAACCACCGGCAGCTCCTCGATCCAGTTTCTTCCGCACTTGTGCAGCCTGTCGAAAGTTCTAGTCTTGAGCCCGCGCAGCACTTCAGCGTTTGCCCTCTCTGCTTGACCGTTTCTTCTCGGGTGAGCAAAAGAAGCAAAGCAGACCTTGGCGCCAAGGTCTTGGACGCATCGCATGAAGGTGCGATCAGAAATTGTGTGCCATTGTCGGTGATGATCTGTTAGGGATCCCAAACGGCAAACAATCGACTGAAAGAACTTGATCGCCGACCGCGGCTGTCACCTTCCTCATCGCTTCCACTTCCGCCACTTTGTGAACTTGTCGATGGCGCACGCATAAGTACTCAAAGCCCCGACAGCTTCGGGGAAGGGGCCGAGGATGTCGAGCCCCTGCATCAAAAATGGCCAGGATAAAGGGATCGTCTGGAGAGCTTGAGCTAGCTGGTGTATCTGTTTGGAATGGAATCGCACGCTTCACACTTGGTTACTTGTGCGCTTGCATCTTGGAGGGCTGTCGGCGGAAGAAACCTTGCCGGAAAGCTTTGCCGGCAAGTGTTCTTGCGCCAATGTGGTGACCACATATGCCTCCATGTATCTCTCGCCAACAGCTTCGTCCATCTTCCACAGGAATACACTTCAATTTCACGCCGTTGAGTCTTCTTACATGGTATGCCGTCGACAAACTGGTACATACTTGACCGGGCTACTCTTTCCGCATCTTCTTGCTCATAGGGAAGTTCTCCTGTCTGAAGGAAATGGACAATCTGCTGCGCCCATGCTGGAGCTTGCGGCTAGACAACAAGGACTAAAGTCACAACTGCTGCTGCTGGAACATCAGCTTCCAAGGCAAGAACTCGCGGCCTGCCGAGCTTGATGCTCCCCGACAAGCTTGCCGGAGCAAGACTTGTCGGGAGCGCCCGCTTCAACGAAACAAACCTCGGGGCTGCCGGAGCAGATCGCTCCTCAAAGCCTTTGTTGGTGTTGAGCTTGGGACCTTTACAACGATGACTGGGAAGCTCACGGGAAAGTAGTCACCAGAGGTCAACTTCCTCTTCTTGCTTTGTCCGAGTTGATGGTGTTACGGTTATCGAGTCAGCTTGAGCACGAAAATCCCTGGTTCCACAGTGCAACTTAAGTGCGGCGCACTTTGACAAAGCCGTCGGCAATATCATTCTCGAGCTCTTGGAACATGTTCCATTTGCAGGCCGTCAAAGTGCTCTTCCAGCTTCCTCACTTCATCGACGTAGGCTTCCATCAACGGACTCGGTAATCTTTGTTCACTTGGCGGACGACAAGTCGTGAGTCACCCCGACAATAAGCTTTTTGATCCCAAGGTCCATCATGATCCCGAGACCGGCAAGCAAACCTTCATACTCTGCGGTATTGTTTGTCTCTTGCTCCTTGGGAAAGTGCATCCGGACTACGTTACTTGGGGTGCTCTCCGGTGGGTGCGATAAGCGACGCCTACACCGGGCGCTTCGCAATGAGAAGGCACCATCAAAGTACATCACCACTCTTTGCTTGCTTCTTTGAGGGAATGCTCGTCTTCGGAATCTCTTCATCTGGTGTTGGCGTCCATTCTGCTATGAATTCTGCCAACGCTCTGCTTTGGATAGTTGATGTGCTTTCAAACTTGAGACCGAAGCTTGGCAGTTCCAACGCCCACTCAACAATCCTGCCCGTTGCTTCTGGATTCTGCAGTATCCTCTTCAGCAGAAAGCGAGTGACAACTGTGATCTCATGTGCTTGGAAGTAATGGCGCATCTTTCTCGAGGCCATGAGGAGGCCGAAAATCAATTTCTGCACACCAGAGTACCTCGACCTAGCCCCCTGCAGGAGGGAACTGACAAAGTAGACCGGGCGCTGCACCATCCTTTTCTGCATCTGTTCATGTGTCTGCGCAGATTCATCCTTGTCGGGGCCAGAGCTTGTCGGCGAAGCCCCCTGCTTGTCGCTGGATGTGCTTGTCGTGGTTGCTGGCTCGTCATCCGCCTCCCTCTCCGCTACTAACGCAGCACTAACCACTTGATTGGTTGCCGCTATATATAGCAGCAACTTCTCTTGTGGCTTAGGTGCGACAAGTGTTGGAGTGGAGGACGGGTATCTCTTTAAGTCCTGCTGCGCATGCAGCGCAGCCTCCGCTTCGGGAGTCCATTTCATTGGACCTGCCTTTTTCAAAATCTTGAAAAATGGCAGGGCGCGCTCAGCAGACCTAGAAATAAACCTGCCGAGAGCAGCTACGCAACCGGCAAGTCTTCGTACATCCTTGACGCGCTTTGGTGCTTCAATCTGCTCAATGGCCTTGATCTTGTCGGGATTAGCTTCAATCCCTCGTTGAGACACGAAGAACCCGAGAAGCTTGCGGAAGGGACTCCAAACACGCACTTCTCGGGGTTGAGCTTGAGGTTGATCTTGCAGATTTGCAAAGGTCTCGGCCCAAATCTTGAACCAGAGTTGCTTTGTTCTTGCTTTTGACCACTATGTCATCCATGTAGGCTTCTACATTTCTGTGCATTTGCGGCTCAAAAGCGTCATGGACTACCCTTGCAAATGTTGAACCGACATTCTTCAAACCGAAAGGCATCCGTATGAAACAAAGATGTGCCACATGGTGTAATGAATGCGGTCTTCTCCTCATCTTCTTCAGCCATGAAGATCTGATGGTATCTCGAGTATGCATCAAGAACCGACAGCAAATCACCTCCAGCCATGGAGTCAACACTCTGGTCAATGCGCGGCAAGGGAAATGGATCTTTGGGACAAGCTTTATTAACATCCGTGAAGTCAATACAAAGTCTCCATTTTCCATTCGCTTATGCGACGCCTCTGTGATTGGCCAACCACGCCGGATGGAGCACTCCTCCGACAAGGCCTGCTGCTTCAGCTTCTTGATATCTTCGGCTATGAATTCTTGGCGCCCACCGCTTGCTTCGACTTTTTGCTTGACGCCGCGCAAGATGCGGACAAACGGCCGTGTGGTGCTCAATCACTTCCACAGGAACACCGGGATGTCGACGGTTGCCATGCAAACACGCCGACATTCGCCCGCAGAAAGCAACGAGCGCGCTTCTTCCTATTTAGGGTCGAGAGAGGCAATGATGGTGAAGGTACCACCAGTGCCGTCCTCCTTGGCGGGCACCTTCTTGGTCTTTGGCGGAGCCACCATCTTCTTGCACTTGCCGGTGGAGCTCGATGGTGCGTCCTCGACGGTAGCGCAGCACTCCGAAGAGGTGCACTTGCCAGAGTAAGCATCAGATCCCTTGCCGGACTTGGACTTCGTCTTCTTCCCCCCGGGAGCTTCAGCGGCAAGTGTCTGGCAATCTGTCGCGGCTGCTGCATCCCGGTAGATCTTGTCGGTACACATAAGGGCATCCTTCTTGTCGCCATGGATGAGATGACGCTTATCGGCCCGGCATCTTAAGTAGGTTGTAGGCGAGTGAGAGGCTGCCATGAACTTGGCGGTGCCGACGGCCAAGTATCCCATTGTAAGGCAACGGGAAATCGGCAACGTCGAATGTGACCCTCTCAGTCCTAAAGTTCAGCTCGCTGCCAAATGTTACCGGCAGCGTAATCTTCCCCTTCGGCTTGCTCCTTCCCGGATTGATTCCATGGAAGGTGCCAGTCTCTTCAAGCTCGCTGTCAGGGATTTGAAGCTTTTGGAGCACCGCAGAGGAGATCAGATTCAAGCCGGCCCCGCCGTCAACTAACATTTTTGTGACTTTGAGGTTGCGGATGGTTGGTGAGACCAACATCGGCAAGCACCCGACCGCAGTTATGCGATCAGGGTGGTCCTCAATATCAAAAATGATAGGCGTCTTGACCACTTGAGAGGCTTGCGTGACTCTACGGATGGTTCCGCTGCATTGACCTCCCGCATCCATTGCTTGAGTTGGCGGCGGAGGTATGCGAGAAGCACCTCCGCCAACGCAGAGGACCTCGGTGGCTTTCGAAACTCCTGCTCATCGGGCGCCGCTGCGTCTTCCATATCTTTGTCGTCGTCATCTTCATCTTTAGCCGGCGTCCGGGAGGTCGATCTCCTTGCCGCTGCTTGGCCTTGCCGCTGGCGTCCTCCCGGCCGACGTTTTGCTTGCTCCCGGCACCTTCCTGGGCCTTCTCCTTGTCGCTACCGCTTGTACTCAGCTCTGCTGTTCGACAAGCTGCTCAACCTTCTTGCAGCTCGGAGGTCGTGGCCCTTGGTGCGGTGGATCTTGCAAGATCGCTGTCGGAGCTGTCTCGCTTGTTTGCCGCCGCCACCAACTGGTGGTTGGCGTCAGCGGCAACCTCCTTGCCGGTGCCACCAGCCTTGGCGTTCTTGTCGCCACCTCCGTTGCCGGACTGCTCAACAGCTAGTACTTCTCTACCTTTCTTCTTCCTGTTGCCTCGCCGCCGGCCTTTCTTTGCCGGGGCGGTGTCCTCACTGTCAGATCCTGCTTCCGCATTCTCTCCTGGGAGTCTCCTCCCTTCCTCAGCGCGTGCACACTTGTCGGCCAAGGCGTACAGCTCACTGACGTCCTTGACTTTGCACATCGCCATCTCCTCCCTCATCCCGTGGTTCCGCATGTTACGATGGAACGCGCTGATCACCGCGCGGTGGTGGACGTCTGGGATGTTGTAGTGCACACGGCTGAATCTCTGAATGAACTTGGCGCAGGACTCTCCTTCCTCCGGGCGAGTAAATGAAGGTCACTCTCTTAGCCATGAGGTTTGTGGCCACCGTGAAGGCGCCAACAAACCGATGGCACAAATCTGCCCAAGAGGATATGGAGCTGTCTCCGCAAGTGCATGAGCCAAGATCGACGTTGGGCTTGAGCACGGCGGAAGTAGTTGGCGAGGATCTTGTCGTCCGTCCCCCGCAGCTCGCACCGCGATGGTGTAGATGCTAAGGAACTCCGACGGATGCGCCCCGCCATCATACTTCTCCGCACGTCTGGTTTGAAGTTTTTCTGGCTGGGCCATCGGACTTGCCGCAGCTCACGCAAAGTGAACACAGGGCAACCTACCGCGTCAGACGGCAAGTCGCTCGCTCCTCCGGCGCGCGCATGTCAACAGAAGGCCCAACGCGCTTGTCGGATCGACGTCGCGCTTCTTCGGGCGCCGATGCGAGTTCGGCGTCCTCTTGTTGTCGCCGTGAAGAACTTGGCGCTGATCGCGGCGAACTTCGCGGATCCGACGACGCGGTGGAGTCATTGCCGAGGTGGATCCGGTGAGTCGGCGATCTTGGTTTTCGTGGCGGAGAGTGCATGATGGTTGCACCTCCGACAGTCTTGTCACCACCGGCTCGTGCCTTGTCGTCTCGCCGCGCAACGCGATGGCGTTGGTTGCCGCGAGCGTCGCCGTTAGCAAAGCCGATGAGGCTCGGATAGTGGCCCTCCACTCGTCGACCTTCTCGGCCCGTTGGAGGGTAGTCGAGGAGCAGCTGAGCTCTCGCCAGAGCTTCTGCTGGAGTAGTGGGTGGCATTGGCGAACGGTGCGAGGAGCGGGATACGCTCGGACTTCTAACTATGTTAGAAGGAGCAGCACCCCGTCCGGATGACCGTATCTCACTCGTGCCAGCATGTTGGCGCGCATGCTGGTCTTGAGGGTCTCGATCCAACGAACGTATGGCATTGTGAACGCCATGACGTTGTTGGTCCCGCGTCTCCTGAGATGGGCGCGGGGGATGCGCGGACGCCGAGGTTTGCGGGCCTTGTCCTTGGACTTGGCAACGTCCGCGAGCACCTTCGTCGGCGCCGTTCCTCCGCCGTCTGCCCCCACCACCCGTTTGCTGCGGTGAGGGTGGGTACGACGCGGACGGCTCTGCTGCCGCCGAAGCCTTCTTCTTCGATGGCATGTTGAGGAAGATGTTGATGACGCTGCTCGTGTGAACGCCGGATCAGATTCACACGGCCTCGACGCCCCCTACCTGGCGCGCCAAAGATGTCGGGGAGGCTGATCGTACCCACGAACCACAAAGGGGCCTGCGGACCAGGCCCCTTGTGGTTCGGAGGGGGGCGGAGATTGCACGAAGAGCGGATCGAGGCGAGGCACACGAGCAGTTTACCCAGCTTCGGAGCTCTCTGGAGAGATAAAACTCCTACTGCTGCTTGTTTGATGTATTGTGTTCTTGCTAGGGAGCGATGAGAGCTACAAAACCTAGCGTGGGTGTATCTGGTCTCGAGTGAGTTGAATGAACCGAACCCTTTCTACGTTGCGCATGGGCCTCCTTTTATATGCTCAAGGGTCTCCGACGGTGGCACCATAGGCGGGGTACAAATGTAAAACAGGAGTTGGTACACCTACTCGAACAAAGGTACAAAGTGCAAAATACCTAACTCGACGGCAAGGGACAAAAGCAATAAATGCCCGCCGTTGTCGCCCAAATAGTGCAACAGAGACCGTCAGCGCCCGCCGCCATACGATGGCAAGCTTGTCGCCGCTTATCGCTGCTCTCCGCTGGCTGCACAGCCTCTCGACACGCCGCGGCATGGAACGTTCCCATGGCGACACTTCGCTGGATGAGCTGGAGCGGAGATGGAGATAAGTTGCATGCCGCGGCAAGCTCCTTGCCGCGGCCGAATCCTTGTCGCGTCCGGAGGCTTGTCGCGCTCCGAGCCTTCCCGGCAAGCTCCTCTTGCCGGGGCCTTGTCTTCTGTATGCCTCGAGTGGCCTTCCCGACAAGCTCCTCTTGCCAGGGCCTTGTCTTCTTAATCAAATACTTTGTTCTTGAATGGCTCCAAAGGAGCCACGGAGGACCTTGGTGGTGACGAGGCAAACCTTGTCATGAGGTGTCAGAATCGTCTGCAGGCACAAGTACGGGATACTAGGGTACCCCTACTCTAGTACACCGACACATTGTTTTGGCATCTCATTAACTGAGGACAAATAAAGCAATTGAAAAGAGCAAATTAACTATGCCTGAAACAAAGAAGGAATTGAACTATTGAGTTGGATACAGTGACTTACCTTAACTGGTTGAATAGGCTCAGCGTTGCTCCTACTTCTCTTCCAAGGCTCCTTCCTAACATCTCGTACATGGAAATCCTTAATCTTATATTCATTGCACCCCCTCTGCAAGGTGACACAAACTAGTTACTCGTCTCCTTGGAAGATAAATATGCATACTTTTCCGTCTGTGAACAACACAAAAGGATGAGATTATGACAAAACAACACCACATAATGAAACATGCCACATCTCTTGCACTTGCACACAATGAAATGGGCATTTACTATGTGTGCACTATGTAAAATCTAGGCATACCTTCGAACTGGATCTCCAGGTACTCTTGGAGAGCCTACTTTAGTGTACAGCCAAACCTTTATTTCACCTATGAGTTAGACAAGCCCCCACTACAGCAGCCCTTAGTGTTTAAATCGTTGACAAGCTCTGTTAGAGTCTTAGGTCAAGAATAGCAAGTAATCAAAGCAAACAGTCCTAGTATGACTGGCTGATGCAAACAAGCAATTGAACAGATGTGTGAGCAAATCTTACATATCAAGAAAAGAAGCAAATAAGGAGGCTTAAAAACCATCACTTGATTGACCAGATTTAAGGGGCATTTAAACAACATGTGCAACGTATGAACTCACATAAACAATGCATATTCCATATTCTACAATGGAATGCACATGTACTAGGTTATGCCATGTATGATGATGCCTAAATGTACACTATAGCAGGCATGAGTGATTCATCATTGCACGCATAATTGAATTGCAGGTTAAGGGCTAGTTCTATTCCGCCTTTTCAGAGCTTATTGTCAAAATAAGCCATTAAAGATGTAAATAATTCATTTTTGAGTTATGGACTTGGGCTTAATTTATCTCGCTTTGGAGGGGGGTGTTTCGGGTAGAAGCTCACTAAAATTGAAGAGAAAGCGAATAGTGAAATGACTATGTTGTCTGCCTATATGACACTCAAAATGCAACTGCTCATGCCCGCATCACACCTGACCCTCAAGTAAAAACAAACACGCAAGATTCATTGCCCTGCCCGCTTGCATCTCCTCTCCCCTTTCCCTCTACCTCGATCCCCGCTCAGCGCTTAGGGTTCTTCCAAATGAAGTCATCGCCACTGGTCCCATTTGGCCTGGCCCTCGACGATGCTCTGTCCAGCTAGGCTACATGGCTGGTGGGTAGGGCCAAATCTCCCTAGTTGCTCATACCTTTGGCGCCACCCCTCATTCTCATGGTCTTCAGCAGCTGCTCCACTGTGGTCCGTCCAACGCACTACCCCGGCGGGCGCTGCACAACTACAGCCGATGCCACACTACGGCAGAAGGCACTTTATTCCCCCTTCCCTACTCCCAGGCCGTGGCCTTGAGGTGCAGTTGAAGGATGAGCTCATCCAACAAGGTGATGATCTCCTCTGATTTTTTGCCAAATTTTCATTCTGATCCACTATACGATGAATTGCTATGAGCCGTTTCTACTGCTTATGTATGATGCAATGCTATCAGCTACTCCTGTTGCTGCTATATCATGAATTGCTATGAGCTGCTGCTATATGATGAATTGCTATGAGCTTCTGCTGTTGCTGCTATATGATGAGTTGATATAAGCTGCTCCTGCTGCTATATGATGAATTGCTATGAGCTGCTCCTGTTGCTGCTATATGATGAATTGCTATGAGATGCTGCTGCTATATGATGATTTGCTATAAGCTGCTCCTACTACTATTATATGATGAATTTCTATGAGCTTCTTGATGTAGGTTGGAACCCTATACGGCTGATCTTTCACGAAAGCAGCAGATCCCGCGATTAACACGAAGAACACAAGTGGAAATCATGAAGGGAAACACAAGATAAACACTCAAACCAACGAGATTAGGTCACACTTATGCTAGATCCGAGTACACACAGAGGTCACATGGTCCGATTCCAACAAAGGAAGATACATAGGTAACCGGTTCTTCTCAGAGAGGAGGTCTTGAGGTCTTCCCGTTAGGGGTCTTGAATCCATGTGGATCTTCTATGAAGAGGTGTCGATCTCTCGTGATGGAGTAGATCTGGATGGATGAGCGAGGCTCTATCTAACATATGAGCTATCACAATGATAACCCTAACTAAGAGGAGGTGGAGGAGTATATATAGTCTAGGGCCACGAAGGGGTAAGTGGGGGATACATGGGCCTCGGCCCAATACTCTGCGCACAGACAAGTGCCGGTCATCCGACAGGTACTGGACGTCCGGTGGCTCGCGAGGGTCCGGTTATCCGGTATGTGTCGGACTTCCGGCGTTTTGGCTCGGGATAGCCCTCGTCGGATTTCCAAACGTTGTGAGTCGTCCAGTGGCTGATGTTCGTTGGACGTCGGGTATCTGGTGGTCGTCCGGGTGCTGTAGAGTCCCTCGGCGGTAGCTGATCTGGCAGGCTGAACCTCCAGGCGTCGGACGTCCGGTAAGGTCTAGTCGTCCGGTGGCTATGATTTGCTGTCAGCCCTTTCTCTTGTTCCTCGTGCTTGGTGTCCTCGCCGTCTTGTCCATGGTCTTCCTCTTTGTTCTTGGTCATGCACAACACATATATTTTAGGTAGTAGCTATGTCTCACATGTGGAAAGTGATGGTTCGGAGAGGGGCGAGTTCACCTTGCGTCCAATGGCGTATAGTCAAGGTCTCATCTTATGCAACCTTGGGTCATGGGGAGTGGTCGAAGTGGACATGGGGTTGATCGTAGGATGCTCCGCATCATCTCCCCCCCCCCCCCCCCGCTTGGGAAAGATCCGACCTCGGATCGTGATCCTCATCACCATGGAAACGGTTGTCGTGGACGGACATGTAGTTGGACGTAGTTGAAGTCATGGCGCAATCCAAGTACTCCAAGGTGTCTCCGGAGTGGTATACATGCAAAAAGAGAAAACACAAGCGACACTCGGAAATACAGTGGTTAGCGCACACAAGGTGTCCATCATGTAAGAATGAGTCCGTTCGGCAAGATTTTTTGTGACAAAGCGCATGAAGCTTAACAAGATGATATAGAATGATATGCAAAGCATTCATGGGAGCAAAAGCATTTGTAGTGTGCAGAAAGGAGTTAGGTATGTGATTAATGCGACCATTGTGAAAAATGATGGCATAATGGGACAGTTTTTCAAAAGCATGACCATGGTAATTGGTGCTCAATGTGATTATTTTGTCATGCAATTGATGGTGGGTAATATGATCATGATGTATTAATAATCCATCAAGGAAGATCACAAAAAATTTGCTAAGGAAATGCACAAGCTCATATATCATGGTTGACATGGAAATAGATGCAACAAGAAAAGCATAATGTGAGTCAATCCATGCATGGGGTGCAAACTTGTCATGTGTATGATATGTCCATCGAGCATGACATGTGTGAGCACAATCAGCAAATATGGAGGTGTTGGTGCAATGTGTCAAAGGAGTGTTGATGTACCAATGCTCGATGTCGTGGCATGAGGGGAGGTTCGAAGGTGCATCCAATAAGTCTGAGCGCTCCTCAATGTGAAGGTCCATAGAGCCAATCTTCAATGTCGCTCCTCCGTTCGCGAGATGTATCATGTAGACAACAAGAAGGAAACAACAATAAAATAATGACCCATCCAATATGCGTATTTGAAGATGGCTCAAAGGGAAGGAGTTCACCTTTATGAGAATGTCGAAAATGTTGGTGTCGCGCATCGTGTACGCCTTCTCATGACCAAGTTGTCTCGTGATGGTACCACCTTGTGAATCCTTCAAAATGAAAGAACATAACAAACACTCGGAAAAACAAATGAGGTTAGTGGAAGTGCAAAACCTATCATATGTGTGGTAAGATACCCAACAATTGTATGCATCATGCTCGTCATAAGAAAGGACAATGGAGAATTTCATAGTATGGAGGCATATGATGCGAGAACAACCAAATACAATAGGCGCAATCAAGCAAGTATGCATCAAAAGTAAAGTGTCCAAGTCTCCAAGATCAATAAGCATAAATGAAACAATTGGATGCAAGCAACAATGGACAAGATGTATCATGTGAGAGGCACGAACATATATGTCATCAACCCAAGAAAGCGAGTAATAGTGGAACATGGGTGACGCGACAAAGCAAGCAATCATAGCGATCAAGTCAAGCAAGCTAGTAGTGCGAAGATGCAACGTACTAGAAGGGAGGCAAGCATGTCATGAGTGCAAATAGTGTGCATAAATAATTCACATGTCATAGCACAAGCATGAAAGGAAGATATGAGCAAAGTAGGTTCATGGTATTGGCAAGAAGTCCTATGTAAATAGCAACGGAACATCATGACTCTCGCGACACAAGAATCAACAATAGCATGAGGCACAAGGAAAGCATGGTAATAGCAACAAGTATCTCCACCAAGCATGCAAATACACATAGAAGTAGTATAATGGTGAATCATGGGTAAATGCACGCAAGGGTCACAATTGCATGGCAAAATCGTAGAAAGAGGTGTATCATGCAAAGTGAACACACTAGTATGGGCATAAGGTAACAAGTGATATATAGCCCATAGCCGTGTGAGAGTTAAGTAGAAAAGATGCGCGCAGTACTTGCGCGAAGGGAATGGTGGTAAGGATAGTCCACAGGATCCCAAGTCATCATTGCTCTCAGGAGCTTGTTTCGTCAACTCTTGGGATTGAGAGGTTGACGAGTATACGTGAGTACCTACAAAAAACAAAGGCAAAAGGAAAATTGTGTGTGCGTGGTATATGTACACATCATCCATCATGATGCGCACGTGGATGTGTTGGTTAGCACAAAATATCCAATGCTCAAATAAATGAGATGCATGATATAGAAACATGTCATCCATCATGATAGGTTTTTTATTATGTATAGCATAATGGAGACTCAAATTGTGTAAAGCATCACAATAAATATGTAGAGCATTGTTATTCATGGAATGCATATGGTGCACGCAATTATGGGAATCATGCAAAGTATGGAATGCATCAAAATCTCCTAATATGTATGAGGAAACTATGGGGGTCTCCTCATGAGAATTAGTGGAAACATCACATTGAGAATATTGACAACATCCAAAACAATGCATATTTGGAACAGTGTGATCAATAGTAGATGAATTGCGCAAATCATGTAAAGGAAGCATGGAAATATCATCACATGAAAAACAAAAGCCAATGACCATCATCTCGTCATCTATGCCATAAGTGCAAATGGGATTTATTTTAATGGGGCATGCATAGTTACTACGGTGAGCTTGTAATGATGCAATATGGGATATCTCACTCATAGCATATGACAAGTTTAAAGGGTTGTCAAACATGAAGTCACCGATTGAATTTTCACATGATATCCTATGGAGAATAGCATCACAACTAGGCAAATAAACATGATCGTCATCATATTCATCATAAATGGATGGCATATCTAAGCATGAGAAAGACATGGTATGTGGTGAATCCATAAGGTGATCATCATCATGCAAGCAATCATTCACAAGATAGTCCACTAGTGGGACAAGAGAAGCACCATCACCTATGTTACCTTTGGATAATCGCTCATGTATTGTAGGTGAGGTGTCGAATACCAAGTCTTGGTCATCTTCATCTTGATGGAACCATGTGGGGGTTGCATCATCGTTCACGATGGCCATCGTCGTCTCCGTTGGAGGTATAGACTCATCGAGAATAGGCGTGTCATCATGTAGGAGACCTAGCACGAAAGAAGAAAACACACTCAGAGTAGAGGATAAGTCATTAGAAATCATAGTGGTCTCACATGCCGTGTCAACTACCTCACTCACTAAGTGTTGTGGCTCACTCATTCCCTCAAGGATGCTCTCACTCTTATGGTTGGTGGAGTCACTCAAATGGCTCTCAAGTGTGGGGCTAGTGGTGGTCACACTCGTCCTCTCATAGGAAATGCACTCAATGTCACATATGGTGGAGTCACTCATGTCACTCATGTGGTGGTGGCTCTCCTCACATGGGAATTGGGGCATCTCTTCATATGTGAGTGTCGGAGAGATGTTGGTGCAAATGTCTCCATGCTCAACTCCTATCGCCGCCTTGGTTGAAGGGATGGTCCCATGCTCAACCTTCTTGTCACCGTATTGTTAGAGGCCCATATGATGTGGCACCTCATAGCTCGTCTCCATGACCGAAGGGAAATTCCCATGCTCAGCCATCTTCCTTGAGGGGCTTCCGAAGATGGAAGTGTCGCTCTCGCTTGTAGGTGATCGCCTTGGACTTGATGAAGTCATTGTACGCGTACTATTGGGAAGTAGGCGAAGATGTCGTACATTCAAAGGCGAAGATGCCTTGATAGCACTTGGAGAAGATGCCGAAGTGGTGGTGGTAGTAGCCGTAGCTTCCTCTTGGTGGTGCTTGTCTCGCGGTCTTCTCTTGTGCTCATGAAGTTTTCCCATAGCTTGATGTAGAGCATGTTGGGACTTGTAGGTAGGCGCATCTCGAGCATCTTCATGATTATGTTGTTATTGTCATGCTTGAGCTCGTAGTAGATATCGTTCATCATCGTTGTGCACATGATGATTGGAGGTGACCTGCCATTCATGACGATGTGGATCACAGATGTGAGAATGGTCGCCATGGAGATGTGGACGTGGACGAATTGCGCTTGCGTCACGTGGGTGCTCCGAAGATGGTCGACTTGCTCGCCGCCGCCTTGAGGATGATGAAGGGAAAGAAGACTTGTAGTCGGCCACCATGCCTCGTAGTTGATCCTTTATCTCGCCCAACTTGGTGTCGATGTAGTCCCTTTTCCTTGCTTCGGAGTGTCGTATGTCGATGGCGACGTTGTCGAGGCGCTCTCTCAAGGTAGATTGTGCACCTTGCATTTGTTGTTTTAGGCCAATGATGGACGCTTTGGTGATGTAGTTGTTCGTGGCGTCGTTGTCGTGGAAGCCCGGAGATGAAATGCCTTGCCTATCCATCGTAAGACTCGAGAAAATATGAGTGGCAGAAAGAGAAGAACTATACCAAATGTACCTTGACCGATGTTGAAGATGGATCAATGATCACTCAATGATGTAACAAGGAAATAACACAATTGGTACCATTTCTCGTTGATTTCTCACACCTACAAAAATAAGGCTTATGGTGGAGCTCGGTGAGGATAATGGCACAAAAAATTGATGCAAATGTTAGCAAGAGTCAATAATGTTGAAAGCGATTCAAAAATTCGCACACGGGAACGCACACATGGATAGATAAATGGGTCGTGCAACCAAGGAATGAGCTCAAAATGTGGAATCCATGGAAAATGCTCGTGTTGCACAACTCAAGAGAGACACTAGCACGATTGCTCTATAGGCGGATACGACACTTGTGCACAACCTATGATATGAAAAATGTATCAACTTCTATCCCAAGTATGCTATGTATCTATGGTTCTTGGCGTTTCTCAAGATGATCCAAGATGATCGGATATGAAAATATTATGCAATGTGGTATGATGCTATGGCTATTGCTCAAAAGCTTCTTTGTTTTTCTCTTTTTGCTTAACAGCTTATTCCTTTTTTTATATGGCCACTTATGCGAAATGCACAAACCAAGATAGCAATTGTGTATATGTGGGAACAAAGTTGAGGCACACGAGATGATATGATTCCAATATGATATGGTATGTATGCAATGGATTGTGTAGATTACTAATGTGCACAAGTAACGTTGCCGGCAATACTCAAATGGCTAGTCTCGATAGGCAAGTGACGCAAAATGGTCTAGGGGTTATCAATGCAATTGCAAGGGGAATATACAATGGTGTCGTTGAGGTTACCGTCCTTGGCGATGATGAGAGGCGGTGTTGCTGATGTCGACCCGTTCCTAGTTTGCCGAAACACCTTAGGAAACGGAAAAACCACAAACTCAAAATCTCAAAGGCACATGTCAAATGGTGGTAGTGGAAAGAGGTGGTAATTTAACGATGGGTTATGCGAGTAGGCAATGCGGAAGTGGAAGGTCATTGGGTTATGTGAGTGGAAGTTGAAGGTCACCGTCCCTAAGTAGCCGAAACACCTTAGGAGACACAACTCACAACTCAAACAAAATTGGGTTAAGTTGGGGTGGCGGAAGTGTATGGTGAGTAAGCCTATCGGAAGTTATGGTGGTGGTTGACGGAGAAGCAACCATCCCTAAGTAGGCTAAACACCTTAGGAGACTCAAATCACAACTCAAACAACCACTAATGTGAAGGGGAACAAAATTGGTTAGGTTGCGGAAGGCTATGGTGGTTTTGTGGAAGTTATGGTGGAAGCCCTAGGCAAAGATGCCAAGGTTCCAAAACTATGATGGTGTCAAATGATCAAGTAGTATTTTTGTGGGAAGGGGGATGTCAAGAGCTTCAAAACGAGCTAAAGAACGTCAAAATGGAAGATTGGATGAATTAGTTATGGCCGAAACAAAAGTCAGCCGAAGTTGATATCTACAGGTATTGGACGTCCGGTAATGGACCGATGTCCGGTCGTCGGACGTTCGGTCGGGTCGGAACTCAGGATCGGTGTGTCGGATTTTCGGTGGAGTCCGCACATCCGGTGGTTCCTGGGGCTCCGGACGTCCGGTAAATAGTCGGTCGTCCGGTGGGTCGGGGTCAACTCGAGATCCGAGATTCGGGACGTGATTTTGGGCGGAAATTGGGGATTTTCGGGTCAAAATTGATAAGATTTCTTGGATGAAAGATAAGGAAACTTGGCGAAATGCTAGATCCACTCGAAACCAAGCAAATCCATAGATCAAATCCAACAAAACTTCATCACACCAACAAATCACAAAAAAATTGGGGCTGTTTTTGGTGAGGATTTTCAAAATTAGGGAAGAACACAACAAAACTAGGCTAGAAAACAAAGAGGGGAGACTCTAAAATAGTGATCAACGTGGCTCATGATACCAAGATGATGTAGGGTGGAACCCTATACGGCCAATATTTCACGAAAGGAGCAGATCCCGCGATGAACACGAAGAACACAAGGGGAAATCACGAAGGGAAACACAAGAGAAACACTCAAACCAACGATATTAGGTCACACTTATGCTAGATCCGAGTACACACAGATGTCACACGGTCCGAATCCAACAAAGGACGATACATAGGTAACCGATTCTTCTCCGAGGGGAGGTCTTGAGGTCTTCCCATTAGGGGTCTTGAATCCAAGGGGATCTTCTTCGAAGAGGTGTCGATCTCTCACGGTGGAGTAGATCTGGATGGATGAGCGAGGATCTATCTCACATATGAGCTATCAAAACGCTAACCTTAACTAGGAGGAGGTGGAAGAGTATATATAGTCTAGGGCCACGAAGGGGTAAGTGGGGGATACATGGGCCTCGGCTCGATACTCTGCGCACAGACAGGGGCTAGTCGTCCGACGGGTACCGGACGTTCGGTGGCTCGCGACGGTCCGGTCGTCCGGTACTTGTCGGACCGGCATTTTGGCTCGGGATAGCCCTCGTCGGATTTGCGGACGTTGTCGGTCATCCGGTGGCTGATGGTCATTGGACGTCCAGTATCTAGCGGTCATCCGGGCGCTGTAGAGTCCCTCGGCGGTAGCTAATTTGGCAGGCTGAATCTCCAGGGGTCGGACGTCCGGTAAGGACGGGTCATCCAGTGGCTGTGATTTGCTGTCAGCCCTTTCTCTTGTTCCTCACGCTTGGTGTCCTCGCCGTCTTGTCCATGGTCTTCCTCTTTCTTCCTGGTCATGCACAACATATATTTGAGGTAGTAGCCATGTCTCACATGTGGAAAGTGATGGTTCCGAGAGGGGCGAGTTCACCTTGCGTCCAATGGCGTATATTCGGGGTCTCATCTTATGTATCCTTGGGTCATGGGGAGTGGTCGAAGTGGACATGGGGATGATCGTAGGATGCTCCGCATCATTGCTCCTGCTGCTGCTATATGATGAATTGCTATGAGCTGCTCCTGCTGCTGTTATATGATGAATTGCTATGAGTTGCTGATGGTATATGATGAATTGCACATTGTTGTTGCTGCTGCTGTATGATGAGTTGCTATGAGCTGCTGCTGCTATATAATGCCTTAAGGTGGTGCTTCTATATGATAATAACCAGCCACTTGGACCATCGAATTTCAATAAATAATTGTTCTTCATTTAAATGCGGGTCATGCGTTCTTCGTTTAAATTAGGCAATGGGATCTCTATGGAAGACATTGACCAAAGTAGATTGTGCCAAGTAGATGGTATCTTTGTATTTGCATTTTGAATAAATAGTGATGGTCTATTTTCCTATCATATTAATTACTGCACTGGTTTCAATTTGTGATGTTTGCAAGTCAAATTAATTTTCATATGGGTAGCAAAATAACAAAATATAATGAAATCTAGACTTTTCACTGATCATACCAAAGATAAGCTGAAAAGGAAGGCAATGAAAAGAACTGGTTGGCTTATTACCTGGAGCTTATATTCACAGGTGCTTATTTTCTTAGGATAACTCGTAATAACTGTCCGTAAGAAACTTGGCTAGTAGAACTGACATACAAATAACATGTCACGATGATTGCAATGGAGGAGTGACCTACCATAGCACACTGTATAGGCTCACCGCTGCCTCTCCTTTTTTGCGATGTTCCATGAAATTGCCACATACATCTTGTACTTTTTCAAAAATCCTAGAAAAAGCACGCTGGCAGGCACACAACAATACAAGAGAGAGAGAGACGCACTTACAAGATCATAGCAATGCCTCAGTCTAGGATCTTGGTCGGGCAAGCTGTTAGATCCAGAAGAAACATCGTCTTGTAGTTTTTGCCAGCTGCATAACATGTAACAGTGACCTGTTAGTATATTTGAAGTACATCGGGCATGTGATACTGGACGGGTTTAAAGGTGACCAATACCTAGGACGTGGAGGGTGCTTGGCATCTTGCCAGACGGTTGGAATCAGGTTAGAAACATCAAGGGTGATGACGCTGCGTTGGCTGACAGGGTCCGGTAAGGAGATCTAGAATCATCGACTAGGGTGTTTGTGGAGCGGCTCAGGTAGGGTGGACTACGGTGTGGGCGAAGCGGATCTGTGGTCTTGGAGGAGGGCATCGATGAAGCTGCTCCGGTGGTTGGGTTCAGGATGGTGTCGATGATGCGGATCTGCGGCCGTGGACGGGGTGTCAGAAGCTGCAGCGGTATGTTGGATGAGAGTGCGACGAAGAGGATATGAGGTCGTGGACTTGTGAGTTGGAAAAGCTGCCCCAGTACGGTTGAGAATGGTATAGGCGAAGCTACTCCGGTAGGGTTGACGATGGTGTCAGCGAAGCGGCTCAAGTAGGGTTGAGGAAGGTGTCGGCGAAGAGGATCAAAGGCCGTCGACGGGGGAGTCGGTGGGGCGGCTCCGGGGGGTGTAGACGAAGCGTCTCCGGTGGGGAGTACGAAGGAGCCGCTGTAGATGCGCTTCGGTTGACGAGAGTACCGGCAAAGCAGATCCGGCGCCGTGGTTAAGGCTGGCACTGAATGGGTTGTGGTACAGTGGTGGATTAGTAGTCTACTTGTTTCGAGGGGAGGTGGGAGGGGTAGATGTGGAACAGAAGCAGATCCAGCGAGGTGGATGCCGCTGGCAGTGAATGGGCTCCGGTACGCCGGTGGATGAGCAGTCTAGGGTTTCGAGAGGGGAGGGTAGAAAGGCCGATGAAGTACGGACGGCGTGATGTAAGATGCTCTGGTGTTGTGGAGTTAGTCGTTTTTGCGGGAGGGGGAGAGGAAATGGGGGTGCCGTGTGGTGGGGGGAACCGGAAGTTACCAAAGCAGCCCTGACCTATTATGTAGATGAGGGCGGTATTGTAACTATTGTTCTCCGTGCACCAAGGACAAAAGGGGAATTTCGCATGCTAAAGACTAGGTGGCGGAAATTTTAGAAGGAGGCGGGAGATTTTGTCGCCCGCGGGATCGTTTATATCAAGTTTCAACTAATTTTGGATCGTGCTAGCGGGAAGGTCAGGCGAGACTGTGTACACGGGGCACGCGTCAGCAGTTAATAACTAGTGTGAGGTCCACCCTCGAAAAAAGACATTAACTTGGAATGATGCACCGATAACTTGGACGTTCACATGGGCGCGCCCAATCGTACGGGTGTAGAGGTGCATTCACAAAAAAAGGATCAAACGCTCAGCCTATGTATTTCTCGTGTGAATAGATAATTTAGTGTCATTGGTTATTTACTTTAAACATAATGCATTGACGTGTTAGTGTAGAGGCACACAAAAAGAAATGGATATTGTAGTCCCACAAAAGAAATGGATATTGTAGTCCGCTACTTAAAAGTGTTACCTCATATGATTACATAGCCTCCATTTCATAAATTGCATACCCATTGAATTCATATATGAATATTACATATATTACTTCATAATAGAACCTTAAATCATCCAAGACTAATGAATTTGAACGCAAGACTAACAATGGTGCATGTACATGATAGCTACATTGGTTGTTTGAAGAAACATCACTGTAACTTTGGCATGCACAATTGAAAAGGTTCATTTAGATAGAAAAAATGTGATATGTAAATGTCCAATCTTTATAGAGTTGAATCGACATTCTACCTTTGGCCACGATACTAAGTAGATATTGATTTGTTCAAGTATGCACGTCCACGATCGCTAGATAGTGATACGTGAATGAATTGTGCAATCTCTCTCACACGCATTCATATCTCACTTCCCCGTGGGCATCGGAATCACACGCGCGCACTTCGTGTATTTCTCTCCCTCCGTCAAGGTTAGAATTCGTCTTTCTAGCCCGTCCTACAAGTCTCTCACACAAAAACACACACTCTCTCTCTCTGTCGAACACGCCCACCCCTTTAATTCCGCCCACCCATAGCCACTAATGTCTCAAAGTATAATTATGTCTCTCACACATATGCCTAAGGTTAACTCGAGTTCCGGAACCATATGAATACATACAATGGGATTCCAGCAGAGCACCTTCTATTTTGAGATTTCGCTCTCTCTCTCTCAAACACACACACACACATGCGTCCACGCGGATAGACATTGTTTCTCACTTCATTTTTTCCAGCACTTTCATGCACACCGTTTGTTTATCTCCGTGATGCTTTAAGTATGCCTCGCACACATGCTATCTACCTATCCCTTAATATAGATATGTGTCACACAAACTCCTTCTCCCTACTAGCAAGATGCCCATGCGTTGCACGGAACATTAATATGCATTTGTATGAGTAGTTTATCTTGTGGGAGAAAAGAATGAACGAGGGAAGGCCTTATTTGCAAATGTGGAGAGGGGTGCGGGTATCTTTTTGCAAAATTGTCGTAATTTCCTTCCTATCCGTCGGATATAAATCGGATGGCCTATATTGCAGGATCACAGGCACACCATCATCACCAACTCTGTTTTTTATAAGAATAGAGATATGTAAGTGTCATCCTTGCCCCCACACACACACTTTCCCGGCACCGAAGGAGTAGGGTGACACCTCGATCTTGATACTAATCTATCAACTGGCTTCTCTCTCAAACACACACACACCTACCCAACACTGAAGGAGTAGGGTGGCACCTCGATCTTCGTAGTAATCTATCTACTGCTTCTCTCTCAAACACACACACACTCGCTAGTTGTGCCTCTGTGCCTACCGCGCACACTCTCGATACGTCTTTCTCTCTCTCCCAACTCCCCACCCCCACCCCAACAACGACAGCAGAAGGGTGACAACTCGATCTGATCTTAATCTGTCAATTGGTTTGTCTCTCAAACATTGTGTCTCTGTGCCTCGCTCAGGCACACTCGATACGTCTTTCTCTCCGTAGCCCCCTCGATATGTAGACTTCTCGCGCGCGCACAGCTATAGTGACGATGACGCTGAACCCAGTGTGCCTTGTTTTAACCGGCCTCATGTGATAGTTTGCACCCTATTTTCTATTAATTAACAAGGCAACCTTTTCTTTGTTACCACTAGTGAATCTGAAATCTTTCGGGGCAGATATAAAATATATTACTTCAACCCAATTATCGCAGTAACTATTTTAAAAGAAACTAGCTAGATGCCCGTGCGTTGCACGGAACATCAAGATGCATTTGTATGAGTCGTTTATCTTGTGAGAGAAAAGGATGAATGAGGGAAGGCCTTATTCGCAAACGTGGAGAGGGGTGTGGGTATCTTTTTGCAAAATTGTCATAGTTTCGTTCCTATCCATTAGATATAAATCGAACGTCCTGTATTGCAGGATGGCACACACACCATCATCACCAACTCTGTTTTCTACTCCGTTCCTAAATATTTGTCTTTTTAGAGATTTCAACAAGTGACTACATACGGAGCAAAATGAGTGAATCTACACTCTAAAATATGTCTACATACACATCCATATGTGCTAGTCCATTTGAAATCCGAAAAAGACAAATATTTAGGAACGGAGGGAGTATAAGAGTCGACATGGAGATATATCTCCAGCATGGTCCACAACAAAAATGTGCTGGACCGGTGGAAGTGCGTTAAGTCGACTAGGGGGGTGAATAGGCGATTTTTAAGAATTCTTCAATGAGGAATTTCAGGGTGAGGAATTTCCTAAGTGAAGAAGTAGTTGCAGCGAAATAAGTACTCAGATGCATACATGACATGACATAAACATGGCCATCATGATGAAATGAAAACAGACACAGAGCACAGAAAGCGTAAGCACATGAAAAAACAGGATGAAGACAAATAGAGTGAAGAAATTGAATTGAGGAAATTGAGAAAGTCTTCAGTCAAAGTCTTCAAACAGACATGAACAAGCACACCACACATTAATGAGGAAATGGAAGGGATGAGAAATAGAACCAGTTAGCTCGGTGAAGACAATGATTTGGTAGACTAGTTCCAACTGTTGTGGCAGTTGTACGTCTGGTTGGAGCGGCTAGGTATTTAAACCTGAGGACAGAGAGTCCCGAAAACACAATCCTCGCCATATTCTCCTTGAGCTAAGGTCACACAGACCTCGCCCAATTACTCGTGGTAAGTCTTCAGGTGACTTCCAAACCTTCACAAACTCGGTCACTCGGCGATCCACAATTTCCTCTTGGGTGCTCTAGACCATGAAGCCTAACTGTCTGGAAGATGCATAGTCTTTAAAGGTAACAAGCGTCAGATCCACGCAGGATCAATCTCTTCAGTGATGCTCAATCTCTTCGGGTTGTTAGGTGTTTGGGTTCGGGTTTTCCTCACTTGATGATTTTTGCTCAAAGTCCTCGGAGGATGGGATGCTCTCAATGACAAGTGTCAGTTTCTCTCGGAGCAGCCAACCAGCTTGTGGTTGTAGGGGGCGGCTATTTATAGCCTAGGAGCAGCCCGACAGGATAAGACATAAATGCCCTTCAGTGATATGACTATTAGGTGGGTAGATATTTTGGGACAGTTGGCGCGTAGCACAGCAACGGTCGGAAATTTGAGGCTCAAATTCCTCAGGGCTATCATGTTCCTCACTTGTAGGCAATCCACACTAGTGAATTCCTAACTCTTCAGTCAGAACAAATTTCTCAGAGACCAGAAGAACTTCGTCTCTGTCACTGAAGAAATCGACTGAATTGTATGAGATTTCCAATGGCTTCACTCGAAAGGATTGGAAGGTGTAGGATTTTGAGATGAGCATCACTTGGAAACTTTTCCTTAGTTTTTCCTCGACCCCCTTTAACAGTACGGTGTTTCCTATGACTCAAGAAAGAGAAAATGAAACTACAAAAACAAAAGTCTTCACGCTTCATGTTCCTCGTATGAATATCAAGTCTTCATGGTCACACCAATTTCTTCACTTTCAAAGTCTTCAGAAATCCAAAGTCTTCAGTCGAAGACATTCCTTTTTAGGGGTCGACTTTCTTTGTAAATATCAAACTCCTCATATTCTTATAGACCTGTGTACACTCACAAACGCATTAGTCCCTTAACCTATAAGTCTTCAATACACCAAAACCACTAAGGGGCACTAGATGTAGTTACAATCTCCCCCTTTTTGGTGATTGATGACAATAGGATAACTTTTCAACGGGGATAAACATATGAAGTGTAAATACTGATATTGAGGAATTTGATTGCAAGATATAGAAGAACTCCCCCTGAGATGTGCATAGTGAGGAATTTGCTTTTGAAGCAATGCACATTTGAAGAGGAGAATCATGGAGATCTCCCCCTATATATTGTAATTCATACATGCATTTAACATATGATATGAAGAATTTGAAATGCATGATGAAATATGGTGACTGATGTGATTCAACATGCGTGCATTAACATATATGAGGGAATAGCATGCAGAAGAACATAGCAAAAGTATCAGACCACCATCGGGTTTAAGTTTACAACTCGATCCAACAAAGTCTTCAAAAGAACGAGTGTTGTAACTTAGCAAAAAATGCCCATATATAGAGACCCGCTTGAAGACTAACTCAAATTTCTCCCCCTTTGTCATCGAATGACCAAAAGGAACAAAAAATGAGGACTAACGCCCCTGAAGAATCTCATCATGAAGTCGATGGAGGAGCGCTAGCGTTGTTGGGGTCGGTGGTTGAAGTAGGGCCTGTCGTAGTGTCGTCCAAATCTTCATGATCATCAGTCTCGCGAGATGAAGAATAAGAGCTGGCTACCAATGAAGGAACTTTGACTTTCTTGAATTTCTTCGCCGGAGGCTGAGACCAGTCAAAGTCTTGCTTGAAGCCCATCTGCTTCAGATCTTATTCACCATAAAGATGAGACAGAACAGCCCAGGTGCGATTGAATACTTCATGGAGGTAGTAGTGGTTCTTCTTCACTGAATTGTGTGTAGCAGTCATGTTGTGATGAATTGAACCAAACTGCCATTTTACTCATTAATGGTTGCGATCAACCTTCTAGTGAGGACTGAGGAGAAGCTCACGATCAGTCATCACCCTTGGAGCTGTGCCTTGAGGATTTTGTTTTGAGGCATTGGCGGCAGAGTCATGAGTGGCAGAGTCATCATTGGTGGAGTAAGATGCAGCTTTGCGGAACTGACCATCCAATGGACGGATGCCTTCATCAATAACAGCAGTAGCCTTGCCCTTTTCATCAGCTGAGGATAATATCCGCTTGAGGACTTCAATGGGGGGCAAGTAGCTACCATGGCTGAGAGTGTCAGCCTTGTAATTGATTGAAGACCTTAATCTGAGGAATCTCATAATCCAGGGAGCGTAAGCCTTCAATTCAAAAGGAGATAATGCAAAATTGGCCAGAGTCCTCATGAAGAAATCATGGTAGTTGACAGGAACTCCATGAATGATGTTGAATAGCAGATTCTTCATGATGCCAACGACCTCTTCTTCATTAGAATCATGGCCCTCGATTGGACTCAAAGTCTTGGTCAAGATGTGATAGACAGTCCGTGGCACATACAACAATTCCTTCACGAAGAATTTGGTCCTTGGGGCTTGACCGGGTTTCAGCGGCTTCATCACCACTTGCATATAGTGGTCAGTAAGTTCAGGTTCATGATATATACAACGTGCAACTTCAAGGGGAGGACTGACAGGCAGGGCATGAAGTAATTCAGAGGCCGGTGCTTTGAAGTGAGTATTTTCTGTCATCCAGTCCAACACCCAAGAGTTCACATCTTCAACATTGCCGGTGATGTGCAACGTTGCATAGAACTGAAGAATTAGTTCTTCATTCCAATCACATATATCTGTGCAGAAGTTGAGCAGTACAACATCGTGAAGAACACTGAGGACTGGCGTGAAGCAAGGCAGTGATTCCATGTCCATGTGAGGAATATGCTCATGGTCGAAGACTTTGTCCTTATCAAAAAACAGTGAAGAATAGATGTTTGCTTGGCTGGCAGTCCAGAAACGCTTCCTTCTAAGACGAGTAGAGTCATATGGGTTGTAATATGTGAAGAACACATGCTCGTGGAAGAAGTCATCAGCCTTGACCTTTTGCTTCTTAGAGAAGGGATTCTTCGGCTTGGGCTGAGGAGTATCAGTCAAAGGCATCACCGCCTCAGGAATCACATTCTCAGGAACCACAGGCTGAGGAATTTCAGTTTCAGCTTCAGTTGCAGCCTGGGTCTTCATTTCTTCAGCAGCATTTTCATCAGCACTAGTGGCTGGAATTTCTTCAGGAATGGACGGAGTGGTGCGAGGTTCTTCAGAGCCCATTAGAACTTCAGTGTGCACTGGGGATTGAGAGATTTGTTGCAGTGGCGTGAATAAAGGATAGCTGGGGTGCTGACTTTCCCAAAAGTCATCTTCATCACATGTGTGGTGCTCCCAATGTCCACGTCTTCATCTTCTTCACTTAATTCTTCAACGCCTGCCTCTTCAGCTGTGAACTGAGGCATATGCGATGAGATGATTGGGGTTGAAGGAATATTATCCGCTTCAATTTCTTCGTCCAACTGCTCTGAAGAAGCAGCAGAAGGGACGTCTTCATCCAATCCGCTTGGGATATCATAATCTTCACCAAAAGGAACAAGTTCCTTTGATGGCATACTGGAGACAGGAACAACATCAATGGGATTCTCAAAAGAGCTTGTCAATGTCTTCATCTTCTTTGGTGCTGAAGACTGAGATGAAGTAGATGCTTTCCTCTTCTTTACTGCTGCTCGCTCCGCAGCTTTGGTTTTCTTCGCTTCTGATGTAGAAGGAAGAACTGGACTTGGTGTTGGTGCAGGAGGAGCAGAGGAAATTGGTTCAGTTACCTCAGGCACAACTATTTCAGTTTGCCTGGTTGGTTCAGATTCTTCAGGCACAGCCGTTGATGCCTCAGCTGGCCTGGCTTGTTCTTCAGGCGCAACACTAGTGGTTGCCCTGGCAATGTCATCAGCAGCTAGAATGCAGTCATCAGCCCTGGTACTAGCAGTTTCATCAGCAGCCTGATTTTCATCAGCGGTGCTGGCATGTTCTTCAGTCGGCTGAGCAAATGCTTCAGCCCGAGGAGATTCAGCTTTTGAAGTGAATTTTTCAGTCAACTTCACAAACCTGACTTTGGCTCCAAGCCAGTCAGCATAGTAGTGATCAAATTCATCACTGAGATTCTTGATCTCAGATTACAGAGCTACAAGTTCATCAGTTGTAATTTTGGCAACATTCTTCTTCAGCAAGCGCTCCTTTTTGTACTACGCTTTCTTCAACTGTCTGGCCTTCTCGAATTTCCATTTTTCTTTGCCAATGAAGGTGGTCAGCATGTGACTTTGGCCAGGAGTCAGCTTCAAGTCTGGCACAGGTGTGTTGGAGATCAATGTACTCAAGGGTCAACTTTGGATCCAATAAGAGAGGAACTTCACTTCCTTTGGCTATAGCGGCCCTCTGCTGTCTATCTCTGATGATTTCGGCAAGTTCCTCATCATCAGCTTCGTCTTCATCGGACGGTACTTGAAAGGCAACCTGCTTCTTGTGAGGACTTGGTCTAGTGCCTCATCCAGCAGTGGCCTTAGTCTTTAGCAAAGTAGGGCCTGTTGAGGAATTTGGAGGAGCCGAAGAACTTGCAGAGGCTCCTGAGGCAATTGATTTGCCTGTGGTCCTTTGACACGAGGCGAGATGCACAGGTGCTGAGGACTCTGCCGGAGGAGCTGAGGGTTTTGGAGGAGCTGGAGAAGCATGAGGAATTTGCTATGAGGGCTTTGTAGAACTGGGTCGTGAGGGCATTGTTGAGGTGCTTGGCCGTGAGGCCATTGAAGCAGAAGCACTGGGCTTATGAGCGGGCTTCTTGGCCATAGCCTTCTTAGGCTTGCTAGCAGAGGCCTCAGCAGTGGCAGCAGCGGAGTCTTCATTGAATTTCTTCACTGCCTCTTTTGCCATTTTGGCCAGTTTAGCTTGACACTTGGCCCATTCCTTAAGGAAATCCTCACCTCTTCTGATGCTTGAGGGATCAGCAACTTGGCCTAGGGCAAAGGGAGGTCTTGGGCATGGAGGGTGTACTGCGAATTTCTTCATATACTTGGGAATCACATATCTGTACTCCCTCCATTCTCTGGCCCATCTCCTCTCTATCCTCTGAATGCACACTTTGCGCTCATTCTTTGTTTGATGAGGAGGAGTGCAGTACCCTGTATAGATGTCATCAGGAATCTCAAAAGCATTGTTGACTTCCAACTTCTTTCCACCCTTTTGAGGTTTCTTGCCATCTGCCATTTTCTTCAGCTGAGGATTTTGAACTATTGAGTTCTCTGAAGACATATGCAACTTTTCTTTGAGGAATGCTGCAAATGAGTTAAGTTGATGAGAACCTAGTGATCAGTAGCGGACATGTGTACCTGTGAACAGAGTATAGGTGCGAAGAATTTGGAGAGGTCATATGCGTTCTCAGAAGATTTTTGCAAAAGGAACAAGTTTGAGGAATTTGACCAGATGTTTCTTGAGGAATTTCACTAAGCATTCTTTGACTTAGGTTCCAGAGTTGTATAGATTGGAAATCCACACAATTGAGGAATCTTGAAGAAAAATGTTGCTTAGGGAAACAGATCAAGAACATATGTTTGTGCGAGGTGTTTAGAGTGTGAAGATTGAAGAATAAACACCTTTTGAAGATTTTGTAGAAATCATATGAATCAACAAGGGCAGTAAAAGTGACTTTTAATTACCCTTGACGAAGAACACGACGAACTGAGACTAGTAGATTTGAAGCTCGTCAGTTCAGATCTTCCACACCCTAACTTGGCTGAGGAAGACAGCTACGGCGGTGACGGAGTGAAGAAATCCGCGGCCAGCGCGAGTACAACGGAGACAAGGTCGAGGCAGCGAAGCTCTTCCTCACCGGCGACGATGGAAGTAGCGGTGGCGCTAGGTTTTGAGAGCTCGAGCAAGGGAGTGAGGGGTATCTATAGCCGAGGTGAAAAACCGCTCGCCCGAGGAAAATGGATGAACGTGCCCCTTACCCTTCTCATTCGTGCGACATGTGTCACCCACGTACTGTGAGGTGGAGATCGTGTGAGATCGTGAGTGAATAGATAATCATATCGTGGAGCGTGGAACGATTTGAGCGGCAAAAGCCAAAAATTCAGATTAGAACATTTTAAGGTTTCGTTCGCAAATTCTTCAGCTATCACAGACACAGTGAAGATTTTGAACGGGTTTCAAACAGAACACACGTGAAGAAGTTGTGAACAGACTGGGTTGAGTTTAGCATAGAGGGGGAAGGGTCCGATCACATTCACTTAGCAGAAAAAACAACTTGAAGAAATAGCAATAATTGAATGCTGTAGAGGACATAAACTCATATATTTGTATAGACAATGAATAAAAATGACGGAGAGAGTGAAGATAATACAAAGTTGAAGAAAATGAACAACTAAGGAATTTCAAAATTGAAGAAAAACTCGAATTGAAGAATTTCAACTGTTGTTGGTGGCGTAACCCACCGTATGAGAATGCTGATTTCAGACACCGCGTACAATTGTCATAGGGCTCTGAGAATCAAATGCTTCGTTAATTTCTTCACACTTAGGGTGTTAGTCTTCATTGATTGAAGAAAAACGTTACTTCGTGTGTTGCACATCTAAGTCATCAAATTTGCATAAATGTTAGGATGTGTGTCCTTTTCAAAGGACATTCGAAGATTCTAAGATATTTAGCTCACACCGCAACTTTCTAAATCTCTTCTCATCCAAGGGCTTTGTGAAGATATCGGCTAGCTGTTCTTCAGTCTTCACGTGCTTCATAGAGATGTCGCCCTTCAACACATGATCACGAAGAAAATGATGACGAATCTGAATGTGCTTTGTCTTCGAGTGCTGAAATGGGTTATGAGCAATCTTGATGGCTGTCGGTGTCAAAACCGGTGGATCTCGGGTAGGGGGTCCCGAACTGTGCGTCTAGGCGGATGGTAACAGGAGACAAGGGACACGATGTTTTACCCAGGTTCGGGCCCTCTTGATGGAGGTAAAACCCTACGTCCTGCTAGATTAATATTGATGATGTGTGTTACAAGAGTGGATCTACCACGAGATCAAAGAGGCTAAACCCTAGAAGCTAGCCTATGGTATGATTGTTGTTAGATCCACGGACTAAAACCCTCTGGTTTATAAAGACACCGGATAGGGTTAGGGTTACACAGAGTCGGTTACAATGGTAGGAGATCTACATATCCGTATCGCCAAGCTTGCCTTCCACGCCAAGGAAAGTCCCATCCGGACACGGGACGAAGTCTTCAATCTTGTATCTTCATAGTCTTGGAGTCCGGCCGATGATGATAGTTCGCTATCCGGACACCCCTAGTCCGGAACTCCTCGGTAGCCCTGAACCAGGCTTCAACGACGACGGGTCCGGCGCGCATATTGTCTTCGGCATTGCAAGGCGGGTTCTTCCTCCGAATAATTTATAGAAGATTGTGAACACCAGGATAGTGTCCGGCTCTGCAAAAATAAATTCCACATACCACTGTAGCGAGAATAATATTACACAAGATCAATCTGCTGACATATTTGGTGGCGTGACGTCGCACCACTACCAAGCTTTTATTCAAATTGTTTTTACTGTTCCACCTCAACGCGTTTAGCGAAGTGGTTTCCTTGGAACGTCTTGTCGAGGCAGAGATCGTGTTCCCCTTATTCCAGGATTCCCATCAATACGGACGTGGGTAACCCAACCGCGCCATTGATTGTGGCGCTTGGGAGATAAGCAAGTTTTACCAGGCTGGTGGGGACACATGTTTTTGTCCGCCCATATAAGGGGATAAGGATCCACCCTTTGACCTGCGCCTTCTTCCTCCTTGGCTTATCCATCTCCGCGAACTCGAGCTCCAGCGCCCAAGTCCGCACTCCTCACCTCAACCTTCTCCAACTATGTCCAGAGCGGGAGGCAAGTGGATGGCCTCCTCCGTCACGGAGGGGCAGATCCAGAAGCTGCGCGACGCCGGATATCTGTCCAAAGAACATCGCGATCGGCTCCCCGACGAGGGAGAGCTCGCCCCAACCCAGTGCCCCATGAGAGGGTAGTATTTCTTCCCCATTTCCTACGCGGACTGGGCTTCCCGCTTCATCCCTTTGTCCGGGGCTCATGTTCTACTACGGCCTAGATTTCCATGATCTGGCCCAATTTCATCCTCAACATCTCGGCGTTTATCGTGGTAATGCGAGGCATTCCTCTGCATCCAGCCCCACTTCGCTTAGGCTCAAGACCTTGATGTCAAGACGAAGGTTGTGAAGGGCAGCCAAGCGGAGTGCGGAGGCGCCATGGTGGGCAGGATGTCCCACGTTACGTGGCTGGAGGGTACTTTCGTGGAAACCATCAAGGGGTGGCAATCGGGGTGGTTCTACATCACCGAGCCGCGTGACCCTGATTGGGCAGCGGCCCCCAAATTTAGATCTGGTATTCCCACACGGCTCTCCTCCTGGAAAGAGAGTGGCCGAATTTGGGGGGATTCGGAGGAGCTGACCGGACTCCAAGCATGTATCCAGAAGCTGGTGGACAAGAAGCTCAAGCTTGTCAACGTAGTCCAGGTCATGCTCATCCGCCGGATTCTCCCGTGCCAGCAACGGGGCTTTAATATGTGGGATTTTGATCCAGCGCAGCACTAGACCCTGAGCGGGCTCTTCGACACTACGTACGAAGATGTCTGGAAGGTGCTGTTCATACGCTGAAGCTCCGCATCCGCTACCGAAGATCGCGGATTCTGCTCGCAGTGTCCAGCTGACGAGGTAAGTGATTTCACCACTTGTTTTCCATAGTTTGGCTCTATGCGGGATCTAAACTCCCCTTGCCTTTGATAGGAATGGCTGGCGAAGGCCGAACGGATTACCTATCCGGCCCCATTGCCAGAGGACCCAGCGGACGCCCGCCTAACGGGGCTGCTGGCTCCGGCACCCCACGTGGTGCCGGAGAAGAAGGCCAAGAAGACGGCCACGGGGACTCGGGAGAGTTCCCGTTTCAGGTGCTATCGGATGATGAATCCGAGGCCGACTCCTCCCACCAAGGTGAGGGGAGAAGAAGAAAGCCTCTCCCCGGGGAGGAAAGAAAGGAAGGCCTCCCCAACAAGGGAGGCGAAGGGTCCAGGAAGGAAAAACTCTTCCTCCGGACTGCTCACGCCGGCCTTGATGGCAGCGACAAAGACTGGCATCCAAGGGCCAAGCCCCTGGCGAGATCGTAAGTATCCGGACTCCCAAATAACCTCAAGGTTTTTGTTTTCGCCACATAACGTCTTTCTAATGCCGCATACAACCCTGCAGTCCGCCCAATGATGATCTTCCCGTTTAAATCGGCGGGTCCTTGGGTGCGTCGGATATGGATTCCTTCCGACTGCCTCCACCCCCGTGCCGCTGGACGACACCAGGTGGGATCGAGAAAAGGACCCACCAGGAGGGAGGCCCCGGAGGTGTCGCAGACACCCTCCCAGACTGGGCACCGGACTCGGCCGGAGGCCGCGGTGGCTCCGAGTCCGTGGGCGACCCCTTCGTAAGAAGGGCAAGACCGAGACGCCGGCTGCCTCCGTCCAACCGGAGGTGCCGGATAATTTGCTGGAGGCGCTCAATGGCGCCTCCATCAAAGAGGAACACCACACTGTTATGAGTGCGGTGATTCAGAAGGTTCAGCTCGCCAAGAGCGGGCTGACCGAAGCCTGCAATAGCCTTCTAACAGGCTTTGAGGTAAGAATTTCAATATATGTAAAATGGTACCGCATAGACAGTAGCCCCTGATGCTCGGTTCGGTGTTCCGAAAGAAAAGCCGGACCGAGGATCTTTAGAAAGATAAACGCAGGAGTCATAAAAATATGTCAATATGGGATTGCAGGTTGTGTTGCTGACCTCCACCGTACTGACTGCGGAGGTCAATACTTTGAAGAAAAACCTCGAGCGGTCCGAGAACGAGCTCGGCCATGCCAAGAAGCAGCTCGGGGAAAAAGAAGGTGAGTAATACCTTATGAAAATTGTACCTTCTGAGAAAAGGATTTGGTTGCAAGAAAATGACAAGGATAACATGGGTATTGTAGGGGCCACTAACGAGGTGGCGACCACGAAGGAGGCGGTGGCAGCGGCCGAACGTAATGCGGCCGCTGAACGCACCGAGCGAGAGAAGCAGAGGCGCGGGTGGCGGAGGTACAAAGCAAGAGCTCCAGGATCTCATGAAAAACATGAGAACTTGGGCGTGACTCAAAGACTCGAGAGTCTGAGCTTGCAACGGCTCTTGAGAGTGCCAAAGCCGCTAAGGCCGAAGCCTACAAGGCCCTCCAGGAGATTGAGGCGGTGAAGAAAATAGCAGCGGGTAAGGCATTTTTCATGCAGAGTAAGCATGTGAGTGGTAATTACATTGCTTACCCGAATTCGAGCTCTCGAGGCGTTCGCAGATCTTCCTCGCAGCTTGTCCGATCTTGCCGCATTCTACCGGGCCGAGGAGGGAGCTCAATGGAGAAGGTCTTCTGGTCTCGGTATCTTGAGGCCGGACATCCGGTGCCCCTTAGCGATCAGCTGAAGCAGCTGGTCGAGCTCCACAAGGCGGCCGAACAGGCCATGAAGGGCCTCATAGTTCGGCTGTGGCCTAAGGACGCCATGTCTGGGAGATACTTTGGCCTGGTGCGGCGGCTTGTGGATGCGTGCCCGTGGGTTGAAGTTATCAAGCAGTCCGCTTGTATCGAGGGTGCCCGTCGGGCCCTTGCCCGCGCAAAGGTGCACTGGGCAAGATGGATGCCGAAGCTTGTGACGGACCCGCCACCAGAGGGCAAGGAGCATCGCAGCCCGAGATGTATTATAACAGTGTGCTGAAGGGCGCCTGCACTATTGCGGGTGAGTGCTCCAAAGATGTAATGTTTGAGTAGACTCGCATTTTGTTATCCTGTGCGCTGAAAACTTAGTTCATGTGCGCTAAGCAATGCTTGTTAATTTAAAATATTACCTTCTGTGTGGCTGTTTATCAAATCCGAGAGATGGCAATTCGTCGGCTTCAGCCCCCATGCCACGAGTGCTAGGGTGTTCGGGATAAACTTGAGCGATCTTGTTCCCATTTTTGGGTCCATCTAGGGAGGCGCTCAACACAGCGAACCAGGCAACCGGACTTATAATGCTGGAACACTCTCACTTAGCCATAGAATTCTATAATTTCAAATTTCGGCGAAGCCCCTAGTCTTCGGAAGGTCAATTTGGGGCGCTATCACGCCTTGGCGGACAGTATCCGGCTCCTCGCTCTAAGCGGCATAAGTCTTTAAGGACTCGCAAAAACCTGTCGAACAGCGACCCGGTCTCTCGCCTCATCATGACGGTCAGTTTAGCTTTCTCCATCGAGGCGTTAACCCGAAGCCCAGGCGGAATCGCAGTGGTTCTCCGGTGCTACCTTAGCCGATATAACGGAACTTAAGGTACCAAAACACGGGAGCCAGGCAAACCCAACTATTGACCCAAGACATGATTCGGAGCCGATGCATATAGTACTATAAGTTCGGGGTGCCGCACTTGTGAAAGTGTTCGGACTCATCACACCATAACGCGGGAAACATAAGCCCCTGGTGTATATTAGCCATACCAAAGTGTACGAATGCAACATGTCGTAAATGAACATATGTATGAAAAAGAAATGCAATCATAAACAAAAAGGTGCTGCATTGTTTTATTCAACAAGTGCTGCTACAAATGCAGAACGGCACAAATAGTGCGATAAGCAAGGTATGAGACTATTAGACATGTCCCCCTCCAGGGGTAGGCTGCAGATTGGTGTATGAATGCTCGTAATGGAGACCACCTGTATATTCGTTGTAGCCTTTATCCTTCCCTGGCTGTTGCATCGTGAGTTCGGCAGGTCTACTGCCGGACAGGGCTTCTGACAAACGGAGTCCTGTGTTTAAAAAGTAAAAGGTAAAAAGAAAAGAAAAAGGAATGACACACTTGAGAGCCCCTTGTGTGGTTGAGCCGCAGTCTGGGTGTATTGTGGTCGTGCCCTCCTCCCCATGCCCATGGTATCTTCAGAGCGTAATGGTGTACGCGAAGGACCTGCTTTGACATTTCGCAGGAGCTGGGGTTGGGACCGCACTGCTACGCGTGCTCGGAACGTGCCAGGTGGTCTTGTTGTAAGTTACTCCGGGCGTGCTTGGCTGTGTCCGGCCGCTTAACGGCCGGATTCGATAATTGCCTTAAGAGGCTGCATTGCACTTCTGCCGCGAGAGCCGCTGTATGTTCCTCCGTGCGGAGAGAACGTTCAGTGTTTCCGTTGATCGTAATGACTCCTCGAGGGCCTGGCATCTTGAGCTTGAGGTATGCGTAGCGCGGCACCGCGTTGAACTTTGCAAACGCGGTACGTCCGAGCAAGCCATGATAGTCGCTGCGGAACGAGACTATGTCAAAGATTAACTCCTCGCTCCGGAAGTTATCCGGGGATCCGAAGACCACTTCCAGTGTAATTGAGCGTGTACAATTGGCTTCTACACCTGGTATGCCGCCTTTAAAGGTCGTTTTGGTAGGTTTAATCCTTGAGGGGTCCATGCCCATTTTGCCTTTGTATCACAGTAAAGCAGGTTCAGCTTTGCCGCCAATCCATCAGGACTCTAGTTAGGTGAAATCCATCGACGATTGGGTCTAGGACCAGTGCGGCGAGTCCGCCGTGGCGGATGCTGGTCCCTTCGGTCAAAAGTGATCGGGCAGGAGGACCATGGATTGAACTTCGGGGCAAGTGGCTCCATCGCGTAGACATCCCTGAGTGCACGCTTCCGCTCCCTTTTGGGTATGTGGGTTGCGTATATCATGTTCACCGTCCGCACCTGTGGGGGGAAACCCTTCTGTCCTCTATTGTTCAGCGGTTGGGTCTCGTCCTCGTCATCGCTATGCAACCCCTTGTCATTGTTTTAGGCAATTAACTTGCCTGCCTGCTTGAATACCCAACAGGGTGTGGTTAGCTGGCTTTTCAGGGGTGCCGTGTATCTGGCACAAGCGGTCGAGTATTCGGTCCAAATTGGACGGACCCGGAGTAGTTCGTTTGAATGGCTTTTTCCGCTGACCGGGTTTAGAGCCTTTGAATCCGGCATTTACTACCGTATCCTCAATATTGTCGCCGTTAGTGCGGCGTTTGTTTTATTCTGACGCTGCCTGCCGTTTTGGTCCTTGAAGTCCGGACTGCGAATTTTGCTTTGAGGTTGTTGCTGCGTGCTAGCTGTCCTCACCCGTCTTGAAGCGGGTCATGAGTGATGTGAGGGCTGCCATGGATTTCGGCTTTTCCTGTCCTAGGTGCCGGGCAAGCCACTCGTCATGGATGTTATGCTTGAAGGCGCGAGGGCCTCCGCATCCGGACGGTCGATGATTTGGTTTTTCTTGGTTAAGAACCGTGTCCGTAATTGTCTGGCCGATTCGTCTGCCGCTGAATTATGTGGCTTAGGTCATCAGCGTCGGTGGTCGCACATAAGTGCCTGGAAGGTATCGAGGAATGCGGCTTCAGGTCCTCCCAGCTCCCAATTGACTCGGGCAAGCTGTTGAGCCAATGTCGGGCTGGTCCTTTAAGCTTGAGGGGAGGTATTTGATGGCGTGAAGATCGTCACCGCGGGCCATGTGGATGTGAAGGAGATAGTCTTGATCCAAACCGCGGGTCTGTTGTGCCATCATAGGATTCAATATTGACGGGTTTAAACCCTTGGGATTTGATGATCCATTACTTCATCTGTGAAGCATAGTGGGTGTCTTGGCGCCTCTGATCTTGGGCGATATCACGACGGAGCTCGGAAGAGCTTGGTCTGTTTTGTTTGGCCCGGCGGACTTATCGTGGTCCGGCGTGACGGTTGTCATCACGCGTGCAGTGGGGCGCCACCACGATCCATAGATCGATCTTGATTGTCTTGCCTTGTCCTCCAATATATCTCGCAGGTCGGGCGTTCCCCTTTGGCCGTGTGCTTTTTGAGCGATGCCGGGTGCGGTTCTAGTGAAGGGCCTAGAGGCCTCTCTGTCAGCTGCCACGGGTGGTGGTCGGTCAGCCCGTATTGTCTCCTGGTGATGCGGGTTCGCAAGCCTCCTCCTCTAATCGGGGAGCAGCTTGCGTTTAGGGTAGCTTTGGAGGCGTTCGAGCTCATGCTCTTCGCCGCGAGGACTTCAGTCCATCATCGGCTAGCAGATCCTGATCAGCTCTAAGTATTGCTGCTTTTTCTTGAGGCTGTTCGCCGTGGCCATAAGCCTGTGTCTAAAACGCTCTTGTTCGACGGGATCCTCGGGCACGACGAATTCATTGTCGTCGAGGCTTGCTTCGTCTTTGGAGGGAGGCATATAATCCTCTACCTCTTCTTCTGCCGCTCTCTCTTGAGGGCTGGCGTCTTCATCCTCCTGCGATGGATCTTGCTGGAGTGGATTGTCTTCGGCGTTGTCCGGTGTATTGTTATCTCTAGTGCCGGAATCTTCATACTTGCTGTGGCGGGATTTAGAGCGGCGCCGCTGATGCCGGCGCTTGGGCTGCTTCTTGGAGGGGTCATCCTCCGTTGTTCCATCGTCGTTCCCATCTTTTGGGATGATCACCATATATATGTCATATGACGGGGTGGCCTTCCAGTGCCCTGTAGGCGCTGGGTCTTGTTCGTCTTCGGTATCGTCGTCCATACTGTCGATGTCGTCGGAGTCGTAGTCTAGCATGTCGGTTAGATCGTCAACAGTGGCTACCAAGTGGGTGGTGGGTGGGCGTTGAATTTCTTCGTCGTCCACATCCCAACCTTCCTGACCGTAATCCGGCCAGGGCTCTCCGGATAAAGAGAGAGACTTTATTGAATTTAGGATGTCGCCAAAGGGCGAGTGCTGAAAGATGTCTGCGACCGTGAACTCCATAACGGGCGCCCAATCGGATTCGATCGGCAAGGGCGCGGAGGGCTCGGAGTCCGGAGAGGAGTCCGGCGCCCTGGAGTCTTTGCAAAGGACAGGGATGGAGTTCGGCTCGATCACCGTAGAGATTGTAGCCCCCGAGGCGGTGTCCAACCACTCGTCCTCGGTCGGGGAATCCGGCTCCGGATTAAGGGCCGGAGCGGATACTGGTGCGGCCTCGAGCCTTTGCTCGATTCTTGAGCTAGATCATGCCCATCGAGACAGTCAAGGCACGCGGCTGCGGCTCGAATCCGTCGAAGATCAAGTCTCCGCGGATATCGGCCGTATAGTTTAAACTTCAAATCTGACACGATGGCGGGCGTAGCTTCGATCTGCTCCGGATGGCCAAGCGAATTGGCCCGCGATGCAAAAGCCGCCGAACACAAAGATCTGCAGGGAGAAAAGTCTCACCTGGACCGCGTCGTTGTTGATGATCGGAGGAGCCATCGGGCCTATCGGCTGACGACAGGAAGGAACTCTCAATGAAAGCACCAATGTCGGTGTCAAAACCGGCGGATCTCGGGTAGGGGTCCCGAACTGCGTCTAGGCGGATGGTAACAGGAGACAAGGGACACGATGTTTTACCCAGGTTCGGGCCCTCTTGATGGAGGTAAAACCCTACGTCTGCTAGATTAATATTGATGATGTGTGTTACAAGAGTGGATCTACCACGAGATCAAAGAGGCTAAACCCTAGAAGCTAGCCTATGGTATGATTGTTGTTAGATCCTCTGAGACTAAAACCCTCCGGTTTATATAGACACTGATAGGGTTAGGGTTACACAGAGTCGGTTACAATGGTAGGAGATCTACATATCCGTATCGCCAAGCTTGCCTTCCACGCCAAGGAAAGTCCCATCCGGACACGGGACGAAGTCTTCAATCTTGTATCTTCATAGTCTTGGAGTCCGGCCGATGATGATAGTTCGGCTATCCGGACACCCCCTAGTCCGGAACTCCCTCAATGTCACTCTCATTGTCACAACAGAGTGGCACATTCTTCACATAGATGTTGTAGTCCTCGAGGGTTTGCTTCATCCATAGCAGTTGAGCACAGCACGAACCAGCAGCAATGTACTCAGCTTCAGCAGTAGAGAGTGATACGGAGTTCTGTTTCTCCGAGGACCAACATAACAAGGATCGTCTAAGGAAATGACATATGCCTGATGTTGACTTGCAGTCCACACGATCACTAGCATAGTCAGAGTCTGAATATCCAATGAGATCAAAAGCCGAGCCCTTGGGATACCATAATCCAAGTGTTGGAGTGTGAGCTAGATATCGAAGAATATGCTTCACAGCCTTATGGTGTGATTCCTTCGGAATAGCTTGAAAGCGGGCACACATGCAAACACTAAGCATAATATCTGGCCTAGATGCACATAAATACAATAAAGAACCAATCATGGAGCGGTATACCTTTTGATCAAAGTCAATACCATTTTCATCAGTGCATAGATGGCCATATGTGGGCATAGGGATTTTGACGCCTTTGCAATCTTGCATGCCGAATTTCCTCGGTACATCATGGAGGTATTTCTCCTGAGATATGAATATGCCATTGCGTTGTTGAGGTATCTGAAGACCTAAGAAGAATTTCAATTCTCCCATCATAGACATTTGATATTCTTCACTCATCATGTAGGCAAATTCATAACTGTAATGTTGGTTAGTACAGCCAAAGATAATATCATCAACATAATATGGCACACGAATAATTCATCATCATAGGTTTTGGTGAATAGAGTTGGGTCAAGCGAGCCGGCTTTGAAGCCTTTCTTCATGAGGAATTTCTTCAAATATCATACCATGCCCGAGGGGCCTGCTTGAGGCCATAGAGGGCCTTATTGAGTCTGAAGACTTTGTTAGGATGCTTTGGATCTTCAAAACCTGGGGGTTGAGCAACATATACTTGTTCCTCAAGCTTACCATTTAGGAATGCACTTTTCACATCCATTTGATATAATATGAAGTTATGATGGTTAGCATAAGCAAGTAATATGCGAATAGCCTCAAGTCTAACAACATGTGCAAAAGTTTCATCGAAATCAATTCCTTCAACCTGTGTGTAGCCTTGAGATACAAGCCGTGCCTTATTCCTCACCACAAGGTCATTTTCATCTTGCTTGTTGCGGTAGATCCACTTTGTGCCGATGATATTGTGCTTGCGAGGGTCTAGTTGCTTGACAAGTTCCCAGACATTATTGAGATCGAACTGATGTAATTCTTCTTGCATAGCTTGAATCGGTCGGGGCTCGTAAATGCTTCATCTACCTTAGTGGGCTCTGTGATAGAGACGAAAGCAAAGTGCCCACAAAAGTTAGACAAATGTGAAGCTTTTGAGCGTGTGAGAGGACCTGGTGCGTTGATGTCGCTGATGATTTTTCCAATCTGCACTTCATTCGCAACTCGAGGATGAGTGGGTTGGCGATGAGGAATTGGATCAACATTTTTTTCAGAGCCATTTTCCTCAGGTGCACCAGCCTGAGGTTCTTCACGTTTTGGAATAACTTCTTCAGCAGATTCTTTGGTGGGAATGACATCCTCAGTAGCCTTGAACTTGATGGTTTCCTCAGGGATTGTTCATCTAGCACAGGAGGTAGGTGCTCTCTTTGCGAGCCATTAGTTTCAGCGAACCGCACATGTACAGTTTCAACAACCTTGTGGTGAACGTTGTTGAAGACTCTGTAGGTGTGCGAGTCCTTTCCATAACCAAACATAAAACCTTCATGTGCTTTCGATGCAAATTTAGAATTGTGATGAGGATCTCTAATCCAACATTTAGCACCGAAGACATTGAAATAACTCACATTGGGTTTCTTGTCAGTGAGGAGTTCATATGCAGTCTTCTTTAAGAATTTGTGAAGATATACCCTGTTGATGATGTGGCACGCAGTTTCAATTGCCTCGGTCCAGAAATGACGAGGTGTCTTGTATTCATCAAGCATAGTGCGAGCCATCTCAACAAGAGTCATGTTCTTGCGCTCCACAACGCCATTCTGCTGAGGAGTATAAGGAGTAGATAACTCATGAGTAATACCAAGTTCATCAAGATAGTCATCAAGACCAGTATTCTTGAACTCAGTTCTAGTGTCACTTCTGATGTTCTTGATCTTCACACCAAAGTTGGTTGAAGCCCTCAAGGAAAATCATTTGAAGACTTCTTGCACTTCAAGTTTGTAAGTGACGATATATACCCATGTGTAACGAGAGTAATCATCAACAACAACAAAGCCATATAGAGATGCTTCATTGGTGAATGCGGAATAATGGTTAGGACCAAAGAGATCCATGTGAAGCAATTCAAATGGTCGAGTGGTTGTCATGATAGTCTTCGTTGGATGCTTGGCCTTGGTCATGTTTCCAGCTTCACAGGCTCCGTACAAGTGACCCTTGAGGAATTTGACATTCTCTATGCCAATGACATGCTTCTTCTTCATGAGCGTGTGCAAGTTCCTCATGCCAGCATGACCAAGTCGTCGATGCCATAGCCAGCCTTCTGAGGCTTTTGCAAGTAGACATATAGTTGGTTGTGGTCCTGTGGAGAAATCAACAATATTCAAATCTCCTCTCCTAAAGCCTTCAAAGACTTGCTTTTGCCTTTGTCAGCATAAGTGATATGCTTCAGATGCGATGGAGATAAGGGAGCGTCAATGAATAGATCCTTGTCACCAGTCATGTGATTTGTACATCCACTATCGAGGACCCACTCAGTGGCTTTGGGTTGAACATCCTACAGATGAATTAATGTAGCTTACGAACTCATATTCTTCATTAGTGAAGAATATGACATCGGTTTCATCAGATCAATTTCATCAAGCAATAGAACAGATAAAGCAGTATGAGGACGTGAGAAATGAAAGTTCATTTCCTCATGATTAGCTTGCATCCTTTCAAGCATCTTCAGGTCTCCAGCAAATTCTTCAGACGTTTAAGTACGTCTAGAGACCTCGCCCAGCATAAGAGATTAGTTCTTTTTATTCACCACCCACATCTGAAGGGGTGGCAAAGAGTTCATCATTCTGCGAGCTCCATAAGAGAATGGTGGCATAGAAGCCAGTCCACTTCGTTTCACATAAGAGGAGTTAGTGTAAGCATATGAATAAGCAGAGAAATTCTTCGAGGACTTATGAACATAATGGTTAGAAGAAGAATGCTCATATTCATAGCCCTTTGATCTTCCCTGCGAAATAGAAGCATTAGCACGACGATGTTCATATGAGGATTTTCATCCTTTTGAGGAATTTGATCCACGTGAGGAATTTGGTCCGTATGAGGACTTGGATTCATATGAAGATTCATATGAAGAATTTGGTCCATATGAGGAATTTGATCTGGGGTTCCTATTCTTCACAGGTGGTGTCATGATGACATTCACCTAAAGACTTTCAATGCACCTTTTGGGAACCCAGATTTTCTTCATAGGGGAACCGTTCCTGCAGTTAGTGCCAACATATCTAGCAAATACTTTACCATTCTGATTTTTGAACAACTTATAGTTGGAGTCAAATGACTCATCAGAAGAATGAGGAGATTCACATGTAAAGCTAGATAAAGTAGATGGATCAAATGGAGGTCCCTTTGCGGCAACCCATGAGGTTTTGGGGTACTGCTCAGGCTTCCAGTATGTTCCATCAGCATTGAGTTTCCTACCCTCTTTCCTAGGGTTCCTGTTGAGGATCTACTTTTTAAGCACATCACAAAGAGCCTGATGCCCTTTGAGGCTTTTGTACATTCCTGTCATGTACAATTCCTTCAGCACTGCATTGTCAGTGATACTAGCAATATCCCCAGATGAGGAATCAGTGATAGCCGAGACAGGTGAAGAATTTGCAGAAATATATGCATTTGAACTTTCAAGTGAAGAGTTAGCAGATTCACATTCAATGCACTTCAAACATGGAGGAATAAATTCTTCCTGAGCAGCGCTGATTTGTTGAGCAAGTAATGAATCACGCTCCTTCTGAAGATCTTCATAACTCACCCTTAGTTTCTCAAGATATTGCTTTCTATGAAGAAAGTCATAAGAAAGCTTCTCCTGATCAGATAAGAGAGTGTTATGATGACTTTGAAGATTATCAAACTTGGACTGAAGTCTCTGAAGATTTTCAGTCAAAGTTTTGGTGCGGTCCATTTCTTCACCCAACATATCATCACTTTTATCTAGCATGTTTTGAACCTTTTCAAAAGCCTTTTGTTCTTTCACAGCAATCTTAGCAAGTTTAGAGTAGCTACGCTTGAGGTTTTCATCAGATTCATCCTCACTTGATTCAGAGGAGGGATATTTGAGTACCTTGGCACCCTTTGCCATGAAGCAATAGGTAGGAGCGTAGTCATCGTCGTCGTCATCAGCCTTGTTGTGGAAGCCATTTTCTTCAGTGTTGAAGATGACTTGCTGACGAATGCAGTAGCGAGGGCTAAGCTCGCCACACCAGATTCTGACTCCTCAGATGCCTCCTCTTCCTCATGTTCCTCAGATTCAGCTTCAGAGTCCATTTCCTTTGCAATGAATGCCCGAGGCTTCTTAGAGCTGCTCTTCCTGTGAGATGAAGACTTCGAGGATTTTGATGATGAAGACTTTGAAGATTTCTTCTTCTTCTTTGAGTCATCAGAACTGTAATCCTTGTATTTCTTCTTCTTTGATTCCTTTTCCCACTGAGGACAGTCTTGAATGTAGTGACCAGGTTTCTTGCACTTGTGGCACAGTCTCTTCTTGTAGTCACGGGATGAGGAATCATCACTTCTTGAGGATTTTCCAAAGCGACCACGTCTTGAGAACTTCTGGAATTTCTTCACGAGCATTGCTAGCTCCTGGCTCAGTTCTTCAGGATCACCAAGGCTGCTACCAGAATCTTCACCTTCAGATTCAGACACTGCCTTGGCCTTCAAAGCACGTGATCTGCCATAGCTTGGTCCACAGAGATCTCTCTTCTCAGCAAGCTGGAACTCATGAATGTTTAGCCTCTCGAGGATATCAGCAGGATCAAGTGACTTATAGTATCCACTTTCTTATCATCAATGCCAGAGTATCAAATGAGGAATCAAGCGATCTCAGCAATTTCTTCACGACCTCATGGTCGGTGATGTCAGTGGCACCAAGTGCTTGAAGCTCATTTGAGGTGTCAGTGAGGCAATCGAAGGTTTGCTGAACATTTTCATTTTCGAGTCTTTTGAAGCGGTTCAAGAGATTGCGAAGAACGTCAACTCGAGTCACGTTGTGTTGAGACTCCTTCATTGACCTTGGACAGCCTATCCCAGATAAGCTTAGTTGTCTCTAAAGCACTCACTCTACCGTACTTCCCTTTGCTCAGATGGCCACATATGATATTCTTCGCTTGAGAGTCGAGTTGCTTGAATCTCGTCACGTCAGCAGCGTTGATGGTAGGAGTGGCAGAGGGGACACCATTTTCCACAACATACCAGAGATCGTTATCAATTTCCTCAAGATGCATTTGCATCTTATTCTTCCAGTAGGGGTAGTCCGTCCCATCAAAGGTAGGACACCCAGCAGAGACCTTGATCATACCTGTCGACATAACTAAAACTCTAGGCGGTTAAACCAAAATCACACATAACAAGGGGGAACCTGGCTCTGATACCAATTGAAAGTGCATTAAGTCGACGAGGGGGGTGAATAGGCGATTTTTAAGAATTCTTCAATGAGGAATTTCAGGGTGAGGAAATTCCTAAGTGAAGAACTACTTGCAGCGGAATAAGTACTCAGATGCATGCATGACATGACATAAACATGGACATCATGATGAAATGAAAACAGACACATAGCATAGAAAGTGTAAGTACAGGATAAAACAGGATGAAGACAAACAAACTGAAGAAATTGAATTGAGGAAATTGAGAAAGTCTTCAGTCAAAGTCTTCAAACAGATATGAACAGGCACACAACACAGTAATGAGGAAATGGAAGGGATGAGGAAGTAGAACAAGTTAGCTCGGTGAAGACAATGATTTGGTAGACCAGTTCCAACTTCTGTGGCAGTTGTACGTCTGGTTGGAGCGGCTAGGTATTTCAGCCCGAGGACACACAGTCCTCACCATATTCTCCTTGAGCTAAGGTCACACATACCTCACCCAATTACTCATGGTAAGTCTTCAGGTGACTTCCAAACTGCCACGCCCAAGATGCGACCCTATCCTAAAGGAACTCGAAGGTCCCACCAAGGATAGAAGGGCATTTTGAAGACGCTTTTGCAAGGTGGATATCATTACATCAACATTACATAATAGTGGGGATACATCCAATACATACAATGTCACATGAATACAACAAAACAACATACAAGATCAACATCCGACTACGGATGAATCATAAACAGAAACTCAAACAATATCCACCCTGCTAGCCCAGGATGCCGACATGGAACCTATCCCTTGATCGATGAAGAAGGACCCCAAAACAAGTAACATCGCTCTCACGTCATGATCATCGCATAAACTGTGCCTGCAACTATTGGTGTACTAATCTGTGAGCCACGAGGACTCAGCAATCCCATTACCATGGGTATCAAGACTAGCAAAGCTTAATGGGTAAGGAAAGGGGTAAAGTGGTGGGGTTGCAGCAGCGACTAAGCATGTATGGTGGCTAACATACGCAAATAAGAGCGAGAAGAGAAGCAAAAGGAACGGTCGTCAACTAGTAATGATCAAGAGGTGATCCTGAACTCCTACTTACGTCAAACAGAACCCAAAACCGTGTTCACTTCCCGGACTCCGCCGAAAAGAGACCATCACGTCTACACACACGGTTGATGCGTTTTAATTCGGATCTGGTGTCAAGTTATCTACAACCGGACATTAACAAATTCCCATCTGCCACATAACCGCGGGCACGGCTCTCGAAAGTTTATACCCTGCAGGGGTGTCCCAACTTAGCCCATGATAAGCTCTCGCGATCAACGAAGGATATTCCTTCTCCCGGGAAGACCCGATCAGTCTCGGAGTCCCGGTTTACAAGACATTTCTACAATGGTAAAACAAGACCAGCAAAGCCGCCCGATGCGCCGACAATCCCGATAGGTGCTGCACATATCTCGTTCTCAGGGAAACACCAGATAGGTCAGCCTACGAGTAAAACCAGCCCTCGAATTGCCCTGAGGTGGCCCCGCAGACTGCCCGGTTTGAACCAGCACTTAGAGAAGCACTGGCCCGGGGGGGGGGGGCTAAAATAAAGATGACCCTCGGGTTGGCCGACCCAAGGGAAGGGTATAGGTGGTGGTGAGGCAAATGGTAAAACCAAGGTTGGGCCTTGCTGGAGGAGTTTTATTCAAAGCGAACTGTCAAGGGGGTCCCATAAATCACCCAACCGCGTTAGGGACGCAAAATCCAGGAACATAATACCGATATGACGGAAACTAGGGGGGCAAGAGTGGAACAAACCAACAGGCATAAGGCCGAGCCTTCCACCCTTTACCAAGTATATAGATGCATTAATAATATAAGAGATATTGTGATATCCCAACATAAACATAATCCAACATGGAGCAATCTTCATCTTCACCTGCAACTAGCAACGCTATAAGAGGGGCTGAGCAAAGCGGTAACATAGCCAAACAACGGTTTGCTAGGAAGGGTGACAAAGGTTAGGGGCTATCATGGCGATTTGGGAGGCTTGAAAAGCAAATGGTAGGAAACGCAGCATAGCGATAGAATGAAGCAACTAGCATAGCAATGATAGTAATGAGATCCAAGGTGACGGTCATCTTGCCTGAAATCCCGCTAGGAAGAAGAACGAGTCCATGAAGAAGAACGAACGGGAGTAGTCGAACGAATCCTCACAATCGCAACATTACGGAACTAAGAAGCAACACCGAAAGAAACAAGCAACATGGTAAATGCACAAGCATAAACATGGCATGATGCACAAACAAGTATGATGCATGTCCGGTTTAAAGAGCATGGCATGGCAAAGTGCAACAAACAATACTACAAGTTAAATGGAGCTCAATATGCAACGGGTTGCATATTGACGAAACACCACATTCGAGTTATTTAGTTCGCTCTCGTTTAGGTACTCAACAATATTAAATGTTATTAAACAAGGCAAGGGGTGAAGCATAAGTAAACTAACTATTCAGGCAAATTTAAATGAGGCCGGAAATAAGAAACAACAATTCCGGAAAATCCTCATGTGCATATTTCAAATTTGGTACTGTTCTGTCCTAAAACATATTTTATTGTTGTTAAACAGGAAAATAAAGTGCACCAAGTTAAACTAGGCATTTTTCCACCCCATTTACATATAAAGTTTATTTAAAACCGAGCTACGGTTATTTAGTTATGAAATAAATCATTTTAACATGGCATTTGAGCAAATTTAAACAAACAACATTTTAAACATTTTAAACATGCATGAAAGTGGCATATTAGGAAAGTGCATGAAAAACTGAGCAAGTTACATATATGACATGTTTAATTTGGATGCATGGATGCGTCGGAGATGGCCGGATCGGGCCAGGTCGTGTCGGGGAGGCAAGGAGGCAGGGGCTCCTCCTCGTCCTCGAGAGCTCTCAGAAGCAGGGGAGGCGGAGACGGGATGCAGGGGAGCAGCGGCGGCGAACTTGGCGCTCGGGGCGACTCGGCGGCTTGGTGACGGGAGAGGTCAACGCGGGCGAGGTTCTCGTCGAGGCGCTGACGTGAAGCAGAAGCGAAGGCCGACGGCAGGGGAGGCACGCACCCTAGCGGTGGAGACCGTTCCCGGCGGCGTACTTGACGGATCGAGGCAGGAGAAGGCCCTGGGCGGCCATGGCGGAGTTCCTGTTCAAGTCAGCAGAGAGAGAGCTGAGAGAGGGTACATGGAGAAGGAAAAGAAGGGGAGGAAGGCGACGAGGAGCTGCAGAAGGGTGCTCTATGCAGGAGATCCAGGGGCGCGGTTGACTTGAGCGAGGATGGAGAAGATCGAAAGCAGGAAGGAGGAGGCGCTCGGCTGGCCGTGATTTGGTTGGGTGTCGCTGCAGTTGAGGAGAAAGGTGGGGGCTGGTCGGTTGGGGAAATCGAGGGAGGTGGGTGGAAGGATCGGACAGATCCCGAGGAAGAGGGAGACCGGGTGGAGGAAAATGGCGGCGGGGAGGAATGGATGGATGGGACATGGTAGGGGCTAGGGTTTAGACTGGTTTATATATAGCATGTGGATTTTTTGTAGGGGCTATCTCGTTCCTCCAATCACAATCAGAGGGTCGAGAAAACAGGCTAGGGAAGCTCAAATAAGAAACCAAAGGTTTTTATAGATGTTTGGGGATGATCCGGATCCATCGGTGATGACTGAGCGGGTCGGGTTCAGGAAGTTTCGGACGCGGGCGAGGGGTCGATGCACTGGCAAGAGAGGTTAGGTGGTCACGGTCAAGAGGGGAGCGAAAACCCGATTGGTCTCGGAACGGTTAAAGAAAGCAAGGGGGGACACGACAACTATGAACGGGTGCAAGTTTCTAAGAAAACAATGCCGATGCAATGCGCATGATGCTATGAGATGAGATGCATGACATGAACAAAATGCAAAATAAAAGACAAAAGCCAACCACGAAGGTAATAACATATCACATAGCCGGAAAAGGCAAGAGTTGAAGTTACTAATATGGAAAGTTGTATCCGGGGCGTTACAACACTCCACCACTACGAGAGGATCTCGTCCCGAGATCTAGGATGGCACCGGAGAGAAAACGGAAGAGGAAGAGAAGAGGTAGAACTAAGTTGCTTCTTGGACAAAAGAGTGAAAGTAAAGAACCTTGAGAGGTTGAAAAGTTGAAAGAAAAAACACAACGGAGTTGAACACAATTGAGAGCACTGCGGTAGAAAATAGAAACAAGGAACACCATGTGAACCTTGGAGGTTGCAAAGCTATGAATGACGTGTACAATGGACAAAAAGGAATCGGAACCACTCTGGTTGAAACAAGATAAACAAGGAATAAGGAAGAACAAATTCGGACAACACTTTGGTTGAAAAGAGATGCAAGACTTGATAAGATGAAAAGAACTTGAAGAGATGACACCACACTCCGATTAAATGGATAAGCATGAAAAGAACACGATCCTCACAATTCGAGATGATGAGTGAAGAGAGCAACAACACAATGCCTCCGGAAGAAAGAATAGAAGATAGATCATTGGAATAATAGAATGGAGAAGAAAATGCCAACTTCTGCCACAAATGAACTTGGAAAGCACCCTTGCAAAGAAGAATTGAACGGAGTTGTTGCAAAATCAACAACGAAAAGCACAAGCTTGTTGTGGGCTTATGGCAAACATATCAAAATGATGAGGTGACAACCGGCCACCGATGGAAACAGTTAATTGGATTGAGATCAGCAAGGAGATGAAAACTCCTTTTAATGAGAGAATAGGAGGAAACTTGGATTATCGATAGGCACCACAATTAGAAACAATCCTTAGGGAAGGCTTTAGGTGTAACCTAACCCAAGATAACTCCAAGGAAGAAAGTGATGGGTTAAAAATATGTCATTCTTGAAAACTTGTGAATCATGAAACATGAAGGGAATTGTCAAGAATGGCATAACACCGCCTCAAAAGATAAGGTAGGAAGAATTGCACTTCGGAATGCAAGATAAAGAATGCTTGAACTCCTCAAAACAAAACATGTGTTGAACACCATGTTTATTATAGAGTATAGCTTGGCGGATCATAACTTCGAGAGAAATCTTGAAAAACAATTGAAGAATGAAAAAAATCCTTGACTAACTATCATGTAGAGCCTCCATGAAGACTCTGATAATAAAAGGATGATAAAAAGGAAGAGAAGTTGACAAACACAAGGTGAAGCCTTGCGATGATTTAGATGGATCTTCGCGACGAGATAAAGCTGAAAACTTGAAACTCCGGAAAAGAAAAGATGAAAACACTTGGAACTAGAATTACTTCATCATGAACAATCTCTGGAAGAAAAGAATTGAATCACCTCGAGGAAATAAGAATAAGATTTATTGTATGCTTATCCTTCATCAAATTAAATTGATGACAAGCAATGGATTTGGCATACTACTTATTCCCGTAGAAAGGATTAAGAGATATAGCGCAAACTTGAGAAGGTATTGATGGAACCACCGGTGGAATTTGGAAACAACGAATGAATTAATATGATAACGAAGGAAGTGAAATCTTGAACGAACCACCATAAGAATTGAAAATGAACGTAGCAAAGGTGCAATTCATCGGGAAGAATTGGAAAACGAATGAAGATGCTTGAGAGAATTTAGATACAAGAGGATGAAGAGATCATGAACTGATTAGAGGATATTTGAACGATTCACCAGTAAGATTTGGACAACGGGAGCTGAAAGCTTGAATGAATAATTCTAAGATGATGGGCTCCGGAAACTCAAACTGAAAAGACTCCTGAAATGCTCCGGATGGGTGAAAATAATTCCCACAATCGAGAACAATTATGAGAGGATGGCATCAAACTTGAACTACGCATCTTTGGAAGAACGGGTAAGGATTAAAGAGGAACTCTTCTTCGGTCTTCCCATGCTGAGAATGACGAGGAGAAACACCACCAAATTGTTGAGAAAATCCGGAAGGATTAAAAGAGGAAAGGTTGAGCCAAAGATGAAAAGAGTTTGAAAGCGACCTTGGAGAAGGCATGTGACTGATGAAAAATCATTCTTACGTCAAACTTTGAAATGAATTTGAGAATAGTTCCGGGAAAATTAGAAGAGTCAGGTAAGATCCTGGGAAAAGACCTGTGGGTTTGAAAGAAACATCGTTGAAGGATTGCTTGAAATAAAGATTGCACCGGTAGAATTAAATGACTTGAATGATATAATAATCTCCAAATAGCTTGAACAGATCTTGGAAGAAAAGACGAGCCTTCTGAGATATCTTCAGCACTCCAGGACAAATGAATAGCGAGAAGTGAATGATTAAGAGGTGCATCGGCAAGAGAAATCATTTGCAATAAGGAAAGGAATATGATCAACACTGAAAGCTTGAGTTAAATCCACCGGAAAAGAATACGAGAATGAAGAATGATGAACTTGGAGCTGTTGAGCATCTTCATGAGGGATCACTGGATCAGAACATTGATTGAAAAGAGTGAAGAGACTCCACATGAATAAATGGATACCTGATTAAAAAATCTGAGTCATTGAAGAAAAAGGGTGGGAGGGCGGGAAAATAAAGGCAACTTGGGGATGGATGAAACAAACACCATTGAGAAAACTTAGAATTGATCTCGCAAATGTTGAAATGATCGGATCCACTTGAAGAGAAGCACGCCGGTTGGGAAAAGAATTGACATCACAATCTCGATGATCAAAAGGATTAGTACTCCCATAGAAATATGAGAACACCGCTTGAAAGGTATAGAATCAACACTTGACATCGAAGCAACTCGAATACCACAAATAAAACAAAACAAAGGATTTGGCTTGCAGAATAAGCCGGAACAAATACATCTGATAGAGATTTACCCAATCTCATATCATGCATCTGCCGGAAAGATATTCTAGGAGCTACTTGAATTCCCACCTATAAACTCCCGAAACTTTCTGGTTATGCAATCTGGTGTTGGGGATGTGAGGGACACAAAATATATCACCCAAACTAACAATACCTAGATCCAGCTGTATCCATCCTTCAACACATAACCAAGAAAACTCCGGAAATCGTGTACCTCAACCTTCGAAAAGCATCCGTTATACGAGTTATGGCAATACTCCCGAACTCCCCAGTACTGGGTGGCGTCGAGGTTATCTCACCAACAACTGCATAAGAGAGATTTTTTATGTCGGCAAAATTCAGGTATTCCAGAACTGCAACGATAAAATTGTGACGACAACACCTCGGAGCTCAACTCCCCGGGACACTGCCACAACCCCTAAATGTCAGGAGGCACCAAGAACAATGTTATCGTCACAAGACTATCGGAACGATCCCAAGATACCCCGCGTGATCCTAAAAACAATTTCGTGAAATTTGAGGAGAGGAAAGACAAAACATCTACGTCAGGAGGCCTCACCAGAGCGATGAAGGGACTGAGGAGTAAAAAGAATCCTACTCTCCGATATATATATAATCCTAAGACTCAAAACATTTTTTTCTAGACTCAACAACGACCAACAAACAAGGGGGCTCCCATGGTCGGTCGAGGCTCTGATACCAACTTGTCACGCCCAAGATGTGACCCTATCCTAAAGGAACTCGAAGGTCCCACCAAGGATAGAAGCGCATCTTGAAGACGCTTTTGCAAGGTGGATATCATTACATCAACATTACATAATAGTGGGGATACATCCAATACATACAATGTCACATGAATACAACAATACAACATACATGATCAACATCTGACTACGGATGAACAGAAACTCAAACAATATCCACCCTGCTAGCCCAGGCTGCCGACATGGAACCTATCCCCTGATCGACGAAGAAGGACCCCAAAACAAGTAACATCGCTCTCACGTCATGATCATCGCATAACAACGTGCTCGCAACTGTTGGTGTAGTAATCTGTGAGCCACGAGGACTCGGCAATCCCATTACCATGGGTATCAAGACTAGCAAAGCTTAATGGGTAAGGAAAGGGGTAAAGTGGTGGGGTTGCAGCGACTAAGCATGTATGGTGGCTAACATACGCAAATAAGAGCGAGAAGAGAAGCAAAAGGAACGGTCGTCAACTAGTAATGATCAAGATGTGATCCTGAACTCCTACTTACGTCAAACATAACCCAAAACCGTGTTCACTTCCCGGACTCCACCGAAAAGAGACCATCACGGCTACGCACACGGTTGATGCGTTTTAATTCGGATCTGGTGTCAAGTTATCTACAGCCGGACATTAACAAATTCCTATCTGCCACATAACCGCGGGCACGGCTCTCGAAAGTTTATACCCTGCAGGGGTGTCCCAACTTAGCCCATGATAAGCTCTCACGATCAACGAAGGATATTCCTTCTCCCGGGAAGACCCGATCAGTCTCGGAGTCCCGGTTTACAAGACATTTCGACAATGGTAAAACAAGACCAAAGAAAGCCGCCCGATCGCGCCGACAATCCCGATAGGAGCTGCACATATCTCGTTCTCAGGGCAACACCGGATAGGTCAGCCTACGAGTAAAGCCAGCCCTCGAGTTGCCCCGAGGTGGCCCCGCAGTCTGCCCGGTTCGAACCAGCACTTAGAGAAGCACTAGCCTGGGGGGGCTAAAATAAAGATGACCCTCGGGTTGGCCGACCCAAGGGAGAGGGTATATGTGGTGGTGAGGCAAATGGTAAAACCAAGGTTGGGCCTTGCTGGAGGAGTTTTATTCAAAGCAAACTGTCAAGGGGGTCCCATAAATCACCCAACCGCGTTAGGGACGCAAAATCCGGGAACATAATACCGATATGACGGAAACTAGGGCGGTAAGAGTGGAACAAAACACGGGCATAAGGCCGAGCCTTCCACCCTTTACCAAGTATATAGATGTATTAATAATATAAGAGATATTGTGATATCCCAACATAAACATAATCCAACATGGAGCAATCTTCATCTTCACCTGCAACTAGCAACGCTATAAGAGGGGCTGAGCAAAGCGGTAACATAGCCAAACAACGGTTTGCTAGGAAGGGTGACAAAGGTTAGGGGCTATCATGGCGATTTGGGAGGCCTGAAAAGCAAATGGTAGGAAATGCAGCATAGCAATAGAACGAAGCAACTAGCATAGCAATGATAGTAATGAGATCCAAGGTGACGGTCATCTTGCCTGAAATCCCGCTAGGAAGAAGAACGAGACCATGAAGAAGAACGAACGGGAGTAGTCGAACGAATCCTCACAATCGCAACACTACCGGAACTAAGAAGCAACACCGGAAAGAAACAAACAACATGGTAAATGCACAAGCATAAACCTGGCATGATGCACAAACAAGTATGGTGCATGTCCGGTTTAAAGAGCATGGCATGGCAAAGTGCAACAAACAATACTACAAGTTAAACGGAGCTCAATATGCAACGGGTTGCATATTGACGAAACACCACATTCGAGTTATTTAGTTCGCTCTCGTTTAGGTACTCAACAATATTAAATGTTATTAAACAAGGAAAGGGGTGAAGCATAAGTAAACTAACTATTCACGAAAATTTAAATGAGTCCGGAAATAAGAAACAACAATTCCGGAAAATCCTCATGTGCATATTTCAAATTTGGTACTGTTCTGTCCTAAAACATATTTTATTTTTGTTAAACAGGAAAATAAAGTGTACCAAGTTAAACTAGGCATTTTCCCACCCCATTTACATATAAAGTTTATTTAAAACCGAGCTACGGTTATTTAGTTATGAAATAAATCATTTTAACATGGCATTTGAGCAAATTTAAACAAACAACATTTTAAACATTTTAAACATGCATGGAAGTGGCATATTATGAAAGTGCATGAAAAACTGAGCAAGTTACATATATGACATGTTTAATTTGGATGCATGGATAATTACTTATTAACACTTTAATACGATGGCATTTTCTATAATTATGCATGCACAGGATATTTAGCAAATTCGTCAGGGAAAAAAACATCCACGGGCTGAAACTGGTGCATGCTGGGCTGAACAGAGAGGAGGGGCTGGATGGGGCTGCTCACATCGGGCCAACAGGCCGGCCGGGGGATGTACAGGCGCTGGGCCTTGGCGCGAAGAGTGGCCTGTGCGGGTCAAACGAGGCGATGGCTTGGGCGGAGTCAACGGGCGCGATCCTCTGCCGTCGAGAAGCGAAAGCAGCGGGCGGCGAGAAACTTGCGTGTTGGCGCATGACGGAGGAGGCCCGGACGGTGAGGTCGCCGGGCCCTGGCGGTGGAGGCGGCCGGAGGAAGCGGATCCGGCGGCGAGGAGGCGTTGGAGATGGCGGATCGGGCCAGTTCGTTCCGGGATGCAAGGAGGCAGGGCTCGTCCTCGCCCTCGAGAGCTCGCAGAAGTTGTGGGAGGCGAAGACGGGATGCGGGAGCGGCGGCGCGGCGAACTTGGCGCCAGGCGACTCGGGCGGCTTGGCGAGGGAGAGGTCAATCTGGGCGAGGTTCTCGCCGAGGCGCTGGGCGTGATGCGGAGGAATCGAAGCGAAGGCCGACAGGGGGAGGCACGCACCTGGCGGTGGAGACCGTTCAGCGGCGTACTTGACGGATCGAGGCGGAGAAGGCCTGGCGGCCATGGCGGAGTTCCTGTTCAAGTCAGCAGAGAGAGAGCTGAGAGAGGGTACATGGAGAAGGAAAAGAAGGGGAGGAAGGCGACGGGGAGCTGCAGAAGGGTGCTCGATGCATTGGATCCAGGGGCGCGGTTGACTTCGGGCGCAAGGATGGAGAAGATCGAGCAGGCAGAGGAAGGAGTAGGCGCTCGGCTGGCCATGATTTGGTTGGGTGTCGTTGCAGTTGAGGAGAAAGGTGGGGGCTGGCCGGTTGGGGAAATCGAGGGAGGTGGGTGGAAGGATCGGACAGATCCCGAGGAAGAGGGAGACCGGGTGGAGGAAAATGGCAGCGGGGAGGAATGGATGGATGGGACATGGTAGGGGCTAGGGTTTAGACTGGTTTATATATAGCATGTTGATTTTTGGTAGGGGCTATCTCGTTCCTCCGATCACAATCGGAGGGTCGAGAAAACAAGCTAGGGAAGCTCAAGTAAGAAACCGAAGATGTTTTATAGATGTTTGGGGATGATCCGGATCCATCGGTGATGACTGAGCGTGTCGGGTTCAGGAAGTTTCGGACGCGGGCGAGGGGTCGATGCACTGGCAAGAGAGGTTAGGTGGTCACGGTCAAGAGGGGAGCGAAAACCCGATTGGTCTCGGAACGGTTAACGAAAGCAAGGGGGGACACGGCAACTACGAACGGGTGCATGTTTTTAAGAAAACAATGTCGATGCAATGCGCATGATGCTATGAGATGAGATGCATGACATGAACAAAATGCAAAATAAAAGACAAAACGCAACCACGAAGGTAATAACATATCACATAGCCGGAAAAGGCAAAAGTTGGAGTTACTAATATGGAAAGTTGTATACAGGCGTTACACAAACGTTCACAAACTTCGGTCACTCGGTGATCCACAATTTCCTCTTGGATGCTCTAGACCATGACGCCTAAGCATGCGGAAGATGCACAATCTTCAAAGGTAACAAGCGTCGGATCCACGCAGGATCAATCTCTTCAGTGATGCTCAATCACTTTGGGTTTGTAGGTGTTTGGTGGGTTTTCCTCACTTGATGATTTTTGCTCAAAGTCCACGGAGGATGGGATGCTCTCAGTGACAAGTGTCAGTTTCTCTCGGAGCAGCCAACTAGCTAGTGGTTGTAGGGGGCGACTATTTATAGCCTAGGGAGCAGCCCGACATGATAAGACATAGATGCACTTCAATGATATGACCGTTAGGTGGGTAGCTATTTTGGGACAGCTGGCGCGTAGCACAACAACGGTCAGAAATTTGAGGCTCAAATTCCTCAGGGCTATCATGTTCCTCACTTGTAGGCAATCCGGACTGGTGAATTCCTAACTCCTCAGTCAGAACAAATTCCTTAGAGACTAGAAGAACTTCGTCTCTGTTACTGAAGAAATCGACTGAACCGTATGAGATTTCCAATGGCTTCAGTCGAAAGGATTCGAAGGTGTAGGATTTTGAGATGAGCATCACTTGGAAACTTTTCCTTAGTTTTTCGTCGACCCCCTTTAACAGTACGGTGTTTCCTATGACTCAAGAAAGACAAAATGAAACTGCGAAAACAAAATTCTTCACGCTTTATGTTCCTCGTATGAATATCAAGTCTTCATGGTCACACCAATTTCTTCACTTTCAAAGTCTTCAGAAAGTCTTCAGAAATCCAAAGTCTTCAATCGAAGACATTCCGTTTTTGGTGTCGACTTTTTGTGTAAATATCAAACTCCTCATAGACTTATAGACCTGTGTACACTCACAAACGCATTAGTCCCTTAACCTATAAGTCTTCAATACACCAAAATCACTAAGGGGCACTGTCGGTGTCAAAACCGGCGGATCTCGGGTAGGGGGCCCCGAACTGTGCATCTAAGGTGGATGGTAACAGGAGGCGGGGGACACAATGTTTACCCAGGTTCGGGCCCTCTCGATTGAGGTAATACCCTACTTCCTGCTTGATTGATCTTGATGATATGAGTATTACAAGAGTTGATCTACCACGAGATCGTAGAGGCTAAACACTAGAAGCTAGCCTATGATTATGATTGTTGTTGTCTTACAGACTAAACCCTTCGGTTTATATAGACACCGGAGGGGGCTAGGGTTACACAGACTCGGTTACAAGGGAGAAGATCTACATATCCGAATTGCCAAGCTTGCCTTCCACGCAAAGGAGAGTCCCACCCGGACACGGGACGAAGTCTTCAATCTTGTATCTTCATAGTCCAACAGTCCAGCCAAAGTATATAGTCCGGCTGTCTAAGGACCCCCAAATCCAGGACTCCCTCAGTAGCCCCTGAACCAGGCTTCAATGACGATGAGTCCGGCGCATAGATTGTCTTCGGCATTGCAAGGCGGGTTCCTCCTCCGAAAACTCCATAGAAGATTTTGAACACAAGGATCGTGTCCGGCTCTGCAAAACAAATTCCACATACCACAGTAAAGAGTACAATATCCCACAAATCTAATCTGCTGACAAATTTCATAGCATGACACCACGCCACAGCCCGGACATTATTCGAACCGCTTTTCTCAACTAGCTACTGCACATATTGCGAGGCAGTTTTCTTGGCACGTCTTGTCGAAGCAGAGATCGTGTCCCCTTATCACGGGATTCTCATCAATACGGGTGTGGGTAACCCAACCGTGCCATCAATCACGGCGCTTGGGGAATAAGCGAGTTTACCAGGCAAGTGGGGAGGCACAGAATCCCTGTTGCCTTTATAAGGGGATAAGGACTCCCTTTCGTACCTACGCCTTCTTCTTCCCGATCCATTCCCCCTCGCTCGCGCTCCAGCGCCCGAGCGTTCGTCTTCTCCGCCCACAAAGGCCTTCCGAAATTATCCGGATCCGGAGCAGGAGGCAAGTGGATGGCCTTTACCGCCCAGGAGAAGGATATCAAAAAGCTTCGGGAGGCCGGGTACCTGGCGAAGAAAATCAGCCACCGTCTCCTGACGGCGGGACATATCGTCCCTACTCCGGAACCCCACAAGAGGGTTGTATTCTTCCCTCATTTGTCCGCGGGCTAGGCTTTCCCCTCCACCCGTTCGTTCGTGGCATCATGTATTATTACGGGATCGATTTTCATGATCTATCCCCCAATTCCTTCCTCAACATCTCGACATTCATTGTTGTGTGCGAGGCTTTTCTCCGCATCTCGCCACACTTCGGCTTATGGCTGAAGATCTTTAATGTGAAGCCCAAGGTAGTGAGCGGCGAGCACGCCGAGTGCGGGGGCGCTATGGTGAGCAAGATGCCCAACGTCACATGGCCAACAGGTACTTTTAATGATTCCGTCAAAGAGTGGCAACAGCAGTGGTTTTACATCACTGAGCCGCGCGGCACGGAATGGGCCGCTGCTCTCGAGTTCCGATCCGTAGCCCCTCTGCGGCTTACGTCCTGGCCCAAGAAGGGCCTGAACTGGTCTTTGTCCGATGAACTGTCTGTGCTCCAGACGCGCGTTAAAGATATGGAAGACAAGAACATCGAACTTGTCAATGTAGTCCAGGTGATGTTAGTTTGCCGGATCCTGCCTTGTCAACACCGGACTTGCAATCTATGGGAATTCGATCCGGCCAAGCACTAGACCCTGCGAGAGCTCTTTGGCTCCTCGCACAAAGACATCTGGAAGGTGCTTTTTAAGTCCGGCAAATCATGGCTGGACTCAGCTGAGGACCGCGGGTACCAACTGTCCTGCCCTACAAGCTCGGTAAGTCATTATACATTTTATCCGCATAACCCAAGGGAAATGCTTGATGTGTTTTCCACAACTCTCCTAGGGCTAGACGAAGAAGGCGGAGCGGATCCACTATCCGACCCCGCTGCCGGAAGAACCGGCCGACCAACTTCTGACGAAGATGCTAGTCCCGGCGCCTTACAAGGCGCCGAAGAAGAAGACCGAGAAGGAGGCCAAAAAGATCTGGGGTGGCCTTCGTCGCCGCGTCACTTCGGACACAATATCCGACGGCTCCAACGCCTGTTCTGCCTCCGAAGAGGACGACGAGGAGGAGGAAGACGAATCCCTGGCGGGGGGAAGAAAGAAGAGGACGGCCTCCATACACTTGGAGGCCGAGTCACCCAAAAGGGGAAAACTCCTCTTCCGGACGAGTCCACTGCCGCCGCCGACAGCAGCCCGGCGTGGGATCCCAGGGCCCAGCCCCTGGTGAACTCATGAGTATATAAAATCTGAACACATTTATGCGTCCAGACTCATCATGGCATAATATTTTAACCTGAGCCATATTTTTTGTAGTCCGGCGAGGTCCTGCACCGAACAATCCTCATAAGAGGATTTGCTGAGCTCGGATGCTATGGAGAGCGGGACGCCTCCAAAGGCCCCTTCCCCCAAATATGTAAATAACACCAAGGCTTCGTCCCAGAAGGACCCCAGCCAAGGAGGGGGGGGGGGAAGATCATGAAGGCGGCGCCCGAAGGTCAAACTTCAGGGGTCGGAGACATGGGGGAGAAGATTCCCATGGGAGTCGACGGCGGGGGCCATCTTGAATTTGGCCCTTAGCCGAACGCGATTACGGAGACCAGTACGGCTCCAGAATCAAGAAGGCGGCCTCCCCTGGCTGGAGTGGGGGTGCCTATTCCACCGGCAACCTCTGTCCAACCAGAGGTGCCGGATACTTTGTTGGCGGCGCTGAAGAGCGCCTCCATAAATCAATGAACACCGTGCCCTTATGGGTGCGGTGATTGAAAAAATTCAGTCTCGAGAGTGGATTGAATGAAGCACATGTCAGCCTTATAAGAGGCTTTGAGGTATGTTTTATGAGGTTTCGAAGAGTGTCGTAGTATGGATAGTAGCCCTTGATACACTGTTCGGTGAAAGAAAGAACCGGACAGAGGATCAAATTTATGTTCGCAGGAAGACTCACTTGATGACATCTATCTCTCTTTTTTTATAAGCAGGCATCTGCAGCAGCTGCTGCCTCTCATACTGCGGAGGTCTCCAGACTGAATCAAAGTCTGGAGCGGGCCAAAGAAGAGCTTGGCCAGTTGAAAAGGCAGTTGGAAGATAAACAAGGTATGCGCAAGACTTGTTCGCGTTCAGTGCGAATGAATTTTCAGTATGTTAAAATATGTTTCATGATTTGCTCCAGGGACGATGATCGAAGTCGAGGCTCTGGGTAAGGCTATTGCCGAGGCCGAAGAAAAGGCATACGTAGAGCAGGCTCTTCGTGAGAAGCACGAGGCCAGGGTTATTGAAGCTGAGCAGGAGCTTCAAGAGGTCGTGAAGAAATGCGATACCTTGGAGCAAAGTTTAACGGAGAAAGAATCCGAACTCGCCAAGGCTCATCAGGCCGCGTGCGATGCCCGGGGGGAAACCCAAGGCGCCCTGTAGGAGATCCAAGAGGCGAGGAAGATCACGGCGGGTAAGGCTTTTTTCCATGTAAAGCAAGTATTTGAGGAGAAAAACATGTTTCTAATTTTGAGTTCGGATTTGTACAGGGGTATTTGCGGTACTGCCCCGCAACATATCGGATGCCGCCTAATTCTACCGAGCCGAAGAAAGGAACACTGCGGATAAGCTATTCTGGTCGCAGAATCTGGATCCGAATTATCCGGTGCCTTTTGCCGATCAACTGAAATAGCTGATCAAACTGCATAGGGCAGCCGAACTAGCCATGAAGGATTTGATTATCCGGCTATGGCCCACCGAGCCGATTCCAAGCAGCTACTTCGGGCTTGTGAAGCGGCTCATGAGTGCCTGCCCTCGACTTGACGTCGTCAAGCGGTCGGTCTGCATAGAGGGTGCACGAATGGCCTTCGCCCATGCAAAGGTGCACTGGGGGAAGATGGATGCTGAAAAGCTGATGACCGAGGGACCGCCAGAGGGAAAGGAGCACCGTAAGCCCGAATTATATTCTGAAAGAGTCCTGAAAGGATCCTACCTTGCGGCGGAGCAATGCACCAAGGACATTATGTTTCCATGAATACAATCATGTTGTCCTTTATAATGTCGAACAAGGTCATTTCTATTATTTATTGCTTGTTTTAAAAGTTTATCCTCCTGTGCGGCCGTTTTATATATTACTCCTGAGAGTTGGCCAGTCGTCGGCTTCTGCCCCCACATAAGAAGTACGGGGGTGTTCTGGATAAACCTAATCACTCTTTATCCCATTTTTGGGTCCTTCGAAGGAGGTGTTTAGCACAACGAACGAGGCAATTGGACTATAGGGCTTTATCACTCTCACTTAGCCATAGGAGCTATAGGAAAGGAAGGTAGGCGCAGCCCCTGGTGTTCGGAAGACCGCACGAGGGGCTCTATAAGCACCTGATTGGAAGAAAAACCGATCCATCGCACGCTGCGTTGGTTATGGCATTATGCGGGAGAAATCCTTAAAGATTTACAACCTCTCAAACAGTTGACCAGCTCTCGCCGTATCATGACAGTCAGTTTTCAGCTTTCTCTACTGAGGTGCTCGTCCGGAAGAACCGGGACACAATCGCAGTAGTTCTCCCTGTGCCTCCTTAGCCGATGTAGCGGAACGTAAGTCGGTAGAACATGGAACGTAAGGCTTATGGCAAACATCTCAAAATGATGAGGTGACAACCGGCCACCGATGGAAACAGTTAATTTGATTGAGATCAGCAAGGAGATGAAAACTCCTTTTAATGAGAGAATAGGAGGAAACTTGGATTATCGATAGGCACCACAATTAGCAACAATCCTTAGGGAAGGCTTTAGGTGTAACCTAACCCAAGATAACTCCAAGGAAGAAAGTGATGGGTTAAAAATATGTCATTCTTGAAAACTTGTGAATCATGAAACACGAAGGGAATTGTCAAGAATGGCATAACACCGCCTCAAAAGATAAGGTAGGAAGAATTGCACTTCGGAATGCAAGATAAAGAATGCTTGAACTCCTCAAAACAAAACATGTGTTGAACACCATGTTTATTTTAGAGTATAGCTTGGCGGATCATAACTTCGAGAGAAATCTTGAAGAACAATTGAAGAATGAAAACAATCCTTGACGAACTATCATGTAGAGCCTCCATGAAGAACTCTGGTAATAAAAGGATGATAAAAAGGAAGAGGAGTTGAAAACACAAGGTGAAGCTTTGCGATGATTTAGATGGATCTTCGCGACGAGATAAAGCTGAAAACTTGAAACTCCGGAAAAGAAAAGATGAAAACACTTGGAACTAGAATTACTTCATCATGAACAATCTCCAGAAGAAAAGAATTGATTCACCTCGAGGAAATAAGAGTAAGATTTATTGTATGCTTATCCTTCATCAAATTAAATTGATGACAAGCAATGGATTTGGCATACTACTTATTCCCGTAGAAAGGATTAAGAGAGATATAGCGCAAACTTGAGAAGGTATTGATGGAACCACCGGTGGAATTTGGAAACAACGAATGAATTAATATGATAACGAAGGAAGTGAAATCTTGAACGAACCACCATAAGAATTGAAAATGAACGTAGCAAAGGAGCAATTCACCGGGAAGAATTGGAAAACGAATGAAGATGCACTAGATAATTTAGATACAAGAGAATGAAGAGATCATGCACTGACTAGAGGATATTTGAACGATTCACCGGTAAGATTTGGAGAACGGGAGCTGAAAGCTTGAATGAATAATTCTAAGATGATGGGCTCCGGAAACTCAAACTGAAAAGACTCCTTAAATGCTCCGGATGGGTGAAAAGAATTCCCACAATCGAAAACAATTATGAGAGGATGGCATCAAACTTGAACTACGCATCTTTGGAAGAACGGGTAAGGATTTAAGAGGAACTCTTCTTCGGTCTTCCCATGCTGAGAATGACGAGGAGAAACACCACCAAATTGTTGAGAAACTCCGAAAGGATTAAAAGAGGAAAGGTTGAGCCAAAGATGAAAAGAGTTTGAAAGCGACCTTGGAGAAGGCATGTGACTGATGAAAAATCATTCTTACGTCAAACTTTGAAATGAATTTGAGAATAGTTCCGGGAAAATTAGAAGAGTCGGGTAAGATCCTGGGAAAAGACCTGTGGGTTAGGGCCCACTCGAAAGAAACATCGTTGAAGGATTGCTTGAAATAAAGATTGCACCGGTAGAATTAAATGACTTGAATGATATAATAATCTCCAAATAGCTTGAACAGATCTTGGTAGAAAAGACGAGCCTTCTGAGATATCTTCAGCACTCCAGGACAAATGAATAGCGAGAAGTGAATGATTAAGAGGTGCATCGGCAAGAGAAAGCATTTGCAACAAGGAAAGGAATATGATCAACACTTTGAAAGCTTGAGTTAAATCCACCGGAAGAGAATACGAGAATGAAGAATGATGAACTTGGAGCTGTTGAGCATCTTCATGAGGGATCACTGGATCAGAACATTGATTGAAAAGAGTGAAGAGACTGCACATGAATAAATGGATACTTGATTAAAAAATCTGAGTCATTGAAGAAAAAGGGTGGGAGGGCGGGAAAACAAAGGCAACTTGGGGATGGATGAAACAAACACCGTTGAGAAAACTTAGAATTGATCTCGCAAATGTTAAAATGATCGGATCCACTTGAAGAGAAGCACGCCGGTTGGGAAAAGAATTGACATCACAATCTCGATGATCAAAAGGATTAGTACTCCCATAGAAATATGAGAACACCGCTTGAAAGGTATAGAATCAACACTTGACATCGAAGGAACTCGAATACCACAAATAAAACAAAACAAAGGATTTGGCTTGCAGAATAAGCCGGAACAAATACATATGATAGAGATTTACCCAATCTCATATCATGCATCTGTCGGAAAGATATTCTAGGAGCTACTTGAATTCCCACCTATAAACTCCCGAAACTTTACGGTTATGCAATCTGGTGTTGGGGATCTGAGGACACAAAATATATCACCCAAAATAACAATACCTAGATCCAAATTGTATCCATCCTTCAACACATAACCAAGAAAACTCCGGAAATCGTGTACCTCAACCTTGAAAAGCATCCGTTATCTGAGTTATGGCAATACTCCCGAACTCCCAGATCTTTGGGTGGCGTCGAGGTTATCTCACCAACAACTGCATAAAAGAGATTTTGATGTCGGCAAAACTCGGTATTCCGAACGCAGCGATAAAATTGTGACGACAACACCTCGGAGCTTAACTCCCGGGACACCGCCACAACCCCTAAATGTCGAGAGGCACCAAGAACAATGTTATCGTCACAAGACTATCGGAACGATCCCAAGATACCCGCGTGATCCTAAAAAAATTTCGTGAAATTTGAGGAGAGGAAAGACAAAACATCTACGTCAGGAGGCCTCACCAGAGCGACGAAGGGACTGAGGAGTAAAAAGAATCCTACTCTCCGATATATATATATAATCCTAAGACTCAAAACATTTTTTTCTAGACTCAACAACGGCCAACAAACAAGGGGGCTCCTATGGTCGGTCGAGGCTCTGATACCAACTTGTCACGCCCAAGATGCAACCCTATCCTAAAGAAACTCGAAGGTCCCACCAAGGATAGAAGCGCATCTTGAAGACGCTTTTGCAAGGTGGATATCATTACATCAACATTACATAATAGTAGGGATACATCCAATACATACAATGTCACATGAATACAACAATACAACATACATGATCAACATCCGACTACGGATGAATCATAAACAGAAACTCAAACAATATCCACCCTGCTAGCCCAGGCTGCCGACATGGAACCTATCCCCTGATCGACGAAGAAGGACCCCAAAACAAGTAACATCGCTCTCACGTCATGATCATCGCATAACCTGTGCCTGCAACTGTTGGTCTAGTAATCCGTGAGCCACGAGGACTCAGCAATTCCATTACCATGGGTATCAAGACTAGCAAAGCTTAATGGGTAAGGAAAGGGGTAAAGTGGTGGGGTTGCAGCAGCGACTAAGCATGTATGGTGGCTAACATACGCAAATAAGAGCGAGAAGAGAAGCAAAAGGAACGGTCGTCAACTAGTAATGTTCAAGAGGTGATCCTGAACTCCTACTTACGTCAAACATAACCCAAAACCGTGTTCACTTCCCGGACTACGCCGAAAAGAGACCATCACGGCTACACACACGGTTGATGCGTTTTAATTCGGATCTGGTGTCAAGTTATCTACAACCGGACATTAACAAATTCCCATCTGCCACATAACCGCGGGCACGGCTCTCGAAAGTTTATACCCTGCAGGGGTGTCCCAACTTAGCCAATGTTAAGCTCTCGCGATCAACAAAGGATATTCCTTCTCCCGGAAGACCCGATCAGTCTCGGAGTCGCGGTTTACAAGACATTTTGACAATGGTAAAACAAGACCAGCAAAGCCGCCCGATGCACCGACAATCCCGATAGGAGCTGCACATATCTTGTTCTCAGGGCAACACCGGATAGGTCAGCCTCTGAGTAAAACCAGCCCTCGAGTTGCCCGAGGTGGCCCCTTGATCTGCCGGTTCGAACCAGCACTTAGAGAAGCACCGCCCTGGGGGCTAAAATAAAGATGACCCTCGGGTTGGCCGACCCAAGGGAAAGGGTATAGGTGGTGGTGAGGCAAATGGTAAAACCAAGGTTGGGCCTTGCTGGAGGAGTTTTATTCAAAGCAAACTGTCAAGGGGGTCCCATAAATCACCCAACCGCGTTCGGGACGCAAAATCCGAGAACATAATACCGATATGATGGAAACTAGGGCGGCAAGAGTGGAACAAAACACCAGGCATAAGGCCGAGCCTCCACCCTTTACCAAGTATATAGATGCATTAATAATATAAGAGATATTGTGATATCCCAACATAAACATAATCCAACATGGAGCAATCTTCATCTTCACCTGCAACTAGCAACGCTATAAGAGGGGCTGAGCAAAGCGGTAACATAGCCAAACAACGGTTTGCTAGGAAGGGTGACAAAGGTTAGGGGCTATCATGGTGATTTGGGAGGCCTGAAAAGCAAATGGTAGGAAATGCAGCATAGCAATAGAACGAAGCAACTAGCATAGCAATGATAGTAATGAGATCCAAGGTGACGGTCATCTTGCCTGAAATCCCGCTAGGAAGAAGAACGAGACCAAGAAGAACAACGAACGGGAGTAGTCGAACGAATCCTCACAATCGCAACACTACCGGAACTAAGAAGCAACACCGGAAAGAAACAAACAACATGGTAAATGCACAAGCATAAACCTGGCATGATGCACAAACAAGTATGGTGCATGTCCGGTTTAAAGAGCATGGCATGGCAAAGTGCAACAAACAATACTACAAGTTAAATGGAGCTCAATATGCAACGGGTTGCATATTGACGAAACACAACATTCGAGTTATTTAGTTCGCTCTCGTTTAGGTACTCAACAATATTAAATGTTATTAAACAAGGCAAGGGGTGAAGCATAAGTAAACTAACTATTCAGGCAAATTTAAATGAGGCCTGAAATAAGAAACAACAATTCCGGAAAATCCTCATGTGCATATTTCAAATTTGGTACTGTTCTGTCCTAAAACATATTTTATTTTTGTTAAACAGGAAAATAAAGTGCACCAAGTTAAACTAGGCATTTTTCCACACCATTTACATATAAAGTTTATTTAAAACCGAGCTACGGTTATTTAGTTATGAAATAAATCATTTTAACATGGCATTTGAGCAAATTTAAACAAACAACATTTTAAACATGCATGAAAGTGGCATATTATGAAAGTGCATGAAAAACTGAGCAAGTTACATATATGACATGTTTAATCTGGATACATGGATAATTACTTATTATCACTTTAATACGATGGCATTTTCTGTAATTATGCATGCACATGATATTTAGCAAATTCGTTCAGGGAAAAAAACATCCACGGGCTGAAACTGGTGCATGCTAGGCTGAACAGAGAGGAGGGGCTGGATGGGGCTGCTCACATCAGACCTTGAGCCGGTAGAGGATGTACAGCGCCGGGCCTTGGCGCGAAGAGTGGCCAGCGGGTCAAACGAGGCAAAGTGGCTTGGGCGGAGTCAACGGGCGCGTCCTCTGCCCGTCAGAAGCAGAGCAGCGGGCGGCGAGGAACTTGCAGGTCGGCGCCGACGGAGGAGGCCCAGACGGTGAGGACGCCGGGGCCTGGCGGTGGAGGCGGCCGGAGGCAGCGGATCCGGGCGGCGAGGCGTCGGAGATGGCGGATCGGGCCAGGTCGTGTCGGAGATGCAAGGAGGCGAGGCTCGTCCTCGTCCTCGAGAGCTTCGCAGAAGCTGGGGAGGCGAAGACGGGATGCAGGGAGCGCGGCGGCGAACTTGGCGCTTCGGGCGACTCGGGCGGCTTGGCGAGGAGAGGTCAACGGCGAGGTTCTCGCCGAGGCGTGATGCGGAGAAGCGAAGCGAAGGCCGACGGTAGGGAGGCACGCACCCTGGCGGTGGAGACCGTTCAATGGCGCATTTGACGGATCGAGGCGGGAGAAGGCCACAGGCGGCCATGGCGGAGTTCTGTTCAAGTCAGCAGAGAGAGAGCTGAGAGAGGGTACATGGAGAAGGAAAAGAAGGGGAGGAAGGCGATGGGGAGCTGCAGAAGGGTGCTCGATGCAGGGGATCCAGGGGCGCGGTTGACTTCGGGCGCAGGGATGGAGAAGATCGAGCAGGCAGACGAAGGAGTAGGTGCTCGGCTGGCCGTGATTTGGTTGGGTGTCGCTGTAGTTGAGGAGAAAGGTGGGGGTTGGCCTGTTGGGGAAATTGAGGGAGGTGGGTGGAAGGATCGGACAGATCCCGAGGAAGAGGGAGACCGGGTGGAGGAAAATGGCGGCGGGGAGGAATGGATGGATGGGACATGGTAGGGGCTAGGGTTTAGACTGATTTATATATAGCATGTGGATTTTTGGTAGGGGCTATCTCGTTCCTCCGATCACAATCGGAGGGTCGAGAAAACAGGCTAGGGAAGCTCAAATAAGAAACCGAAGATGTTTTATAGATGTTTGGGGATGATCCGGATCCACCGGTGATGACTGAGCGGGTCGGGTTCAGGAAGTTAGGTGGTCACGGTCAAGAGGGGAGCAAGAGAGGTTAGGTGGTCACGGTCAAGAGGGGAGCAAAAACCCGATTGGTCTCGGAACGGTTAACGAAAGCAAGGGGGGACACGCCAACTACGAACGGGTGCAAGTTTTTATGAAAACAATGCCGATGCAATGCGCATGATGCTATGAGATGAGATGCATGACATGAACAAAATGCAAAATAAAAGACAAAACGCGACCACGAAGGTAATAACATATCACATAGCCGGAAAAGGCAAAAGTTGGAGTTACTAATATGGAAAGTTGTATCTGGGGCGTTACACAAACGTTCACAAACTCGGTCACTCGGTGATCCACAATTTCCTCTTGGATGCTCTAGACCATGACGCCTAACTGTCTGGAAGATGCACAATCTTCAAAGGTAACAAGCGTCGGATCCACGCAGGATCAATCTCTTCAGTGATGCTCAATCACTTTGGGTTTGTAGGTGTTTGGTGGGTTTTCCTCACTTGATGATTTTTGCTCAAAGTCCTCGGAGGATGGGATCTCTCAGTGACAAGTGTCAGTTTCTTTCGGAGCATCCAACCAGCTAGTGGTTGTAGGGGGCAACTATTTATAGCCTAGGGAGCAGCCCGACATGATAAGACATAAATGCCCTTCAATGATATGACCGTTAGGTGGGTAGCTATTTTGGGACAGCTGGCGCGTAGCACAGCAACGGTCGGAAATTTGAGGCTCAAATTCCTCAGGGCTATCATGTTCCTCACTTGTAGGCAATCCGCACTGGTGAATTCCTAACGTCAGTCAGAACAAATTCCTCAGAGACTAGAAGAACTTCGTCTCTGTCACTGAAGAAATCGACTGAACTATATGAGTTTCCAATGCCTTCACTCGAAAGGATTCGAAGGTGTAGGATTTTGAGATGAGCATCACTTGGAAACTTTTCCTTAGTTTTTCGTCGACCCCCTTTAACAGTACGGTGTTTCCTATGACTCAAGAAAGACAAAAAGACAAAATGAAACTGCGAAAACAAAATTCTTCACGCTTTATGTTCCTCGTATGAATAGCAAGTCTTCATGGTCACACCAATTTCTTCACTTTCAAAGTCTTCAGAAAGTCTTCAGAAATCCAAAGTCTTCAATCGAAGACATTCCGTTTTTGGTGTCGACTTTTTGTGTAAATATCAAACTCCTCATAGACTTATAGACCTGTGTACACTCACAAACGCATTAGTCCCTTAACCTATAAGTCTTCAATACACCAAAATCACTAAGGGGCACTGTCGGTGTCAAAACCGGCGGATCTCGGGTAGGGGGCCCCGAACTGTGCGTCTAAGGTGGATGGTAACAGGAGGCGGGGGACACAATGTTTACCCAGGCTCGGGCCCTCTCGATTGAGGTAATACCCTACTTCCTACTTGATTGATCTTGATGATATGAGTATTACAAGAGTTGATCTACGACGAGATCGTAGAGGCTAAACCCTAGAAGCTAGCCTATGATTATGATTGTTGTTGTTTTACAGACTAAACCCTCCGGTTTATATAGACACCGGAGGGGGCTAGGGTTACACAGACTCGGTTACAAGGGAGAAGATCTACATATCCGAATTGCCAAGATTGCCTTCCACGCAAAGGAGAGTTCCACCCGGACACGGGACGAAGTCTTCAATCTTGTGTCTTCATAGTCCAACAGCCGGCCAAAGTATATAGTCCGGCTGTCTGAGGACCCCCTAATCCAGGCCTCCCTCAGTAGCCCCTGAACCAGGCTTCAATGACGATGTGTCCGGCGCACAGATTGTCTTCGGCATTGCAAGGCGGGTTCCTCCTCCGAATACTCCATAGAAGATTTTGAACACAAGGATCGTGTCCGGCTCTGCAAAACAAATTCCACATACCACCGTAAAGAGTACAATATCCCACAAATCTAATCTGCTGACAAATTTCATAGCATGACACCACGCCACAGCCCGGTCATTATTCGAACCGCTTTTCTCAACCAGCTACTGCACATATTGCGAGGCGGTTTTCTTGGCACGTCTTGTCGAAGCAGAGATCGTGTCCCCTTATCACGGGATTCTCATCAATACGGGTGTGGGTAACCCAACCGTGCCATCAATCACGGTGCTTGGGGAATAAGCGAGTTTACCAGGCAAGTGGGGAGGCGTAGAATCCCTGTTGCCTTTATAAGGTGATAAGGACTCCATTTCGTACCTACGCCTTCTTCTTCCCGATCCATTCCCCCTCGCTCGAGCTCCAGCGCCCGAGCGTTCGTCTTCTCCGCCCACAAAGGCCTTCCGAAATTATCCGAATCCGGAGCAGGAGGCAAGTGGATGGCCTTTACCGCCCGGGAGAAGGGTATCAAAAAGCTTCGGGAGGCCGGGTACATGGGGAAGAAAATCAGCCACCATCTCCTGACGGCGGGACAGATCGTCCCTACTCCGGAACCCCACGAGAGGGTTGTATTCTTCCCTCATTTCTCCCAGGGCTAGGCTTTCCCCTCCACCCGTTCGTTCGTGGCATCATGTATTATTACGGGATCGATTTTCATGATCTATCCCCCGATTCCTTCCTCAACATCTCGACATTCATTGTTGTGTGCGAGGCTTTTCTCCGCATCTCGCCACACTTCGGCTTATGGCTGAAGATCTTTAATGTGAAGCCCAAGGTAGTGAGCGGCGAGCACGCCGAGTGTGGGGGCGCTATGGTGAGCAAGATGCCCAACATCACATGGCCAACAGGTACTTTTAATGATTCCGTCAAAGAGTGGCAACAGCAGTGGTTTTACATCACTGAGCCACGTGGCACGGAATGGGCCGCTGCTCCCGAGTTCCGATCCGGAGCCCCTCTGCGGCTTACGTCCTGGCCCAAGAAGGGCCTAAACTGGTCTTCGTCCGATGAACTGTCTGTGCTCCAGACGCGCGTTAAAGATATGGAAGACAAGAACATCGAACTTGTCAATGTAGTCCAGGTGATGTTAGTTTGCCGGATCCTGCCTTGTCAACACCGGACTTGCAATCTATGGGAATTCGATCCGGCCAAGCACTAGACCCTGCGAGAGCTCTTTGGCTCCTCGCACAAAGACATCTGGAAGGTGCTTTTTAAGTCCGGCAAATCATGGCTGGACTCAGCTGAGGACCGCGGGTACCAACTGTCCTGCTCTTCAAGCTCGATAAGTCATTATACGTTTTATCCGCATAACCCAAGGGAAATGCTTGATGTGTTTTCCACAACTCTCCTAGGGCTAGACGAAGAAGGCGGAGCGGATCCACTATCCGGCCCCGCTGCCCGAAGAACCGGCCGACCCACTTCTGACGAAGATGCTGGTCCCTGCGCCTTACAAGGCGCCGAAGAAGAAGACCGAGAAGGAGGCCAGAAAGATCCGGGGCGGCCTTCGTCGCCGCTGCATTTCGGACACAATATCCGAAGGCTCCAACGCCCGTTCTGCCTCCGAAGAGGACGACGAGGAGGAGGAAGACGAATCCCTAGCGGGGAGAAGAAAGAAGAGGACGGCCTCCATACACTTGGAGGCCGAGTCACCCAAAAGGGGAAAACTCCTCTTCCGGACGAGTCCACTGCCGCCGCCGACAGCAGCCCGGCGTGGGATCCCAGGGCCCAGCCCCTGGTGAACTCATGAGTATATAAAATCCGAACACATTTATGCGTCCAGACTCATCATGGCATAATATTTTAACCTGAGCCATATTTTTTGTAGTCCGGCGAGGTCCCGCACCGAACAATCCTCATAAGAGGATTTGCTGAGCTCGGATGCTATGGAGAGCGGGACGCCTCCGAAGGCCCCATCCCCCAAATATGTGAAGAACACCGAGGCTTCGTCCCAGAAGGACCCCAGCCAAGGAGGGGGGGGGAAAGATCGTGAAGGCGGCGCCCGGAGGTCAAACTTTAGAGGTCGGAGACATGGGGGAGAAGATTCCCATGGGAGTCGACGGCGGGGGCCATCTTGAATTTGGCCCTTAGCCGAACGCGATTCCAGAGACCAGTACGGCTCCAGAATCAAGAAGGCGGCCTCCCTTGGCTGGAGGGGGGTGCCTATTCCACCGGCAACCTCTGTCCAACCAGAGGTGCCGGATACTTTGTTGGCGGCGCTGAAGAGCGCCTCCATCGTCAATGAACACCGTGCCCTTATGGGTGCGGTGATTGAGAAAATTCAGTCTACTGAGAGTGGATTGAATGAAGCCTGTATCAGCCTTATAAGAGGCTTTGAGGTATGTTTTATGAGGTTTCGAAGAGTGTCGTAGTATGGATAGTAGCCCTTGATACACTGTTCGGTGAAAGAAAGAACCGGACAGAGGATCAAATTTATGTTCGCAGGAAGACTCACTTGATGACATCTATCTCTCTTTTTTATAAGCAGGCATCTGTAGCGGCTGCTGCCTCTCATCTTCTGGAGGTCTCCGCCCGAATCAAAAGTGCAGAGCGGGCCAAAGAAGAGCTTGGCCAGTTGAAAAGGCAGTTGGAAGATAAACAAGGTATGCGCAAGACTTGTTCATGTTTAGTGCGAACGAGTTTTCATTATGTTAAAATATGTTTCATGATTTGCGCCAGGGGCGATGATCGAAGTCGAGGCTCTGGGGAAGGCTGTTGCCGAGGCCGAAGAAAAGGCATCCGTAGAGCAGGCTCTTCGTGAGAAGCACGAGGCCAGGGTTATTGAAGCTAAGCAGGAGCTTCAAGAGGCTGTGAAGAAATGCGATACCTTGGAGCAGAGTTTAACGGAGAAAGAATCCGAACTCGCCAAGGCTCATCAGGCAGTGTGCGATGCTAGGGGGGAAACCCAAGGCGCCCTGTAGGAGATCCAAGAGGCGAGGAAGATCACGGCGGGTAAGGCTTTTTTCCATGTAAAGCAAGTATTTGAGGAGAAAAACATGTTTCTAATTTTGAGTTCGGATTTCTGCTGAGGGTATTTGCGGTATCGCCCGCAGCATATCGGATGCCGCCTAATTCTACCGAGCCGAAGAAAGGAACACTGCGGATAAGCTATTCTGGTCGCAGAATCTGGCACCAAATTATCTGGTGCCTTTTGCCGATCAACTGAAACAGCTGTTCAAACTGCATAGGGCAGCCGAACTAGCCATGAAGGATTTGATTATCCGGCTATGGCCCACCGAGCCGATTCCAAGCAGCTACTTCAGGCTTGTGAAGCGTCTCATGAGTGGTGCCTGCCCTCGACTTGACGTCGTCAAGCGGTCGGTCTGCATAGAGGGTGCACGAATGGCCTTCGCCCGTGCAAAGGTGCACTGGGGGAAGATGGATCTTTGAAAAGGCGATGACCGAGGGACCGCCAGAGGGAAAGGAGCACCGCAAACCCGAATTATATTCTGAAAGCGTCCTGAAAGGATCCTACCTTGCGGCGGAGCAATGCACCAAGGACATTATGTTTCCATGAATACAATCATGTTGTCCTTTGTAATGTCGAACAAGGTCATTTCTATTATTTATTGCTTGTTATAAAAGTTTATCCTCTTGTGCGGCCGTTTTATATATTAATCCCGAGAGTTGGCCCGTCGTCGACTTCTGCCCCCATGTAAGAAGTACAGGGGTGTTCGGGATAAACCTACTCACTCTTTATCCCATTTTTGGGTCCTTCGAAGGAGGTGTTTAGCACAACGAACCAGACAATCGGACTATAGGGCTTTATCACTCTCACTTGGCCATAGGAGCTTTAGGAAAGGAAGGTAGGCGCAACCCCTGGTGTTCGGAAGACCGCACGAGGGGCTCTATAAGCACCTGATTGGAAGAAAAACCGATTCATCCCACGCTGCATTGGTCATGGCATTATGCGGGAGAAATCCTTAAAGATTTACAACCTCTCGAACAGTTGACCAGCTCTCGCCGTATCATGACAGTCATTTTTCAGCTTTCTCTACTAAGGTGCTCGTCCGGAAGAACCGGGACACAATCGCAGTAGTTCTCCCTGTGCCTCCTTAGCCGATATAGCGGAACGTAAGGCGGTAGAACATGGGAGCCGAGCAAACCCAACATTTGACCCAAGACATGATTCAAAGCTGATGCATATAATGCTATAAGTTCGGGGTGCGAACTTCCATGAAGGTGTTCGGACTTTATTGCCGTATTATGGGTAAAACAAAGCCCCTGGCATATTTAAGGCATATCGCGATGTACGGATGCCACTTGAAAAAAGAATTTCAATAAGAAATACCAGCAGATAAGCGTCATATAAATCCACATGTTGTATTTGAATGGTACGTCGATGCGTATGAGTATAGGTAATGTGATAAAAAAGAGATATGGTATGGAACCTCTTTGAGACCAGGGGGAAGAAGCTGTGTGCGGATCCGGAGTATAGTCGGATGGTCATTGCGGGGAATATCTAAGGATTCCCTTGCGCGTTCGAGCTGCTTCCATATCACCAATCCTGGTCGGCGCAAGGGTGAACCTGCAAAGGAAATGTAAGAAATGTTTCAGTCCCAGAGAGCGGTTGAGCCGCGGTATGCGGGCTGTCCTGGCCTTCGCCGAAGTGTTTAATTGAGCTCCGGACGAGCCGGGCTATCCTGCCGCGAGGTAGTTCAGAGTCCTTTGGGAATGTCCGGGAGCCTGGCCGTCGACTCGAGGTTCGATTGAAAGGTGCCACTTGTTGCTTCTGCTGTTAAATCAGCGGTATACTCCTTGGTGCCGAGGGAAAGTTCGGCCTTGCCATTAACTGTGATGACGCCGCGCAGACCGGGCATCTTGAGCTTACGGTAGGCGTAATGTGGCACCGCGTTGAATCGAGCGAACGCGGTTTGTCCAAGCAGTGCCTGATAGTCACTCCAGAAGGGGACGATGTCGAAGATTAACTCTTCGGTACGGTAATTGTCTGGTGATCCAAAGACAACCTCAAGGGCGATGGAGCCTGTACAGCTGGCCTCCACACCTGGTATAATACCTCTGAAGGTGGCTTTAGTGGGCTTGATCACCGAATGATCGATGCCCATCTTGGCGACCTTGTGTCACAGTAAAGCAGGTTTAGACTGCTGCCTCCACCCAGAAGGACTCGTGTGAGGTGGAACCCGTCAATTATTGGGTCGAGGACTAGTGCGGCTGGATTGCCCTGATTGGTGTTAACCGGACGATCCGTGCGATTGAAGGTGATCGTCCTTAGTTTATATTGTGGGACGACTGGTTCTGTTAAGTCGAGATCCCTAAGGGTGCGCATCCGGTCCGGGTTGGGAGTGTGGGTGCCGTTTACCACGTTCACCGTTTGGATTTGCGGGGGAAATTTCTTTTGCCCTCCTATATTCGGTGATCTGGGCTCCTCATCGCCATCCTCGCTTGGAGATCCCTTATCTTTGTTTTTGGCACCTGCCCTGCCGGCTTGTTAGAAGACCCAGCATTCTCTATTGGTATGATTGGCTGGTGTTCCTGGGGTGCCATGAATTTGGCATGGGCGGTCGAGTATGCGGTCCAGACTGGACGGACCCAAATTTTCATTTTTGAGTGGCCCATTCCGCTGACCGGACTTAGAGCCACTAAATCCGGCATTGACTGCCGTATCTTCGGTGTTTTCACCATGTTTGCAGCGCTTGTGTTTGTTGCGTCGGGGTTTGCCATTTCTATCACTGGCCTCTGATGTGCCAGGGTTGCTTGCTGTGTTATTGCTACGGGCCAACCAGCTATCTTCGCCCGTGCAAAAGCGGGTCATGAGTGTCGTGAGGGCTGCCACGGATTTTGGCTTCTCTTGGCCGAGAAGTCAGGCGAGCCACTCGTCACAGATGTTATGTTTAAAGGCCGCTAGGGCTTCGGCATCCGGACAGTCGACAATTTGGTTCTTTTTAGTTAGGAATCGAGTCCGAATTTCTGGCCCGACTCTCCGGCTGTTGAGTTATGTGACTTAAATCGTCAGCATCCGGTGGTCGCACATAAGTGCCCTGGAAGTTGTCCAGGAATGCGTCTGCCAGGTTCTCCCAACTTTCGATGGAGTTTTCCGGCAAGCTATTCAGCCAATGTCGAGCTAGCCCTTTGAGTTTTAGCGAGAGATACTTGATGGCGTGTAGATCATCCCATCGGGCCATGTGAATGTGGAGGAATAAATCCTCTATCCATACCGCGGGGTCTGTAGTACTATCATATGATTCAATGCTCACGGTTTTAAACCCTTCTGGGAATTCATGATCCATTACTTCATTAGTGAAGCATAGGGGGTGTGCGGCGCCTCTGTGCCTGGCTATATCACGACGCAGTTCGTACGAGTCTTGTCTGCTGTGTTCAGTCCAGCCAGATTTTCTTTTAGTATATCCGGCATGGCGGTCGTCGTCACGCGTTGGGGCGTGCCTCCGTGATCCGTAGATCGATCTTTTATGCCCTGCTTTGTTTTCCAATACGTCTCGCAGGTCCTGTGTGTTGCCCCGGGCCTTGGTGTTTTTGTTTAACTGGCGACAGGGTGCGGGCTGGACTTCGTCCTGACATGCCGTTCTATCTCGGCCATGAGGTGGCCGGTCAGCCGCATCATACGCTAGAAGTGTAGGCTTTAATGCTTCCTTCTCGAGTTGGGGTAGCAACCTCCGCTTTGGGTAACTTTTGGTTGGGCGCTCGAGTTCGTATTCCTCGGCCGCCAGGACCTCAGTCCATCTATCCGCTAGCAGATCTTGGTCAGCTTGAAGCTATTGTTTCTTTTTCTTCAGGCTTTTTGCTATGGCTATAAGCCGGCACTTGAAGCGCTCCTGCTCGACGGGATCCTCAGGCACGATAAATTCTTCGTCGCTGAGGCTCACCTCGTCTTCGGAGAGAGGCATGTAATTGTCATCCTCTGATTCTCCGTCTGCTGCCTGTTCCTTAGGGCTAGCTTGCCCATCCTCCCGCTCGAAGCCTGGCTGGAGGGGATTGTCTTCGTCTTCGGCACTATCTGCAGCGTTATTGTCTCTTGTGCCGGTATCGCTGCTTTTGCTATGGCGGGGCTTAGAGCGGCGCCGATGACGCCGGTGCTTAGATTGCTTCTCGAGGGGATTATCCTCCGTTGCCTTATTGCCATCGCTTTCTGTGGGGTGTCCACCATGTATATATATCATATGACGAGGTGGCAGTCCAGTATACAATGGCGGTGGTTCCTGTTCTTCTCCTGCATCGTCGTCCATACCGTCGATGTCTTTGGAGCCGAAATCGAGCATCTCGGTTAAGTCATTGACATTGGCTATTAAGTGGGTGGTGGGTGGGGAATGAATTTCTTCGTCGTCCGATTCCCACTCGAGCCGGACATAGTTCGGCCAAGGGCCTCCTGACAAGGAGAGAGATCTAATGAATTTATCACGTCGCCCATGGGCAAGTGCTGAAAGATATCCGCGGAGGAGAACTCCATGATCGGTGCCCACTCAGATTTGATAGGCACGGACGCAGGAGGTTCGGAGCCCGTGGCGGGGACGAATTCAAGTGTCCGGCAACACAGGTCTCATAAGAGGTGAGGTTGGTATTCGGCTCTATCGCCGCTGAGTGTGCGGCCTCCGTGGCGGGGTCCATCCACCCGTCCTCGGACGGCGCGATCTGCTCCGGATTGAGGGCCGGAGTGGCCACAGGTGTGATCTCCCGAACACCGTCCGACGGCAGAGCTAAGTCATGCTCATCGTGACTGTGCGGCGCACCTGACATGGGCTCGAATCCGTCGAAGATCAAGTCTCCGTGGATGTCGGCAGTATAGCGTAAGCTTACAAAACTGACCTGACGGCCAGGGGCGTAGCTCTCGATCTGCTCCAGATGGCCAAGCGAGTTGGCCCTTGATGCAAAGCCGCCCGAATACGAAGATCTGTCCGGGGAGAAAAACCTCACCTTGGATCGCATCATTGCCGATGATCGAAGGAGCCATCAAGCCTTTATCGTGACGGTGCAGTGGAACTCTCAATGAAAGCACCAATGTCGTTGTCAAAACCGGTGGATCTCGGGTAGGGGGTCCCGAACTGTGCGTCTAAGGCGGATGGTAACAGGAGGCGGGGGACACAATGTTTACCCTGGTTTGGGCCCTCTAGATGGAGGTAATACCCTACTTCCTGCTTGATTCATCTTGATTATATGAGTATTACAAGAGTTGATCTACCACGAGATCGTAGAGGCTAAACCCTAGAAGCTAGCCTATGATTATGATTGTTGTTGTCCTACGGACTAAACCATACGGTTTATATAGACACCGGAGGGGGCTAGGGTTACACAGAGTCGGTTACAAGGGAGGAGATCTACATGTCTAAATTGCCAAGCTTGCCTTCCACGCAAAGGAGAGTCCCACCCGGACACGGGACAAAGTCTTCAATCTTGTATCTTCATAGTCCAACAGTCCGGCCAAAGTATATAGTCCGGCTGTCCGGGGACCCCCTAATCCAGGACTCACTCAGGCACTAGATGCACTTACAATCTCCCCCTTTTTGGTGATTGATGACAATATAGGTTAAGTTTTCGACGGGGATAAACATATGAAGTGTATATACTAATATTGAGGAATTCAATTGCAAGATATAGAAGAACTCCCCCTGAAGATGTGCATAGTGAGGAATTTGCTTTTGATGCAATGCACATTTGAAGAGTAGAATCGTGGAGATCTCCCCCTATATCTTGTAATTCATACACGCATTTAACATATGATATGAAGAATTTGAAATGCATGATGAAATATGGTGGCTGATGTGATTCAGCCTGCATGCATTAACATATATGAGGAAATAGCTTGTACAAGAACATAGCAAAATTATCAGACCACCATCGGATTTAAGTTTACAACTCGATCCAGCAAAGTCTTCAAAAGAACGAGAGTTGTAACTTAGCAAAAAAACGCTCATATATAGAGGCGCGCCCACAGACATGGGAGGCGCGGCCACCGCAGACACTGGTGGCGCGGTATGGCGCGGCAGTGAAGACGCCCGTACCAGCGTGGAGCAACTTGCCACTCCTCATCGAGCTCAACTGGAGCGGCGAGTTGCTGAAGCATGCGCCAGCATGGGGGGCAACTAGCTCCGTCGGGCCAAGCGAGGTTGGTGAAGCACCAAGCGGCCTCACCCGTATCCGGAGGGCTCGGCGGGCCACCCAACGGGTAGTATGCTGGAGAACGGCTCCTCGGAAGCCGTCAGAAGAGTGGAGAAAATGGTGAAGGAGGAGATGGGGGAGCGGCGGAGGGGAGCGATTCTTGCCCGCTGTCTGTCTGACCTCGTTTAAATAGAGGGCGGATGGTAGGAGCTTAGTTGGCGTCTAGCCTCTTTTAAACTGAGGGCGGACGGGAGGAGCTCGGCCGGCGTTGCGTTTAATTCCGGCCCGCTCATGAATGGACGTGTGGCCAGAGTAGTTTTCTCGGTTTGCATGCAGGTTTAACGGAGGGGTTTGATGGAGACGAGGAGGCGTGTTCTGCCGGGCGTGAAGTGGGCGGCGCAGTACTATTCGATTTGACAGCAGGAGGCGTAGTTCCTGATACGTCTTTAATGTAGACGAGGGAGGGGGTAGCGGTTCCCGAAATGTTGAATGGCCAATGATGCATCCACCTTCAATTAGCATTGTGAATGGATGAGGGAAGTAATGGGGGAGGACCGGGAAAAGAGGCTGCATGATTGAATGAAACGCAGTTTGCACTCATACATAGGCGCCCATCCATTCCAATGCATCTACCACATCGTACACACCTAAGCATTTGCCTATGCACCTAAACTAAGTGCAAAAGTTCTCACTCTAGACCCGTGGCGGCGATGCGCGCGAGCGGCCAGTGGCTACGCCATATGGTCCACGGCGCCGTCCTGCGGCACGGCGCCGAGGATCGTCTCCAGACGGTGTTGGCGACCGCTGGTGGATGCCCGCCGTTGACGCCAACTAAGCCTCTCAGTTGGACCAGATGATCGTTGCCACCACCAACAAGTTCAGCGTCCTCAAGAAGCTCGCGGACGACATTGCCATACTCCTCCAGCCCGCTCGCCCGGGCTCCTCATTGCCTGCCACACTAATCGGCCTCCATGGCAAGAACCTCTTTCAAGCATTGGTGGCCCTACGACTGCCCGCCGACGCCACAAAGAATGTCCACCTAGAGGTCGCGCTCGCCGCGAGGTGCCTTGCCTTGCAAGAATTCATCGACCTACACATCCACGTGTACAAGCAAATCGTGTACATAGGTATCTATAAGGCTAGTGAGGACGCTACGACGTTGGCCTTCCTCAACCTGCTGGAAGCCTTGGATGCCTTTGCTGAGAAGAATCTTGACCTCGCCACAAAAGTCGCCGCTCCTTCGCTGCTGGTCGGTGGCCCGGCGCACTACGTTGAGGAGGAGGACGTGGTACGTTGATGGATGCATCTTTATTCTTGCCTCCTGTAACCACCACTACAATTGCATCATCGTGGCCTTAATTCTTATTGTGCTATTGCATTCTCGTTCCAGTCAATACCGACATGTGCTATCCCTTTGCTTAATTATATGCATCACTGTAACTAGTACTCCATTCGTCAATTTATAAGTTGTGCTTATGTAGCGACCCGACCTCAGATGGTCAAGTCTACGTATACATGTCATCCACGGATCGGTAATGCTTGACACACACGATACTCGAAGGATTTATTACAGAGTAGCAATCACACACTTATTACATCGAATGTCTCAAAAGAGAACTTATTACAACAATATGGCTTAAGGCCATCTAATGCGATAACAACGGAAGGCTTGGAAGATAAAGTGAGTCCATCAACTCCAACGGCATAAGCGACAGTGCATGGCAACGACCTACCAATCCTTACTCCTTATGCGAAAAGTCTGCAACATAAAATGTTGCAGCCCGAGAACGGGTCAGCACATGGAATATGCTGGCAATGTAACACATAGAGAGTAATGAAAGAATAAGCTATACTACATGCATATATGGCTGGTGGAAAGCTCTATGGTTACAGTTTTGCAAAAAGCCAATTTTTCCCTATATCAAAGGAATAAATTTTATTTTAACTATCATGGTGGTTGAAACATCATTGAGAAGGTATAACCCCAACTCAATCCCAATTAAAGTGGTTAACAACCCAACAATATTAATTAAGAGTGATGAGTTACATGTGAATACTCAAGTACTAGATACTCAGAATTGTCCATAACCGGGGACACGGCTAACCATGATTAGATTGTACACTCTGCAGAGGTTTGCACACTTTTCCCCACAAGACTCGATCGCCTCCGTTGGTTTCTCGCACTACATGGTGTTTGAGAAACGGATGACCGAGACACAGTCTTTCAAAAACATTAACTCTCTACTCCGGATAGATCATACTAAACCTATAAAACCCACTATCTGCTGATCTGTCCTTAGGAAGATCACACGGGTACCCCGGGATTTCCAAAAATAAAACAGACAACACTGGGTTCCCCAGGTGCCTCAATCCACCCAGATGTGTATTTAAGTTGCCACCTTAAAGTAAACCATTAATTAACAATCTCACATCTGTCATGAATATCTCTCAAACCCAAACCACGTCTACGAGCATAGCATAGCAATATAAGCAACACGTAGAAGTAACTCCCAAGGGTTTGATAGTAACAGGCAATAGGTTCCTACCTCATCATCTACTTCCCAACCCACAAATTAATGTCATCCTAATCATGCAATGTTTGAGGATTGAGCTAATGCACAAAAACTGGGTATGAAAAGGTATGATCAAGTGTTACTTGCCTTGCTGACGATCCGTGAATCCTAGAGACTCGTAGTAACACGCTTCGCACTCCGGGAATTCTACCGCAAGCAAACAATACATACATAAGCAACAAACAACGATGCACAACAAAACTTCAACTAAAAGAGGTTGACCGGAGAGTTCAACTTAAGAACTCCGGTTTGCGAAAAGAATCAAACCAAACGAAACAACGAAACTCAAACGGCAAAAGAAACAAGATCCGTTTACAAATCTGAACTAGAGTCAAAATTTACAAAGGCAAAATCTGTTTTAAGTAGGCTATTCGGAAAGAGGGTTTCGAGATGAAACTCCAGGCGCTTGAATTGCCTGATTCCGATAAACGAGCGAAAAGTTATACTAATTTGAACATCGGTTCAGAAATCGCGCTCGGAATAATCACGGAATAAAATCGATAAAAGAAAAGCATTTAACGGCTAAACGAGCGAACGTTCGTTAGCGGAAACTAAACGACGAACGGTTCAGAAAAGCGAACGAACGGGTGAACGTTCTTAAAATAAATAAACCGGGAAATAAAACCGATCTAATATATAAGAAAAACGGCTAGGGTTTTTCAAAAAAACCGAAGGGTTATTAAAAAAACCCGGCGACGAGGGCTACCTCCGGCGAGGTCGTCTGGCGCGGCGGGCGGCTGCTCCGGCGGGGTCCGACGGGGTGGCGAGGGCGGCTATGGGCGGCAGCTCGGTGAGGGGGCTACGGCGCGGGAGGCGGCAGCGACGGCCAAGGGCGGCGGCGGCGGCGGCTGCTCGGGCTCGGGCTCGGCTCGGGTCCGAGGCGGCGGCGGTGGTGGTGGTGGCTAAGGAGGGGAGAGGGGGGGCGGTATATAAAGTGGGGGGAGAGGTGGCTTGGAGGAGGGGGCAAGGCGGCGGGGAGGGGAGTCCGGCTCGGACTCCAGGTCCGGGCGTGGCGGGCGGTGGCTCGGCCGGCCACTGCTCAATGAGGCCGTTAGCCCCGATCGGTATGAGTTTTTTAAACATTCCGCCAAAAATTATAAAAATCCTAGAAAAAGAAATAAAAATCTAAAAATGCCAAAACAAGTTTTCTTTGCCTAAATAAAATATTTAGAACAAGATGAGCTTTTCTTGGCCCCTAAAATGCAATTTTTAAAACATATGCAAATTTTTCTCTAGGCAAATAAAATTCCAAATAATTAAAATAAAATCCAAATAATGATTTTAACATTTTTCCTCCGGTACTTCAGTTCTTTTGGAGAAGTCATATTATCTCCTCTCGTTTATTTTAAACATGAAATATTTTCGGAGAGAAAATACTAAAACCCAAAATCCTCGTCTTTCATTATTTGATAAAATTCAAATATGAAAATCGGAAAATCCCCAACTCTCTCCGAGGGTCCTTGAGTTGCTTAGGATTTCGAGGATAGCAAATGAGAATGCAATAAAATATGATATGCATGCATGACCTGTGTATACATGCCAAATTGAAAATTTGGGATGTTACAGCTTACCTTTTCCGCAACACAAGGGCATCTTGCTAGAAACACTAGAACATGTCAGACCGCATGTGACCAAACCGACGATGCGCCAACCTAGCTACTACGTACCCTGCTTATCTGGCGGAAATAGCCCTGCCCTAGTGTTTCCAATCGTTATTTCTATCTACCGATCGTGCCAAGGAGCAGAACGAAATGTTATAATTTATACATGTTTCTCTATTCCTACTCCTAAAATCCAACAAATTCTCCACGCATAAAAATTAATGTAATTTAAAATCTTGAAATGAAAAAAAAAGATATTTGAAACTAATTGCCGGTTTGATGTGTTTTAAAATTGTACAACCCATTTCTCATTACTGATGGGCCATTTTCTCGGCCAGCCGAATGAAAGCTCTCCTCGTCTTGAAAGATTTGCAGCCCAACAAGCCTGACAAAGCGACTTACTTGGCAAATCACAAAAAACTGGGCTGTGGCCATGGACCCAGCTGCCAGCCTCTCCACGTACAGTACTCTTCCGATGGAATGTCATTGACCACATTGACCACACCGCGCCGAGAGCACCAAGGCGGTGGACGATGGCGAGGCATAGGAAGGGGATGATGCGGAGCCGGGGAAGACGCGGCAGTGGATGCCCATGCGGAGAGGAGTACGAGGGTTCACTGGTTCGGCTGCGGTGTGAGGCTGCCGTTGCTGTAGGGCCTGGCTAGCGGTGGGAGTAGTAGGGGGCGATGAGGCCTCAACGGCAGCCTGACCGACTTTGGAGGCGAGGAGCAGCGGTCTCCCGGCGCTGGTTTGGGCGGTGGTGCAAGAAGAGCAGCGATTGAAGAAGCAGCAGGACACGTTGATTCAAATCCAACGTTCTGCTGCTAGAATCGCTTTGTTGACTAAGTTGACAAGCCACGTCTGCAGCGTCAATGTAGTAGGCCCACGTGTGACATCCCAACCGGTGCGCCCGGATGTCGATGGGAGGAATCATTTTTTTCGCATAATAAGGAGGCAGATGATTGCGTGCGGCCGGACCAATGGAGGAGTAGGGTGGGCGGGAAGCTGTAGCGACATCACGTGAGCTACAAGAGGAGGGAGCGAGCAGTCCCTTGGCGCTAGTTTAGGCGGTGGAGCAGAAGATCGAGATTGAAGAAGACGTCGGCCGTTGGATGGACATCCAACGATCACCGCTGCTAGAATCGTGTGTTCAGCGACAAAGCCTTGCGTAAACAAGTCAGCCATTTGCTGTTATTTTTATAATTTTACTCATTTTCTAATTCATATGGAATTTATTGCAGCCCGTTTTCCATTTTTAGAATTGCTGGCCATTTTACGTCAAGTACCAGTGTCGAAAAATTAACTAAATATGTGGGAAATTTTGAAAATTCGCAAATTTAGCTGGGGAACGAAATATTCTTAATCCAAAAATTAATAGCCATAATTTAAAAATAAATTAGTACTATGTCATGTTAAATCCAATGAAATACGTATACGATATCAGTGAAGAAAAAAAACAAAAAAAACTAATATCCCATTTGCTATAATTTTTTTGGAATTTTCAACCCCTTTTGATATTACTTTTAACAGACATTGACCATACTCATTGGCCAGGATGGAATGCATCCCTCCTCGTCTTGAAAGATTTGCAGCCCAGTAATTCGGAGAAACAAATAGGCCTAGCTTGGGTATTCTTCAAAAAGAAATACTGGGCTACCTATTTTCCCAAAGAACTGGTGCATGAGCATGTAGCTTTATTTATTTATTTACTTATTTATGTTTAGGGGGCCATGAGCATGTACCTGGGCCGGATTCATGTGAGAGCCTCCCTTCCAGTTAATTATGGGCTTCTCTATTGGGCCTTCATCAGTGGGCTGCATCTTATCAACAAGTGGAAAATGTGTTCCATACAAAAAATAGTATGAGCTACGTACGGTACAGGGCACTAAAGGATCGAACCATGCAACGACTTCCAAAACATTGTGTTTGTCGTTCTAACAACACATTTATTAAACCAATGCATTTAAATATACTACTGATTGTACATTGAAAACAGCAGCAACAGCAACCAGGGCTGGGGGTGCAACAGAAGCAGTAAGCAGGCCAGAAGAGTGAAGACGCAACTCTTTCTTCCAAACCAAACATCAGCCATCATTACAAAAGGTCTACCAAAAAAGAACAAGTGTATGCATCAAACTAAATAAAGATCCTACTACACCAAGTGTATGCATCTAACTAACTGGCTCAGTTAGACGTTACTATTTATTAAGCTGTGGAGATTGGCTGACGGCTTGAACCAGATGGGTGCCTGACGGGGGAAACTCCAGCCAGCAGGTCGAAGTCTGATACTTGCGACCCTCTCTCCTACTTTGGGCTGCAGAGCGTGGCGGCACATATCAGGGTATGGTGCATGCAGAGACGCATGGTACGCTATGTACACACAGTTTTGCCTGATGAACGAAACCGTGTTGCCATCATGATCCTTGCCGTCGGTTATCTCCTGGTTAATTGGATAATTAAGTCCGACAAACAGAGAGCATGCACCAAGGCTACTTACTAGCCTCCAGTCAAAAATTCCTGAAGGCCCAGAGAAGCTGGGATCCTGCTCAAAGACCTTGCAGTGACTGCGATTGTATTCCGCGAAACAACACGTCCGGTATGTGCAAACGATCATCAATCTTTCGGCCGTAAATGCGATCGAGCCAGAACCACCTGCAACCGCCATGCCGCTTTTCTTTGAAAGGTTCTGGGATTAGGAAGGGTTGGGACACCAAGTGACCTACAACATCATATCAAGTTGGAGTCAAATAAAAAATGGCTCTTGATTTAGTCAATCTTAAGAACATCATGTTATGAGCATGAATATTTTTTCAGTAAATGTTGAAAGTAATATAAGCAAGCCATAATGGTATCATAGGAAAGTAACATACTGTTGTAACAGCCGTTTGTAGCGATGACTAGAGTAGGCCAGCAATACGTCCAGCCATAGAAGGAGTCGACAGCGTAAATGAAGCCCTTGTGTTCAATGGAATCGAGAGAACCATGGAGGATGTATGATCCTTATTTGGACGTGCAGATTTATCCACTTACTGCGGTGACTTGTCGGATAGGCGAGACCGTGGTTGAAGAAGCATAATTAGCTTCAAGTCTTTATAATTCGCAGATCTTGTGGGCACTTGGCAGATTACAACCTTGAGCAAATCAAACTTGGTATCATGTTGGCTCTTGTAAGATTCCAAGTATTGCAGGCGGTGCCAAAGCAGTGCAGTGTTCATCAAAGGAAGGGGGATCAATCACCGGGTGTAGACCTCGACGAGCATCCAGCTGCCGCGACCGTCGACGAGCACCATCCAAGACATGTTCATGCCGACCCAGTACATACCGTTAATGTAGCGGAGGCTGACGGGGATCGAATCACAGTGAAGGGGGTTGATGCTCGCCACCCTACGATCATTATGCTGCGTGACACGCCGTTTCTGAAGATCAGGCGGCATCAGCAAGCAAGGAGCTGGCTTAAAAAGCTCCGTCTTGAGGGCTTTGAGTAAACGGTACAACCCCGACGAGCACACGGCGAGCGGCATGGTACTGAGATTGTCCACACGCGAAACAATGATCTTGATTACCTCTGTGGGGAGCGAATTCCAGCCACTCTTTCGGCGGACGCTGCTCGATTCTGCCATTGTTAGTGCTTGGGTTTCGGACGAGGGGGGGAGGTGCCTTAGCGGGGATGGAAGCTTGGACGAGATTATGTGCGGACAAAGATGGAGAAGCGAATATGTGCTGCGGAAGTGGACGGTGATGATGATTACAAAGACGCTTGACTTATTTAGACACATACCAGCAGCGTAGGGTCATATCGATGCCAGACAACTTGCTTGAGTGATCACACTACTTGTACTCCCTACAGTACCTACTACAGCACTATGCCCTAGCTTGCTAGAGTAGTGTAGTAGAGTAGGACTCTGCTCTACTACTAGCACCGGAGGAGTAGTAGTATATTCTAATCTAAAATAGTTACAAACTTCAATGCCCGAGCGTGGAACGACTACGAACCATGCTCAAAGACCGTGTCACGTGGTGTTTGGACTTATATGCAAAAAAAATAGCAAGATGCCCGTGCATTGCACGACACACCATCATCACCAACTCGGTTTTTCTCTACTCCTACTCCTATAAAAGACTCAGTTGGTGATGATGGAGGCGAGGAGGCGTGTTCAGCAGGCGTGCGTGCAGACGGCGCAGCACTATTCAATTTGTTATAAAAACAAAAGAAGAGTAGTGGAGATAGAGACATAGGGAGGAGCACGAGGTTGTGGGAGATAAGGATGAACGAGGCAAGGCCTTATCTGTAAATGTGGAGAGAGGTGCGGTATCTTTTGTAAAATTGTCATAGTTGGCTTTCTATCCGCCGATATAGATCGGACGGTCTATATTACAAGATGGCAGGCATACCATCATCACCAACTCGGTTTTCTATAAGAGTAGATGTATATAGATATAGATAGATAGAGACTAGGGAGTACTAGTAAGGACACCATCTACTGCTTCGTGTGCTACTCCTGCGCTCCAGTCGGCGGCCGCAACGTCCCCTACAGCCACCCCTCCTGCCCTCCATTCGGCGGGCGCTGTTAAAATCTAGGGAGCGCACTCTCGCGACTGCTGGCAGCCACGACTTCATAGACGACGACTTCTTCCCCGACCTCGGCAACCTCTTCCTCAACGACACGGGCGACAACCTCAATGCCAACGGTGCTGCTCCCGTTGCATCGTATGTGTTTCTGTCCTTCCTGTTTGAAATCATGGTAGAATTCATGTTTCTACTCTGTATCCTACTACTATGCTAGTCCACATGATTAGTTTCATCTCTCATATAGCCGTCATGATTTATTTTGTGCTTATTCGGATTAAATCTCGTAGTAACTTGCTCATATATTCAACTGGCGCAATGTCCCCTACAGCCACTCCCGTTTCATGGACGGCCTGGTCGATGCCTCCAAGGAGCCCTTCGTCCACTTCTATGAGTGCCCGATGCCGTTTTGTGGCTCGCCAGCGGACATGGTGCATCACCTCACGGATGCGTGCAGCGGTAACTGCTGGCCCTTGGCGGAGAACATCAAGTACGACACATGCTACTGGTTCACCATGCCGGAATCGCTGGAGGATCACCGCCGCCTGCTAGTCTCGGAGGAGGACGGCAGCGTCTTCCTCTTGATCGTGGGCACCGGCGAGGCCCGCGCAAGCCGCCGCCCCGTCTCTGTAATGTGCGCTAGGCGTCGCTTGTGTGGCCCGACAGCGACACGAGGCAGATGTACGGGTGTGTGGTCCATTACTACCCCTCCGGGTCGCGTGGGCGGCGACAACGGCCTCATCGGACGGACTTGGACTCTGGGGAGCTGGGACTATCCCGCCAATGTGGACTTGGAAAACCCATGGCATCCGTTCCATCCTTTACCCACCGACGCGGTGCACGGGGACTCCAAGGAGGTTCACCTGGACATACGCATTATCAAGTGCACTTAGAAAACATGTAGTGTGTGTGTGTGGGCGCTTATGGCTCGTGTCTTTGCCGCTTTTGATTCTATAAGCTTGTCGTTAAACTTGAGTGGCTTTCGCCGCAGTCCTTCCTTTGAACTGCTCCTCTAAGTGAGCTGATGTAAGACACTTTGGGTTTCATTTGATAATGGAACCGGGGAGGAGCCTCCCTGTTCTTCTAAAAAAAACTACGCATTATCAAGTTAAATGGTGATGATTAGTCTTCGCTCAATGTAATCAGCTGTCTAAGCATGTGGAGACTTCCATGCAGGATCTTGCTCTATTGGAGTATCGCGATGAATAAAAGTGTATCCGTTTATGGTTTAGTCTAGAATCTTCCATGTATGAATTTTTACTACAGTACTGGTGAAAGACTTAGGATGAACCATTTCTTACATCTCCTCTGCCCCCTTGCAAGTCATCCTGATTTAATCCCTCCGTCTAGGTGTATAAGGGCATGGTTAATATTACTTAATAGTATAGCCAACTGTTGACTATAAGAAAGTGCCATGTCATCTCAGAGCCAACATGTATAACAATCGATACTCAAAAACTAATTCTTAAAGATCATTTCTTGCAAAAGCACAATAAGTGTTATTTCTTCACAAGTTTTGGATGCAGGTTGAACAGTTGAATGCTTTTGTTTGCAAAAGATACCTTTCTATCTATTTCACCCAGATGTTTGTGAGCTCTAGAGATGAGATAATATCCGAAGAAACCTATCGATACCCGTTACACATGAGATGACCCCCACATCCTTTGTCAAAATAAACAACTCCCCGATAAATGCATTTCACTCTTCGGTGCAACGCACGGGCCAAAAATTGAACTAACATTATATATAGTACGATAAATGCTGATGCATGTCACCTAAAATTATATCATTCAAAACTATGTTCAAATACGAATTCAACGATATAGTTTTTGTTGACATGCACTAACATTTTGTCGGTTAAATCTTTAGTCAAATTCAATGGGGGACTAATAAACCACGACCGATGTAGTACAAGTGTAGAGGGCGGCGCTGCACAGGAGTCTCACCTCTCACCCCGCTCGTGGCGCGGCAGTAAAGCCATAATATCACAAAACCCAACCACTCCTAGTAATAAGTGGTCTGGTAAAATAAACGGACAAGCAACCATCACATCCCTCCGTCTTTTTTGCATTTCATCTCTCTGCATTTACTTTCTCCGGTTCATCTCGCACACTCGATACCTAGCTACTACTCCTAGGGCCAGTTCTTTTGGCGGCTTCCCCTAATTTTCCCACAAGACTAGTCATAGTGGAGAGTAACAATAAGGCGCCTCACTCATTTATTTGGGCTTCTAAACTACTACTCTGTCCTGGTTTATTCCTCACCATTGTAATTTGTGCTAAATTTTGGCCAAAGATTTAGCAAATAAACATTAACGTTTCTTGTTTTCTCCTCCTCCTTGGTCATGGTGCACAGCCTAAGATGACTTACTCACCTAGTCGGATGGAGTAGTGCATGTGACATGCACTAACATTTCATTAGTTAAATTTATGATCAAAATTTGACACAGATTACAATGGGGACCAATAAACCAGGACAGAGGTAGTAGTTATGGGATTACTAATCTAGAAGCCTAAAAGAACTGGCCCCTGGTACTCCTACTACTAGTAGTACTCAAGTTGTTATTCCAATTACACGACACAACTTGTTAGGCAAAAAAATTCGATACAGGGTGTAGGAAGCGGTTTGGGAATTTGCATTCCTTTCCAACCAGTGAGATACTCCATACAAAGTACGACAGATTAATAACGACAGAGAAGGAAGCTAAAAGTAAACAATCAAACGAGCATTTTTGCATTTGTTTTGCATTGAATCGTTTCACAAGCTTGACTAGTGTTGTTTTTCTACTTTTACAAAAACCGCATCGTACTGTTAAAACGTGCATTTGCACGTACATAAGTAATAGTAGTAACCCCTCCGTCTAGGTGTACAAGTCTTCCCTCCTTGGTCACGGTGCACAACCAAAGATGACTTATTGACCTGGACGGAGGGAGTAGCACAGCCTGCAAGCATATATCGAGAGAGACCTGTAGTGCGATAGTATATAGTAAAGTTTGTGCTATATGCACGTACTTGCAAAATGCGTACGAATACACAAGGTTTCCAAACTTTCCCTTTTACATACTTAATTAAGGACGCTAAAAATTCCTGAATGTTTGGGATTTATCATTTGCATCCCTAAACTAATGAGATCGCCTTACGAAACAAAAATTATACTCCTCCTAAAAGCCACGACGCTCGCAGGAGCACTTGCGGCGCCACGAGTGCCCTGGTGCGCGGCCGTTTCCCAGCGCGCCGACACAATGCCTCTTCCTCAGCCTCGCAACTCGTGAGGTGCTGATTGGCGGCTTGCCGGCGGGCGAGCGCGATCTCACCGGTGTGGTGATCCGGCGCCAACAGGTACTCCGCCTCGCTGGAAGCGTGCACCCGGTCCACGTACCGCCAAGCGTAGATGAGGCGCTTGGGCCCGACTGCACGCAGGGCGTCGGGATGGGCGTCCTACGCCACCCTCACGGCCCTCGCGCAAGCCTTCTGCCAAAGAGCCAATTGCATGACTCTCTCGGATGCGACATAGGCCTCCCAGGCAGCTTGTTCTGCGGTGCGCTTCTCTTCCTCGGCCTTCTTCTCCGCCTCTATTTTGGCGCGCTCTGCTGGAGGCAAAGCCTCCCACAAGGCGACATCCATTTCTTTCCAAAGCTCCTCAAGGCTGGGGGGCTCAACGGCGGCGCGACGTTCTCCTCAGAAGGGGAGCCGACGTCCTCCGGCGCAGCGTCTTTGGCGAGATTGGGAACGCCGACGCGTCCACCTCGACGCGTCGCGGCGAGGAGCGGAACGCCGACGCGTCCTCCTCGACTAGTGGCGGCGAGGAACGGAACGGCGACGCGTCGCGTCGCGGCGAGGAGCGGAACGCCGACGCGTCCTCCTCGACTAGTGGCGGCGAGGAACGGAACGGCGATGCGTCGCTACCAGCGAGGAGCGGAACACCGACGCGTCCTCCTCGACTAGTGGTGGCGAGGAACGGAACAGCGACGCGTGACCATCCGCACGGTGCAACGAGGGGCTCCTAGGGCTTGGGAGGGGCGATGCCATGGTGGTCGACATGAGAGGGAGGGGGGGGGGAGATAGCGCTGAATGTGAACATGAGGGGGAGGAGATAGCGATGTCGTCGGAGGCGCAATATTTATAGCGAGCAATGGCACACCTACGTAAGATATGGACTGAGCTGCACTAACTTAACTGCAGGTCCAGTTGCGTCACTGACATGTGGTCCGAACACCTGTTGGGCCCATATGTCAGTGACCCAATGCACCTGCAATTAAGTAACAGCTACGTGGGCATATTTGTTGGAGTAAATTGCGGGGGAGCGAAGGGGTGGAAATATTGGTGGTCACAACGGATTGGACGAGCGTGGGGGGAGGAGAGTCATGCATGCAGATTTTTTCACACGGGGTGGAGTGGTGGGACCGCCGGAGGGAGAAGGAGAGTTTAGCAGGCATATTGTTTCCACACATGGAGAGGAAAATATTTGGAGACGAACGGGCTTTCTGCAGGTATGGGGAACGGTGCATAATAAGTCATCTTGCATGCCGGGCTAGGTATAGTCTCAAGTCATTAAAAACATACACGCCCACACATGTTCATATTTCAAGGTGCACTAAATTATTGCATGCGATGATTAAGGATGGCCATAATGGTGGTATCTTTGCTGGTATCATGCACACGGAATAGTAGCAAACATGCTTTGATGTGGCAAAGAATTAAAGAAGAGAGGGGTTAGAGTAACTAGTGTTCATGCATGCATTGGTAAACACATTTTTGTGTGAAGAACGACGGCACTAGTTGAGTACTTTTGCAGACTTCAAAAACTATTCCACCGCCTCTACTATCTTGCTAAGAGTAGGTGAAAATTTTGAATCGAGCCCTTTAAACTAGAAGGGAGGTAGTGGTACTCTAATAGCTAACCTTGCTGTGATGACAAGATAGGACATGGCACGCACCTGGACGGAGGAACTAGTCTGCATTCTGCATTTCAGTTTTGTCTGAAGTCAATGTACCTCTACTTTCACCAAACTAATAGAAAAATGTATCAACATTCACAATGTCAAATCAATATTTTTACACTCATTATAAAACGTAGTTCTTATACTCATTATAATCAGTATTGTAGATATTGATATTTTTAGTATAAATTTGGTCGTGGGATTTCATTGATGCCTGTCAAAGCGTGGAGGAAGCGGAGCTTAGGGCTTGCATTGCCGGTCTCTACATAGGTATTTCTATTCATAATCCTGTAATTTTAGAGACTGATTGCGCTTTTGTGGTAGCGTCTCTTGCATCGGGGGACTATGACAGGTCTGCTATGCGTGACCTGAAGATGAAAGTGTTGAGCATCTCGAAGTTGATCAACAATCTTCAATTGTCAAAGATTAGCCGTTCGGCCAATAAGGTGGCACACTTAATCGCTAAGTATAGCTTTGACAATAGATTAGATGGTATTCTTGTAAATAACGTCGGCCTACTGTGTGGTGAATATTGTATCGAATGAGTGTACTGGTGTGGCTGGTTAATTAATATAAGGTGGTGTTCAAAAAAAGTATAAATTTGGCCAAACACTTTGCAAATGGTTGACGGGAGTAAAAAGGACCAGAGGGAGTATCATGCATGCGCAGTAGGCAAAAATTATTTTCTCATTTATAGCCGGTTGAAGTCTCAAAGGGCCTGACCGCGCGAGGGAGGCGATGGTCGTGGGAGGTGCGCGGTTGACGGAATTAAGTGAAGTTACATCCACGTGCCGGCATGGCGTGCGAACAGGCAGAAGCTATACCGTCAGGCCTACGTTGTGGGTCTAGTAGACATGACATCGAGTGGGTCCCGCATAGTTCTCGAGAACTCTTTGGGGGCTTGCAGCCGTTTATCCACCGGGCAAGCTAGCAACCCCACGCCGTTCGCACGCCCTACTCGTCCCCGTCTTCTACTACCTTACAACAGTTCGCTCCCAGTCGTCCCGTCCTTTCACATTAGTTCGCTCCCAGTTTTTGCGGGGTACAACAGTTCAACTTCTCCTAACCCTCCTCCAAAATCCATGGCCTCCCAAATCTCAATGGTCGCCGCTGAGTACCAGGTTAGAGCAATCACCGGCGATCAGTTCATCGTCATCTACACACGTGGATCCGCGACGGTGAAAGCATGGCTTGCTCGCTGCCATACGCATGTTCAGCGATTCAACGGATGAGTGGGTCGCTAGGCTAGATGTTGAGTACACCACAGTCCTGGGACGAGAGAAGGATCTAAAGGACGAAGAGAGGAAGAAGCCCACTGTGATCCAGGTTTGCGTACATAATGTTTGCTTGGTCTACCACATATGCCATGCCGACGTTGAGTGCCAGGATTTTAAGAACTTCCTCAAGGACAAAAGAGTGAAATTCGTTATTGTAGGCTTTAAGAAAGACAGTGATGTCCTACGTCGGATAGGTCTCATTGTAGGCCAGCCCTTCGATCTCCAGAAGGCAAGCCTGGTGTCCTCCTCTCAAACTTCAATGCTGACCCTGGCTGCAGCCATGATTGATCCTTCATACGCTAAACTGAAGAAACCTGATCACGAGTTTCATCATGCATGGGAGTCGAAGACATTAGATGAAGATCACATCATGTACGCAGCAATGGATGCCTACCTTTGTTTAAATATCTACAAGGGTTGGATGAAGAAGCAGAGCCTAGTGTCCGGTTCAAGAAAAGAAGCGTCAGCGATGAGGAAGAGGAAGAGGGACGAGGACGAAGTCGAGGACGTGGACTCGGACTCCGAGTAGGTGGCAGTGTCGTCGCTCATGCTGGTTCTACTGCAGTGTCAAGCGGACTAGTTGCTTAGTTTATTTTCAAGGGTGTGTTGTCTTTGAGGGCCCAGCAGAACTATGTTTAGTATGTTCTTTCTCGTTATTTGAACTCTTTAGTATGTACAGTAGTACTAGTACTATGTCTTACTACTGTTCTTCTTGCAGTTGGTACTACCGCTCGTATCTTCGTGTTCCTACTGTACTTAATACGTTCGTACTAGTAGTATAATTTGGGACAGTCGATTTGTGAAAGAAGTTCGACGGAGCGAAGGAAGAAGACGGCAGAAGAGGTGGAAGAAGCCCTTCTAGCCATCCATGTTGCATCAAATGGCTCACATGAGTCGACTGACCCAAATTGCTCCATCAGATTGCAGGATCCACGTGGCATTCAAGGTCTCGAAGGTAGATTCCTGCGTCCGCACCCGGTTTGCGGGCTCGACGCACGCGCGACCGGCTTCCGCCGCGACAGCCACCATGCGTGCCTCCTCCACGCGGGTGGAGACGACAATGACACGCTAGTTCCTCCTCGCCGGCGTGCTGGAGCACGCGCTCGTCCTCCTCTTCATACGTTGCGTGCATAGACGCAGCTCCACCAGCTGCTCGCGTGCTTGGCAGCGCGGAGGCATCGCGAGGAGGGACTGCAGACGACGTGAGCAGGTGAGCCTTCGGCTTCATGGCACAGGGATGGCGGCGACAAGGCGGTGATGGGCGAGAAATTGTTGGCCGGAGCAGGCGGGCGCCAGCATGCGCAACTGCGGCGGCGGCATATTGATGAGTGAGCGTGTGGGAGCTTAGTTTAGTTTTATATAAGGATGGCCAAACTTAAAATAAAACCGTACTAGTACACATAAACATTACACTTAGGCAGCGCTTTTAATAGTTAGTACCATAGCCATGATACGGAATCCTGTGCAAGCGCGTGAACGCGCCACGCTGATCGATCGAACGCAAGGCGTCACCGTGTCGCGCTCGAAGGACATCCACCGAACCTTTTTTTGTGTGTGAAAACAATCCTTGAATATTACTCACTTTTTTTTCCTAGGAAAGTTCTTGACGCTAAAATATTTCCATATATTTGAATTTAGCTCCAGTTCGTGTTTATTTGGATTTGGACATTTTAGGTGCGCCCTAGTTTTTTTAATACTGATTTTGTGTGTGTGACTGAGAGAGAACGTGTGTATGTGTCCATACGTGTGTTGTCGCGGAAGGGCAATGTGGAGACGGTGTGCGTGTAATCTGAGACATTGAGAGGTGTGAATGTGCAAATGATCATGCATGAGTGAGACATAGACAGATATGCCGATACGTTGTGTATACATGAGAGAATGGTCTTCTAGTTTACTTGTGTGTGTGCGTGTGTGTGTGTGTGAGAAAGAGAGAGAGGAGAGAGAGAGGAGAGAGAGAGGAGCATCCCTAACACAACAACCATCTCTCTCGATTCGTCCGTCCCTCGCACGGTCGCATGCAACACATGCATCAACAGCACATTTTGACACCCTCACCCGCCCCGCCCACCTCAAGGCCCGCACAATCTCTTTGTGAATACCCATTTCTCTCCTTAGGTTTGTTTTCTCTCAATATCTCTCTCTCTCTCTCTCACACACACACACACACAGACACACGTAGCACAACGCACACACACACACACTCCCCCGAGCACAAAATTCATCCCCATCCAAGGTTATACGGCGACCACTCTCGCTTGTGCTTCGTTGCACCCCAACATGCACAACACCTCAATCTTCAAAGAGGGCATCGAGCAGATCGAAGACGGTGACCACACCGCTCTAGATAATGCGGGGTCATTTGGAAGCAGGGTGATGTGACGACGGCCGACTGACTCCTCCCCCCACCCTCTCTCTCTCTCTCTCTCTCTCTCTCTCTCTTGCACAAAATTACCAATCCCTCTCTCCCCCGCACAAAATTGTCAATCCCTCAACCCATGAGATCCTTCCCCAGTCGTCCATGTTTTTACATCTCTCTAATCAAAAAAGTTGTCTCTTCTCCTTCCACGTATCTGAGAATCTGGATGCACACGCATCTCACGTATATTACATGTCTCCATATTTCTCACAGACCTAACTTCTTCCTCTCTCTTTGTCTCTCTATCTCTCTCCCTCTGTCTCGTTAGGTTTGTCTCCTACTCTCTCATCCACATACATACAATCTTTCCCACCCTATTTGCTCCACCTTCAGAAGCTCTCTCTACATGTTTCATTCACACATTGGGATATGTCAAAATGTTGCTTCTAATGGCTGATGTAGAGTTACGGTTGTTTTTGTTGCATCCTACAAAGTAATAACTATGAAATGCATTTAGATTCTCATTTGACTGGGATTATGTGAGTTTGAGCATGTTGTGAAGTACTATAGACCTTGTATACATCTTGGGATTCGACAATGATTGTAACTATTGAATTGTATAGACCATTACATTCGAAGTCAATAGCCTAATATATTTATTTCACAATTTCAACAAATGATTAGTTCACTACAAACTAAGAAAACAAATGTGTACTCCCTCCCTTTTTATTTAAGTCCGGGTATTAGCATTGGTCAAAGTCAAGTTTTGTAAACTCTCAGAAAGCTTATAACAAAAAATATTAACATATACAATAACAAATAAATACCATTAGATTCATTATTGAATGTACTTTCACATCATACATATTTTTATGGTAAATGTTTATATTTTTCTATAAACTTGGTCAAACTTTAGGAAGTTTGACTTCGGTCAAACCTAATATGCAGAGTTTACTACTACTCGCTAGTTGCTTAGCTGAATCACTCAACACGCCACACGGGGAGTCCAGTGTCACAAAATTTTGAGGTCGGCGGGAAAATCTCCCGCGACCCTGATTTGAGCAGTGGGAAGTTACCATCATAGCCTTCGGAACATGCCTACGGATGACGCTTGGTAGGGGGCTGTTTTCATAACTTCAGGTTCACCCTACCCAGCCAACCCCACCCCGGCACCCAGAGTAGTAAACCTGAATACTCCCTGTTTTCTATCCGCACCGCAAAATAGACTTCTCCACGGCACCGCAGCCTTCGTGCTCCTACCCTTTACATCGGCGCACTCGTCCACCGCAGCGCATCTGCCTCATCGACGACCTCAGACGCCGTGACTGGAGCCGGTCCACCGTAAATGCCGTCAGACACGGAGCCTCTTCCCCGGCATCGTCTTCCACGGTCTCGGATCTGCTTCCCGAAAGCCGATGCCAAGCGCAGAAGTACCACCGTCGTGGACAATGAACTGACTCCCGTTGCCGACCATGACTAACAGAGGCCGCCCCGACCATCGTTCTCCTCCTCGATTGGTAACGTGTGTATTGAATCACTTAACAGTACATGTGCAGTTCCAATTTTGTTCATACCTACCCTTCAAATTTCCTGGGTGCTATTGTTCCCGTAAAAGTAATTGGTTATAGCCTCCATTGTCCAACAGAATATCAGCTTGTAATTGTCCGTCGCTCCTGTATCGCGCTGTGCTTGGGTAGGTTTTTCATCTGCAACCAGTAGTGTGGCAAATGATGGAAAGGTTTTTAGAGCTAGCAAGATGCAAATGCGTTGCACGCATCAAGATGCATTTGTATGAGTAATTTATCTTGTGGGAGAAAATGATGAACGAGGGAAGGCCTTATTTGCAAATCTGGAGAGGGGTATGGATATCTTTTTGCGAAATTCCCATTTGTTTCCTTCCTATCTGTCAGATATAAATCGAACAACCTATATTGCAAGAAAAAAAGTATAGAGAAAAAAAGTAGACAGTAAAGGAAGTAGAGATAAATATTAAATATTAAATATAAAATAAATATAACCGTAGAGAAGAGAGTAGAGATAGCAGAGACGTCAGGAAAGGATCGCGCGCGCGCGGGAAAAAGCGGCCGGGCGTGCGCTAGTTTTGGCGCGCGGCATCCGGCGCGCTTTATAAAATCCAATGCCCTCCCACCACTCTGTGCCTTGCCACCGCTCTCTCCCCGCTCATTCTTGCCTCGCCGCCGCCGCGCCACCATGCCGCCGCGTCGCCGGGAAACTTGGGGATACCGCGGCATTCGCGCGCGCCCCTCCGGCGGCTTCTCCTCCGAGATCCGGTTCCGCGGGATGCGCCTCGGCCTTGGCAATTTCGACACCGCCAACGAGGCCGCCCGCGCGTACGACGCGGCGGCGTGGCAACTCCGGTGGCCTCATAGAACATTGAACTTCCCCAACGTGCCGACGCGGGAGCGACCGCAGGAGCTCGCGCCTCTGCCGCGGCTTAGCACCGACGAAGATCGTCGCGACAACCGGAGGCGGGAGCACTGTCTCGGCATCGCCGAGATGGACGAGGAAGCCATGGCGCTGTGGCGCCAACACTTCCCGCAGGACATCATCAACGAGCGCGAGTTCTACGCGCAAAGGAGGGCGGAGAGGGAGAAGAGGAGGGCGGAGCGAGCCGCCTATTGCGAGGACAAGCGTAGGCGAAAAGTGGACGCTCAATTCAACATGAGGCTAGGAGCAGCGTCGCCCTGGGAATCCGACGATGATCGGTATCTTCACGCCTACAGTCAGACGTCGGAGGAGGACATCACCGAGGAGGAGTCGGATGACGAGGAGTAGTTGAATTATCTTTTTTTTTATCTATCTATGCTGAGAACTATCCTCTACTCTATCTACTTATCGATCTCAGCACTGTAAACGCTTTTTTAAAGCACCGCATGTTGCGATTCTGTTGGAGATGCTGTAATATGGCAGACGAGTGCTTTAATGTTTCCCACAAGATGCTACGAGTATTACTAGTAGCATATTTTTCTTGCCATGTTGAGATTTTAAAACCACGAGTGCGAACATGCAGAGGAGCAATGAAGACCAAACAGGGATATTCGGGACATCTTCAAGGAGCGTGGCAAGTGTTAAAGAGGAGCTGCACGAACACAGAAACGAGCTTTGGTAAGTAACACCCTTTCAATTACTTTCGTGTAGCCTCGTGTTCTTCGATGTGTATATGTTGTAGTTTCTTTTTCTCTTAAGCGTGGCGTTCTTCGATGTGTAATAAGAAGAGTCTTAATCGTGCTAATGCTTTCGTTTTTAGCTTGATGTAGGAAGTGGGTGTTCTCACCTTGTAGTTTGTTTTTATATATTTTTTCCTTTTGAATTCACTTCTCCGAGTTCTGTTTATCTGGCTTCTATTAAATGGATCTAGGTTGCTTTGAGTATTGATCTAAAAAAGAAGTAACTTCATGTCAGGATGCAGTTCCTGCGAGGAGGGAAGTATGGTCAACCTCGAGATCATGTTTCCAAAATGAGGCTGGATTACACACAAGGTTCCAATTCCCTAATGATGTTGGATTAGACACAAGGTGAAAATTCCCAGATGATGCTGGATTACACACAAGCCAGGTGGAGCCGTCAGCTGTTCGTGTCCTCGTGGCATTAGTAAATGCTGAAAGAAAGCGTGCAGCAGCCCTTGAGAATGTAGCTGAGTTCTTGAAGAAGCAAAAAGAGCAATCAGATGCTCTCTTCACCCAAGCCAAAGAAGAGATGGAAGAAGCCAGAAATAAGCTAGCAGAGGCAGAGCAGGCTAGGCGTCTCCTGCTATCTAAAACTGTTGTCAAAACAAAATTTCCATCATAATATCTAGGTTCAAATGTTTATTCAACAAGATGCTGTTGTGATGTCCGTGCATCTACCGATGTGGCACAAAATGTTTTTTCGGGTCATGTAATAACAGCAATTACTTTCCAAACAATAATGTACGAAGCATTGGACATGGTATAGTTCACGCGCAAGCCCGACATTCCAAGTTCAACTTCCACATCAAACTCATGTTCACAGATATCTGCACATTTCGTACATAATGTCCACAACCATGATTCATTTCAAAGCCAAAAGAAATGTGAGGAGAGTTATAAATAAAGAAAAACCTCTACTAGTTCCTGCTACCAGTGCGAGCACAACAAGTCAAGACCATGCATAAATTAATTATATTTTAGTCATTTTTTGTGTTCTAAAATGCCTGCCGGCTCGCGGAAGGACGTGACGTGTTGCCGGCACACACGCGGATTCAATGAAGGCAAAGGGCAGTCTTAAGCTGGTTGCACGGCAGGAGGCGTGCTCGGCCGGGCTTGCAGCGAAAAGTGCCCCTCTAGGCCAGCGCGCCGGTTCAATGCCTGCGCTATGAGAGGTCGTGTCCGTGTCAGAGCAATCACTCCCTCCAGTCCTTTTTTGTTTGGGTAAACAAAATCTCGTTTTCCATTCACATTTTACAAGTAAAATTCGTGGACAAACTTTGACCCAAAGTACGATGGGGACTAGTAAACTAGAATGGAGGCATTAGTTTTTTTAATCAAAGAACGGTTTCCCCTTCCGATTTTCATTACTGAAAACTAGCATCTAAATATAAACCATAGTATTTGCCCTAGAACTACCAGGTTCAACATCTCGCAACATAAACCCATACAACCTCCATCGCAAAAAAAACCATACAACCATACGCCAAGGAGGTACGTAGTACTATGAATTCCATTTTCGCTCCATACCAATCGTTCTAAAAACTACTTACTACTTAGAACGCGCCATTGAAAATCGGAACTCTTAACCCCGCTAGAAAAATTATATTTTGAACATGGCTACTCGATCTGTGGCAACTGGTGAGCCACCGCGCTCCAAGTCGTTCACCTGTGGTCCCGGCCATCAACTCCTACGGATCAAATTATCACGCAAGCTGACTATTCCTACAAAGGTGCTCCACCACGTACCCGTTACCCGCGAATGCAGCAATCGTGCACCTAGGGTTTTAGGGTTTATTTGTTAACATCGCCTTTACGTAACACTCATGTGTGCGAGACGGCGAGAGGCCGACTGCGTGCGTGCGCCTCTTCTCTTCGTATATTTACTCCACCGTTTGTCTGGTGTCCAAAATATTATAATAACTACTAGCAATGTGCCAATGCGTTGCCACACGATCAAAGTAGATTATTACATATTCACCGATTTGATAGAAAAAAAAGTCTAGTTTTGAAATACGTATATCACTAAAAATATGTTATGTTTCACTCAAAATATGTTCCTTTGGCGTTTTTTATGAGATAAGGGAGGAATGTTGTTGGTCTCAAGATTCGAGAAGTGGTATATGTCTAATTTCTACTCTTACTAGCAAGATGCCCGTGCGTTGCACAAAACATCAAGATCTTGTGGGAGAAAAGGATGAACGAGGGAAGGCCTTATCTACAAATGTGGTGAAGAGTGCGGGTAAATTGCCATATTTTCCTTCCTATCCGTCAGATATAAATCGGACAACAAACATTGCAGGATGGCAGGCCCACCATCATCACCAACTCTATTTTTATCCCTACCCTTATAAAAAGCATTGTCGGTGATGATCGTGTGCCTGCCATCCTGCAATATAGGCCGTCCGATCTATATCTGACGGATAGGAAGGAAACTATGTCAATTTTGCAAAAAGATACCCACACCCCTCTTCACATTTGCAAATAAGGCCTTCCATCGTTCATCCTTTTCCCCCACAAGATAAACTACTCATACAAATGCATCTTGATGTTCCGTACAACGCATGGGATCTTGCTAGTTGTTGCAAAAAGCCCATGTGTGTGTGAGAGAGAGGGAGAGTGGAGGAGGACGGAGTGCATGTGTGACAAACACACAAGGAGTGTGTGTGCGATAGGTATCAGCTTAAAATGAGGCGATAGTGCGTGTGTGCACGATCGAGAGGGCGTGTCTCGAGAAGGGAAGAAAAATTTACATAGATACAAGGAGCAGGAGAGAGACATGTATGCGATGGTGGAAGCACGAGTGTGCGGGTGTATAAACCTATCTAGAGGCTAGCTAGTCGATAAATGTTTTTGAGAGAAGTACGAGTCGGGGTGCGAAAGCAAGAGTTTTGTATGTGTGAGAGAGAGACGGTAGTCGGGAAGGGGAGTGGAAGCAGGAGTTGTGTGTGTGTGTGTCTGTGTGTGAGAGAGAGGAGACGGTAGTCGGGGTTGTCTGATCGGTAAACAAATGAATAATGTCAGTCTGGGATGGAGACGAAAAGGAGACCGCAACAAACGTTGTGTCTACAGGAGAGAGAGAGAGAGAGAGAGAGAGTAATTTTAGTGGTATGAGTCATATGTAGAGACATATAGGGTGTGTGAGAGAATCCCATAGAGAGAAAGACAAAGTGAAAGACGTGTGGAGACTGTGTGTGTGGCGGTGAAAAAGAAAGCTTAGGTACCGAGTACTAGAGAACAGTAGAGATGTGAGAGATAATGAAAACCGTGTAATGTATAATGATAGGGAGAGTGTGACACTTCTCAAGGGAGACGTCGAGAGACCATGTTTGCGAGGATAGGAGAAACATGAAGTGAGCGTATGGGTGAGCTGGAGAAAAGAGAGCGATAGCTACTGAAGGAGCATGCATGCAGGAGAGATGGGCGTGAAAGGAGTGAACAAAAAAGGGATTTAAATATTTGAATTCGAGATGATGATACATGTAATCCATACTCGAACCAAAATTGATCTATCAAACATGCATACTCATATGAATTCGCGCACATCTATGTTATTTAATATGTAGGTATTACTGATCCATACATTTTAGTAGAACATAATTTGGTTAATTTTTTAGAATTCAACCGTAAGATTTCTAGATCGTTGTATTTGTAAATCATATTATACATATAAAGGAGCAGAATTCTTTGTTGTGCTTTTGAAAGTATATATAAAAAATGATGTATATAAAATGTAATTCCAATTGAAAATGGATCCCTCAAAAAATAGAATACAAACGGGATTCGAATTGAGTTGGCATGGTAAACATGCACTCGCAAAATTTGAACGCGAGGGAAGTCGCCAGAATCACCTTGAAACCAAAATCTGCGAGATGGAAATCACTACTGCCTATCCCTGCCACGCAAAGCCTATCTGCTAGATTTCTATAGGTTTCGATAGGGCGCCAAAACGTGATGTAACCGCCTCTCACCCGGTTTCATACACGGTGGGCACCAAAACACCTTGTGTCCTCGGCCGAAATCGACTCCCTCCCTGATTCATATTCATACACGGTGGGCGCCAAAAACAAACTCTCGTCGGCAAATATTCGGTGTATGCGAGATTACCGTCCTATCCCCAACCGACTAATGTTGCTGTGATGTAGTAGAAATTTGAAACGGGGGCTAAGTTTGTAAATTTCCTCGCATTTGAGATAAGTGTGCCCTGAATACATGGTTCCCCCCTTCCTCTCTACCTCCCTTTTCCCCCATTCGTACTCTGTGGGCGCCAAAACACCCTCTCCACCCCACCCTCCTCCGTCTGCCGCCGTCCACCACCCCATCCACTGCTGTCCTCCTCCACCATGCCGGAGCTGATACCCTGACGCCGCCGTCCATTACAAGAGATCGACCACTCTCATCCACGCCTTCGGACCGGGATCCTTGCATCCCGTCCTCTCGCTTCATCCCCGCTGTTGTCCACCTTGCCGGCGCCGCTCCTACGACCGTCTCATCCACTGCGCCCCGCCACCATCATCTACCCTCCTAGATCTGCTTCCACGCCGCCGACAGCCATCGCTACCGCAGCACCATCAAATTCTCGGCAGATGCGTACACGGCGCCGCACCAGAGACGGTACTGTTTCGTATCTGCTCAACTTATTTATCGCAGCAAGAAAATATATCGCCACTGCTTTACTCTGATTTCTTGTCTTGGTTGCGAAGTTGCCTTTGTCCGGTTTGCATCTTTAGATCCGCCATGGCACGCTCAACAAAGATACTCCCAATGCTTATGGTTTTCCCTTTTATATTCCACACTAGTTAAATCACAGAGACTAAATTTCAAAATTGGGTCGGTCGATTTTTCAGAGCTCGTCGGAGTTCGCGGTGCGATCGAAGGGCTCGGGTGGTTGTGGGGCCTCCCGAATCTAATAAAACTCGGCGTGGGTGGGGTTGGGGCGCGGGTGGGGGTGGGGTGGCGGAGGAACACAGGCGATGGGGGCGGTGGTCGGGCGGCCCGCAAGGTGTTCTATATGGGAAGAATCAGAGATGAGGAAGAAGAAGGGTTAGGAGACGTGGGATATTCATCCAACCGCGAAATGGTCGAGAGACATGGGAGTTGCATTCTTAATGCGCTCTGGTTCATCATGTGTGGGCAATGCGCAACCAACATTTTATTATCCAAAATCTGCTTGCTCTTCTTTACCATGTTCCTCTTCCGTTCTTCTTTAATATGTACTCTCTCCGTTTTAAATACAAGTCTTTGTATAGATTCCACCATGGACTACATATGGAGCAAAATGAGTGAATCTACACTCTAAAATGTATCTGGATACATCTGTATGTGATCCATAGTGGAAATCTCTACCAAGACTTATATTTTGGAATGGAGGGAGTATGCTAGTAGTACAGTATGTTCCTTGTACTGAAGATGAGCAGGGACATTTGCAGTATAGAGGTCTATACGGTCGGTTGTGATGGACACTTTGAGCCTCTTTGATTCATAGGATCTTGTAAACATAGGAATAGGATTTGTAGTGGCCTGCCCACTTGAATCCTATAAGAATAGCAAGGAAATGCGGGAGCTGTGTCGCCTTTGAGAGTTACATCGATATTAACAGATCAAGCACCTTCACTTGAAGAGAGATGGTATCTGAAGCCTTTCTAGCCGCATCGCAATACTAGCACATATATTCCAGCAAGTTCCACTTTGCTGATTTTACTCTGATGCTTAAGGTTTTCCCGTTATATCTACACTATGATCTGTGTAGCTGCTTTGTGTCACACTAGCAGCAGTCCGCTTTTGAAGCTAAACACTGCAATGACTTCCAAAATTGGCACCAAGGCATTGAGTGCCATTCTGGATTGCAATGAAACTCATACGCTCCCCACCTGTTGATTCTTGTTCAGAATATGATCCTAATGACTATTCTAACCTCGAGGAGTCAACGGCATATGGCCTGTCCTGTTCACCCATCAAGGTGCCTGTTCTAATTTGGCAATGTTTTATTGATTGCGGGTATCTTGCATATGTTGTCTTGCATTTCTTCTACTTTGTTGCACCGCCATATCCGCTTAGTTTACTCATCATATATGTCGAGATGCCATGCCCATCCATTATCAATACATATTCCATCTGTCATCATACCATGTTTTTCCACTCAAATGTTGTTCTTGTGCATCGACATCAAAAGGAAGAGGGTGATTAGCGAACACGAAGGAGCACCAAAGAAAGTCCTTGAAAAACATGGTGGTGCCGGAGAAATCGGACAACACCCCACTTATATTGGCTGTACAACCAGTGACACAAAACGTAGGACCGACTCCAGCAGACTGTACCCATACTTCACTGGCCACACCACTATCCCCACCACACAGGACCTGCACTCCAGCAAAAGGTATACCGATTTTATTTGCCATAGCACCAGCTGTACCACAAAAAAATCCCACTCCAGCAAAAAGTACAGCAAGTCCACCGGCTGAAGACCTATCCCAACAGCAGAGACGGCTAATTCCTGCAGATTGGAACCCCATTCCATTTATTCCTAGTTTAAAAGACAATGCTTTCAATGTTGTTAGGGACTACGTGCATATATTCCCATCATGGGAAGATTATAGTGAAGACAAGCACCATTTTCACATCTTCCTGTCCAACTTACGTGTAAGTGCTATTATTCATGGTTACTATTTTCCTGTTTTCTGCTGATTGAACACATCAATGATTTACATTACATTGTTGTAACTAGGCGAGGGTCAATCTGGATAGTCATGACGAGAAAAGCTTGCTTGTGCTTGTCAAGGAAGCATTGCAGCAGTATCGGTGTTACCCGAGGAAATCACACTTTGATGGCAAGTCTATAAACGAATTTACGGTGAAGTCTCTGTGCTAAATTTAGAAGACATTGAATGGAAAAACCTTGTTATGCAATGGTCTCGTTCCTGGATGAGGTAATTGTCTATGAAATCACATGACAATTTGAACTTCTACTTTTCCGCATGTGCCTTACGGATCTTTTTGCGTGAAATCTGTCAAGAAGAATTCGGTTTGAAAAGAACGACAGGATATCGCAAATATGCTGCCCGCCGCTGCTTTGCTCTTGTTAGAACCTGTTGTCTGTATCACTGTACTTGCATACATACCGTTCATTATGTGACAGCAGTATGCATGATAGCTTGCTTATCAATTGTTCGCTCCAAATTATCTGATCTGTATGAATGGTTACATTAGTGTAGAATATATCCAATGCCAATGTTTTTTTAGCTCTACATTGTTCTTGTAAGTACATGTTGTCCTTTATCAGTGTACTTATAATGATAGGTAGTTGTTCATGTACCATCACTCTGTAGCTTATTTTCCTTTGCCCTCCATTTTCTACACATCAGATCTATATTTACTCTTACCATAAGGTTGGTAATGAAGAATTTTAGCTGTGCATTGCTCTTGGCTATACCTTTTGCCTGTATTGCTACCCTTACATTTATAGCTACTTGGTTATGTAGCATCACTCTTCATCTTATCTTAAATATTCTCCATTTTTTCGTATATTATCACATCTATATTTACTCTTAACAAAATGTAGAATAAAGGCTATGCTTTTGAAGAAGATTCTGTGGTAAACTTCTTGAATTTCCCCCCCCCCATCAGCATGTACAAGGCCTTTATAGAGCCTGTCTTCACCAATAATGTAAGTTTGTTCATCTCAAGCCTTCAAACTTTTTTGTATATATTTGGTTAGGCATGATCGCAATGACTGTTTATTTTGGTGTTTGCATCAAATTGCTTGTTTAAAGTTTATTATGTAGTTCATAAACAAAAGTTTGGCCTTTCTCAATTTAAGTTTTTCAGTTGTACAACCAAGTTCCTTCTTCATACCAAGTGATCTTCTTTTGCACTGCATGTATGCTTCTGTTCTTCATCCGTAATCCAGTGGTGTGGTGAACCTACCCACTACAGCACAATGTCATATTCTGCAATGTCTTAACTATGAACAATGTCATATCATTCTACTATTATTTAAACCATCTCTTTATTTGCCAATCTGAAATGGTATAAATTGACAAAGACACTAACCATTGATACTTATGAGTTCTTGATCTCGTAATCCAAGTTGTCGTGAAGCTGCCAACTCCTTCACAATGTCATTTCCTGTCTTGACCTGAACAATACCATATTGTGTTAATGCAATTTTAAACTGTACTTTATTCGTCAAGAAGAAATGTGATGAATTGTCGACTGATACTTTTTACGTGCAAAACCTGTCATCCGTCTGCCGCTTGTTTATCTTTCAGAGTGAGGAAGATATAAGTGTTGAACAAGCGCTTGATCTCATCATCTTGCTCACCGCTATGCTTGCAGCTCCCTAAAGAGGGCTAACCTTTCTTGAACTCTATTGAAGTGCTATCGGCTTGGTATATTATTTGGTAGGCGTGTTTATTTGCACTGGTGGCGATCTTTGATGCCCAGTGTATGTAATCTATTGTTCTGCTTGTGCTTTATTATCATAGTGGCGAACTTTGATGCCCAGTGGATGTAATATGCCGTAATTTCTTTATTGTATAGTCTAGGTTTTTTCTTATTCACGATGCTGCAGTTATTTTACTGTATATATATCCTGTCGTCGCAGTAAACTGACCAAACTGTAAAATTACGGTACATAATCGGGCCGTCATGCAATCATGATGTAGGTTGGGCCTGAAATGTGCCGAACAGCTCACGGGCCGGCAGCAGCCTGAAAGTGCAACTATCCCTAGGTGGTTTTGGTAATTCATAACAACATATAGCTCATTGAGCTAATGCTATTCCAAGACAAATATTTCAGGAAAGCTCAATGAATGGCATGGCATGGATGATGAAAGTGGATCCCACAAAATATCAAGGACAAAGGATTGGCTCAAACTCAGAAGCTCAAGACTCTACTTTTTACATTTTAGTGATCCAAGATCACATTGAGTCTATAGGAAAAGCCAATACTATCAAGGAGGGATGAGGTGTTGCTTAATGAGCCTCTTGCTCCATGTGCTTAGTGATATGCTCCAAAACCCTCCACTACTTTCTCACATCCACATATGACCTAAACCTAAAGTCAAACTCGGCCCTACCGATTCTTTCTATCCGGCGCCACCGGGTTCAAATGTCATAGCCACTGCCACAAACCCTAGGCAAATCGGTCTCACCGATAGGGATCTCGGTCTCACCGAGATGGGATTGTAATCTCTCTGTTTCCTTCGTAATGTTTTGGTCTAACTAAAGTGAGCGATCGGTCCCACCGAGATTGCAATGTAAACTCTCTGTTTCCCTTTCGTAACTTTTCGGTCTCACCGAAAGAGCGAATCGGTCACAACGAGTTTACCTGACCAACTCTCTGGTTAGCTAATTACCAAATTCGGTCTCACCGAGTTTGTGTAATCGGTCTCATCGGGATTACGTTATGCCCTAACCCTAACCATATCGGTCCTACCGAGTTGCATGTCAGTCCCACCGAAAACCCTAACGGTCACTAGGTTTACTAAATTAGTCCGACCGAGTTTTATGATTCGGTCCCACCGAGTTTGGTAAATTGTGTGTAATGGTTAGATTTTGTGTGGAGGCTATATATACCCCTCCACCTCCTCTTCATTCGTGGAGAGAGCCATCAGAACAAACCTACACTTCCAACTTACCAGCCTCGAGAGAGAACCACCTACTCATGTGTTGAGGCCAAGATATTCCATTCCAACCATATGAATCTTGATCTCTAGCCTTCCCCAAGTTGCTTTCCACTCAAATCTTCTTTCCACCAAATCCAAATCCTGTGATAGAGAGAGTTGAGTTGTTGGGGAGACTATCATTTGAAGCACAAGAGCAAGGAGTTCATCATCAACACACCATTTGTTACTTCTTGGAGAGTGGTGTCTCCTAGATTGGCTAGGTGTCACTTGGGAGCCTCCGACAAGATTGTGGAGTTGAACCAAGGAGTTTGTAAGGGCAAGGAGATCGCCTACTTCATGAAGATCTACCGCTAGTGAGGCAAGTCCTTCGTGGGCGAAAGCCATGGTGGGATAGACAAGGTTGCTTCTTCGTGGACCCTTCGTGGGTGGAGCCCTCCGTGGACTCACAAGAACTGTTACCCTTCATGGGTTGAAGTCTCCATCAACGTGGATGTACGATAGCACCACCTATCGGAACCACGACAAAAACATCCGTGTCTCGAATTGCGTTTGAATCCTCCAAACCCTTCCCTTTACATTATTGCAAGTTGCATGCTTTATTTTCCGCTGCCTATATACTCTTTGCATGCTTGCTTGAATTGCGTGAAGATTGCTTGACTTGTTCAAAGATAGCTAAAACCTGCCAAAGTCTAAAATTGGGAAAAGGTTAAGTTTTTATTTGGTCAAGTAGTCTAATCACCCCCCTCTAGACATACTTCAAGGTCCTACAAGTGGTATCAGAGCTTTGGTCTCCATTTGCTTTGATTTCCATAGCTTTTGGTGGTCATAGCCTTGGTTTCACAACCTACGAGAGTATGGCGTCTAGCGAGGGAAATTATCACCGTAGAGGCCCTTACTTTGATGGCACTAATTTTGCTAGTTGGAAGCATAAGATGAAAATGCACATTCTCGGACATAACCCCGCCGTTTGGGCTATTGTGTGTATTGGTTTGCAAGGTGAATTCTTTGATGGGAGAGAACCGAACCGTGAAGCTAGTGCGAAGAGTTGAAGATGTTGCAATACAATGCTCAAGCTTGTGATATCCTCTTCAATGGCTTGTGCCCAAGAATTCAACAAAATCAGCCGTCTTGAGAATGCAAAGGAAATTTGGGATACTTTGATTGATATGCATGAAGGTACCGACTCCGTCAAGGAATCCAAGTTGGATGTGCTCCAAAGTCAGCTTGACAAGTTCAAAATGAAGGATGGTGAAGGTGTCGCTGAAATGTACTCTAGGCTTGCTCTTATCACAAATGAGATTGCCGGCTTAGGAAGTGAAGAAATGACCGATGATTCATCATCAAGAAGATCCTAAGAGCATTTGATGGAAAATATGATACCGTGTGCACATTGATCCAAATAATGCCAAATTACAAAGATCTCAAGTTAACGGAAGTCATTGGAAGAATTGTTGCTCATGAGATGTCACTCAAGGATAAGGAGGAACTTCACAACAAGTCAAGTGGTGCTTACAAAGCCTCATGTGAAGCCCCCACATCATCAAGTGAGAAACAAACCTTCAATGAAGAATTGAGCTTAATTGTGAAGAACTTCAACAAATTTTACAAGAGTAGAAGCAAAGAAAGAAGCTCCAAGTCAAGGTCCTACAATGACAAAAGATCTTCTAGTCGAGAGCGCAATTGCTACAATTGTGGGAGACCCGGACACTATTCCAATAAGTGTACGACACCCTACAAAAGAAGAGAATATTATCCCAAGAGAAGAAGTAGAAGAGAAGAATCACCACCAAGAGAGAGAAGGACTAGAGATGATCGTTATGAACGAAGACCCTCACGGAGAAGCAAGGATTCGGAAAGGAAGGACAAGTCATCAAAGAGCTACACAAAATGAAGAGATCAAGCTCATGTTGGTGAACGGGTATCCGGCTCCGACTCCGACAATCACTCCGAGAGAAGCTATCACTCCGACTCCGAATACACTCAAGATGAAGGTGTTGCCGGTTTAGCACTTGTGTCAACCAACTCCTACGACATATTTGATTCACCAAATGAAGGAATTGGAAGATGCTTCATGGCCAAAAGTCCTAAGGTAACAAAACCCCGAGTATGTTGATTTTAATAGTGATGAAGATGACTTGCTAGGTGATGATGATTTACTTATTGACAACTCTAGTGATTAATACTATGATGAAATGTCAATTAATCATGCTAATCAAGATGAAATGAATGACAATGATAAGGAGAAGATTGAGCGTCTAACTAAAGAACTAAACACTCTTAAGTTAGCTCATGAAACTATCTTCGAAGATCATCGAGAACTTTTAAGGGCTCATGAGACGTTACGCTTTGAAAAGCTCAATCTTGAGCAAGAGCATGAGTTCCTAAAAGCGATCAATGATGATCTCCGTAAGAAAAGTTCTTCTTATATTGCCAAGCCGCTTACTCTTATCTACTTACATGCCTCAAGTCAAGTCTAGCAACAAGAACAAGAAAGATTCTTCTTCTAGTAGTAACAATAACAATGCTAAATCCAATATTGTTGCTTCTAGTAGCTCTCTTGATTCCACTAATGATTCTCTTAGCCAAGTTACACTTGAGCAAGAAAACAGCTTATTGAAGGGAATTATAGAGAAAGGTGTATACTAGAGCCTTGCCGGGAGTAAGCAATTTGAGGAAATTGTACGCAAGCAAGGAAGGCACCGGAAGAATCAAGGTGTTGGTTTTGAACGAAAGTTCAATGCCAATGGAGTTGAGTGGGAAGAAGATCAATACCCCAAGACGAAGTTTGTTCCTCAACAAGAGAAGTATGATCCTACTTCCTTCAAGGGAACACAAGCACAAGATGATCTTCCACCACAAGACCACAAGAACAAGGGCAAGGACAAGCTTCAAGAGGAGATTGATGCATTTGAAGAAGCACCTAAGGCCCTGGTCAAGTGGGTTCCCAAGACTACGTCAAGTTCTGCTTCATCAAGCACAACTACCACACCAAGGATTCCCATCAAGATGAAGTGGATCCCGAAGAAGAAGAACTAGAGAGTTCTTGAGGGTGACTCCGCCAACATTTTTCACTCATATCATTATGGCAAGGACAAGTGCAATCAACTTCCATATCTTGCACTAGTTCAAGGAGTCACAAAACCCTCATGTTGGTAAGGCAAGGGACAAGGTAACCTAAAGTTTTCATGGACATCATTTTGTGTGTGCATCACTCTACGTCTATGGATATTCTTGTTTGTTCCTTGTGGGACTAACCCATGTAGGTATTGGAAGTGCAACTCACTCCAAAGGATTGCTCCAAAATATCTACATCAACATTGAACATCCACATCTTCAACACCTACATGAAGTCATCATCGACAAAACCCAAGGTTAGTTTATCCATCTAAGGGGGGATCTCACATCTAGGGGGAGCTTAACTCTAAGAATTGAGTCAAAGCAACTCTAATGATGTGAACACATAAATGTTTTATGTAAAAGTGGTAACCCCACTTGAGCTTAAACGATGAGTATGACCTATGATCAAATGTTCTCATTTGACTCCTAAGTCAATATACTCATATATAGATGACCTAGTCATTGCCAATTGTTTGATAGATGCTAGAATTGGTTGTGCATGCTTTGGCACATATTTCATTTGTCATTTTATTGTGTGAGCATGTTGGTTGCATATTTTACTCATTCAAGGACATCCACTTGTTGTTTTGATTGATTGGCTTCTCTTTCTTTGGCAAAGTGGTTGGACAAGAATGCCTAAGAACCTTCTCTAGCTATCTATGCTTTTCTCGTCTCAAACTCTATTCATGCTACATCACAAAATTTGATCAAGTCAGATTCGAACCACTCTGTGTGAGGAGCACTCGGAGTCCCCGATTTGTCATAGACTTAAACTTCCAAAACTTCTTTGTGATTTTTGGTCTGACCGATTCCTCCATTTCGGTCATACAGAGATTACTAAGTCGATCTAGGTTTTCAATCTCAATGCAACGATTTGAACTTTTCGGTCACACCGAGTTGCTGTAACTATTAACAGTTATGCATCTCGGTGCCACCGAGTTGTTCCACTCGGTCACACCGACAGTGTCGGGCTATATATTCACACGGGCAAATTTTGGAAAACTTTCTCCGAAACTCCTCGCCCGCGCATAGCTCGCTCTGCCTACTAGGTCTACGGATCGTCGACTTCGTCGCCAGCCGCCTCCAGCCGCTGGTCTCCGCCGCCGTCAACGGAATTCTTCTCCGCCGTTGCCGCCGTAGCGAGTTCACCGCCAAACTAGGGTATGAACTCGATCACAGTGCTATCCTCGTCTGATTCTCAGCACATTGTGTTCGTAATGCATCTTGCCACGACTGAAACACCTCTATCCAGTCACAACAATCCTTAGAATAGTTGTGATTCCAAAATTTAGGGTTAGGTATCCGCCAAAACCATCTCGGACCCACCGAGTTGAAAAACTCGGCCCCACCGATTTGGCTAACGCCATTGCACTAGTAAGTCTCGGTCTGACCGAGAATTACAAATTGGTGTGACCGATTTTAGAACTTTGTGAAACCCTAGCAGTCTCGGTGCCACCGAACTGTGACTCGGTCTGACCGAGTTCACTAGTTTAGGTTCCAAAACTGCTTTGGTATCACCGAGTTTAAAAATCGGTAGATCCGAAATGCTTTCTATGGAAAACTAAAACTAAGTTTTTTGAATCATTCTTTTGCAAAAATCTCTGCATTTTGTGATGCTCATCCACTCTACCTCATCTATAACTATTCACAGGGTCAGCAGTCAGTGTGTGCAGCATGTCAGACCAAAGTGATAGCCAGAACAGGTCAGAAGAGCAGATTCACATGAGTGAGGGCACTAGTCCCTCTAGCAGCTCAGATGAGGGGAGCAGAAGCACTCCCAATAATTTGCCCAAGGCTGCCACAAGGACAAGAAAGAAGAAGACCTCAGAGTCTGAGGATGAGGATTAAGTGGCAGTTGAGGATGAGGCCAGTTCAAAGAAGAAAGTGCTCAAGAAGGAGTACAGCTCAGCAGTTAAGCCTAGAATGAAGATCAAAAGGCCAGCAGGAAGACAACCAATGTCCAAAGCCAGAGTCTCCACTCAAGCTTCTTTGGAATCCCAACCCAAAGAACCTGCTGCTGCTGTAGGAAAGAAAAGGAAGGAAAGGGTCAAGAAGACCATGGCCAGAGTGATTGGGAAGCCTTCAATGATGGAGGAAGAAGAAGAAGAAGAGGTTGCTGAACCAGCACCCAAGGCACAAAAGCTGATGGGTGATGCCATAAAATCAGGGGCTGCAACTTCAAAGCCCAAAGCTGCCCCTAAGCCCAAGAGTGCACCAACGAGGAATACCAGGAGTACACGAAGCAGCTGAAAAGAACAAGGCCCCAATGCCTGAGGTTGATGCTGAGGAAGATGAAGAAGGGCAGGTCCTAAGGAAGCTCAAGCCCAAGATTCCAGACCACAATGATGCTCATCCTGTGGCTGAGAACATGAAGATCGGGAGAGATCAAGGGTTGAGGCTATGGAGAGAGTCAGATCCATATGCCACCAGGAGAAGGACTGCTGTAGATTACAGGTTCCACACCAAGGAGCAACAGGACTTCTATGAGACCATGTTATTGGATAAGAAGCCCATAGTTTGTGATATGTGGTGGGTCCACTGGACCTACATTCAGGAGAATGCAGAACACTATCCTGGAGTGTATGACAGCTTCAGTGCGTGTGGAGTTGCAGATTTTGTTGGGCAGAAGCTCACAAACTGGAATGACGAGCTCATTATGCAATTCTACTCCACAACACATTTCTATCCAGATGGCAGGATAGTTTGGATGTCTGAAGGAACGAGATACCAGTCAACCATAGAGGAATGGGCAAGTCTGATCAATGCCCCCAAGGAAAGTGAAGATGACTTGGACATTTATGCCAAGAAGAAGATGGGTCACAACTCAATGTCACAGATGTACAAGGAGATCCCAGATGATGCACTTGAGACTTTCAAGTTTGGATCAGTTCATTTTCTTCTGTCAGGGCTGCCTACGATCAACTGGATCCTAAGGCACACTCTGTTGCCCAAATCAGGTGACCACAACATGATCAGAGGGCATGCAATCAATTTGCTTCACATTTTTGATGTGCCTCAGAAATTCAAGGTCATGAGCCTCATAGTTGAAACTATCAAGAGGACAACAGCAGACCAGAAGAGGAGCTGTGGATATGCCCCATAGATTCAGGAGTTGATTAACTCAAAGATGGGCACAGGGAAGTATCTGTTGGATAAGGAACACATGGTTCTCTATCCTGACTTTAAGGACAATTAAGTTGTCATGACTGAGAATGAACCATCATCAGTACAGGCCCAAGAGAAGAAGGAAAAGGCAAGGAAAGAGAAGGCTGCCAAGATGCCAACTCAAGCAGAGAGGCATCTCGACATTTTCTGAAGAACAAGCAGGATCAGCTTGGTTACTTGATAGCATCAACTCTGCGGATTGAGAAGGGGTTGGCCGCCCTAACTCAAAACCAGGAGAGCCTGGAAAGAATCATGGAACAAAAATTCCATGATCTTGATGTCAAAGTAATTGAGATTCACCACCGTGGAGCAGCTATAGGATGACATGCTGAGAAGAGGGCCAGGCGAACAACGACCGATGCATTTGCCAGAGTGCCACGAGCTAAGAGATCAGGTGCAGAGCTGGGCCACCAGAGTCACTTCATCGGCTCAGCTACAGCTCCAACAAGAACCAGCTCCAGCACCAACTCCTTCAGCTCCTTCCACATCTACTGATGCCTTCGTCCTTGGAGTTCTATCTACACCACCACCAGAAGACCAAGCCTGAGAGACGATATAATCCTATGCATTTTCTAGGAACTTTTTGGTAACTTGTTGCCAAAGGGGGAGAAAAATGTATAGATGATAGGCTTCAAGAGAGAGAGAGAGATTTGCTTTTGTTCTCTCTTGTCTTCTTGGTTGAACTTCGTTTGCTTTGATTGCTTGAGATACTATGCTTTTACCTGTGAGACATTGATGATCATGTGTTTGATCATAAGCTACACTTATGCCTGTTATGATATTATCTTACTTATCCTTATATGATCATTCACTGTGCTTGGTGATGAGTGCATGTATTCAATCTTTATTATTTTGAGCGCTCCACCAAGATGGATGTGACATGGAAGAGTAACCCATGAGCCTAATTCCTTGTGCATTTGCAGTCCAAAGAAAATCTTTATATGCACAAATTTAGGGGGAGCTCTTGCTTATCACATACTTTTCAAAGCGACGTTGTTTTTCAATTTTTTTATCATTTGTCGAAGCTTTGATCTATATGTTGTCATCAATTACCAAAAAGGGGGAGATTGAAAGTGCAACTATCCCTAGGTGGTTTTGGTAATTCATAACAACATATAGCTCATTGAGCTAATGCTATTCCAAGACAAATATTTCAGGAAAGCTCAATGAATGGCATGGCATGGATGATGAAAGTGGATCCCTCAAAATATCAAGGACAAAGGATTGGCTCAAACTCAAAAGCTCAAGACTCTACTTTTTACATTTTAGTGATCCAAGATCACATTGAGTCTATAGGAAAAGCAAATACTATCAAGGAGGGATTAGGTGTTGCTTAATGAGCCTCTTGCTTCATGTGCTTAGTGATATGCTCCAAAACCCTCCACTACTTTCTCACATCCACATATGACCTAAACCTAAAGTCAAACTCGGCCCTACCGATTCTTTCTATCTGGCGCCACCGAGTTCAAATGTCATAGCCAATGCCACAAACCCTATGCAAATCGGTCTCACCGATAGGGATCTCGGTCTCACTGAGATGGGATTGTAATCTCTCTGTTTCCCTTCATAACGTTTCGGTCTAACCGAAGTGAGCGATCGGTCCCGCCGAGATTGCAATGTAAACTCTACCGTTTCCCTTTCGTAACTTTTCGGTCTCACCGAAAGAGCGAATCGGTCCCACCGAGTTTACCTGACCAACTCTCTGGTTAGCTAATTACCATATTCGGTCTCACCGAGTTTGTGTAATCAGTCTCACCGAGATTACGTTATGCCCTAACCCTAACCATATCGGTCCTACCGAGTTGCATGTCAGTCCCACCGAAAACCCTAACGGTCACTAGGTTTACTAAATCGGTCCAACCGAGTTTTATGATTCGGTCCCATCGAGTTTGGTAAATTGTGTGTAACGGTTAGATTTTGTGTGGAGGCTATATATACCCTCCACCTCCTCTTCATTCGTGGAGAGAGCCATCGAACAAACCTACACTTCCAACTTACCAGTTAGAGAGAGAACCACCTACTCATGTGTTGAGGCCAAGATATTCCATTCCAACCATATGAATCTTGATCTCTAGCCTTCCCCAAGTTGCTTTCCAACAAATCTTCTTTCCACCAAATCCAAATCCTATGAGAGAGAGTTGAGTGTTGGGGAGACTATCATTTGAAGCACAAGAGCAAGGAGTTCATCATCAACACACCATTTGTTACTTCTTGGAGAGTGGTGTCTCCTAGATTGGCTAGGTGTCACTTGGGAGCCTCCGACAAGATTGTGTATTTGAACCAAGGAGTTTGTAAGGGCAAGGAGATCGCCTACTTCGTGAAGATCTACCGCTAGTGAGGCAAGTCCTTTGTGGGCGACGGCCATGGTGGGATAGACAAGGTTGCTTCTTTGTGGACCCTTCGTGGGTGGAGCCCTCCGTGGACTCGCGCAACCGTTACCCTTCGTGGGTTGAAGTCTCCATCAATGTGGATGTACGATAGCACCACCTATCGAAACCACGACAAAAACATCCGTGTCTCCAATTGCATTTGAATCCTCCAAACCATTCCCTTTACATTCTTGCAAGTTGCATGCTTTATTTTCCGCTGCCTTTATACTCTTTGCATGCTTGCTTGAATTGCGTGAAGATTGCTTGACTTGTTCAAAGATAGCTAAAATCTGCCAAAGTCTAAAATTGGGAAAATGTTAAGTTTTTAATTGGTCAAGTAGTCTAATCACCCCCCCTCTAGACATACTTCAAGGTCCTACACAGCCCGAAATGAACCCCGTCCCATGATTGTGCGAATCAAATCACGGGCTTTTAACATGCCAAAATTGTCTCGGTCCTTGTTTGGCCCAATCAGATATCGGTCATGAAAGGTGCCGGATGCAAATCGGGCCGTAGTTAGGCCCAACTATATGACGGGCTTTTAACAGCCGAAATTAATATAGGGCCAAAATGTTAAACGGGCCCTTAACATGCCAAAACTAATATCAGGCCGAATTACTAAGTGGGCCTTTAGCAAGTGGGCCCAAAAGCATAGTGTCGATTCTTGGGGCGAATTTGATATGGGCCATAATTGAGCCCAAAGCCTCTTAAAGGGTCGGACCTGATCTGGGCCGTAATTTGGCCCAGAACATGGTAGGCTTATAACGGGGCGGATCTCATATGGGCCACTTTTAGGCCCGGAACGTGGCAGGCCATTAATGGACCAGATCAGATATGGGCCGGCATTTGGCCCAAAACATGGCAGCGATTAATGGGCCGCCAACAAGGGTCCTCAAAATCTTGTGGGCCTACAAATGGCCGGCCCATTAATGTCGGCGAAATCTAAATGGGCCTTTAGCTGGTAGGCCCACTATGACCCATAAGAATCTTGTGGGCCTTTACTGGCCAGCCCATTATGGCACACAAAATCTTATGGGCCTTTAGTGGTTCGCCCATTATGGCCCGCAAAATCTTGTGGGCCTTTACCGGCCGACCCATTATGGCCCGCAAAATCTCGTGGGCCTTTAGCTGGTGACCCATTATGGTCCGCAAAATCTTGTGGGCCTTTTCGGGCCGGCCCATTATGGTCCGCATAAAACTTGTGGGCGTTTAATTGGGCGGCCCAATTAAACTTGTTGAGCCGTACACGGTCGACGTATCATAGGCTTATACGTCCAATGAGTGGATGACATCTGTCCCGCCGGTGAGCCGACACGTGTCTCCTCCAGCCAATGATGACTTTACACGTGGAAAATCCCCATTGGTCGGGGCCGTTAACGGGTTATCGGATCCAAAACCCGACCCGATAGCTTAACGGTGTTCCGTTACGGTGGATGCCACGTGTCGGTCACCCTTGACGAAAGCACTTCTGTGACGCGCGATTTATCGTCATGGAAGTGGAAACTTCCGTGATGATAATTTTTGTAATGTCATGGAGCACTTCTACGACAACACAGGTATGACTATCTTGATTCTGTCATAAATTTGTCATGGATGTACATGCATGACAAAAAACGTGACCTACTGTGACAAACACGTATCATCACGAAAGTGTATTTTTTTGTAGTGTATGAGTGTGACGGGGTCTGAATACTTTCTATGGTTGCCATGGGCCTCCTTTTATAGATCAAGGGGTCACCACAGTGGCAAATCAGTCTTTACGTACTGATTAGATAGCAAACACTATCATACCTAACTCTACGCGCTGACAGAGCGCATTAAATGCGCCGCTCAGTGTCACATCACAGCTCGCCCAACAGGCGCTGCCGGTCCGTTTTGCCAGCTTCGTGCCTGCTTGCTTCACACGTCTCAGGATGGGTGTCGCTTGGAGGTATATTATGTAGGAAGTGGCTGCCATGTGGCAGGGGCAGCCACTTAGTCACTTAGGAGCTTGATACCGCACTGATCGAAGACGTGCGTTGCTGTGAGGTGGTGTGGTGGAGTAGTTTGCCTCCATGAGCCCCGGTAGGCCTGCCGGGGCAATCTTGGAGGCTCGCTTTCGGAGTAACCCCAACCTTGCTAGGATCGCCTGCCCGGCAAGGAAGGTTCTTCTCGTAGTGGTATCTTGTCTTCCTGGCTAGTCTTGGTCTTCTTGATCTGGACGTGGGTCGTTCAAGGAACAGATTCCTCGTGCTTAGATCTGATCTTGGTGTTGTAATCTTGTTCTTGGGTGTATGCATAGTCTCGACAACGGACCCAGGGTTTGTTGCACCGATAGGAGCCCCCGGGCCTTGCCCGAATGCACTGCCGGGCTTCGTTGAGATAGGCCTTAACCAGTGCACAAGCAGGGGTGTAGAAGTGGCTGGCCCCTTGAGATCTTCTTTGCTTCTTCATTAACTTGAGCTCGGGACAGTTTCCGGTTCTTCCACGTGTTACGTAACATCAATCGTGGTGGGGCCACTCTTGTAATGGCCCGTGAATGACTTTAACACAAGGGCGAGTAACTGCCAATTCACTCTTTCCACCACGCCCTTATCCTTAGGCACGTATGCACCATGCATCAAGTGGGGTAAGTAACGAAGGCGCGTGGTGTGGGAGAGCATCAAAGCAAGGGCCCGGTCTTCTTGGATTGATGGAGCAGGGCGGCGGTTACCCATCGTGGGATCGGCTCTCTTCCCCGACCCTACTATAAAAGGAGGGGCGGGGAAGGAATGGAGGCATTCATCCTCACATCCCTTCTCCTCCATCCTCTGCTTTCTGCTGGTCATGCCGAAGGGGAGAGCCCGGGGCCTTAGCTAGAATTTGGCAACGTCGAATGCTCGTGCTGATGCTCAGGGAGTGAGTCTGGTCCAGACCCGGAGGAGGCGCAGTTACGCCTTCGTTGGGGTGAGATTCCTTCTTCATCTTCCCGCAAGCTTCAGGAGGGTGCACAGGCGACACGGTGGTAGCACCGAAGGTGGCGACTCCAGTGTGCTCGTCGTTGGGCCGTCTGTGGCTTCAATTTTAGTGAGGGGCGATGCAAGCGACACCACACCAAAGCACACAACGGGCACAAGGCGTGGTAGTCGACCGTGGCCTATTCGCCCTCCTCTCGCAATGCTGGAGGGAGGTCGCAGAATGGGATCGCCTTTGGTAAAGGCGGACCTGACCTCCCTGGGCACCGTCCGCTTGGCGCGTGGGAGAGCTCCTTGCTCCCATACATGTTTCCTTAACGTGCGGTGGCTCCTGATTTTCGGGCAGTCAGGGACGACCATGCTCTCTATGGGATTACCCGGAGAACATGGTGCCTGATTCAGTTGTCGTGATGGAGGATTCGGGTGGTAGTGGTATGAATGGTGGCGGCAACCCACGACGCGTCAAGAACGGGGACGACAGTTCCGACGAGTCGTGTTTTCCGATGACTCTGTTGCCCCCGCCCGAGCTTCCGGCAGCGCCACCATCCGCACCTGCGCTCCGGTTTCTTCCTCTTAGCCAGGGAACGGCGCTGCCCTGATCCTGGGGAGGCGCCGAATCCCAGCCAGGCCTTCCCTCCACCTTCTTCGTCTCTTCCTGTAGTTTCAAAGGAGAGGAAAAAGTGAAGGCATCACTGGCATTTTATCTTTTTTCAATCTTAAATCTGTAGGCACTTGCCAAATTTTAGTTCAAATAATGTAATCTATTGAATCCATGTTTGTGTCCAGTAAGGTCTGTACTTGTTTGATCAGCATATTAATGAAAAAGATAAACCTTGCCAGGGACTTGTGCATGTATATGTCCATGCAGAGGTGGGATGCCTCTATATTTTTAAGTAAACGAGTTTTCCCCGGCAGGCTACCCTGTCGGTACCCTCTGTTTTGTTGCCGGGGAGTTAGGCCTATCGGGCACAAATCATGAGGAGGGACCAGCCCCCCTCAAATCTTTTTTCACCAAAGGCCACTGCGACCATCCTGACCGAAGCAACGTTCGAGTCAAGGGATGGGAGCACCTAAGTTTCAAAAAGCGGCGAGGTTTTCTTATGCACAAGTCTTTACTTATAGAACACGTATGGACAAGAGAAAGAACTTATCAGTTTGGCTTGCCGGAGATCGCAGTGTAGGCTCATTTTTCCATCCCCTCTCAGAGACCAAGTCCTCGGCATGAGCCTGCAATTTATGCAGATGAAAATGATACCAGATGCGATCTTATCGACATGAACATGCGATGCTCATGAAATGCTTATGCATGCATGCAACTTGTCAGGGGGGGTGCTCGACGGTTCATTTATTTCTCTGTTGCTCAGGGTCAGTGACTAGCTTTGTACAAGGGGTTACATGCAACTGAGGCAAAGCCTCTACAGAAGAGTGGCTGTCGGGCAGGGCCCGACAGCCTCGCCTTATGGGTAGAACTTGCGGAGATGCTCAATATTCCATGAGTTTTGCAATCGAATGCCCATCTCCGGTCTCCAGACGGACTGCGCCAGGTCTGGTGACTCGTACTACCGAGCAAGGGCCTTCCCACTTCGTCGACAACTTTTTGCACCCTTGGCGGATTGAACACGCCTAAGGACAAGGTCGCCTTCCTTAAAAGACCGGGCATAAACCCTATAGCTGTGATAGCAACGCAAGGCTTGCTGGTAGCGTGCAGCACGCGTAGTAGCCCGGAGAGGGTTCTCCTTGAGTAGCACAGTGTCGTCACGCCAGTGCTGATCCTGCGCTACTTCATCGTAGGCAAGCACTCGAGGTGACCCGTAAATGAGTTCCGTGGGGATAACTGCTTCTGCCCCATAGACTAGGGAGAAGGGAGTCTTCCCGGTAGCTCAACTTGGTGTCGTTCTGAGGGACGAAAGAACCACCGATAGCTCATCGATCCATCGCCATTCGCACTTCTGCAGCTTATCAAATGTTCTTGTCTTGAGTCCTCGCAACACTTCAGTGTTCTCCCTCTCAGCTTGTCCGTTGCTTCTTGGATGTGCAACCGACGCAAATGAGATCTTGCTTCTGAGGGAAATGAACATATTGCATGAAGGCGCGGCTCGTGAACTGGGTGTTGTTGTCGGTGATGATCCGGGCAGGGGCCCCAAAGCGGCACACCAATCCTTTCAAGAACTTCATAGATGACTGAGCAGTCACCATTCTCATGGCTTTTACTTCCGGCCACTTTGTAAACTTATCGATGGCAATGAACAAGAATTCAAAGCCCCCGGCAGCTCGGGGGAAAGGGCCGAGGATATCGAGCCCCCAAACTGAAAACGGCCATGACAAAGGGATTGTCTCAAGAGCTTAGGCGGGCAGATGGATGTTCTTGGAATGGAACTGGCAGTCTTCACATTTGGTGACTAGCTCGACCGCATCTTGGAGGGGTTGTGGTCCAATAGAATCCTTGCCGTAATGCTTTCCCAACCAACGCCCTTGATCCAATGTGGGAGCCGCACATGCCTTTGTGTATTTCTGCTAGCAGTTCCTTTCCTTGTTCCCGGCAAATGCACTTCAATTTCACACCATTGGGCCTTCTTCTGTATAGTGTGTCATCAACAAACTGATACATACTATCCCTCTGGGCTACTCTTTCAGCTTCTTCTTGCTCTTTGGGAAGTTCTCCGGTTTGGAGGAAGTGGACAATGTGCCTTGCCCAAGTTGGAGCGTGGGGCTCGGCAACAAGGACTAGCGGGACCTCGTCATTCGTGGGGGCACGTTCCTCGACCACGGGGACCAGTGGCCCGGCAGGAGGGTGTAGCCCGGCAATCGAAGGGGAGTTGTTTCCGGAAGGGTCCCTGCCAGGAGCCCAGGGAGGCTCTACCGGGAGAGGCGTACCGGAGTCCAATTCCTCTCTTTCAGGCCATTGTTGCTGGGGATACGGAGGGCTGGGTAAGATGGAGAACAAAAGTTCCTGGTTCCACAGGAAACTTCTGCGCAGCACACTTTGACAGATGATCAGTAATGTTGTTTTCCGCACGGGGTACATGCTCTGTTTATAGTCTGTCAAAGTGCTCCTCGAGTCTTCTCACTTCCTCAACGTATGCCTCCATCAATGGGCTTTGGTAATCCTTGTTGACTTGTCTCACCACAAGCTGTGAATCTCCTCGAATGATGAGCTTCTTGATTCCCAATTTAGTGGCAATCCTGAGCCCAGCAAGGAGCCCTTCATACTCTGTTGTATTGTTGGTCGCCTCCTTCCAGGGAAAATGCATCTGGACGACGTACTTCAGGTGCTCTCCAGTGGGAGCAACGAGAAGCACGCCAGCCCCTGCACCTTGTAGGGAGAAGGCACCATCGAAATACATAATCATTCTTGGGGCACTTCCTTGTCGAGAATAAGTGTTTCCAGCACTTCTTCATCTGGGGTTGGCATCCATTCTGCAATTAACTCTGGCAATGCCCTGCTATGAATTGTTGACGTGCCTTCAAATTTCAGGCCAAAGTTGGATAACACCAATGCCCAGTCCACTATTCTTCCGGTAGCCTCAGGGTTTCGGAGTATCTTTTGCAAAGGACTGTGGGTGACAACCGTGATCTCATGGGCTTTGAAGTAGTGGTGCAGTTTCCTTGAGGCCATGGCAAGGCCAAAAAACAACTTTTGCACACAAGAGTACCTGGATCTAGCCCCCTACAATAGGGAGCTGACGAAGTACACTGGGCGCTGCACCACTTTCTTCCTTGTCGCGTCCTTGGGTGGCCTTCGCTGCCGTGCTCCTCTTTGTCCTGATCCACATCTGGCCTTGCTAGGATGTTCTCACTCTCTGTCTCTTCTACTTCCTGCTGCGCCACTAAGGATGCGCTAACCACTTGATTAGTTGTCGCTAAGTATAGCAGCAACGACTCTTGTGGTTTGGGAGCAACCAAACTGGGCATAGAGGACAAGTAAGTCTTCAAATCTTGCAATGATGCATCTGCTTCTAGAGTCCACTTCATGGGTCCTTCCTTCTTCAAGATCTTGAAGAATGGTAAGGCACGCTCGGCAGACTTGGAGATTAATCTGCTAAGCTCAGCAACGCACCCTGTCAAACGCCTCACATCCTTAACCATCTTGGGTGCCTGAATCTGCTTGATAGCCTTGATCTTGTTGGGTTGGCCTCTATCCAGCGATGGGACACAAAGAAACCGAGTAGCTTGCTAGAGGGGATGCCAAACACGCACTTCTCTGGGTTCAGCTTCAAGTTGATCTTGTGTAGATTAGCAAACGTCTCTTCCAAATCCTGGATGAGGGTTTATCTATCCTTGGTCTTGACCACAATATCATCCATATAGGCTTCAATGTTCTTATCCAACTGTGATTCAAAACCAATTTGGACTGCTCTTGCAAAAGAGGACCCAACACTCTTTAACCCGAAAGGCATCCACACGAAGCAGTATGTGACACATGGGGTCATGAATGAGGTCTTCTCTTCGTCTTCCTTGGACATAAGAATCTGATGATATCCAGAGTATGCATCCAGAAAAGAGAGTAACTCACATCCTGAAGTGGAATCCACAATTTGGTTGGTGCGTGGCAAGGGAAATGGATCTTTCGGGTAGGCCTTGTTAAGATCTATGAAATCTATGCATAGCCTCCATTTTCCGTTAGCCTTGCATACGACCATTGGGTTTACTAACCATGTTGGATGCAGTACTCCTCTGACCAGACCAACTACCTCAAGTTTCTTGATCTCTTCTGAAATGAATTGTTGCCGCTCCAAGGCTTGCTTTCAGACCTTCTGCTTGACGGGTTGGGCATGTGGGCAGACGGCAAGGTGGTGCTCGATTACCTTCCTGGGAACACCGGGGATATGAAATGGTTGCCAAGCAAACATATCTATATTCACTCGCAAGAAGGCAATGAGTGCCCTTTCCTATTTGTCATCAAGGGTGGCACTGATTGTAAAGGTACCCTCAGCACCAGCTAGCCCTGTCGGGGCCTTTTTCATATGAAGTGCAACGGCCTTGGATCTCTTGCTATTGGAACTCTCCGGCAAGTCATCAACAGGCGCAGCATACTCCAAAGAGGTACACTTCCCGGATTCCTTGCTGGTGTCCCTGCTAGCCTTCTTCTTTCCTTTCATTTCCTTGGCAAGAACTGTGGCTTCCGCGGACTCTGCCGCGACTGCGTCCCGGTACATCTTGTCGACGCAAATAATTGCATCCTTCTCGTCTGACGGAATGGAAATGACTCCCACTGGCCCTAGCATCTTCAAGGTGTTGTAGGCATAGTGGGACGCTGCCATGAATTTTGTCAGAGCTGGGCATCCAAGGATTCCATTGTATGGCAGCGGGAGGTCAACCACATCAAACACAACCTTCTCGGTCCGGTAGTTCAACTCTCCTCTGAATGTCACTGGTAACATGATCTTTCCCATAGGACGGCTCCTACCGGGGTTGATTCCTCAAAACATGCCCGTGACCTTGAGTTCTTCCTCTGCTATCTGAAGTTTACTAATGACCTTTGGGGAAATCAGATTCAACCTGGCCCCGCCGTCAACCAACATCTTTGTGACTTTGAGGTTGCGGATCATTGGTGAAACCAACAATGGCAAGCATCCTACCGCAGTGGTGCGGTCAGGATGGTCCTCTCCGTCAAAGATGATTGTCGTGCGTGACCACTTGAGCGGCTTCTGAGACTCTACCGCTGGCTCCAGGCATTGACCTCACGCGCCCACCGTTTAAGTTGGCGGTGAGAGGAGTATAGAGGTGCACCTCCATCAATGCACAGGGCGTCAGTGGCCTTCTGGAATTCCTGCTTGCTGGTTTCCTCTTCATCCCCTCCATACTGCCATCATCGCAATCTTCCTTTCTCTGCCCCTGGTGGGTTTTCCTTTGTTATGAAGAGCCTTACCGGGGCAATTTGCTTCACCACCTCGGCCCTTCCCGCCAGTGCCATTCGGACCTTTTTCCTTATCACGCTTCTCATATTCAGCCCTCTGCTTCTTGACGAGCTGCTCAACCTGATGACATTCCTGGAGATCGTGGCCCTTGGTCTGATGAATCTTGCAATACAACCCATCACCTTTTCTAGCCTTCTCGGCAGCCGTAGCCTCCCGGCAGTCAGTCCACGCGACAACTTACTTGCCGGGGGCTTCAGCCTTAGCCTTCCTGCCAATCCTAGGCGTGCCTGATCCCTCAACGGTCAGTACTACTTTATCCTTGCACTTCTTGTTGTGCTTCTTGTTATTTTCTTATGACTGGTGGCCTCGTCGTCATCTTCTGAGTCGACATCGACGCCATCCTCTTCTCCAGGGAGTTTCCTCAACTCCTCCTCTCGGGCACACTTGTCCACCAAGGTATAAAGTTCCTTCACGGTCTTGGGCAACCGGACATTCATTTTGGATCGTATCCGACAGTTGCGTACGTTGGACTGGAATGCAGCTATCATAGCTGCCGGGTGGATATCTGGAATATTCCTGTGGACTTAGCTAAACCTTTGCATTTATTTTCGCAGAGTCTCTCCGTCCTTCTGCGGGAGAAGCTGCAAATCACTGGGCCATCCTGGTTCTTGGTGGCTGCCCGTGAAGGCGCCAACGAACTCATGGCACAGGTCAGCCCAGGTCGAGATGGAGTTCTCCGGCAGATGCATCAGCCACGACCTCACGTTTGGCTTGAGTGCCAAAGGGAAGTAGTTGGCAAAAACCTTCTCATCTCTTCCCCCGGCAGCTTGAACAGCAATGTTGAGATGCTCAAGAACTCTGCAGGGTTCAGTCTCCCATCATACTTCTCTGGAATCTCTAGCTTGAACGTGCGAGCGGATGGCCAACGGACTTTCCGCAGCTCTTGGGTGAAGGTAGGGCACCCAGCCTCGAAAGGCAGGTACCCACCTCTACCGAGCACAGGCTCGTCGACGTCGGGGCCATCACGCCCATTGGACTGGTGGTAGTCATCGCGGCGTCGCTCGATAGTGATGTGTGTGTCCCCCATCTTCCTGTCCTCTGGGGCTCACCATCGGCCTTGACGTGCTCGAGGATCAGACGAAGCCATGGAGACGTCATCAAGCTCTTGGTTGCATGGCCCTCACGCTGGTTGCCGCGGTGGGGATTGTACCATGGGGGTGGCCCCTTCCGCATGTCCAGCAGCATGGGCCGCCGTCGTCATCTGGGGAGGCCGTGGCGGGCCAGCTTGCTGCGAGCGTCCAGCCTCGGCAAAGCCAATCAGACTCTGAATGGTGGCTTTCCACTCATCCGTCTGATCGGCTGCCAGTAGAAACCTCAGCAGTAGCTGGGCCCATGCCATGGCCTCCGAAGTGGTGCTTAGCATTGGTGATGATGATGTAGACTGCAGCGTAGGCCGGCTCCTGACGGTGCTAGCGGTGGCTGTGTCGGTCTCCCGTCGTTGGGAGCCAGTCGCTGGGATGGCGTGGTGACGAGGTGATGGCGCGCGTGGGCCAACGACTCCGTTCAGAGCATTGGCTGGGCCAGTTTGCTCCGGGGGCAGTGCATGTCCTGCGACCGCGCCTGCAGCGAGGGCGGCCGTAGGATTGCGATTCTCCTCGGGACGAACGTCACCACCGTGGCTATGCCCCTCGGCCAGGCCGGGAGGTACAGAAGGAATAATCACTCTACCCGTACCTCGCAGAGCATGGTCCCCGGGATGTTGTTGATGCTGTCCTTCTTTGATGCCACCCGCTCCTGCTTCGGTCGCGGGGGAAGTGGTGACAACGCCGCCTGCACCGACCATGTCCCCCGCAGCACCCAAATCCTCCCGCGTCTCCGCATTCCCCGCGAAGTCGGCGGTCGCAGGTGGTGGGGCCTTCGAGGTGGACGGGTGAGTGGCGGAACCGGGCTTCTTCTTGGGCGCCATAGTCGATGGAGCCGTCGATGATGAAAATGGCAATGAAGATGACGCGCTACTTACGCTCTCGGGTTCGCGCAAGTGATCCCCCTACCTGGCGTGCCAAAGATGTCGTAGGAAACCACAACCACCTATGGGGCCATGAGCCCCTTTTGGTTTCAGCGGGGGGGGGGGGGGTGGTAATGTTGCACAAAGAGCGGAGAAGCGTAACACAACACGACAGGGATCACACAGGCAGTTTTACCCTGGTTCGGGCCGCCGCGAGGCGCAAACTCCTAGTCCTGCTTTGGTGGATTGATGGTGGAAAAGCGCAGCGCTCTTGCCCAGCAAGGTTGCCTCAGGTGAGAGTGGCTACGCGCGTATGAATATGAGGGGGGCCGAATCCTTTCTACGGTTGCTATGGGCCTCCTTTTATAGATCAATGGGTCACCACAGTGGCAAATCAGTCTTTACGTACTGATTAGATAACAAATAGTGCTATCATACCTAACTCTGCAGGCTGATAGAGTGCATTAAATGCGTTGCTCAGTGTCACATAACAGCTCGCCCGACAGGCCCTGCCGGGCCATTTTGCCAGCTTCGCACCTGCTTGCTTCACACGTCTCATGATGGGTGTCGCTTGGAGGTATGTTCTGTAGGAAGTGGCTGCCATGTGGTAGGGGGCAGCCACTTAGTCACTTAGGAGCTTGACACCGCACTGATCGACGACGTGCGTTGCTGTGAGGTGGTGTGGTGGAGTAGTTGACCTCCGTGAGCCCTGGCAGGCCTGCCGGGGCGATCTTGGAGGCTCGCTTCCGGGGTAACCCCAACCTCGCCAGGCTCACTTTCCCGGCAAGGGAGGTTCTTCTCGTAGTGGTATCTTGTCTTTCTGGATAGTCTTGGTCTTCTTGATCTGCACGTTGGTCCTTCCAAGAACTGATCCCTCGTGCTTTGATCTGATCTTGGCGCTATAATCTTGTTCTTGGGCATGTGCATAGTCTGGGCAACGGACCCAGGGTTTGTTGCACCGATACATAAACTTTCTTGAAAACTAACAAATTATGTTCTCAGCCAACATGCAATTGCAATTCAACATATTTTCAGGGAGGGTATCATGTCGGAGCTTTTTAGCAAATCCATGTTCTCAACCATCATTTAGTCTTCTATGATTCTAACAGTGATCACAACATATATATGGAGCAAAAAGTTTCAGCCAAACACATAGAAAGATAGGCGCTTATGATTTCGCCTCCCAACTTATTCACCTCAGGGGTGATGTCAACAATAATATAACTCATGATCACTCATATCCAACTAGATATATGTGCTTAGATCTTTCTCCACCACATGATGCTTGCAAAAGAGAAAAATAAAAAGGAATAGAGGAGAAAACTATTGACTCTTGCATAAAAAGTAAACACATAAAAGTAGAAGATAAGCCCTTCACAGAGAGAAGCAGAGGTTGTCATGCGCCTTTTGTTTTTGGATGCAAAAGCTCTTAATGAAAAGGAATGTCATGTTACATTGCCCCTTATGATTGCAAACTTTATTATGCAGTCTGTCACTTTTATTACTTTTCCATCACAAGTTTGTACAACGCTTATCATTACGATAAAAGATCAAACATATTTACAAGCAATTTTTATTGCTTTATGCACTGATGACAACTTACTTGAAGGATCTTATTCAATCCATAGATAGGTATAGTGGACTCTCATGACATGAAATTGGGTTTAAGGTTTTTGGATGCACGAGTAGTATCTCTACTTAGCGCAAATTTTTGGCTAGCAAAGATGTTGAGCAAGCATCACATGTTGGAGGATCTATGACAATATAAATTCTATGTGAATATAAGCAAACATAATTCATTACGTTGTCTTCCTTGTTCAACGTCAACAATTTGGCATAAAATATTTAATGGGGCCTCACAATCATAAAAGATGTCCAAGATAGTATATTTGCATGTGATTCGTGTCTTCCCTTATTAATTATTTCATGAATTGCACCATTGACCAATGCTATGTTTGTGAACTTTCAATAAATTTTACCACCTATACTTTTCCTTATGTAATGTTATCACTTTACATATGATTAGCATATGATATTTTGTTGGAAATATGCCCTGCAGGAAATAATAAAGTGGTTATTATTATATTTCCTTGTTCATGATAATCATTTATTATCCATGCTTGATAACCCACAATTATAGGGGATCACAAAAGTTTTCGAGGGTAGAGTATTCAACCCAAATTTATAGATTTGACACAAGGGGAGCGAAACAATATTTGCAAGTATTAACAGTTGAGTTGTCAATTCAACCACACCTGGAGATTAATTATCTGCAGCAAAGTGATCAGTAGCAAAGTAGTATGATAGTATTGACAGCAGTGGTAACAGTAACGGTAACAATGATAGCAATGATTTTGTAACAAGTGTAACAGTAACAGCAGTAGTAGTAACTTAGCAAGAACAATATGTAGGAAATTCGTAGGCATTGGATCGGTGAATTCATTTGATGATATTCATCATATAGCAGTCATAACCTAGGGCGATACAAAACTAACTCCAGTTCATAAATATAATGTAGGCATGTATTTCGTAAATAGTCATACGCTCTTATGGAAAGAACTTCCATGACATCTTTTGATGTAGGGTAGAACCCTAGACGCCCGATTTTTCACGAAAGGAGCGGATCCCGCGATGAACACTAACACGAGGGGAAAACACGAGGGGAAACATGAGAGAATCACTTAAACCAACAAGATTCGGTCACACATATTCTAGATCCTCGAAACACAAAAAGAGATACAAGATCCACGATCAACAAGGGACGATAAAAGTAGCACGTTCTTCTCCGAGTGGAGGTCTTGAAGGTCTTCCCGTTAGGGGTCTTGAATCCACTTGGGGGATCTTCTTCATAGAGGCCGTGAACTCCTAAGGAGAAGGGGATCAAGTCGAGAGCAAAGCTTCTCACTGAGCTACTACTTTGCTAACCCTAGAAAGAGGGAGGAGGAGGAGGAGTACATATAGTCTAGGTGGGCGAAGGGGTACATGGGCCTCGGCCCTTTACTATGCGCAGACAGATGGGGCCGGACGTCCAGCCGTCGGGCCTGATGTCCAGGCCTTCCTGAGGGGCCGGACGTCCGGGCTGGCGAGGCCGGCCTCAGTGCTCTAGGGATAGGGGGCGCCAGATTTCTGGGATTCGGGATGGATTTCCGGGCTGGGCCGGATGTCGGGGTTGTGGCCAGATGTTCAGGGCCTATAGGTACTTGGCAGTTGGGCGGCGGCTGCGGATGATGCTCCAGGGGCTAGATGTCCGGGGTTATGGCCGGATGTCTGGATCCTGGGAGCTGTCCTTGACACCTTCTGTTGGTTCTCTTCATCCATGAACTTGGGGACTTGTCCGTCTTCACGTGCATCTTCGGGGGGGCCTCTTGGTACCAAATCATGCACAACGTTCCGGACTTAGGTAGTAGCCATGTCTCGAGTGGATCATATGTGATATCACTAAGGAAAGAAGTCACCTCGGTGTCAAGAGCTCTAGCTCGTGCTCGTGTCATGGGTCCTCTAGGCACTTGGTGAGACGATGATAGGTCCATGGGAATCACCATAGGATGCTCCGCATCATCTCCCCTCCCCTGGGAAAGATCCGACCTCGGATCGAAATCTTCATCACCATGGTACGGAGAGAGATCATTGACGTTGAAGATGTCGCTCACGGAGTACTTGTCACGTGGAATGTCAATCTTGTAGGCGTTGTTTTTGTAGCGTTCAAGAACCTTGAAAGGTCCGTCGGCTCGAGGTAGAAGTTTGGACTTGCGTTCGTTGGGGAAGCGGTCCTTGCGAATTGTAGCCACACAAGATCTCCAATGTTGAATACCATAGGTTGCTCGTTGAAGTTGAGCTTGGTAGCGAGTCGTTGTACTCGGCGTTCGATGGTGTGCCTTGTACCTTCATGCATCTTCTTGAGGTTGTTGACTCGGGCACTCGCGTCCCTGTTGGTGCGCTCTTGTAGCAGTAGAGGAAGAATGTCTAATGGGGACAACTGGTTGAAACCGCAGACGACCTCGAAGGGGGACTTGTCGGTAGTTGAATGTCTTGTGCGGTTGTAGGCGTACTCGGCGATTGGTAGGCACTCCTCCCAGTCCTTAATGTTCTTCTTGATCAACACGCGTAGGAGAGTGGATAGTGTACGGTTGGTCACCTCCATTTGGCCATAGGTTTGAGGATGGTATGCCAAAGAGAACAATAGCTTGATTTCAAGCTTGGTGCATAAATTCTTCCAAAAGTAACTCAAGAACTCGACATCGCAGTCCGAGACAATCGTCTTTGGAACTCCATGTAGGCGCAAGATTTCCCTAAAAAAAGATTTGCAACATGTGAAGAATCGTTTATCTCGTTGCATGGTATGAAATGTGCCATTTTAGAGAATCAGTCCACAACAACAAACACGGAATCCTTTCCATTTCTAGTTCTAGGAAAACCAAGCACAAAATCCATACTAATATCTTCCCATGGGTGATAAAGAATTGGAAGGGGCATATAAAGACCATGGGATTGAGCTTTACACTTAACTTTGCGACATGTAGAGCATCGGTTGGTGAAGCATGAGACGTCGCGGAACATCTTGGGCCAAAAGTAGTTCTTGGAGAGCGTAGCAAATGTCTTTTCCAGTCCAAAGTGTCCTATTAGTCCTCCTCCATGAGATTCTTGCAAAAGTAACAAACGAAGAGAAGACTCGGGAATGCATAGTTTGTTAGATCTCATAATATAATCATCTTTGATATAATAGAGTTCCCAAGATGTATGTGTCAAACATTTGTCATATGGAATAGCAAAAGTAGGATCATGCGCATACAAGTATTTTATGTGCTCAAAGCCAATGACATTCAATTCAAGTTTGGTGACAAGCATGCATATGCGGGAAAGAGCATCCGCCACAACATTTTCCTTACCTTTGATGTATTTGATGACATAAGGAAATGACTCAATGAACTCAGTCCACTTAGCATGACGCTTGTTCAACTTAGTTTGACCCTTGAGGTATTTAAGCGTTTCATGGTCAGTATGAATGAAAAATCATGAGGGCGAAGATAATGTTCCCATTCATGCAAAACTCGCACTAAAGCATATAGCTCTTTGTCATAGATGGGGTAATTTAGTTGCGCTCTGGAATTTTTTCCACTAAAGTAAGCTATGGGGTGCTTCTCTTGCGTTAACACACCTCCTATGCCATTACCGCTAGCATCGCAATGTATTTCAAGAGGTTTGTCAAAGTTGGGTAATGCAAGCATGGGAGCTTGAGTAAGAAAATTCTTAAGCTCATTAAATGTGTTATCTTGAGATGGTCCCCAAACAAAGGGTGCATTCTTCTTACTCAAAGCATGTAAAGGAGATGCAATCGTGCTAAAATTCTTAACAAATCTACGGTAGAAACCGGCTAAACCAAGGAAGTTACGCACTTGTTGCAAGTAGGTTGGTTGGGGCCAAGTTTTAATAGCATTGATCCTAGATTCATCAACATGAATACCCTTAGAAGACACAACAAAACCCAAGAAAACAAGTTTATCAACACCGAAAAGGCATTTATCCATATTAGCATAAAGGCGCTCTTTCCTAAGGGTTTGCAACACTGTTCTAAGATGGGTGACATGATCTATGAGATATTTGCTAAACACAAGAATATCTTCAAAATAGACCACAACAAATACGCCAATATAAGTGTCGGGTGGTTCGGATTAACCCATTGGCATAACAAGCCATTCATATAAGCCAAACTTGGTCTTAAATACGGTTTTTCATTCATCACCTTCTTGGATGCGTATTTGATAGTAGCCACTTTTAAAATCAATTTTGGTGAAAATGGTGGATCCGCTAAGCTTATCTAGCATATCATCTAGGCGTTGAATGGGGTAACGATAATGCACAGTAATAGCATTGATAGGACGACAATCGGAACACATGCAATATGTACCATCTTTCTTGGGAACAAGGATTACCGGTATGGCACAAGGGCTCAAACTTTCTCGTACATGGCCGTTATCGATGAGTTGTTGTACTTGCCGTTGGATCTCCTTTGTTTCCTCGGGGTTGACGCGGTACAGAGCCTTGTAAGGAAGGGGTGCTCCGGGGATGAGGTCGATTCGGTGCTTGATGCCTCATAGTGGAGGTAGACCCGGAGGTAGCTCACCGAGGAAAATGTTTTAGAATTACCGCAATAGATAAGATAACACTAAAGGTAGATTGTGAGACGCGTTAGCTTTTGGTGCATCGTCCTTGCACAAAAGGACATAGTGCATGACACATGATGGGTTCTCACACACTTCTCTCATCTCACTTTTGGTGGCAAATTGGACTAGATTTTTCTTGTCGCTCATCATGGAGGCACTCAATTTGGGCTTGTGGCGCTCACACTCTTTCTGGTGGTTTGCTCTCTAACTATTTTCTCCATGATGGGTGGCTTGCTTGTCGGCGATCACTTGGCTTGGAGACATAGGTCGTAGCAAGTACTCCTTTCCTTTCATCTTTAAGCTATAGTGATTTGTACGCCCGTTGTGGAGACCAACTCGGTCAAATTTCCATGGTCGACCAAGATGGAGGTGGCAAACAGACATCGTCACGACATCACACTCCAAAGTGTCTTCGTATGATCCGATCTTGAAGGAAACTTGTACCATATGCTCGACTTGGATAGTGCCGGAGTCGCTTAGCCATTGAACTTTGTAGGGATGCGGGTGCTTCATCTTGACCAATTGGAGCTTGGAGCATAGTTCTTCACTTTCTAAGTTATGGCAACTCCCTCCGTCGATAATGACCTTCACGGACCTTCCATTGATGTTGGCCTTGGTGTGGAAGATATGGCATCTTTGGTCTTCATCTTGTTGATGTTGAAGTGTCAAAATCTTGGAGACAACGAGAGCGGGGCTCGAATCCTCGTCACAAAATACTTGATCATCTTCATCTTCGTTCATGCGCCGGTGCATGGCCACTTGCTCAAGGGCTTACATTTCCTGTTCACTCATGGAGTCATAGGTTCCGTTGTCGTTGACGATCATGGTGCGCTTGTTGGTACACTTAAAGGACTTGTGGCCACGGCCGCCGCATGTGAAGCACTCGATTGTACATGTCTTGATGGTCTCATCGTTTGGGGTAGATGTTGATGAAGCTCTCGGCTTGGAGCTTCTTGTAGTAGGAGGACGACTTGAGGTTGTCGAAGTTTTCTTGTAACTTGACTTGTCGCCGATGCTTGGGGTAACTTTGATTGAGGTAGAAGGTGTTGGAGTCGTTGAAGCTTGCTTGTTGGAGAAGCCGTAGCTCTTGGAAGAGTACTTGGCGTACTTGGAGTCATCTTGCACTTGATGTTCCTCCTTGGTAGCTTGCTGCACTAGCTCGATGAGGTTCGAGTAAGGCTGGAAGTCGGCTATCTTCTTGATAGTATGATTGAGTCCATTCAAGAAATGTGCCATAGTTTGCTCATCATCTTCCGTGACATTAGCTCGTATCATGGCAATCTCCATTTCCTTGTAGTACTCTTCAACGTTCTTTGTTCCTTGCTTGAGGAGTTGGCGTTTCTTGAAGAGGTCGAGGTTGTAGTAGGTTGGCACGAAAAATGCTCGCATGACATCCTTCATTTACGCCCAAGTTTTGATGGGTGGTTCACCTCTTGCCTCTCGGCGCTCTATTACTTGTTCCCACAAAATGAGGACATAATCTTGGAACTCAAGGGATGCCATAGCAATCTTCTTCTCTTCCTCATAGTTGTGCAAGCGGAAGATTTCTTCAACCTTGAATGCCCATGAAAGGTACTTTTCGGGATCATTGCTTCCGGAAAACTTGGGCTTGGTGAACTTTAGCTTGTCGTAGCATTGCTCTTCACTGTGTTGGGGTTGAGGGTGATGACGTCCTTGACGAGGAGGATTGTCTCCCTCAACTTGCTCTTGTCATGGAGGATTTCCATTGTCTTCTTGCTCTTGGTGAAGTTGAGGTTCTTGTCGAGCTTGTGGAGGAGCTTGTCGAGCTTGTGGAGGAGCTTATCGTGTTTGTGGAGGATCTTGAGGAACTTGACGATGCACTCGTGATTGATAAATCCCCTCTTGAACTTCATCGCGAAGTGCTTCTTCTTGTTCGCGCCTATGGCGGTTGCATGCAGCAACGATACGACTTGTGTCGTGGAGTACAGGTTGCACCTCAAGTGCTTGAGCTTCTCGCTGTAATTGTTCTTGACGTTGTGCCTCGACATCTTGCTCGTTTTGGTGTTGTCTCGCTCGTTCCTCCTCTTGTTGGCGTAGACGTTGCCGTTATTGTGCTTCGGTGAATGTAGCTTGGTTTTAACGATGTCGATGCTCTTGCGCTCGAAGTTGCTCTTGATGATCGGTCTCGTGTAGGGGGTTGCGATTTGCCTGACGATCTTGAAGCACCGCTCGTCGAAGAGTGTTCGATGTAGGTGTACTTGAGTCGGAGATGGTGTCATCAGAGTGTCAACTCGAGCGGCTCCGTCTTGAGGAGGACGAAGAGGTAGAAGAGCGGTTGACCAACAAGGCATGAATCCTGTCCATTCTTGCATTGCTCTCTTGCTTTTTTTCGTCGAACTTGTTGTCTAGGTAGTCTCTTGTACGTTGCTCAGAGAGTCGCAAGTCGGTGGCGAGGTTGTCGATGCGGTCGCTCATTGCTTGTTGTTCTTGATGCGATGCTCGTTGTGTGCCAAAAAGGTGATCTCAGTGACGTAGTTGTACTTGTCGTCCTCTTGCTCTAGGAAGAGTGGTTTGGTAGAAGAACTTGTCCTATCCATCATTCCAAGCAATATACGTGAGAGTTGGAGAAAGAGAAAACTATACCAAATGTACCGTCACCGGTGTTGAGGATGGATCAATGATCACTCAAATGTGTAATAAGGAAATAGCACAATTGGTACCAATTCTTGTTAGTTTCTCACACCTACACAAATGAAAAGCTGATGGTGGAGCTTGGTGAGAATGGTGGCACAAAATTTGATGCAATTGTTAGTGAGCTTCAATAATGTTGGAAAAGATTCACAAATTTGCAAATGCAACAAGTAGACCAATAGCAAGATATGGTACACGTAAACACACACAAATAGATAAATGGGGTTGTGCAACCAAGGAATGAGCCAAAATGTGGAATCCACGAAAATGCTCTTGTTGCACAACACTAGAGAGACACTAGCACGATTGCACAATAGGCGGATACGAAACTTGTACACAACCTACTAGGCAAAAATGCAACGACTTCTATCCCAAGTATGCTATATGTATGGTTTCCCGATGATATGATCCGAGATGATCGAGTATGACAATCTTAATGTAGTATGATGCTATGGTTCTTGTTTATAAGCTCTTTGCTTATCTTTCCCTTTTTTGCTTAAAAGCTTGTTTGGCTCTTTCATTTTTGAGCTCTTTCTCATGCAAAACTTCACGAACCAAGATAGCAATTGTGTATGCGATGACAACTTTGTGACACAAAAGTTGATACCAAGATATGTACCAAGATGATATGGTAAGTATGCAATGGGAAATATGATCACTAATGTGCACAAGTCACGTTGCCGGCAATACTCAAAGGCTAGTCTCGATAGGAAAGATACACAAAATTGGCTATGGTGGTTATCAATGTAATGGAAAGGAGTAGACCAAGATGTCGTTGAGATTACCGTTCGTGGTATGTCAGGTGTCAGCAAGGACGGATGAATATGTGGTTGTTGTCCATGATGAGTCCGTGGCGAAGATGAGCGGTGGTGATGTTGATGTCGAACCATCCCTAAGTAGCCGAAACAAGTTAGGAAATGGAAACCGCAACACAAATTATCAAAGAAAAATGTGTCACAATTGTCGGAGTTGGTAGCGGGTAAGCGATGGTGGTTGCGGAAAACGGTGGTGTTATGCGGAAGTGAACGTGGGCACTGGATCAAAATTTGGTGAAAGTTAGTCGGAAAACAGAGCGGTGGATGGAAGTGATGTTGTCAGGGGACGGATGTCCGGGCTCTGGATCCGTGGACGAACTCGATGAACTCCGCGCGGAAAAGGCAAAATTCGGGGCAAAATTTGGGAGATTTTGTGGATGAAAATTTGGGAAAAGATGGGGGAAATCTAGATCTACCAGCTACACACGAAATATGCGGATCAAATCCAATAAAACTTCATGACACCAACAAATCACCAAAAAAATTGGGGGCTATTTTTGTGGGGAATTTTTGAATTTGGGACAAAATCAACAAAACAAGGCTAGAAAAACGAAGAGGGGAGGTTCTGAAATCGTGATCAACATGGCTCATGATACCAAGATGATGTAGGGTAGAACCCTGAACGCCCGATCTTTCACCAAAGGAGCGGATCCCGCGATGAACATGAAGAACACGAGGGGAAACACGAGAGAATCACTCAAACCAACAAGATTCAGTCACACATATGCTAGATTCTCGAAACACAAAAGAGATACAAGATCCACGATCAACAAGGGACGATACAAGTAGCACGTTCTTATCCATGAGGAGGTCTTGAAGGTCTTCCCTTTAGGGGTATTGAATCCACTTGGGGGATCTTCTCCGTAGAGGCCGTGAACTCCTAAGGAGAAGGGGATCAAGTGGAGAGCAAAGCTTCTCAATGAGCTACTACTTTGCTAACCCCAGAAAGAGGGAGGAGGAGGAGTATATATAGTCTAGGTGGGCAAAGGGGTACATGGCCCTCGGCCCTTTACTGTGCGCAGACAGATGGGGCCAGACGTCTGGGCGTCGGGCTGGATGTCCGGGCCTTCCCGAGGGGCCGAATGTCTGGGCCTTCCTGAGGGGCCGGATGTCCGGGCTATGGTGTTGGCGAGGTCGGCCTCTATGCTCTCGGGATAGGGGGAGCCGGATGTCAGGGCTGTGGCCTGATCTCCGAGGCCTGTATGTACTTGGCGGCTGGGCGGCTGCTGCGGGTGATGCTCCAGGGGCCGGATGTCCGGGGTTATGGCCGTACGTCCGGGTCCTGCGAGCTATTCTTGACTCCTTCCGTTGGTTCTCTTCATCCATGAACTTGGGGACTTTTCCATCTTCACGTGCATCTTTGGGAGGGTCCTCTTGGTACCTAATCATGCACAACATTCCAGACTTAGGTAGTAGCCATGTCTCGCGTGGATCATATGTGAGATCACAAAGGGATGAAGTCACCTCAGTCTCGAGAGCTCTAGCTCATGCTCGTGTCATGCGTCCTCTTTGCACTTGGTGATACGATTATAGGTCCATGGGGATGACCATAGGATGCTCCGCATCATCTCCCCTCACTTGGGAAAGATCCGACCTCGGATCGAAATCTTCATCACCATTGTAGGGAGAGAGATCATTGACGTTGAAGATGTCGCTCACAGAGTACTTGTTGCATGGAATGTCGATCTTGTAGGCGTTGTTGTTGTAGCGTTCAAGCACCTTGAAGGGTCCGTCGGCTTGAGGTAGAAGTTTGGACTTGAGTTTGTTGGGGAAGCAGTCCTTGCGAAGGTGTAGCCACACAAGATCTCCAATGTTGAATACCATGGGTTGCTTGTTGAATTTGAGCTTGGTCGCGAGTCGCTGTACTTGGTGCTCGATGGTGTACCTTGTATCTTCGTGCATCTTCTTGAGGTAGTTGACTCGGGCACTCGTGTCCATGTTGGTGCGCTCTTGTAGTGGTAGAGAAAGAATGTCCAATGGGGACAACGGGTTCAAACTATAGACGACCTCGAAGGGGGACTTGCCAGTAGTCGAATGTCTTGCGCGGTTGTAGGCGTACTCGGGAATTGGTAGGCACTCCTCCCACTCCTTGATGTTCTTCTTGATCAACACGCATAGGAGAGTGGATAGCGTACGGTTGGTCACCTTCGTTTGGCTGTCGGTTTGTGGATGGTATGCCAAAGAGAACAATAGCTCGATTCCGAGCTTGGCGCATAAAGACTTCCAAAAGTAACTCAAGAACTTGACGTCGCGGTCCGAGACAATTGTCTTTAGCACTCCATGTAGGCACAAGATTTCCCTACAAAAATGATTTGCAACATGTGAAGCATCGTCTCTCTTGTTGCATTGTATGAAATGTGCCATTTGAGAGAATCAGTCCACAACAACAAACACTGAATCCTTTCCATTTCTAGTTCTAGGAAAACCAAGGACAAAATCCATACCATGGGATTGAGCTTTAGACTTAGCTTTGCAACATGTAAAGCATCAGTTGGTGAAGTGTGAGACGTCCCGGAACATCTTGGGCCAAAAGTAGTTCTTGGAGAGCGTAGCAAATGTCTTGTCGCGTCCAAAGTGTCCTGTTAATCCTCCTCCATGAGATTCTTGCAAAAGTAACAAACAAAGAGAAGACTCGGGAATGCATAGTTAGTTAGCTCTCATAATATAATCATCTTTGATATAATAGAGTTCCCAAGATGTATGCGTCAAACATTTTGCATATGGAATAGCAAAAGTAGGATCATCCGCATACAAGTCTTTTATGTGCTCAAAGCCAATGACATTCAATTCAAGTTTGGTGACAAGCATGCATATGAGGGAAAGAGCATCCACCACAACATTTTCCTTACCTTTGATGTACTTGATGATATAAGGAAAGGACTCAATGAACTCACTCCACTTAGCATGACGCTTGTTCAACTTATGTATTTGATGATATAAGGAAATGACTCAATGAACTCACTCCACTTAGCATGACGCTTGTTCAACTTAGTTTGACCCTCTAGGTATTTAAGCGTTTCATGGTTGGTATGAATGACAAATTCATGAGGGTGAAGATACTGTTCCCATTCATGCAAAACTCCCACTAAAGCATATAGCTCTTTTTCATAGATGGGGTAATTTAGTTGCGCTCCGGAAAGTTTTTCACTAAAGTAAGCTATGGGGCGCTTCTCTTGTGTTAACACACCTCCTATGCCATTACCACTAGCATCACGATGTCTTCCAAAAGGTTTGTCAAAGTTGGGAAATGCAAGCACGAGAGCATGAGTAAGCGAATTCTTAAGCTCATTAAATGCGCTATCTTGAGATGGTCCCCAAACAAAGAGTGCATTTTTCTTACTCAAAGCATGTAAAGTAGATGCAATGGTGCTAAAATTCTTAACAAATATACGATAGAAACCGGCTAAACCGAGGAAGGTACGCACTTTCTGCAAGTTAGTTGGTTGGGGCCAAGCTTTAATAGCATTGATCTTAGATTCAGCAACATGAACGCCCTTATAAGACACAAAAAAACCCAAGAAAACAAGCTTATCAACACCGAAAAGGCATTTATCCATATTATCATAAAGGCGCTCTTTCCTAAGGGTTTGCAACACGGTTCTAAGATGGGTGACATGATCTTTGAGAGATTTGCTAAACACACGAATATCCTCAAAATAGACCACAACAAATACGCCAATATAGGGTCGAAGAACAAAATGCATGACTCGCATGAAAGTGCCGGGTACTTCGAATAAACCCATTGGCATAACAAGCCATTCATATAAGCCAAACTTGGTCTTAAATGCGGTTTTCCATTCATCACCTTCTTGGATGTGTATTTGATAGTAGCCCCTTTTAAGATCAATTTTAGAGAAAATGGTGGCTCCACTAAGCTCATCTAGCATATCATCTAGGCGTGGAATGGGGTAACTATAATGCACGGTAATAGCATTGATAGAACGACAATCGGAACACATGCGATATGTACCATCTTTCTTGGGAACAAGGATTACCGGTATGGCACAAGGGCTCAAACTTTCTCGTACATGGCCGTTGTTGATGAGTTGTTGTACTTTCCATTGGATCTCCTTTGTTTCCTCAGGGTTGACGTGGTCGGGAGCCTTGTTAGGAAGGGGTGCTCCAGGGATGAGGTCGATTCGGTGCTCGATGCCTCGTAGTCGAGGTAGACTCAGAGGTAGCTCCTCAGGGAAAACGTCTTGGAATTCCTGCAATAGAGAAGATAACACTAAAGGTAGATTGTGAGAGGTATTAGCTTTTGGTGCATTGTCCTTGCACAAAAGGACATAGTGCATGACACTTGATGGGTTCTCACACACTTCTCTCATCTCACTTTTGGTGGCAAATTGGACTAGATTTTTCTTGTCACTCATCGTGGAGGCACTCAATTTGGGCTTGTGGCGCTTACTCTCTTTTGGGTGGTTCGCTCTCTCACTATTTTCTCCATGATGGGTGGCTTGCTTGTCGGCGATCACTTGGCTTGGAGACATAGGACGTAGCACATACTCCTTTCCTTTCATCTTGAAGCTATACTGATTTGTACGCCCGTTGTGGTGGACTCCACGGTCAAATTGCCATGGTCGACCAAGAAGGATGTGGCAAACGGACATCAGAACGACATCACACTCCAAAGTGTCTTTGTATGCTCTGATCTTGAAGGAAACTTGTACCATATGCTTGACTTGGATAGTGATCGAGTCGCTTAACCATTGAACTTTGTAGGGATGTGGGTGCTTCATCTTGACCAATTGGAGCTTGGAGCATAGTTCTTCGCTTGCTAAGTTATGGCAACTCCCTCCATCGATAATGACCTTCACGGACCTTCCATTGATGCCGGACTTGGTGTGGAAGATATGGCATCTTTGGTCTTCGTCTTTTTGATGTTTAAGTGTCAAAACCTTGGAGACAACAAGAGCGGGGCTCGAATCCTCGTCATAAAAGACTTGATCATCTTCATCTTTGTTCACGCACCGGTGCATGGCCACTTTCTCAAGGGCTTCCATTTCCTCTTCACTCATGGAGTCATAGGTTTCGTCGTCGTTGAGGATCATGGTGCGCTTGTTGGTACACTCAAAGGACTTGTGGCCTCGGCTTGAAGTTGCTTGCAGTAGGAGGACGACTTGAGGTTGTTGAAGTTTTCTTGTAACTTGACTTGTCGCCGATGCTTGGGGTAGCTTTGATTGAGGTAGAAGGTGTTGGAGTCATTGAAGCTTGGTTGTTGGAGAATCCGTAGCTCTTGGAAGAGTACTTGGCGTACTTGAAGTCATCTTGCACTTGACGTTCGGCCTTGGTAACTTGATGCACTAGCTCGATGAGGTTCGAGTAAGGTTGGAAGTCGGCTATCTTCTTGATAGGATGATTGAGTCCATTCAAGAAATGTGCCATAGTTTGATCATCATCTTCTGTGACATTAGCTCGTATCATGGCAATGTACATTTCCTTGCAGTACTCTTCAATGCTCTTTGTTCCTTTCTTGAGGAGTTGGAGTTTCTTGAAGAGGTCGCGGTTCTAGTAGGTTGGCACGAAACATGTTCGCGTGACATCCTTCATTTGCGCCCAAGTTGTGATGGGTGGTTCACCTCTTGCCTCTCTGCGCTCAATTACTTGTTCCCACCAAATGAGGACGTAATCTTGGAACTCAAGGGATGCCATAGCAATCTTCTTCTCTTCCTCATAGTTGTGCAAGCGGAAGATTATGTCAACCTTCGATGCCCATGAAAGGTACTCTTCGGGATCATTGCTTCCGAAAAACTTGGGCATGGTGAACTTTAGCTTGTCGTTGCGTTGCTCTTCATTGTGTTGGGGTCGAGGGTGATGACGTCCTTGACGAGGAGGATTGCCTCCCTCAACTTGCTCTTGTTGTGGAGGATTTCCATTGTCTTCTTGCTGTTGGTGAACTTCAGGTTCTTGTCGAGCTTGTGGAGGAGCTTGAGGAACTTGACGATGCACTCGTGATTAATAAATCCTCTCTTGAACTTCATCACAAAGTGGTTCTTCTTGTCCACGCCTATGGAGGTTGCGTGCGGTAACAGCGCGACTTGTGTCGTGGAGTGCACGTTGCGCCTCAAGTGCTTGAGCTTCTCACCATAGTTGTTCTTGACTTTGTGCCTCTGCATCTTGCTTGTTTTGGTGTTGTCTCGCTCGTTCCTCCTCTTGTTGGCGTAGACGTTGCTGTTCTTGTGCTTGCGCGAATGTAGATTGGTTTTGACGATGTCGATGCTCTTGCGCTCGAAGTTGCTCTTGATGATCATCGTCGTGTAGGGGGTTGCGATTTGCTTGACGATCTTGACGCGCGACTCGTCGAGTAGTGTTCCATGTTGGAGTACTTCAGCCGGAGATGGTGTCATCGGAGTGTCGACTCGAGCGGCTCTGTCTTGAGTAGGACAAAGAGGTAGAAGAGCGGTTGACCAACAAGGCACGAATCTTGTCCATTCTTGCATTGCTCTCTTGCTTTTGTTCGTCGAGCTTGTTGTCGAAGTAGTCTCTTGTAGGTTGCTCGGAGAGTGGCAAGTCGGTGGTGAGGTTGTCGATGCGGTCGCTCAGTGCTGGTTGTTCTTGATGCAATGCTCGTTGTGTGCCAAAAAGGTGGATCTCAGTGACGTAGTTGTATTGGTCGTCCTCTTGCTCTAGGAAGAGTGGTTTGGTATAAGAACTTTGCCTATCCATCATTCCAAGAAAATATGTGAAAGTGGGAGAAAGAGAAGAACTACACCAAATGTACCTTGACCGATGTTGAGGATGGATCAATAATCACTCAAATGTGTAACAAGGAAATAGCACAATTGGTACCAATTCTTGTCGGTTCTCACATCTACACAAATAAAAGCTTATGGTGGAGCTCGGTGAGGATGGTGGCACAAAATTTGATGCAATTGTTAGTGAGCTTCAATAATGTTGGAAAAGATTCACAATTTTGCAAATGCAACAAGTAGACCAATAGCAAAATATGGTACACCGAAACACACACACGGATAGATAAATGGGGCTGTGCAACCAAGGAATGAGCCAAAATGTGGAATCCATGAAAATGCTCTTGTTGCACAACACTAGAGAGACGCTAGCACGATTGCACAATAGGCTGATACGAAACTTGTGCACAACCTACTAGGCAAAAATGCAACGACTTCTATCCCAAGTATGATATCATCCAAGATGATCGAGTATGACAATCATAATGTATTATGATGCTATGGTTCCTGCTTATAAGCTCTTTGCTTATCTTTCTCTTTTTTTTGCTTAAAAGCTTGTTTGGCTCTTTCACTTTTGAGCTCTTTCTCATCCAAACTTCACGAACCAAGATACAATTGTGTATGCGATGACAACTTTGTGACACAAAAGATGATACCAAGATATGTACCAAGATTACATGGTAAGTATGCAATGGGAGGCATGATCACTAATGTGTACAAGTCATGTTACCGGCAATACTCAAAGGCTAGTCTCGATAGGCAAGATACGCAAAATTGGGCTATGGTGGTTATCAATGTAATGGCAAGGAGTAGACCAAGATGTCGTCGAGATTACCATCCTTGGTATGTCGGGTGTAAGCAAGGACATATGAAGATGTGGTTGTTGTCGATGACGAGTCTGTGGCGAAGATGAGCGGTAGTGATGTTGATGTCGAACCGTCCCTAAGTAGCCGAAACACGTTAGGAAATGGAAACCGTGACTCAAATTCTCAAAGAAAAACGTGTCAAAGTTGTCGAAGTTGGTAGCGGGTAAGTGGTGGAGTTTGCAGAAAGCGGTGGTGGTATGCAGAAGTTTAAGTGGGCACCGAAACAAGATTTGGCGATACTTTGGCGAAAAACGGAGCGGTGGATGGAAGTGATGCTGTGAGGGGCCGGATGTCTGGGCTTGCGGGCCAGATTTCTGGGGTGTCTGGATATCCGGTGGTCAGGCCGGATGTCCGGGCTCTGGGTCCATGGATGGACTCGATGAACTCCACGTGGAAAAGGAAAATTTCGGGGCAAAATTCGGGAGATTTTGTGGATGGAAATTGGGGAAAAGATGGGGGAAAGCTAGATCTACCTGCTACACACGAAATCCATGGATCAAATCCAACATAACTTCATCACACCAACAAATCGAAAAAAAGTTTGGGGGACTATTTTTGAGGGGAATTTTCGAATTTGGGACAAAATCAACAAAACAAGGCTAGAAAACGAAGAGGGGAGGCTCCGAAATCGTGATCAACGTGGCTCATGATACCAAGATGATGTAGGGTAGAACCCTAGACGCCCGATCTTTCGCGAAAGGAGCAGATCCCGCGATGAACATGAAGAACACGAGGGGAAAACACAAGGGGAAACACGAGATAATCACTCAAACCAACAAGATTATGTCACACATATGCTAGTTCCTCGCAACACAAAAGAGATACAAGATCCACGATCAACAAGGTACGATACAAGTAGCACGTTCTTCTCCGTGAGGAGGTCTCTAAGGTCTTCCCGTTAGGGGTCTTGAATCCACTTGGGGGATCTTCTTCGTAGAGGCCGTGAACTCCTAAGGAGAAGGGGATCAAGTGGAGAGCAAAGCTTCTCAATGAGCTACTACTTTGCTAACCCTAGAAAGAGGGAGGAGGAGGAGTATATATAGTCTAGGTGGGCAAAGGGGTACATGGGACTCAACCATTTACTGTGCACAGACAGACGGGGCCGGATGTCCGGGCCTTCCCGAGGGGCCGGATGTCCAGGCTGGGGGGGGGGGCGAATATCCGGGCTGACGAGGTCGGCCTCGGTGCTCTCTGGATAGGGGGCACCAGATTTTCGGGCTTCGGGCCGGATTTCCGGGGCCTGTAGGTACTTGGCGGCTGGGCGGCTGCTGCGGGTGATGCTGCAGGGGCCGGATGTCTAGTGTTATGGCCGGATGCCTAGGTCATGGGAGCTGTTCTTGATTCCTTCCATTGGTTCTCTTCATCCATGAACTTGGGGACTTGTCCGTCTTCTCGTGCATCTTCGGGAGGATCCTCTCGGTACCTAATCATGCACAACATTTCAGACTTATGTAGTACCCATGTCTCGAGTGGATCATATGTGATATGACTAAGGAAAGTAATCACCTCGGTCTCGAGAGCTCTAGCTCGTGCTCGTGTCATGGGTCCTCTTGGCACTTGGTGAGACGATGATAGGTCCATGGGGATGACCATAGGATACTCCGCATCAACTTTTGTCAAACACTCCCGTGGTAGCGGGGTCCATAAGGAAACTAATGGATATTAAGGCCTCCATTTAATAGGGAACCGGAACAAAGCATTAAAACATAGTGAATACATGAACTCCTCAAACTACGGTCATCACCGGAAAGTACCCAGACTATTGTCACTCCGGGGTTTACGGATCATAACACGTAATAGGTGAGCATGACTTGCAAGATCGGATCTAGAACATAGATTTAATGTTGAAAACATAAATGGTTTAGATCTAAAATCATGGCACCCGGGCCCAAACTGACAAGCATTAAACATGGCAAAGTCATAATAACATCAATCTTGAAATAGTGGATACTAGGGATCAAGACCTAACAAAACTAACTCGATTACATGATGAATCTCGTTCAACTCCTCACCGACCAGCGAGCCTATGAAGGAATTTCTCACTCCCGGTGGGGAGCATCATGGAATTGGCAATGAAGGAGGGTTGGTGATGACGAAAATCAAAGATCCCCCTCTCCAGAGCACAAAATGGACTCCAGATCTGGCCTCTCGATGAAGAATACGAGGTGGCGGCTGCTCTGTACCATGAAACGAGATAATTCTTCCTCCCTGATTTTTTCTGCGAATATAGGTATTTATTGAGTCGGAGATAGGGTCTGCGGGGCCACCAGGTGGGCACAACCCCCCTGGGCGCGCCTGGAGGGGGGCGCGCCCTGGTGGGTTGTGCTCACCCAGGGACCCCCCTCCGGTGGTTCTTGGCTCCAGAATTTTCTTTTATTCTACAATAATTCTCCAAAAAGTTTCGTTCCAATGCAAGAACTACTATTTCTGCACAAAAACAACACCATGTTAGTTCTGCTGAAAACAGTCTCAGTCCGGGTTAGTTTCATTCAAATCATGTAAATTATATCCAAAACAAGAGGAAAAGTGTAAGGAAAAGTAGATACGACAGAGACGTATCAACTCCCCCAAGCATAAACCTTTGTTTGTCCTCAAGCAATTCAGTTGATAAGCTGAAAGTGAAAAATAAAAACTTTTACGAACTCTTTTGCTCTTGTTTAGTAGCACACAGGTTTTCAGCAAAGAATATAACTAACCATGTCAATACTAACTCTTGAAAATTATATTGACTCATATCAATGACATAATCAGCTAGCGAGCAATAATAAAGTATCTCAAATGACAACACCTTGTCAAAAGAATCATGATATAATATGACAATAGTGGTGTCTCACTAGCCCTTTCCGAGACGCAAAAGATAAATGCAGAGCACCTCCAAAGTTCAAGCAACGACTAAACATTGTAATTCATGGTAGAAAAGATCTAGTAATGATGCATCCAACATTAACTATACACAATGCCTGAGGATGACAATAGTGCTCTCAGATCTGGTGCTTAATTGAGAAGGTGATGACTCAACATAAAAGTAAATAGATAGTCCCTTCGCAGAGGGAAGCAGGGATTTGCAGCGGTGCCAAAGATCAAGTTTTCTAAACAGAGGTAAATGAATTTTTTTGAAATGCACCCTTCCTGTTTACGTCACGACCGAAAGTTTTCAATATGTTCCATGCTAAACACATTAGTGGCAGTTCCCAAGCAATAAAAGAAAGGTTTACTCCCCCTCCACCAACAAACACACTCCATGACTAGCCGAATCCACGGGTACCGTCCATACCAACATCAGTCCTAGGGAGTTATGTTTAATTATTTGCAATTTTTGAATTCAGGACTGGGATTCCCTATTACCGCCCCTCTCGTGCAAGGACGACTGAATGAATACTCATCATGAGAATAACCCACTTAGCATGGAAGATACCGACTACCCCCTGTCGCTCTATAAACAATCCAGGCACACAAAAGTAGATGTTTATTTGAAGTTTTTAGAGGTGGCACATGCAAATTTACTTAGAACAGCAGGGTAATACTGCATATAGGTAGATATGGTGGACTCATCTGGAATAACTTGGGCTTTAGGATTTTGGTGCACAAGCAGTATTTACGCTTAGTACAGGCGAAGGCTAGAAAATAGGTTGAGAAGGGGCGAGCTAGAGAGCGAAAACGGTCATGAACATGCATTATGAATAATGAACATTGGATACTAGCATGAGTAGGATATGGACACCATGAACATAAATATCATTGAGGCTATGTTGGTTTTGATTCAACTACATGCATGAACATGTGCCAAGTCAAGCCACTTGAAACCTTCGGAGGAGGATACCATATCATCATACTACATCACAATCATTTTAACACAATGTTGACATCCAAGATAAATTGTTATCCACTCCTAGCTACTTAAGCATGGCATGAGAAACTATAATCTCTAATTGTCATTGTAAACATGTTTGATCATAATATGCTGAATCGTGGATAATAGGTTAAACATATTTACAAAAAAAACAAGTTGAGTTCATACCCGTTTCTCTTTGCCACGGCATGTTCATCAAATATCCTCATTATTACCTTTCACTTGCACGACCAAACGATATGAAAATAATAATAGTGCAAGTGTGCCGTGGACTAAGTTGGGATCTGCAAACATTTTATTCGAAAGGAGAAGACAAGATAATTTGGGCTCTTTGTTAGATCAACAATAATGCATATGAGAGCCACTCAACATTTTCATCGTGGTCTTCTCCTTGGTATGACTCAATAAACATAAAAGAATTGCAGAGAAACACACTAATTTTTTTGGAGTTTTTAGTTTTTTCTAGAAGGAGGCAAATTAAAGAAGGAAAACAAAAACAAGAAAAACTATTTACACGGGAAAGCTACCAACAAGCAAAACAAGAATCGAGAAATCCTTTGGATTTTCTTTCAATACTACAACTAAATAAACTAGAAAGAAAACCGAAAAGAAGCAGGAAATATTTTTAGATTTTCTCAAAGTTTTTCAAACAGACAAGAATAAATGGAGAAAATATATCTAACATGGATGATACAATGAAAAAGTGTGAACAGTGACAACTTGAATGCAATTTGTGAAAATGAATGTAATGTCGGTGGAAATACGTACTCCCCCAAGCTTAGGCTTTTGGCCTAGCTTGGTAATCACCATCCTCGGCCTGCTGCTACTTCTTGAGCTTGCTTTGTCTTTTCCCTTGATGAGGAAAGGGTGATGCAGCAAAGTAGAGATACGTATTTCCCTTAGTTTGAGAACCAAGGTATCAATCCAGTAGGACGTACGCGCAAGTCTCCAATCTATGCACCTGCACAAGAAATCAAACACTTGCACCCAACGCGATAAAGGGGTTGTCAATCCCTTCACGGTCACTTGCAAGGATGAGATCTGACAGAGATAGATATAAAAGATTACTGAAATGTAAAACAAAATAAAAGTAACTAAATTGCAGCAAGGTATTTTTGGCTTTTTTGGTTTATATATCTAAAAATATATGATGGAAAAGAGACCTGGGGCCATAGGTTTCACTAGAGGCTTATCTCTTTAAGGAAAATAATATGGTGGGTGAACAAATTACTGTCGGGCAATTGATAGAAAAGCGCAAAGTTATGACGATATCCAAGGCATTGATTATTAATATAGGCATCATATCAGTGTCAAGTAGACTGACTCCTACCTACATCTACTACTATTACTCCACACGTTGACCGCTATCCAACATGCATCCAGAGTATTAAGTTCATAAGAACGGAGTAACACCTTAAGTAAGATGACATGATGTAGAGGGATGAACTCGAGGAATATGATGAAAACCCCATCTTTTTACCCTTGATGGCAACAATACAATATGTGCCTCACTACCCCTACTTTGTCGCTGGGTGAGGACACCGCAAGATTGAACCCCAAAACCAAGCACCTCTCCCATTGCAAGAAAAACCAATGTAGTTGGCCAAACCAAACCGATAATTGGAAGAGATATACAAAGATATCAAATCATGCATATATGAATACAGTAAAGACTCAAATAATTTTCATAGATAATCTGATCATAAATCCATAATTCATCGAATCTCGACAAGCCCACTGCAAAAGAATATTACATTGAATAGAACTCCAAGAACATCGAGGAGAACACTGTAGTGAAGATCAAAAAGAGAGAATAAGCCATCTAGATACTAGCTATGGACCCGTAGGTCTGTGGTAAACTACTCATGCTTCATCGGTAGGGCAATAGAGTTTATTTAGGTGTCCTCCGTGATCGAATCCCCCTCTGGCAGGATGATGGAGAAAGCCCCAAAATGGGATGTCATGGAAACAAAGGCTTGTGGCAGCAGAAAAGTATTTTGGTGGACACTTCGGTTGGTTTGGGAACATTTGGAAATTTATGGAGCAAAAATTAGGGTTGGCGGAGTCCCGCAGGTCCCTCAAGCCAGGGCGCCCCCTAGGGCACGCCCTGAGGGCTTGTGGAGCCCTCGGGACACTTCTGGCCACCTCTCCAAGCTCCGTGGATGGCTTCTGGTCCAAGAAAAATCATCGTAAAGTTTTATTCCGTTGTGACTCCGTTTGATATTCCTTTTTGTAAAACTCAAAAACAAGGAAAAACAGAAACTGGCACTGGGCTCTAGGTTAATAAGTTAGTCCCAAAAATAATATAAAATAGCATAACAATGCATATAAAACATCCAAAACAAATTATATAATAGCACGGAACAATCAAAAATTATTGATACGTTGGAGACGTATCAAGCATCCCCAAGCTTAATTCCTACTCGTCCTCGAGCAGGTAGATGATAAAAACAGATTTTTGATGTGGAATGCTACCTACCATATTCATCCATGTAATTTTATTTATTGTGGAATGAATATTCAGATCCATAATATTCAAAAAAGTTTAATACTGACATAAAAACAATAATACTACAAGCATACTAATAAAGCAATCAAGTCTTCTCAAAATAACATGGCCAAAGAAAGTTATCCATACAAAATCATATAGTCTGACTATGCTCCATCTTCATCACGCAAAATATTTTATCATGCACAAACCCGATGAGAAGCCAAGCAATTGTTTCATGTGTTCTCAAACTTTTTCAATTTTCACTCAATACATGAGCGTGAGCCATGGATATAGCACTATAGGTGGAATAGATTATGGTGGTTGCGGAGAAGACAAAAGGAAGGAGATAGTCTCACATCAACTAGGCGTATTAATGGGCTACGGAGATGCCCATCAATTGATATCAATGTGAGTGAGTAGGGATTGCCATGCAATGGATGCACTAGAGCTATAAGTGTATGAAAGCTCAAAAAGAAACTAAGTGGGTGTGCATCCAAATCGCTTACTCACGAAGGCCTAGGGTAATTTGATGAAGCCCATCATTGGAATATACAAACCAAGTTCTATAATGAAAAATTCCCACTAGTATATGAAAGTGATGACATAGGAAACTCTCTATCATGAAGATCATGGTGCTACTTTGAAGCACAAGTGTGGAAAAGGATAGTAACATTGTCCCTTCTCTCTTTTTCTCTCATTTTTCAATTTTTTTGTTTGGGATTCTTGGCCTGTTTTATTTTTTTGTGGGCTTCATTGGCCTCATTTATTTTTTTATAAAGTCCGGAGACTCATCCCAACTTGTGAGGGAATCATAACTTCCATCATCGTTTCCTCACATGGGACAATGCTCTAATGATGATGATCATAACACTTTTATTTACTTACAACTCAAGAATTACAACTCGATACTGGAACAAAATACAACTCTATATGAATGCCTCCGGTGGTGTACCCTGATGTGCAATGATCAAGAGTGACATGTATAAAAAATGAATGGTGGCCTTACCACAAATACTATGGCAACTACATGATCATGCAAAGCAATATGACAATGATTGTGCATGTCATAATAAAACGGAACGGTCAAAGTTGCATGGAAATATATCTCAGAATGGCTATGGAAATGCCATAATAGGTAGGTACGGTGTCTGTTTTGAGGAAGGTATATGGTGGGTTTAATGCACCGGCGAAAATTGCGCGGTACTAGAGAGGCTAGCAAAGGTGGAAGGGTGAGAGTGCTTATAATCCATGGACTCAACATTAGTCATAAAGAACTCATATACTTATTGCAAAAATTCATTAGCTATCAAAACAAAGTACTACACGCATGCTCTTAGGGGGATAGATTGGTAGGAAAAGACCATTGCTCGTCCCCGACCGCCACTCATAAGGAAGACAATCAGAAAATAAATCATGCTCCGACTTCATCACATAATGGCTCACCATACGTGCATGCTATGGGAATCGCAAACTTTAACACAATTATTTATACCAATCCACAATTTCTCACTAGCATGATTCTAATATCACCATCTTTATATCTCAAAATAATCATAAGGACCATCATATTATTCAACACTCTTTATATGAAAGTTTTTATTATATCCCTCTTGGATGCCCATCATATTAGAACTAAATTCATAACCTAAGAAAATTACCATGCTGTCTAGAGACTCTCAAAATTATATAAGTGAAGCATGAGAGTTCAAAAATTTCTATAAAATAAAGCCACCGTCGTGCTGTAAAAACATATAAGTGAAGCACTAGAGCAAATTTCCTAGCTCAAAAAATATAAGTGAAGCACATAGAGTATTCTAATAAATTCGCGATTCATGCGTGTCCCTCTAAACAGGTGTGTACATCAAGGATGATTGTGGCAAACTAAAAATCAAAGACTCATGTCATACAAGGCGCTCCAAGAAAACATATATCATGTGGTGAATATAAATATAGCCTCAAGTAAATTTACCAATATACGAAGATGAAAGAGGGCATGCCATCCGGGGCATCCCCAACCTTAGATGTTTGGTTGTCCTTGAATATTACCTTGGGGTGCCTTGGGAATACCCAAGCTTAGGCTCTTGCCACTCCTTATTCCATTGTCCATCAAATCTTTACCCAAAACTTGAAAACTTCACAACACAAAACTCAACAAAAACTCATGAGATCCGTTAGTATAAGAAAATAAATCACCACTTTTTCGTACTATTGTGAACTCATTCTTTATTTATATTGATGTAATATCTACTGTATTCGAACTTCTCCATGGTTCATAACCCCCGATACTACTCGTAGATTCATCAAAATAAATAAACAACACATAGAAAACAGAATTTGTCAAAAACAGAACAGTGTGTAGCAATCTGAAATCTTCGTATATTTCCATAACTCAAAAATTCTAAAAAATTAGGACAACCTGGGCAATTTGTATAACAATCGTGTGTAAAAACTTCACATCAAAATCACGTTTCTGTGATTTATATAATTTTCTGCAATGAGTGCAAAAGTTTCTGTTTTTCAACAAGATCAAACCAACTATCACCGTAGACCATCCCAAAGGACTTGTTTGGCTCAAACACTAATTGAAACACCAGAACACAATTATTACAGAGGTAATAATGTGTATTCATTGCAAAATAGAACCAAAAACCAAAAACATAGAAATAAAATTGGGTTTCCTCCCAACAAGCGTTATTGTTGAACGCCCCTAGCTAGGCATAAAACATAGATCTAGGTATTGTCATCTTTGGTATTAAAACGTTAAGTAGCCCTCATACTAGATTCATATGGCAACTTCATTTTCTTTCTTGGAAAGTGTTCCATGACCTTCCTTAACGGAAATTGAAATCTAAAGTTTCCTTCTTTCATATCAATAATTGCACCAATTAGTTAAGTAAAGGTCTACCAAGAATAATAAGACATGTAGGATTTCAATCTATATCAAGCACAATAAAATCTACTGGAACATAATTCCTATTTGCAACAATAAGAACATCATTAATTCTTCCCATAGGTTTCGTAATAGTGGAATATGCTAGATGCAAATTCAAAGAACAATCATCAAATTCATGGAAACCTAACACATCACATACAGTTTGGAATCGTGGAAACAATAGTACCCAAATCACACAAAGAATGGCACTCATACTCTTTAATTTTATTCTTAGTGGTAGTTTCCCACTCATCATAAAGTTTTCTAGGGATAGAAATTTCCAATTCAAGCTTTTCTTCAAAAGATTTCATCATAACATGAACGATGTGTTTAGAAAACAAAGATTTAAAATCCTTGAAATCCAAAAGAGTGGGTTCATCGCTACTTAAAGTTTTGACCTCTCCAATCCCACTTTTATCAATTTTTGCATTAAGAGATATAAACTCCGAATCATTGGGACGCCTTCTAGCTAAAGTTGACTCATCTCCAGTCCCATCTTTATAAAGATTTATATTAGAAAACAAAGATTTAACAGGAGTCACACCAATCACTTTATGATCTTCATTAATATTCTCACAAAAACTAGAAGAACACGCTTTTACAAACCAATCTCGCTTAGCACGCATCCTAGAGGTTCTTTCTTTACACTCATCAATAGAAATTTTAATAGCTTTCAGTGATTCATTAATATCATCCTTGGGTGGCATAGATCTAATTTTCAAAGAATCAATCTCAAGAGAAATTCTATCAATGTTCCTAGCCAAATCATCAATCTTGAGCAATTTTTATTCAACCATAGCATTGAAAACTTTTTGTGAATTAATAAATTCTTTAGTATTGTTATCAAGATCAGAGGGTGTTTTATTATAATTTCCATAATAATTGTTGTACGAATTACCATAATTATTAGAGGAATTACTAGGAAATGGCCTAGGGTTGAAATTACGTCTATATGTGTTATTACCAAAATTGTTCCTACCAACAAAATTCACATCCATAGATTCATTATTATTCTCAAACAAAGTGGACAAAGGCATAGCATAAGGATCAATAGGAACACTCTTACTAGCAACTAATTTCATAAGTTCATCCATCTTTCCACTCAAAGTATTAATTTCTTCAATCGCATGCACTTTTTACTAGTGGAAGATCTTTCGGTATGCCATTGAGAATAATTAGCCATAATATTATGTAGGGGTTTAGTAGCTTCTCCTAAAGTAATTTCCATAAATGTAACTCCCGCGGCGGAATCTAAAAGATTTCTAGATGCAAAATTCAACTCGGCATAAAAAAATTGTATCATCATCCATAAACTTAAACCATGAGTAGGGCAATTTCTTATCACCAATTTCATCCTCTCCCAAGATTGTGCAACATGTTCGTGATCAAGTTTCTTAAAATTGATAATATCGTTCCTAAGGGAGATGATCTTAGCCGGAGGAAAATACTTGGAAATATAAGCATATTTAGACTTATTCCATGAATCAATACTATTTTTAGGCAAAGATGAAAACAAAGTTTTAGCGCGAACTCGTAGTGAGAACGGAAATAGCTTCAATTTAAAAATATCATTAGCGAGGCCAAATCATTTTTTATCTTTTCCATATCACACAACTCAATGAAAGTATTTAGATGGGATGCGGCATCTTCACTAGGGAGGCTGGAAAATTGATCTTTCATAACAAGATTCAACAAAGCGGCATTAATTTCATAAGATTCCGCACTAGTGGCAGGAGTAATCGAAGTACTAACAAAATCATTATTATTAGTATTGGAAAAGTCACACAACTTGGTATTTTCTTGAGACATCATGACAAAGCAAGCAATCTAACACACGAGCAACCAAAAAGCAAACGAAAAGACGAACGAAAGAAGGGCGAATAAAAAGGCAAATCTTTTTGTGTTTTTCTGGAAAAGTTTTAGAAGTGGCGAAGAGGAAAACGAGAGGAAAATGGAAAATAATGTAACGCAAGAGATGAGAGTTTATGGTGGGTACTTGGTAGGCTTCATGTAGAATCTCCACGGCAACGGCGCCAGAAATTCTTCCTGCTATTTCTTGAGCTTGCATTGGTTTTTCCCTTGAAGAGGAAAGGGTGATGCGGCAAAGTAGAGATAAGTATTTCCCTCAGTTTGAGACCCAAAGTATCAATCCAGTAGGAGGTACATGGAAGTCTCCAATCTGCGCACCTGCACACAAACAATCAAACACTTGCACCCAATGCGATAAAGGGGTTGTCAATCGCTTCATGGTCAGTTGCAAGGATGAGATCTGATAGAGATAGATATAAAGATTACTAAAGCGTAAAACAAAATAAAAGTAAATAAATTGCAGCAAGGTATTTTTGTGTTTTTTGGTTTATATATCTGAAAATAAATGATGGAAAATAGCCCCGGGGGCCATAGGTTTCTCTAGAGGCTTCTCTCTTGAAGGAAAATAATACTGTCGGTGAACAAATTACTGTCAAGCAATTGATAGAAAAGTGCAAAGTTATGACGATATCCAAGGCAATGATTATGAATAGAGGCATCACTTCCGTGTCAATTAGACCGACTCCTACCTGCATCTACTAATATTACTCCACACATTGACCGCTATCGAGCATGCATATAGAGTATTAAGTTCATAAGAACGGAGTAACGCCTTAAGTAAGATGACATGATGTAGAGGGATAAACTCAAGCAATATGATGAAACCCCCATCTTTTTACTCTTGATGGCAACAATAAAATATGTGCCTCGCTACCCCTACTTTGTAACTGTGTGAGGACATCACAAGATTCAACCAAAACTAAGCACCTCTCCCATTGCAAGAAAACCCAATCTAGTTGGCCAAAGCAAACCGATAATTCGAAGAGAAATACAAAGATATCAAATCATGCATATAAGAAATTATTAAAGACTCAAATAATATTCGTAGATAATCTGATCATAAATCCACAATTCATCAGATCTCGACAACCACACTGCAAAAGAATATTACATCGGATAGAACTCCAAGAACATTGAGGAGAACATTGTATTGAATATCAAAGAGTGACAAGAAGTCATCTAGCTACTAGCTATGGACCCATAGGATTGTGGTAAACTACTCATGCTTCATCAGTAGGGCAATAGAGTTGATGTAGATGCCCTCCGTGATCAAATCCCACTCCAGCAGGATTCCGAAAAAGGCCCCAAGATGGGATCTCGCAGAAACAGAGGCTTGTGGCGGCGGAAAAGTATTTTGGTGGATGATTTTGTTGGTTTGGGAATATTTGGGATTTTATAGAGCAAAAATTAGGGTTGGCAGAGTCCTGTGGGGCCCACAAGCCAGGGGTCGCCCCCACTGGGGTGCTCCTTGAGGGCTTGTGGAGCCCTCGGGACTCTTCTGGCCCCCTCTCCAAGCTTTGTGGATGTCTTCTGGTCCAATAAAAATCATAGCAATGTTTTATTCGTTTGGACTCTGATTGATATTCCTTTTCTGTAAAACTCAAAAACAAGGAAAAAACAGAAGCTGGCACTGGGCTCTAGGTTAATAAGTTAGTCCCAAAAATAATAGAAAATAGCATAATAATGCATATAAAACATCCAAAACAGATAATATAATAGCATGGAACAATAAAAAAATATAGATACGTTGGAGACGTATCACTTGCATAGTAGTCAGAGTGGTAGCTAATGGAGGCTCTTGGTGCAACCACCTCTGCCCGCCGAGTAGCCGCGACCTCCGCGTTGTGCGCACGAGCCTCGCTCTTAGAAACATACTATCTTCTTTCGCTGTCAAAATCAAAGAGAGCAGGCATAGGCAAAGCAATATCCACAGTGGTTTCTTTATTGAACCTCAAGTTATAAGTATAATCAGTGATTTTTCCTTTAGGGAACTGATGGCGCTTCATGGACACAAAGTTTAAGTGCTAAGTGGGTAAGATGGGGTCATTAGGCCAGGGTGATACACCCAACTCCGTTGTTAAACATGAAGCATAAATCCCACCATAAAAATAACCACTACCAGCATTGTGTTCCGACCTGCATGCAACAATCGCTCCAAGGTTATAACATTGGATGCCAGTGAGGGTAGTGTGTATGAGGCTCAAGTCAGGAGCACATAGTGTACTACAATCTTGTTTGCCTATGATACATGAGGGAGTCCTGGATTAGGGGGTGTCCGGATAGCCGGACTATAACCTTTGGCCGGACTCCTGGACTATGAAGATACAAGATTGAAGACTTCGTTCCGTGTCCGGATGGGACTTTCCTTGGCGTGGATGGCATGATTGGCGTTTCTTTTATTTAGATCTCCTCCCATTGTAACCGACTCTGTGTAACCCTAGCCCTCTCCGGTGTCTATATAAACCGAAGGGTTTTAGTCCGTAGGACGAACAACAATCATACCATGGGCTAGCTTCTAGGGTTTAGCCTCTCTGATCTCGTGGTATATCTACTCTTGTACTACCCATATCATCAATATTAATCAAGCAGGAGTACGGTTTTACCTCCATCGAGAGGGCCCGAACCTGGGTAAAAACATCGTGTCCCTTGTCTTCTGTTACCATCCGCCTAGATGCACAGTTCAGGACCCCCTACCCGAGATCCGCCGGTTTTGACACCGACATTGGTGCTTTCATTAAGAGTTCCTCTGTGTCATCATCTTTAGGCCCGATGGCTCCTCCAATCATCGACAACGATGCGGTCCAGGGTGAGACTTTTCTCCTGGAATAGATCTTCGTACTCGGCGGCTTTGCACTGCGGGCCAATTCGCTTGGCCATCTGGAGCAGATCGAAAGCTACGCCCCTGGCCATCAAGTCAGATTTGGAAGTTTAAATCAGACGATCGACATCCGCGGAGACTTGATCTTCGACGGATCCGAGCCACGACCGAGCGAGCCGACCTTGTCTCGATGGGCATGATTTAGCTCTGCCATCGAACAATGCCCGGGAGGCTGCACCGTGTCCGCTCGACCCTCGGCTCGGAGCCGATCGTGCTAATCAAGGATGGGTGGCTGGACACCGCCTCGGGGCTGCAATCTCTACGGGCGATCGAGCCGAACACCAGCTTTGTCCTCTGCGAAGCTTCGTGACTCAAGGTGCCGGACTCCTTCTCCGGACTTCGAACCTTCCGCGCCCCTGCCGATCGAATCCGATTGGGCGCCAATCATGGAGTTCGCCGCCGCGGACATCTTTCAGCACTCGCCCTTCGGCAACATTCTGAATTCACTAAAGTCTCTCTCTTTATTAGGAGAGCCCTTGCCGGACTATGGTCAGCAAGGTTGGGATACGGATGACGAAGAAATTCAGAGCCCACCCACCACCCACTTCGTAGCCACCGTCGATGATTTAACCGACATACTCGACTTCGACTCCGAAGACATCGACGGTATGGACGACGATGTAGGAGACGAACAGGAACCATCGCCTATATGGCACTAGACAACCACCTCATCTCACGATGTATACATGGTGGACACACCTAAAAGAAACGACGACGAGGAACAAAGGGAGACAATGAGGGATCGTTCCCTCGAAAAGCGGTCAAAGCGGCGGCGTAAGCGCTGCTCCAAACCTCACCTCGACAGAGACAGCAGCCATCTGCACCCAGCCATAGAGCAGGCGAACCGTGAGACGATGAACATGCCATCGAAAGCAACCGTCCGAACAGGGCAACTTGGATGAACAAACCGAACAACCCGTCCCGGCGAAAATAATGATCCCGCACGACCTCACGCCGGACAAGTTATCGGAGCAGAAGAACCTCCACAAAAGGCTGCCGCCATCTGCGAGTAGCACGAAAAAGCGAAGCGGAAGCTCAAAACAGCGGAAGATGCACTCGTAACTAGATGGAGCAAAATACTCAACGCCATAGACAAATACGGCGATAGCCGCCACACAAAGAGCTATCCGGCGAAAATTACTGTCGGAATTTGATCAGAGGCCTTAGAGCCCCGCAATCAAAAAATAAGGAAGCCACCTACCGGGTAAACAACCCCATGGCCAACATAGAGCGGCAAAGGGCGCCGCACATTAAGCCGACACGCGATCCGCACAAGGATTCGCATCAAAATGATGGCCCAACCAGATCTATCTACGGGCCAAGAAAGCAAGCTCTAGTAAGCAATGCAACGTATCAAGTATCCGAACATCACGGTACACCCAAATATAGGGGTGCCGCACACCCCCTATGTTTCACCGATGAGGTGCTGGACCATGAATTTCCAAAGAGGATTCAATCCGTAAACATAGAGGCATACGAGGAACAATGGACCACAGAGTCGGATTGAGGATTACATCCTCCACATACACATGGCTAGAGGAGATGACCTCCACCCCATAAAATACTTACCCCTCAAGCTCAAAGGGCCAGCCCAGCATTGGCTTAAAAGCCTTCCCGAAAACATTATTGGAAGTTGGGAAGAGCTCGAGGATGCTTTTCGGGCAAATTTTCAAGGGACCTATGTCCGACCTCCAGATGCAGACGATTTAAGTCACATAACTCAACAACCCGGAGAGTCAGCCTAGAAATTCTGGAACAGATTACTTACTAAAAAGAACCAGATAGTCGACTGTCCGGACGCCGAAGCCTTAGCAGCTTTCAAACACAGCGTCCAAGACGAATGGCTCGCCAGACACCTCGGCCAAGAAAAGCCAAGAACAATGGCCGCATTAACAAGCCTCATGACCCGCTTTTGCGCAGGAGAGGATAGCTGGTTGGCAAGATGCGATTACTAGCGACCCAAGTACATCCGGGTTAGGGATGGAAACGGAAACCGCGATGCAGCAAGGACCAGCGCCGGACCAAGGGAAACAGCCCGAAGAGCACGGCAGTCAACACCAGATTCAAAAGCTCTCGGCAGAATCAGAAAAAGCTGCCCCTCAAGGATAACAGGGATGAGCTATCTAACCTAAACAAAATCCTGGACAAGATATGCCAAATCCATAGTACTCCCGGAAGCACGCAAACCATACCCACAGAGATTGTTGGGTCTTCAAGCAATCCGCAAACTCAACGCCGAACACAAGGGCTCGACACACCAAGCGAGGACGATGGCGAACCCCACAAGCGAAAGCACCGGAAAACAAAAGAATTTCCCACAAGAAGTCAAAACAGTAAACTCACTTCACGTGACAAAAGGGAAAACAGCAGTGGCGCCTATAGAGATACGCTACCATATGGCCTATCCTGCAGGAGTCCCGCCACTGGTTGTTAAAACCAATCACCTTCGACCATCAGGATTACTCTAGAAGTATCCGGAATGCAGGCTGGACTGCCTTGATATTAGATCCGATAATTGACGGACTCCACTTTACACAAGTCCTAATGGACGGCGGCAGTGATCTAAACCTGCTATACCGGGACACAATCCGCAAAATGGGGATAAACCCAACAAAAATTCGCCATAGCAACACTTCCTTTCAAGGGGTAACGCCAGGCCCAGATGCCCATTGTACGGGCTCTCTCCTGCTAGAAGTTATGTTCAGCTCCCCCGACAACTTCCGCTGCGAAAAGCTAACCTTCCACATCGCCCCATTTACAAGTAGCTATCAAGCACTACTGGGACGCGAATCTTTCGCCCGCTTTAACGCAATACCGCATTATGCATCTCTTACACTTAAAATGCCCGGCCCACGAGGCATCATATCATTAAAGGGAAATATCGAGTGTTCCTCGAGCGCGGAAGATTGTGCGGCTGCCTTGACAGCCACACACTAAACCGGCTTCACTAATCAAAGCACCTAAACAGGTTGTTCAGACCCCGAACATGGCTAGACGAGTCCGGCGTAAACATACAAGGGCTTACTAGCCGCATACCCCCGTACAAGGGGCTCCGCGCATGTACAACAAGAGACAATAAAGCTCAATTTTATTCATTTTTTGAATTATACTTTGTTTATTTAATATAACGTACATTTTCGCATGATCTTTTTCAACTAAGTTCCTCTCTTTTACAGATGAACACCGTGCTACACCCATCCAGGATACGGCACAACGGAGACACAGGTGCAGACGTGCAGTAGGGACCCATTTCAAGGATTCTTTTTAGATTAAGACCCTGCGTAAACCTTTTTTACTGTCTCTTGTTGATACACATCCCCCGGTTTCGTGATATAACCAAGGAGGAGGCTGGCGTCTTGACATGTGGCCACGTCAGAATTATGCGTGCACTGGACAATTGTGGGCTTATTACCAAGGGCGTTGTTCAGCCCGTTTTCATGAAGACCGAATACCTTAGGGAGTGTTCGGCGTCATGAAGTTTGGCCTTATATGCATCAGCTCGAATCATGTCTTTGGTCAAATGTTGGGTTTGCCCGGCTCCTATATTTTGCTGCCTTACGTTCCGCTCTATCGGCTAAGGCGGCACAGGAGAACTCTGCGATTCTGCCCGGTTCGCCAGGCGAGCACCTCGAGAGAAAGCCGAAAACCGATTGTCATGATATAGCGTGAGACTGGTCAACCACTCGATGACCCGCCGGAATCTTTAGGATTCCTCCAAGCATTAACCAAGGGCCGTTTCGGCCAGGCACACACGCCGCCTTGAATTCGGTCATGGTGCCCCTAGGGGCTATATAGTAGCCCCACTGTCAAACTCCTATGGCTAAGTGAAAGTGATAAAGCATTATAGTCCGGTTGCCTAGTTCGCTGCGCTATCACCTCTTTAATAGGACCAAGACATTGGATCAAGTGTGAAAATGCGCCTTTTGCGAACACCCCCGCATTATATGCGTGGGGGCTGAAGCAGAAGACTGCCATCTTTCATGTTATATATACATATATATTAACGGTCGCGCAGGAGATATTTTAATTCTTGAAGGCACAAGTATAAAAAGATTTTATATTCCCCCGAAACATTGTTTTACAATAATACATGTTATTCAAACATAATATCCTTCGAGCACTGCGTCTCTATTAAACGAGCGCCCTGTAGAACTTCCTGAAAATAGTGCTCGACAGGTACTCGGATCCCGTCCTAATCTTGGGATGCAACAGCGGCAGCCTTCATCTCCGCCCAGTATGTCTTGACACGGGAAAGAGCCATCCGCGCACCCTCTATGCACGCTGACCTTTTCATTGCATTGATATGCGGCACCACACCAAGGAACTGCTGCGCCAAGCTAAAATAACTCTTCGGCTCGGGCCTTCCCGGCCACAGATGACTCACGACATACTTCATGGCGAGTCCGGATAACCTATTCAGCTCCGCCCATGCAGCCAAACGATCTGTTAATGGAAGTGGGCGCTCTGGATTGTGGAACTGCGACCAAAAAAGCTTTTCCACTTCGTGATCCTTTTGATCTCGGAAGTGTTCGGCCGCGTCCGCGGCACTCGCTGCCAAGTCCAGATAAGTGTCCGCCGCACTCCACATCCGGTCCAACGGAGCATATTTAGGATCCCCGAACTTCATCCGCAGCATAAAGGGCTTTCCAGCCGCGATATCTCCGGCCTGACGTAGCTCCTCCTTCATAGCTCTCATCGCAGAGCGAGCATCCTTGGCCTTGGTAGTGGCCTTCTTCAGGTCCTTCTGTTCCGCCCGATCTTCTTTTTCAAGAAGCTTGCAGCGGTCGGCAGCATTCTTCAACTTCACAGCCATCTCGGCCATTTCCTTCTTGCTTCGGCAAAGGAGCATGTTGACTTCGGCTCTTCAGCCGCCTTTAAGGCAGCCGCATCTCTTTTCCTGGCCTGCTCCTTGGCTCGGGCAAGTTCCGCTCGAAGGTTCTCCATGGCAACGACACCATCTGCATCAAGCACACATGTTGTAAGATACGGGCATCAAGCTCCTCTTACCAGGTGTCTTCGGAGAAATTACATACCTTGTGCCTCGTCAAGCCTCTTGTTGACAAGCGTGATGTCGGCATCTGCCACGTCAAGTTGCCGCTTTAGCTTGACAAATTCATCAGTCCGGCTAGCCACCGAACACTTCGCCACCTACATACGAAGGGCGACATATTATACCTGGGATTATGATCCTCGGCGCGCCGTCATTTTTGACAATGCACCGAGTCTCAGGGGCTACTATCTACACAGGGCGCATCTTATATATGCGGAACTGTCAAAAGGTACATCATTTCGCGTACCTCAAAACCTCTCAGTAAACTCCTGACGGCCTCGTACAACCCGCTCTCCGCGGATGAAATCCTTTCAATCACCGTACCCATCAACGCACGGTGTTCTTCTGAGATAGACGCCGCCTCGAAAGCAGATCCTTCAGCTCCTCCGACCGTGCACCGGATGATGCCGGACTCGTCTGATGGCCTTTTTCGAAGGCCGGACACGGAGGACCTTGGGGGGCCATACGATTGCCTTCCGGCCCTGCCGGATTCGGAGAAACCCTCCGCGACGACACCTCAGGGTCGCCCGCCTGGCAAGGCGGTACGGCAGGGGGAGGTGTTCCGCTCTCCATCATCTCTGGACGAAGATCCCCTGAATATGAGCTCTGCTGACAAGGGCTGAGATCCGAACTACAAGGTAAAATTTCGGTTATCTTCCTCAGAAATAGAACAGGGTTGTCTCTTATTTTAAAACTCCCTTCTCTAATTACGGCTCGGTGGAGGGCTGATCCCCTTGGGGGCATAGTGCGGCCGAGGCATCCCCCGGCGCAGGACCCTCTGACGAAGGTTTCTTCCCCCGCTTTGAGACCATGGTCTCCGGGTCTTCAGAGGCGGTCCCCTTCTTCCCCTGGATAGAGGAATTATCGATTCCTCCTTTCCTGACAGCCTCCTTTCGGGAGGCGGTAGCTTCCTTGTTCCCCCCTTCGCCTTCTTCCAAAGGCGCAACCTCCAGCATCCTGGTTAACACGGGATCCAGCGTGGTCTCAGGGAGGGGAGGCGGACACCTGATTAGATTTGCTTTCGCTATCCACTCCTGTTCAAGGGACAACTCTTTTAAGGGCAATTTTATGATAAATATATGGATAGCGTGTCGGGGTACATGGCTACTTACTTGAGTATCCGGGCGATTGCAGCTCAGACCTGCGTCCTCGGTCGAGTCCGGACACATTGCTTGTGATCCGAAGAACAATTTGTACATCTCCATGGGCGTTGCGCCCGTAAAATGTTGGAGGGCTCGTGGTCCCTCCGGATTAAACTCCCACAGGCGGAGGGGGCGATGTTTGCAAGGCAGGGTGCGGCGAATCAACATGACCTGCGTCACTACGACCAGATTGTTGTCTCTTTCTAGGAGATCTTGAATGCGGCCCTGCAACAAGGGCACGTCCTTGGACGGCCCCCAGTTAAACTCTTTATTGACCCATGACGCTAGCTATGGTGGGGACGAGAGCGAAAGGCAGGTGGCGCCACCCACTTGGTGCCCCTGGGAGCTGTGATATAAAACCACTCTCGTTGCCATAAGCTGAACTCCTCTTGAAAAGAGCCCTCGGGCCATGGAGCGTCAGCATTCTTTCTTATGATAGCACCTCTGCACTCTGCATGCTGCCCCTCGATCATCTTCGGCTCTACTTTGAAGGTCTTAAGCCACAATCCGAAGTGAGGAGTAATATGGAGGAAGGCTTCGCACACGACAATGAACGATGAGATGTGGAGGATGGACTCTGGAGCCAAATTGTGAAATTCCAACCCATAATAAAACATGAGCCCCCTCACGAAGGGGGCCGTCGGGAAGCCTAGCCCCCGAAGGAAAGTGAGACGCGAACACTACGCTCTCACCAGGCTTGGGAGTGGGAATAACCTAGCCTTGAGCAGGCAGCCTATGCGAGATTTCACCGGTTAGATACCTGGCATCTCTTAGCTTTAGCACGTCTTCTTCCGTAACGGAGGAAGGCATCCACCGGCCTTGAGGGTCAGAGCCGGACATCGTCGAAGGTCCGAAGCGCCTGAATCTGGAGCTTTTGTGTGTTGGAACTCAAGGTGAGAGGCGGATTCGATTGAGATTGAAAGAAAGGAGTAGAGCCTTGGTCTCTTTATAAAGAGGTTGAATACCAAGAGCCCTCCCCATGACCGTTTGGGGCTCGCCTTCGATTGAGGAGACATACCAACGGGCACGATTGGGTTACCCACGCCCGTATTGTTGAGAATCCCGAAATAAGGGGACACGATCTCTGCTTCGACAAGACGTGCCAAGGAAACCGCCTCGCTAAACGCACTGAGGTGGGACAGTAAAACGATTCGAATAAAGCTTGGCCGCGGTGTGGTGCCATGCTGCAGAATACGTCAGCGGATTGGATTTGTGTAAATATTATTCTCTCTACGGTGGTATGTGGAACTTATTTTGCAGAGCCGGACACTATCCTTGTGTTCAAAATCTTATATGAAGTAGTCGGAGGAGGAACCCGCCTTGCAATGCTGAAGACAATCTGCCTTATTTGGACTCGTCGTCATTGAAGCCTGGTTCGAGGGCTAATGAGGGAGTCCTGGATTAGGGGTGTCCGGATAGCGGACTATAACCTTTGGCGGACTCACGGACTATGAAGATACAAGATTGAAGACTTCGTCCGGTGTCCGGATGGGACTTTCCTTGGCGTGGAAGGCAAGCTTGGCGTCTGGATATGTAGATCTCCTCCCATTGTAACCCGACTGTGTAACCCTAGCCTTCTCCGGTGTCTATATAAACCGGAGGGTTTTAGTCCATAGGACGAACAACAATCATATCATAGGCTAGCTTCTAGGTTTTAGCCTCTCTGATCTCGTGGTAGATCTACTCTTGTACTACCCATATCATCAATATTAAACAAGCAGGAGTAGGGTTTTACCTCCATCAAGAGGGCCCGAACCTGGGTAAAAACATCGTGTCCCTTGTCTCCTGTTACCATCCGTCTAGACGCACAGTTCGGGACCCCCTACCCGAGATCCGCCGGTTTTGACACCGACAATACATTTGCCATTAAACAGTGCAAAGTATTGAATTTATGGGAAGTGAATACATTTTATTCTGCCTTGTGCCACTCCTTTATCCTCTCCATAACAAAGGCTAGTGAGGAATGTCTCATACTCAGCCTTTGGTGGTTCGTCTAGCAAACCCCAAAATGGAATTTTGTAGATATTAGAAAATGCGTCTAGAGGTAAGGTAAATGGACGATCATACAGTTTAAACGACACTCTAGACTCACGAGGATGAAATTTAAATTCTTTAGTAAACGATTCGGTGAGGCTGAGATGCTGGTTGCACTTATCTTCAATGTAGGGACCAAGCTCGGCGTTGTGAACATATTGCTCAAATTCTTCTTTAATACCTGCAGTCACCATAAAGTCATTGCACGACCACATGCAGCATTTGATAGCAGCATCCTGTATTGAACTGGCGCTTGGTTCAACATAAGACTGATGCACCGAGCTACTGCTAGATGATGCCTCCGAGGACCCCCTCCAAGAAGAACTCCTAAAGAAACTCATCTTATTCCTATAAATAAAATTCTGAAATTTTTAGTCCACAAAATGTTTTTCAACCAAACTTCACAAGATTGATAGCAACTACTCATAAGCATGCATAGGGGCTATATTGAGCATTCAAACTACTTAGAACTCTAAGTATTCAACATGCAAGCTCATCTACAGCAGCACCAAGAGTAGCTAATTATTCCAAATATAAACCACTAAAGCAAAAACTAATTAGAACAATGGAGGAGTCACATACCAAGTAGCAATACCCCAAAACAGTTTTGGAAACGGAGCTTCGAGCAAAGAGATCGAAATCCGCAGGTTTGAGAGCAAGAACACGAGAGAGAGAGAGAGAGAGAGAGAGAGAGAGCAATGGTGATTTTTTTCTGGAGGTAGGAGATGACATGGGATAAAGAGATAAGTGAGGAGCCCACACGGGGTCCACAACCCACCAGAGCGCGCCTGGAGCTGCTGGCACGCCCAAGTGGGTTGTGCCCACCTTGTGCACCCCCTCTGATGTTATTCAAAAAAAGAATCGTCTTAAATTTGCAGGACATTTTGAGAACTTTTATTTTTGGGTCATTTTTTTATTGCACGAAAAATCCAGAAACAGGATAAACATGGCATTTTATTTTATTTAACTAAGAAAATAAAAAAATAAAAGGTAAGGACAGAAGGTAGGTGTCGGTGTCAAAACCAGCGGATCTCGGGTAGGGGGTCCCGAACTATGCGTCTAGGATCGATGGTAACAGGAGACGGGGGACACAATGTTTACCCAGGTTCAGGCCCTCTCTATGGACGTAATACCCTACTTCCTGCTTGATTGATCTTGATGAACTATGAGTGTTACAAGTGTGGATCTACCACGAGATCATAATGGCTAAACCCTAGAAGTCTAGCCTATGTGAATATGGTAATGAGTATCTCCCCATCCGGACTATGCTCTCTAGTTTATATAGACACCGGAGAGATCCAGGGTTACATGGAGTCGGTTATATCAAAGGGAATCTACATAGTCGGTTGCCAAGCTTGCCTTCCATGCCAAGTAGAGTCCAATCCGGACACGGGTACAGTCTTCGATCTTCATGTCTTCACAGCCCATCAGTCCGGCCCAAAGGATAACAGGCCGGACACCCAAGGAACCCTTAGTCCAGGACTCCCTCAGTAGGGCCTACTAAATTCATCAACTTCATACCTCTGAAAAGTGATCCATTAATAAGGTTGATCAAGTCTTATTGACAACCACCTTCGATTAGCATGAAATCGAAGATTTGTCCGGGGAGGAAGGTTTCTCCCTGGACGACGTCATTACTGACGATCGAAGGGGCCATCGAGTCCTTTGCTGATAGCACAGTGGAACTCTCAATGAAAGCACCAATGTCGGTGTCAAAACCGTCGGATATCGGATAGGGGGTCCCGAACTGTGCGTCTAGGATCGATGGTAACAGGAGACGGGGGACACAATGTGTACCCAGGTACGGGCCCTCTCTATGGAGGTAATACCCTACTTCCTGCTTGATTGATCTTGATGAAATATGAGTGTTAAAAGAGTGGATCTACCATGAGATCGTAATGGCTAAACCCTAGAAGTCTAGCCTATGTGAATATGGTAATGAGTATCTCCCCATTCGGACTATGCTCTCCAGTTTATATAGACACCGGAGAGATCTAGGGTTACATGGAGTCGGTTACATCAGAGGGAATCTACATAGTCGGTTGCGAAGCTTGCCTTCCACGCCAAGTAGGTCCAATCCAGACACAGGTATAGTCTTCGATCTTCATGTCTTCACAGCCCATCAGTCCGGCCCAAAGGATAACAGGCCGGACGCCCGGGCACCCCTTAGTCCAGGACTCCCTCAGTAGCCCCTGAACCTGTCTTCAATGACGAGGAGTACGGCGGGCAGATTTTCTTCGGCATTGCAAGGCGGGTTCCCCTTTTTCCAAACTCCAAGATAGTCTTCGGATGCGATGATTGTATCCGGACCTATCACACACACCATACACAGCCGCAGAGAGAATATATATTTATCCACGCGTTTTATCTGCTGACAACTTTTTTACAGCACGACATTACGTCCGACCGATCATAATTCCAAACATCTTTTATGTTCGACGCCCCACGTCCCGAGACGCTGTTGCCATTGGCACGTCTTGTCAAAGTAGAGATCGTGTCCCCTTATCGCAGGATTCTCATCAAGGCGGGCAAGGGTAACCCAACCGTGCCGTTTATACAGCCCTTGGGAATAGGCGAATCTTAAGGTGAGTGAGGAGGCATTTAATATTTGCTACCTTTATAAGGGGATGAGGATTCCCTCTTCCTCTTCTCATGCTCTCTGTCCGTCTCCGCCCTTCCAATCTCGAGCTCCAGCGCCCAAGTTATCATCTCCTTTCCACCCAAGCAACCATGTCCGGATCCGGTGGCCAGGGCAAGTGGATGGTCTCTTCCATCAAGGAGGACGACATTACTGAGCTTCGGGCGGCCGAATATTTCGCGAAGGAGATCGACCACCGTTTGCCGGTCGAGGGACAAGTCATCCCCATGCCGAAGCCCACTGAGAGGGTAGTATTCATCCCCCATTTCTTCCGCGGGCTAGGTTTTCCACTCCACCCTTTTGTCCGCGGGCTGATGTATTATTACGGATAGATTTCCATGATCTGTCCCCGAATTCCTTCCTCAACATCTCGGCGTTTAGCGTCGTGTGTGAGGCCTTCCTCCGCATCCAACCCCACTTCGGGCTGTGGCTCAAAGCCTTCAACGTGAAGCCGAAGGTGGTGGATGGCCAGCACGCAGAGTGTGGAGGAGCCATGGTGAGTAAGTTGTCCAACGTCTCCTGGCCCAAGGGCACTTTTGTGGACACAGTAAAGGAGTGGCAGAAGCAATGGTTATACATCACAGAACCTCGCGGCACCACCTGGGCCCCAGCCGCCGAATTCCGCTCTGGTGCTCCTATGCGACTCACCTCCTGGGTCGAGAAGAGCCTGGACTGGTGTTCACCTGACGAGTTGATAGCGCTGCAGATACGTGTTCAGAGAATGGTGACCAAGAATGTCAAGCTTGTTGACGTAATCCAGGTGATGCTGGTTCGCCGGTTCTTCCGTGCCAGCACCGAGGCCGCCCTATGTGAGAATTCAATTTGAAGAAGCACCAGACTTTGATAAGGCTCTTCGAGACTACTCACGAAGGAGGCTGGAAGTTGCTCTTTAAGGGTAACGAGAAGCCACCAGCCATGGACTCAGACCATGGTCACGATTGTAAACACCCCGCCAGCGAGGTAAGTTATTTCTGACACATCCCCAACTCAATTGTTTCGAGGATGATGTCTGAGCTTTCATTATCGCTCTTTTCAGGACTGGACGGAGAGGGTGAAGTAGATCCAGTGTCCGGCTCCGCTGCCTGAAGAACCAGTCATCCCGCGTCTATCAAAGATGCTGGTGCCGGCAGCATATAAGGCGCCGGAGAAGAAGGCTAAGAAGAAGGCAAAGGGGGCTAAGATTTGCCCCCGTTGTAAGGGCACTTCGGACGCGACGTCCAAAGACGACAAAGCTCATTCCTTTGTCCCTGAGGACAATGACGAGGCAGAGGAGGAGGAGGAAGAAAACAACCCTCCCCCTGAGGAGAGGAAGAATAAGGGGGCGGATTCGGCGCATCTGGAGGCAGAAACGCCCAAGAAGAAGAAGGCGCCCCATGGTCAACACCGCGTGGGGACGTTGATTGCTGATCGTAACGACGCCCGCACTAAGCCCCGTGACGCATCGTAAGTGACATGGCTCGCTTCGCGGCGCACATCCGGCCCTTTCTCTCCATTATCTTGACATAGTCAACTGTACTATTGCAGTCCGGCCCGCGACCTAATCCAACGATCCTCGTCTGGAGGTTTGTTGGCTCCGTCGGAGATGGCGAGCATGTCGCCACCGCCTGGTTATTCCCCCGGGGCCAGGGACGACACCGAAGTGTTGTCCCGGAGGACCGCTCCGAATCGGGGAGGAGCCCAGGACAATGTCCAGGAGGCGGCACAAGGCAAGACCTCCACTGCCGGACACACGGGGGAGCCAATCTCCATGGAGATTGGCGAAGAGGGACGTATCCAGTTCGGCCCTCAGCCGAATTCGATTCCGGAGACCCATATGGCTCCGGAGTCGAGCGAGCAGCCCCCTTTGAAGGAGGGGGTGCGCCGCTTCCGCCGGTGGCCCCCGTCCATCCGGGGGCGCCGGATAACCTGATGGAGGCGCTAGGAGGTGCCTCCTTTATGGACGAGCATCTTTTCCTTATGGGCGCGGTGATCGAGAAGGTTCAGTCTGCCAATAGTGGACTGAACGAAGCCTGCAGCAACCTGTTGACAGGTTTCGAGGTAAGTGACATAGAAAAAGAAAAACCCCATGTAGTTAGTAGCCCCTGAGATACTGTCCGGTGCTCGGTGAGAAGAACCGGACAGAGGATCAATCTTTTATTGTAGGAGACTAATGTGATAGGTATGCATAAGCAGGCGTCGCTGTTGGCCGCGACCTCGCATGCTGCCGAAGTCTCTGAACTGAGGCGGGGGCTGGAGCAGACCGAGAGCAAGCTCGGCGAGGTTAAGGTTCAGCTCCAGCAGCAGCAAGGTGAGTAACGACTTGCTGTGTTTTCAGAAAGCATATGCACTGTGTATTGAATGTAGTGTCGTAATATGTGCAGGAGCTGCGACCGGGGTCGAGTCCCTGAGGAAGGACCTTGGCGAGGCCGAGGAGAAGGTTGTCTAGCAGCAAGCCGCCCGTAAGAAGCTCGAGGCCCGGGTCAATGAAATCCAGCAGGAGCTCCAGGATGCGGTGAAAAAATGTGAGACCTTGGAGCATGATGTGTCGGCTCGAGGGGCCGAACTCACCGAGGCTCGTCAGAGCGCGGAGACCGCACGGCCCAGACCACCCTCCAGGAGATCCAGGAGGCCAAGAAGATCACGGCGGGTAAGGCTTTTAAGATGCAAAGCAAGTATGCGGAGAAGCAGTACCTTTTACTAACCCGGGTTCGTAGTTCCCCAGGGGCTTTTGCAGATCTACCATGCAGCATATCAGACGCTGCGGAGTTCTACCGAGCCGAAGGAGGGGGTTCTATGGAGAAGCTATTCTGGTCACAGTATGTGACGCCAGAGCATCCCGTGTCCATCACCGATCAGCTGAAGCAGCTGGTGGAGCTGCACAGGGTGGTCAAACTAGCCATGAAGGATTTGATGATCCAGCTGTGGCCAGCTGAAGCTATGCCCGGCAGCTACTTCGGACTCGTGAGGCGGCTGGTGGAAGCCTGTCCGCGGCAGGACGTCGTCAAGCGCTCTACCTGTATTGAAGGTGCCCATATGGCCTTCGCTCGTTACAAGATGTGGTGGGCGAAGATGAACGCCGTTGAAGTTGCCAGCGGGCCACCGGAGGGCAAGGAGCACCGCACACCCGACAGATATTTTGCGGATGTCATAGAAGGGTCTCGACTTGTGGCAGCTCAATGTTCGCAGGACATTGTATTAGATTAAATGTATTCATGTTGCCCTTGACTTGTATTATGGAAACAAAACCTGTAATGTAATTTTGTTATGCTTTAATTGTTTCCTCCTGTGCGACCATGTTGTTTGTAATCTGAGGGTTGGCCAGTCGTCGGCTTCTACCCTCGCGTAGGTAGTACGGAGGTGTTCGGGATGGAATCTAAACAATCTTGATCCAATTATATGGTCCTTTGAAGGAGTTGTTTAGTGCAACGAACAAGGCAATCATACTATACGGCATAAACACCCTCACTTAGCCATAGGAGTTTTATAATAAATCAAGTTCGCAGCCCCTGGTCCAAGTCAGGGTGCTATCAGCATCTGATCGGGAAGTGCCGATCCTTCGCATAACGCGAAAAAAATCTCCAATGATTGTGTGACCCTTGAACAGCTAACCAGCTCTCGCCGTATCATGGCAGTCAGTTTTCGTCTTTCTCTACTGAGGTGCTCATCCGGTCAAGGCCAGGGCACAATCGCAGCAGTTCTCCCTTTACTACCCTAGCTGATAGAGCAGAACGTAGGGTAGCAAGCACAGGAGCCGGGCAACCCAACTATTGACCAAAGACATGATTTGGAGCCAATGCATATAATGCTAAATTCGGGGTGCCGAACTTATATATAAGAAGTGTTCGGACTTTGCTGCCGTATTGTGGGGTGATAAGTAGCCCCTGGCGAATATGAGACGTACAAAAGAGTACCGATGCAGCCGATAGGCAGATCGAAATAAAATGAAGTAAGAAGCGAAAACCATAGAAACTGGGCCACAAATCATTTGTATTATAACTGGATGGATACGTCAAGGCGTATCTTGTACAAATGGTGCGATAAGTATCCGGGCTATTTAACATGCCGGGATCAATAGGGCGCAGCATGCGGGTCCTGAGAAATAAGTATAAATACCATCAAGAAGAAGGTATAGAGGTTACCCTACGCACCTATGCTGCTTGCCTCCTTTGTATGCCGATCCTTCGAAGGGACTGGTGATCAGGCCCGTGAGAAAAGGAACCTGAAAAAAAGGAAAAGGTGAAAGTATGTGTGTCCGGGATCGGTCTAGCCGGATTATTGATCCCGGGTTAGCTTGTGCCTCCGTCGATGTCCATGAGATTTTGAGTGCGTAATTATGTACGCGTGGTGCGAATGCCACTACTTCATCGGGACTAGGACGGAGGCCGAATTTCTAATCGAGCTCTTGACGAGCCGCGCTGTCCTGCTGTAGTGTAGTCCGGAACCTCTTGATGATGTCCCGGGGCTCGGCAGCCGTACCATGGTGCTTCTTGAGAAGGCCGCTCTGTACTTCTGCTTCTAGAGCGGCGGTGTGTGTTGGCGTTCTGGGAACGGGGGTCCCCAGACTTTCCTGCCTGCGGCGCACGGCGTGGCTATGCTAGCAAGCCGCACGGCCCATCTTCATCGACAAGCCGTTCAAGACCCTCGTGAGGGGCCAAGCCTCGCGAGGCGGACGACGCAAGACCTCCTCAGGAGCAGCCTTGCCAGGCAGGCTCGCAAGGAGTGGTGATATCAAGGCGGGGCAAACCTCGCGAGGCACTCGTGACATGAGCCATGACGATCGACACCAGGCGGGCGCCAGCGCGCGCAGCGTCCATATTTCCTCTTTGGTGCTAAGGAGGCAGACGCAGGCGCGGAGTACCGAGGCATCAAGCAAAGGTTTCCATATCGGTGCAACAAGACCAAGACCAGCAGGATGGCAAGACGGAGGTCACCATGGAGCCCAAGATGGTGTCACCACCACAGCCTTTTGCAGGCGAAGAACACTTTTGTCGGGATAGCTTGTACTAGCTGTCCCCTTTAAAATTTGCCCGCCGTTGTTGGCTCCCTCCCCGCAAAATATTTGGGGAGAGGACCAGGGCTTATATAAGTAGAGCTAGCCACCACCGTAGGGGGCATCTGGTCTCGAACTCAACGAGTCCTCGCCTCACACCGAACACAAGAACACCTCAACCTCAGGAGGTTGTTCTTCCCCTTGTATTGTTCATCATCAGCCCAAGAGGCAATCTAGCACCGCCACACTAGAGTAGGGTATTACACCACAACGGTGGCCCGAACCAGTATAAATCTCGTGTATTTCTGTGTTGCGAGTTCGTCAAGTTCGTCCGCAAGATCTTAGCGAGCTAGGGTGTAGATCGGTAGGGGGAAAGAACTTTGCATGCACCCTAGAGTTTGAACCTTAAGGGTTCTGCCGGAACCCCACATCCGACATTTGGCGCGCCAGTTAGGGGTGCGCTGGAGCCTCTTCCTGGCCGATCGATCCACCGACGCTCCGCGCCCCGATGTCCGGCAATCCAAGACCAGACTCCCACCGCTGGGCAGCTTGGCCAGCCCGAGCGGTGTCACCCTGCACGAAGACCATGACCCCGCGCTCCAGGCGGCAAAAGCGTTGTCCTACACCGCGAGGCGCGGGCGGCGCGGCCAGGAGTCGTCCACCCTCACTCCACGGCAAGTGCGAGCCGCTGCAAGGGCAGCAAGCCACGCCGCAGCAACGGCGCCGCACTCACGACGGGAGTAGGCAAACATGCGGGCAGCGCTCCCGGTAGCGCGAGAGCTGCTGCGGTGCCGGCTGATGGAAAGCGGCCTGGATGCACTGCTGGAACGCGTTGCCGAGCTGCTAGATGCGGCGGCATCGGGAGCGCCGCCTTTCTACTATCAGCTTCCTCCTCAGGCCACGCCGGGGTCTCACGGCAGGCCACGCCGCAACCACGCGCCATCGGGTGCGCCTGGGGGCTTCGTCAACACCAGCATGGCCTGCGGCGCCGGGGGCTCCGCCGCCCCCATGCCACCCGCGATAAGCATGGGCACAAGCGTCGCCTCCCATGGTCCCAGTGGGATGCCGCGTTACCATCCTCAGGACTCCACACTGGGCCGGGCAACATGGAGTGTGGGGCACTACGGCGAGGTGTTCGGATGACGGCCCCGGAAGCCTATGTGCCCCACATGATGGACCAGGAGTACGCACCAAAGGACGACCCTGGCTCATTCCTCAGAGAGGATTGGGAAGAAGGGACGCTAGAAGTTCAAGCCTTCCAAGAACCAACGGAGAACCGCGACGATCGCGCCAGCAATGACAACATCAGGGTACCACTAATCTCTCAGGGGCAGGCTTACGCTAACCATGGACTGCAAGTGAATCAGGTCGCAACGTCGGTCGACGACCCCGGCACAGCAGCATCCCTTCCGCCAGGGGAAGCACGCTGGGGGCCACGAGGAGGGAGCCAGGAGCAAGGCCCCTCCCCACGTCATGTGGCCGAAGCGAACAGCGCCGGAGGTAGGCCCTCTGCCCGGGAGGTCTGGCGAGCCTTCCCAGCAGAGGACCCGTGGTCGCCGAGGGCACCATTGGCGTCCCCTTTCCCCCCTTTGTGTCGTCCAGGTTGCCGGTCGGCTCAAAGGAGGTCGAGGGTGGCGCAAGGCGGGGCCCTCGTCTGGCGATATGAAGCAAGGCCAGTTCCTATGAAGAAGGCCCAGTGCATGTGAAGCTCGTCGCCCGTGACACTCTCACGTAATAATGAGTGGGGCTGTACACGCCCCGGAGTATCAGGGCTGCCGGCCTCAGGCCCTGGGGCTCCATCCCATGCCTAGTGGTAGCACTTAGCTCCGTGCTGGTGAGAAGACTCGAAGACCAGAAGACTAGACTAGGCGCCGGACGCAACCATTTGCTTTGGATCTCTTCTTCCGTAGCTTTGCTTTCTGGATTTGGCTTTAAGTTGAACTCGAGTTTTTGTCATTACGTGCGGGGGTGAATTTTCTCGTTCAAGAGATTTCTTGCCATCTGGTTCTTGCCTTATTCTGGAGCTCACGCTCGCCGCCTCCCCCTCGCGGGCCCCTCGCAAGCGGGGCTAGGCACAGCACGTGCGCCACATGCGCCGATTGACGCAGGAACCTCGCGAGGCCCACTCGGGCGAGCCAGCAGACCCTTCCGGAGCACCACGGCGGCTCTCGACCTTACAATCTGATTCAGGGCCTGCCCTAGCTAAGGTAAGCCACAGCAGAAAAACTTGTTGTCAGACTCATGACCAACCAAAACGCACCCTCGGTTCAGCATAAAGGGGAAGAAATCAAGGCTTGTTTACATGAGGGGCTCCCCCTCTCAAAATGCTCTCACAATATTTTGGGGCCACGCCCAAGCTTTTGTATACACGGTGAAGCAATACAGGAACAAGGAACTAGCCAGATATGTCGCTCGCGCGTCCTCCGCATCGCCCTCGGATGCATCACTCATGTCGTTGTTGTCTTCGCCGACGCCACCTACGGCGACGCCTCCGCCGCCTTCGGCGACGCCTCCATCGCCATCGTCAACCACATCAACTTCGTCCGCTACGGCCACCATCGCTTTATCGTCACAGGCAAAGGCTCTGACCACCGCATCCACGTTGTCCTCCACCCACCGCGCCAAGTCGCCTCGGACGGCCTGTGGCACGAGGGCAATGGCGGCGTCAAAGTCGAAGTCGGGGAAGGAGTTCCGGAGATGGCTGAAGACGCGGGAAAATGCGCGCCCGAGCAGGCCGCGACTCCTCTCTTCCACGAGCTGGCGAGCCCTGTCAGACCGGGCTTCTAGGCATGTCACCACGTTGGTGAAGAAGATCAGGTGGCTGGCGTAGTAATTCGAGTGAGGGGGTGGTGCATTCTCATCGCAGATGAAGCCTAGGGTGGTGTTAGCTCTGTTATGGAGGTCCTGAAGCATGGGGGCGTGCTCGCGCTCCAGCGTTTCTCGTTGGAGCACTTCCTCCCTGTTCTGCCGCGCGACGGCCTCGACATCATCAACCCGCTTCCGAAGCGAAAGCAGCTCGGCGCAGGAAGATGCCAAGTCCGTCTGCGCCATGACCACGGCGGCAGCCGTGGCCTCCCCATGTCTCTCCGCCTCGTCTAACCTGGGCCCGGGGGCAGCGGACCTGCCCGCCGCCTTAGTTCCTGCAAGCTTCAGCTTCAGGTCGTACCGGCCTTCAAGATCCGCGCGAACCTCGGCCACCCGGCGGTCGACCTCCTCCTGGATCGTTGCCTGGCAAGCCCCAACGACATCCTCTGCCTGGGCAACATGGCGTTCCCTCGTCTCCAACCGCTCGAGCTCTAGGCTGCACTCCACGGAATTCAGGGCCAACGCCTCCTCACGCTTCAGGACCTCCTCTTCCTTGGCAGGCGTCACCCTCAGCGGCGCAAGGGCAGCTTTGCGTGTCTCCACCTGCTGCTCGAGGGACACACTCTAGGCCTGGAGCTCCCACGCGCGCTTCTCCGCAGCCTCATGACGGCGGTCAGCCTCGCGAGCCTCCTCCAAGGCTTGGGAGCAAGCCTCACGGGAAATCTTGAGGGACGCCTCCGCCTTCGCGTTGTCAAGATCTCGCTGATAGCGGCCAAGGCTGATGGCCACCCTTAGCTTATGTCGTTCCTCCACCAGACGAAGACCTTCAGCCTCGAGGCACGAGTCAAAACCTGTGAGTTCTTCACCGAGTCGACTCATCGTGTCCATCGCCTGCTGGAAGAGCTCGTGACTAACGACGCTTCACCCGCACTCAGACTCGAACACACGGCTCACCTCATCCTCCACCCCGGGGGCTGCAGACGGGACATCAAGTGACGCACCACCTCTCGGCAGGGGGCTGGGGGCTGGTACTGCCCCAGGCGCCAGCCAGTCCCACGGGGGGCGGGCTAGATCCCGGGGCCCACCGCTCGAGGAAGAACTGAAGGCCAAGCCCAACCAGCTCCTGTCCATAACCAGAGGAGGAGAACGGGGAACGCCCGCCAGGCTCCAAGCCAGACCGTGCAGGAAGGGCAACAAGGTCACAGATTCAAGGCTCCGTGGAGGCGAGCGCACCCCCTCGACCGGCCCGGCTCCAGGTGCAGCATGCAAACTCGGGGTGCACAAGGCCAATGGGGGTGCCCAGGAAGGCGAGGATTGCTTCACGAGGGACCCAACGGCCCTGGCAGAAGGGGTCCTGAAGAGCTAGCGTCAGGAAGGAAAGCAGCAATCAAGAAATCACAAGGTGCAATACTTACTCATCGATAGCGAAGTACTTTTGCCGCTTCAACGGCCCGAAGATGTTGTTGCTGCTCGTGGACCTTTCCTCTTGCGGAGCTCCTCGAAGTCCATGCAAAGCCGACCGAAGCGCTGGATGTGGCGGCCGATGCGAGGCGGGGCTGAAGAAGAGCTCGGAGGGACGACTTCAGGGGTGCCCGGCTGCGGAGAACAATCGGGCGCCGTCTCACCACGACCTCCTGAGGCTTCCGGAGCTTTCACCTCGGGAGCCGCGTGTTGCGTCGCCCCAGTAACCGACGCCCCGGGGGAAGGAACGTGAGCTCCCAAGGACGATGCCCCAGGATCACCAGGAGACCTAAGCACCTCAACACTCAAGCCGCCAACCTCCGTCGGAGCTTGCCCCCCTGCGCCCACACTTGGGACGAGCTCGGCGCCGGCAGCAAGGAGGGAACCACATCGACGGGGTTCTCGCGGGCCCCACCAGGCCAAGCGGGCGCAGCCCCCACTCATCAAAGGAGGGCATGCTTTCGGCAAATTCATCATTGTTCTCGCAACGGTACAACAGACAGCTCTTCCTGGGCATGTCGTCCGGCAGAGGGACACCCGTCAGGACCATAAGCACTGTCTCCCGCGTCCTAAGAGGAAGCCCCTCCTCTTGAAACCTCATGTGGTCCTGACTGCTGAGCAAGGCCCACATCATGCAGGAATGGCGCTGAAGCGGAGCGACTCGGTGCTTGACGAACTCCTTCACCACCATAGGCGCAGTCAAGCCGCGGTCCTTCAACCTCCTCAACCTGGCCCAGACGGGAGCGAGGCGGGGGCTCGTGTGCCTCTGATGGCCCCAACCGGAGTTTGGAACAGCAGGCCCCGCCAGAGCATGGAGCAGAGGGCTGAGCACACCGGCGTTGACAAACACCCATCATGTCCGGAGCTCGCTCATGGATGAAGGAAGCTCAAAGTCAATCCCCATGCCCGCCATCGCGGCCACGGCCTGGAAGCTCACGCACCCCGAGCCCTGACGAGGGTCAGTTAGATGCAATGAGAAGAAATGGCGGAAGAGTGCCACCGAAGGACGGCGAGAAGGGTCACAGATTGAGAAGGGTCACAGATTGAGGGTCGAGATGCAGCATGTGGATCTGATAATGCTCAAGCACCGCATTGAAGAAGGCGGAGAAGGGAGGAATCAGGCCTGCCCAGAGGGCATCTATGAAGATTGGGACCTCAGTGGCTGCCCGGGCCATGCGAGTGCGAGACGCGGGCCAAGCCATCGTCTCTCCCCACTCGTTGAAGCTGGAAGCGAGCATTGGACGCACCTTGTCCATGGCCTCGTCGTTGAGCACCAGAGGTCGGCCGAGCGCCGACTCGACGGCCGGAGGCGCGCTCGGTGAAGACAAGGGTTTCTTCCCCTTGTCTGCTTGTTTTGGCGTCATGGCGATGGAGCTGGTAGGAGGCAGGTCAGATTGGAGAGGAGAAGCAGGGTTTCAAGGAAACAGAGAGATTGGGGAAGCAAGGCACGGGTGACGGAGGAATAATTGTGTAGGTTGCGGGAGCCGCGTAGCCAGGCGGATTCTAAGGCAGCGTGGGGAAGCGGAGACGCCCACGTCCAATCAACTGCCATGCATCAACCGAGGTCATGAGCTTTGGGGCCATGACGCTACGTGCTTGGCCCTTGGCTTCGCCACGAAGCCAAGCCCGAGCGCACCTTGGGCCCGGGGGCTACTGTCGGTGTTCTGGGAACGGGGGTCCCCAGACTTGCCTGCCTGCGGCCCACGGCGTGGTTATGCTAGCAGGCCGCACGGCCCATCTTCATCGACAAGGCGTTCAAGACCCTCGCGAGGGGCCAAGCCTCACGAGGCGGACGATGCAAGACCTCCTCAGGAGCGGCCTCGCCAGGCAGGCTCCAAGGAGCGGAGATATCAAGGCAGGGCAAACCTCGCAAAGCACTCGTGACGTGAGTTTTATGGACCCACCGGGCCAGAAGCTTCTCAAGCTCAAGCATTTACTTTTCTATAGTTAGAGACCAGCATCTTGGAGCTAATGTGGGATCCGCTCCAGGACCCACACGTTTAGGTAAATATCTAATGTGTTCCCCAATTGGGGAGGTTATCTTTGGAGGGGAAACTATGCGTTTTTGGGACCTTCGTGCTCCATGGTTAGAACCTCTAAGGGGCCCCAACGGTTTGGAGCTGAGTAGGTTGAAAAAAGACATACAACCTTAGCAAGAACGACGCTCAGCAGAATATATGACCCACGCTCCTTTAGGCTCTTTAATTTCCATGGGTGGCGTAGCTACCGAGATCAATGCAGTTAATTATGTCTCTTCTAGAAGTTGGTTATCAACTTTTCATTTTGTTCTAGGATTCTTCTTTTTTGTGGGCCATTTATGGCACGCAGGAAGAGCCCAAGCGGCTGCAGCAGGTTTTGAAAAGGGAATCGATCGTGACCATGATGATCGACACCAGGCGGGCGCCAGCGGGCGCAGCTGTCGGATTTCGGGTTCCGGCAGACCCTTGAGGTTCGAACACTCGGGTGCGCGCAGAGATCCAACCCTCCAGCGTCTCGCACCTCGTCGAATCGCTGGGACCTAACCTACAAAACGGAACAGCACAAAAGACACGAGATTTATACTGGTTCAGGCCACCATTGTGGTGTAATACCCTACTCCAGTGTGTGTGGTGTGGTAGATTGCCTCTTGGGCTGATGAGGAACAATACAAGGAAGAACAGCCTCGTGAGGGTCTGTTCTTGGCGGGTGCGATGAACTGCTAGGTGGGATTCTGTCGCTCTAGCTACTGGTTTCTTGATGAGGATCCGGATCTCGATTCAGCTCTCCCTCTTCCAGATACTCTACCCTGTGGGTGGCTAGTCCTATTTATAGGCGAAGGCCCTGGGCCTCTTCCCAAATATTGAGCGGGAAGGGCGCCAACAATTGGCCATTTTGAAGGGGAACAGCAGGTACACTTATCTTGACTAAAGTTGGTCCTCACCTGCCAAAGGTTCTGGTGATAACGCCTGCTTGGGCTCCACGATGACTCCCTTCCAGCCGTTGGGCTGGTCTTGGTCTTTTTGCACCGAAACGAATGCCTTTGCTTGATGCTCTCGCTGCGCTTGCTCCCTTTGCACCAAAGAGGAAAGGAGGACCTTTGACGGGCTGGCGCCCGACTGGCGCCCTTGGTCGTCATGGCTTGCGTCACGGGCACCTCGTGAGGTACCCTGCCTTGAATTCTCCACCTCCTCATGAGCCAGCCTGACGAGGCCGTGCCTGAGGAAGCTCCTTGTCGTCCGCCCCGCGAGGCTTGGCCCCTCGCGAGGGTCTTGAGCTTGCGGTTATGAAGATGGGTCGTGCTGGGCCTCCTCTAAGCCACGCCGCAGCAGCAGTGAGCAAGTCTGGGACCCCTGCTCCCGTAACGCCGACAAGAGCCCCTGGCCCACGGCGCCCCCGAACTTGGCCGAGCAGAGAGGCGAAAGGGTAAGTGCGAAGCTTCATGGGCCCTAACAGCCTGCGGCCTTGGGCGCCGTGTGGCGGTTGATTGGACGCGTGCGCCTCTGCAACCGCGTAGATTGATAATAGAGCGGCATCTTCCTTGCCTCCTTTACTTTCTCCAGTTGCTGCTCAGATCCCCTTTCTTGCGCCTCTCCTCTCTGCTTCCAAGACCTTCAGATCCACTACCGCATGCCCTAGCCAGTCATGGCACCTCGCCAAGCCCCGTCCAGAGCTTTGTACTCTCGCCTTGGACCCGCCATAAATGTGTCAGAAGCTCAGCTCGGTGCGCCGGATGGCGGAGGTGCAGGGCGTCAATGAAACGGAGGTGTTCAAGGCCGGCTCTACCGCCCCGGAGGGTCGGGGGAGTACCTTCTACCCGTTCTTCGTGAGCGCCATCATTGCTGTTCTGGTGCCTCCCTTTTCTGAGTTCTTCTTCTCCGTCCTCCATCACTACAACATTCAAGCTCTGCACCTCCATCCCAACTCCGTCCTTCTCCTGGCAATCTTCGCCTACTATTGTGAGGCCCATGTTGGGGTGAAGCCCTCGGTGGCCTTGCTGCGCCACTACTTCTCAGTCCGAACCTCCCGTGGTTCCGCCTTCGCGTGTGCGAGCTTCGTCGCATACGGTGGAGCTATCGCCATTTCTAACCCTGGGAAGCGGATTGAGGGTTTCAGGAGCAAGTGGGTCTTGGTGGATGCTGGGCGCATCCACCCTCGGCTGATCCTGCCCACGGAGCACCCTGAGAGTTCCGACGACTGGGTCCCGAGTGGAGCTTGGATCTCGCCAAGCCGGTGGTCTGGAGAAGATGGACGCAGATCTGAAGCCGACCAACGCGGGCGGGCGGGCGGCCGACCGGCAAGGCGCCGAGGGAGTTCTGGAGCATCAATCGGCTCCGCTTCACAAGATTTGCCTTAGATGTGGAGGCCTCATTCGAGTCCCGTGGTCCTGGCCGGGCGAGGATCTCGCGACGGTCCTCGATCCTTGGTTGGGGGCGACGTGGCAAGACTGAGGAGGGCGCCCGCCCCTTGTTCCTTCGCGAGGATTGGGAGCAGGTAGTGGGGCCCATGCCTGTCTTCAATGGGGACGGGCCCGTGCCCGTGGAGGCTCCCGAGGACTCAGTGGACGTGTCCTCTTCCGACTCCAAATAAGAGGTGGAGGAAAGAGAGTCGGGAGAGGGGGTTGATCTGGGCGGAGTCAAGGGCTCCCCCTTGGTAGCAGTCCCGTGACTCTCCGCCTCCCCAGAGTGATGACGACGAGGATGAGGATGAGGAGGGAGGAGAAGCCTACCCCGATCCCAAGAAGGACCGACTGGGCTGGTCCCCCGCGGGTCCGCCCCGGCCCCGGGGCGATCCGCAGACGCGCCTCCTGCTCCTGGTCCCCTTGAAGCTGATCCCTGCAGCCGGCTCTCGGGCTTCAAGTATGGCCGGAGGTTGCTCGAGTCCACCAGCGACGACCAGTAAGTGCTTGATTCTTGTTTTATTCCTTGCTTTGTCGCTGAGGCTTGATATCCGTATCTCTTGGCTAGGCTGACGCCTGCGGAGAAGAAGCTGAAGGGAGCTCCTGAGGCTTCACCTGGGGCGGTGCCTCTGCCCGAGAAAGAAGGTGATCATGACGACAGTGCCTCTCCTCGCCGGGCGTCCTCGCGAGGTTCGGCTGAGCCTGGCTGGGCGAAGCTCAGCCCCTTGACCCAGGCGACTCCCCGAGGTGCCCTTGCTTGGCGCTGCCTCCATCAAGGTGGCGCCTACTGGTTCCGCCTCAGGGCGTAGTGGTCACACAGCCATCTTCTCCTCCTACTCCACCAACCGTGCTCCTCCGAATGCTGTTCTGGATCGCGCCGTTGCCGGACTGGACCGCCTGCGCCAGGATCTTCTGGGCACCGACTCCCGTCTGATGGCTAGGCGTTTGGAGCTGGCTTCTGGCTGGATTTGCTCTGATGCCTCGATTCGGGCGGCGCTGGTCCAGGCCTCGACGGCTTGCGACGAGGAGAAGTAGGCTGTCCGTGAGGCGAAGATTGCCTGTGACGCTGCCCTGGGGGAGGCAGCTAGCATCCAAGGTCGCTGTGAGATGCTGGAGAGCGAGCTGAAGGGCCTGCAGAGCCAGCTTGCCGAGGAGGCCCGCCTCCGCCAGGAGCAGGAGGAAAGCATGAAGGCTCGTGAGGTGGCTGTCAAGGACCGGGAGGCCAGGCTCAAGAAGCGCCGCGACCGCCTAGGCGCGTTGGAGCAGGAGCTGGAGGCGAGGAAGGTCGAGCTGGACGACAAGGCGCGGGTTCTTGCAGAAGATCGTGTGGCCTTCACGGATATGGAGGTGAAGGCTCGCTCTTTGCTGAAGACGCTTTACGATAGCGGCCTGGAGAGTCCGCTGGCCGGCGCCGAGGATGGTCCCGCCAAGCTGCTTCTCTTCCTGGTTCGTGCTCTGGAAGATGTCTCCCTTGGCCTTGGCCCCACGGCCGAGGCCGAGGCGCGTGTCTTGTCTTCGCGGCAGCATCGACGCGGATCCTCACCCACATCTACCTTCGCGATCCTGCGTTGACCGAGAGAGCTTCTTTGGAGCCAAAGAAGCGGCGAGCATGTACCGCCACGCCGAGGCTGTGAAGGGTCGCGCGGAGGCTCTGTTGCGGAAGTTCCAGCCCTTCAGCACCAAGCCGAAGCGAGGCAGTACCGGCCCTGCTGCTCCACGAGGCGAACCCACTCCGCGCTGCTCCCCCGCCGACAAGTGACTCCGTTGTGGCTCCTGTCCTGCTTTTAATTCCTGCACATGTATCATGCCTCAGGGAGGCGTTTAAACTTGCATTTGGTATTGCTATAACAGTGTGGACTGTAATATTTGCTTTTGAATTCCTTGAAATTTGCACTTCCTACTTGCTTATGTTCTACGCCGGCAGAGCCCGGCCTCACAGATACCTCGGCCGCCGTTAGCCCCGGCCGAAACCAGGACGGGACCAAGGAGTGAGGGGCTACGTGACAAGTTAGGCTCTGAGTCGCGATGCTCAGAGTCCCCTTGGCGCATTTAACAGCAAGTAGGGAGGTAAGACGCGGGTGGATCCACTGTTTCTACGTCTGCAGAGTCTGCCCCGCGCATACCTCAACCGCCGTTAGCCTTTCGGAACTACGGGGTGAGGGGCTACGTGCCCAGTTCGGCTCCTGAGACGCGATGCTCAGGAGTCCCCCTTGACGCTCAAACAACCTTCGAACCTTGGCTCCGCTCGGGGAGTGACGTCGACAAACCAGGCCCGGGGCCCGGCTGGATGGCGTCGTCTAGGCGTGACTCCAGCGCAGCCCCGTGTCCAGCCCCTCGCTGGCGCCCCGAGGGGAGGCGTTGCAATGAAGCCGACACCGAGCTCTGGCTCCCTCGAGGTTGATGCGACCCGGAGGCCACCTCGCTTGTTTATCACCAGCGCGGAGCATAAGCGCTTCCGCATCGCGTCTGGGCATAGCCGCTCCTCGGCGATGTAGCCGGCCCAAATATGAACATGGTGCTTCCAGCGCACGTGGGAGGGGCTCCCCTCGGGAGGGGCCCCAGGCGAGCTCTGACCCACCTGCGACACGTGGCTGGCACGGTAGGGCTGGGCGAGGGTGTATCTGGGCACCCGTGAGCCAGCGCGGGACTCACGGGGCCCTACCTCAAGGCGGGTTGCGCCTGGCTCTGGGCCTTATCTTCGAGTGTGTTCCTGCAAATTTGGCCAGATGCCGGTGCTCTATGTCTTCGGGTCCCGGCTCTCGGGCTGGTCTCAGCCGTCGCTGGCAAGCCAGGTCGCGATGCCATGGACAAGACCAGAGGGTGAGGGCCGGAGAGCCGGTAGGAGCCCTGAGTCGCGATGCTCAGGCGCCCCCCCTTTAACGCGCAAGCCGGGTTAGATGACGAAACTCTACGCCCTCGGGTCCCGGCTCTCGGGCTGGTCTCGGCCGTCGGCCGCAAGCTGTGTCGCGATGCCATGGACAAGACCATAGGGTGAGGGCCGGAGAGCCGGTAAGAGCCCTGAGTCGCGATGCTCGTGCACCCCCTTTAACGCACAAGTTGGGTCGATGCAGAACTCTACGTCCTCGGGTCCCGGCTCTCGGGCTGGTCTCAGCCGTCGCTGGCAAGCCAGGTCGCGATGCCATGGACAAGACCAGAGGGTGAGGGCCGGAGAGCCGGTAGGAGCCCTGAGTCGTGATGCTCAGGCACCCCCCCCCTTTAACGCGCAAGCTGGGCTAGGTGACGAAACTCTACGTCCTCGGGTCCCGGCTCTCGGGCTGGTCTCATCCGACGCTGGCAAGCCAGGTCGCGATGCCATGGACAAGACCAGAGGGTGAGGGCCGGAGAGCCGGTAGGAGCCCTGAGTCGCGATGCTCAGGCACCCCCCTTTAACGTGCAAGATTCCGTCACCCAGGAAAAGGCACCAAATAACAAGCATGATGAAACGAGAGCATAACCCTAAGGAAAACGTAAGAAGGATACATGCCGCTGGGACAGGCCCGAGCGGCTTGGGGATGATGCAGCCCGAGGGGCGCCCCCAACAGGATAGGCTAATGACATGGAATAAAAGGGATACATGCCGCAGGGACGGACCCACGGCCCGGGAATAATGCGACCTGAAGGCGCTCCCAGCCGGGAATAAAACTTAAAGATGTCACCTGGTGATGTTGAGGACGAAGGGGTGTTGGTGTAGCAGAGTCGGTGGGCTGTGGGAGCCGATCCTCACGAGCCCCCAGGCCCGGGGGCCTCGGGAGGCTCCGGAGGCGCTGGCGACTCCTCGGGGGCCATCTCCATCTCTGCCAGGGCTGTGGCGTGCCTGACCTCTCGAGCCTCCAGGATGGCCCTCATGAGGTGCTGGTGCACAGCAGCCGGCCGTGAGGCATGCGCACGTAGTTGTGGGGCGGGCCCTCGCAACGTCCCACTCGCGAGGGCCAGAGGCGTTCTTGAGACGCGGCTCGGTTGAGCCCTGGTATGTCGATGCAGACGCGCAGCCCACCATCCTCGCCTGGATGGGGGCCATAGCGGGCAGGCGGCGACTGCCCCTCATGACCCTTGACTCCTGTAGCTCCTGAATGGCCTTGCTGACGAACTCCTGAGGGTTCGGCCCTCCTTGCCTTGCTCCTGCTTGCGGGAAACGTGCTTCAAAGCACACCTCCACGTGGTGCCCAAGCACCTCCCTCGTGACCTTGGCGAGGTCGGCGGCCCTCCAGGGGAGAGCCCCCGAGCCCGGCCTGAGGAGGGCGCCGGGCGCGCTTTCCTATGCGACGGAAGGAGGCTCCCCCTGGCCCGGTGCGGGCCCTAAGGGGCCTGCCTCTTGAGGAGCCGAGTCGGTCGATGTTTTCTTCTTCTTGGGTGCGGCCTCGGGAGGCCTCCTGCTGCTGTGGTCTGGGTCTTCTAGCGATGCGGCCCGAAAGGCTCGCTCCAGGGAGCACACTGCGTCTCTCTCTTCACAGGGCACCGTAATGACCCCGCCGCTTCCTGGCATCTTGAGGACGTTGTAGCCGTGGTGAGTTACGGCCATGAATTTGGCCAGCACCGGGTACCCGAGGATGGCGTTGTACGGCAGGCGAATGTGGGCGACGTCGAAGTCGATGAGCTCGGTGCGGTAGTTGTCGCGAGCCCCGAAGGTGACAGGAAGGCGGACCTGCCCAATCGGGACCGTGGAGCCGTCGGTGACTCCGGAGAAAGGCTTGGTTGGCTGAAGCTGACTGTAAGGCACTTTAAGATTGTTGAATGTTTCCACGGACAGGACGTTGATTCCTGCCCCACCGTCGATGATGGTCTTGGTGACCAGCACGTTGCTAATGATTGGGGAACAAAGCATCGGGAGAACTCCGGCTGTGGCCGCGCACTTGAGCTGATCCGCTGAGCTGAACGTGATGGCGCACGCCAACCACCTAAGTGGGCGCGTGGCCTCAAGCTTGGGGAGGACCGCATTCACTTCGCGGGCGAACTGCTTGAAGATGCGCTGAGAGGCTGGGGCTTGAGCTCCGCCCAGGATGCAGGCGATCGCACGCGGTTCCTGGAAGCCCCCAGCCCCCTCATCCTGATGACGGTCCTCATTTCTCCTTGGCGGGGGTGGGAGTGGAGGGAGGCCTGCGTTCCCCTGCGCGCGATCCTCGCGAGGCTGATCCCTCCAGCCTCCCTCGCGAGGCAGGTCTTGCCAACGGTCCTCGTGAGGTTGGTCGCGCCACCCTTGGCGCGGGCCACGGTCTTCCCAGCGTCCTGCATTCCTTCCTCCTCCTCGGCCGTAGCCCTGGTCGTTGCGCTCGGGGCATCTGCCGACTCTTCCTTCGCGTACGGCCTGGAGCTCTTGGCATTCATTGGTGTAGTGGGTGTGGAGGTCGTACACGTGGTACCGACCGCCCTTGGAGGACTCGGGCTGATCTCTGCCTTGCTTGGTGTCTGGTTCGGCCGCGAGTACGGCAGCCCCCTTGCGCTTCACGTCCTTGGCCTTGGACTTCTTTTCTTCGGGATCCGCGGCAGGCAGCTCGAGGAGGGAGAGGCGCCCCTCCTCAGCCCTGGCGCACTTGGTCGCCAAGTTGAACAGATCCAAGGAGGTGCACAGATCTTCATGCATCGCCAGCTCCTCCTTCATCTCGACGTCGCGCACGCCGTCGGAGAAGGCAGAGATGATGGCCTCCTTTGTTACCCTGGGGATCTTGAGGCGTGCGTTGTTGAAGCGCTGGATGTACTTTTGCAGGGTTTCCCCTGGCTGTTGCTTGATTCGGCGCATGTCGCTCACGGCGGCTGGCCGGTCGCGAGTACCCCGGAATTTGGCGATGAAGCGGGTGCGCATCTCGGCCCAGGAAGAGATCGTGCCTGGGGCCAGATTCAGGGAGCCAAAGTGCGGCTACGCCCTTGAGCGCCATGGGAAACCAGTTTGCCATGACCTTTTCATCCCGTTGGCAGCCTCGATGCCCAGCTCAGAGCTGGAGGAACTCCGAGGGTCAGCGTGCTGTCAGAGCGAGGAGGCAGGTTTGGCTTGAACTTGGCGGGCCACGCGACGCCAGGCAGCTCGGAGGTGAAGGCGCGGCAGCCCGCCGTGGCGCTGGGGGCCTCGGACGGCAGAGAGCTTGGTCTTGCGGGCCTCCCTGGCGCTGGGCCGGGGCAGCGCAGGTCCCGACGTCCGGAGCGGGAGCGCTGGGCAGCTTCTCGTGGGCGAGGAACTTCTTGACAGCTCTGCTCTTGCCGCCGGCTGGCGAGGCGGGTTCCGCCAGGCCGCGCGCCTTGCGGCAGTGGCGCCTTCTTGAGGAGGAGGCGGCTAAGGCGCCCGAGAGTTCATCACCAGCTGGGCGGAAGTGCAGGCGAGACGGACGGTGTGGGGGTGCCTCCTGCAGCGCGGACAAGCTCGGCGACTCGGTCGAGCCATTCTTCTTAGAAGTCGTTTGCCGTGAGGAGTGCAGGTCGGGCCTCCATGGCCGCACGGGGCGTGCGTGACAAAGAACCAGCGGGGGTGAGCGAAGGCGTGGCGGTGCGGCCGTCCCGCCTCATGGACGGGTGCTGGGATGATGCTTGCTTTTCGTTCCCGCCGGTGTGGCGGCGGCGTTGACGGCAGGTGACGGGAACGACGAGGGCGCCCGCCGGCAGGAGCTGTCACAGGCGACATGGGAGGCGAAGCGGCTCGGCGCTTCGGCGCGAGCCAGACAGGCGTCGACATGGTTGCATGTGGTCGGGAAGAACGAGGCGACGAAGGCAGATTCCGCGCACCCTACCGGGCGCCAAATGTCGGATTTCGGGTTCCGGCAGACCCTTGAGGTTCGAACACTGGGGTGCACGCGGAGATCCAACCCTCCACCGTCTCGCACCTCACCGAATCGCTGGGACCTAATCTACTAAACGGAACAGCACAAAAGACACGAGATTTATACTGGTTCAGGCCACCATTGTGGTGTAATACCCTACTCCAGTGTGTGGTGTGGTGGATTGCCTCTTGGGCTGATGAGGAACAATACAAGGAAGAACAGCCTCGCGAGGGTATGTTCTTGGCGGGTGCGATGAACTGCTAGGTGGGGTTCAGTCGCTCTAGCTACTGGTTTCTTGATGAGGATCCGGATCTCAATCCAGCTCACCCTCTTCCAGATACTCTACCCTGTGGGTGGCTAGTCCTATTTATAGGCGAAGGCCCTGGGCCTCTTCCCAAATATTAAGCGGGAAGGGCGCCAACAATTGGCCATTTTGAAGGGGAACAGCAGGTACACTTATCCCCGACGAAAGTTGGTCCTCGCCGCCAAAGGCTCGTGATGACGCCTGCTTGGGCTCCACGATGACTCCCTTCCAGCCGTTGGGCTGGTCTTGGTCTTGTTGCACCGAAACGGATGCCTTTGCTTGATGCTCTCGCCTGCGCTTGCTCCCTTTGCACCAAGTCGTCATGGCTTGCGTCATGGGCACCTCGCGAGGTACCCTGCCTTGAATTCTCCGCCTCCTCATGAGCCAGCCTGACGAGGCCGTGCCTGAGTAAGCTCCTTGTCGTCCGCCCCGCAAGGCTTGGCCCCTCGCGAGGGTCTTGAGCTTGCGTTGATGAAGATGGGCCGTGCTGGGCCTCCTCCGAGCCACGCCGCAGGCCGCAGGCAGGCAAGTCTGGGGACCCCCGTTCCCAGAACGCCGACAGCAGCGTCCTTGTTTCCTCTTTGGTGCTAAGGAGGCAGACGCAGGCGCGGAGTACGGAGGCATCAAGCAAAGGTTTCCATATCGGTGCAACAAGACCAAGACCAGTAGGACGGCAAGACGGAGGTCACCATGGAGCCTAAGATGGTGTCACCACCAGAGCCTTTTGCAGGCGAAGACCACTTTTGTCAGGATAGCTTGTACTAGCTGTCCCCTTTCAAATTTTCCCGCCGTTGTTTGCTCCCTCCCTGCTCAATATTTGGGGAGAGGACCAGGGCTTATATAAGTAGAGCTATCCACCACCGTAGGGGGCATCTGGTCTCGAACTCATCGAGTCCTCACCTCACACTGAACACAAGAACACCTCAACCTCAGGAGGCAGTTCTTCCCCTTGTATTGTTCATCATCAGCCCAAGAGGCAATCCACCACCTCCACACTGGAGTAGGGTATTACACCACAACGGTGGCCCGAACCAGTATAAATCTCGTGTCTTTCTGTGTTGCGAGTTCGTCAAGTTCGTCCGCGAGATCTTAGCGAGCTAGGGCGTTGATCGGTAGGGGGGAAAGAACTTCGGCGCATCCCAGAGTTCGAACCTTAAGGGTTTTGCTGGAACCCCACATCCTACAGTGTGCTCCTCTGTTCGGAGGGAGCGTTCCGTATTGCCATTGACTGTTATGACGCCGCGTGGACCGGGCATCTTGAGCTTGAAATAAGCATAGTGTGGCATTGCGTTGAATCTAGCAAACGACGTTCGCCCGAGCAGTGCGTGGTAGCTGCTACGGAAGGGGACGATATCGAAGATTAACTCTTCATTTTAGAAGTTATCCGGAGAACCGAAGACAACCTCCAGCATGATTGAGCCCGTACAGTGGGCCTCTACGCCTGGTATGACTCCTTTAAAGGTAGTCTTTTTTGGTTTGATTCGTGAGGGGTTAATGCCCATCTTCCGCACTGTGTCCTGATAAAGCAGGTTGAGACTGCTACCACCGTCCATCAGGACTCGTGTTAGGTGAAATCTATCAATAATTGAGTCGAGGACTAGTGCGGCTGAACCGCCATGGCGGATACTAGTTGGGTGATCTCGACGATCGAAAGTGATCGGGAATGATGACCACGGATTGAATTTGGGGGCGACTGGCTCTGTCGCGTAGATGTCTCTAAGCGCTCGCTTACGCTCCTTTTTGGGGATGTGTATAGCGTATATCATGTTCACCATTTTAACTTGGGGGGGGGGGGGCAATTTCTTCTGTCCCCCAGTGTTCGCCTGCCGGGGTTCTTCGTCCTCGTCCTCACTTTATGATCCCTTTTCTTTGTTTTCAGCGTTTAACTTGCCAGCCTGTTTGAAAACCCAAGAGTCTCTGTTGGTGTGATTGGCTTGTTTGTCTGGGGTGCCATGTATCTGGCACGGACGGTCGAGTATACGGTCAAGGCTGGAAGGTCCTTCATTGTTTCTTTTGTAGGGCTTCTTCCGTTGGCCGGACTTGGAGCCACTGAATCCGGTGTTAACTCTGGTGTCATCAGTGTTGTCGCCATTGCTTCAGCGTTTGTGTCTATTGCGCCGAAGCTTGCTGGTTCTGTTCTTGGCCTCGGAAGGGCCTGCCTCACTGGCTGTGTTCTTGCTACGAGCCAGCCAGCTATCTTCACCCGCGCAAAAGCGCGTCATGAGTGCCGTAAGGGCTGCCATAGACTTCGGCATTTCTTGGCCGAGGTGGCGTGCTAGCCATTCGTCACGGATGCTGTGTTTGAAGGCTGCTAGGGCCTCAGCATCCGGACAGTCAACGATCTGGTTCTTTTCGGTTAGTAACCTAGTCCAGAATTTTCTGGCCGATTCTCCAGGTTGTTGAACTATGTGGCTTAAGTCATCGGCATCTGGTGGCCGGAAAAAGTTCCTTGGAAGTTCTCAAGGAAAGCCTCTTCCAAGTCCTCCCTGCTGCCGATGGAATCCTCAGGCAGGCTATTTAACCAGTGTGGGGTTGGTCCTTTGAGCTTTAATGGGAGGTATTTGATAGCGTGGAGGTCGTCTCCTCGAGCCATGTGGATGTGGAGGATAAAATCCTTGATCCATATTGCGGGATCGGTTGTTCCGTCGTATGATTCGATATTGACAGGCTTGAACCCTTCGGGGAATTCATGATCTAGCACCTCGTCTGTGAAGCAGAGAGGGTGTGCGGCGCCTCTATAGCGGGCCACATCGCGGCGTAGCTCTGATGGAGTCCGTCTGCGGCATTCAGCCCGGGCGTGGTTAGGTTTGTCACGTCCGAATAGGTAGCCGTTGTCGTGCCTCGAGGCACGTCCTCGCGATCCGTAGATCGATCTTGTATGTCCTGCTCTACTATCCAGGGTCTACCGGAGGTCGTACGTGTGACCCCTAACTCTTCTGTCTCTATTTTTACGGGGCGATGGGGCAGGCTGCTGTTTGGCCTAAGTTGCCGCTTTATCCCGACTGCGGGGTGGCCAGTCGGCCGCCTTGTCTCGACCACGTGGTGGTCGTTCCGCATTACGCGAGGGAGATATGTGCTCTGGTGCTTCCTCATCAAATTGAGGTAGCAGTCTACGTTTCGGGTAGCTCTTGGCTGGGCGCTTGAGGCCGTATTCTTCGGCTGTCAGGACATCAGTCCATCTATCGACGAGCAGGTCTTGTTCAGCTTGAAGCTGCTGCTGTTTCTTTTTCAGGCTCCTTGAAGTGGTTATGAGTTGCAGCTTGAAACGCTGCTGCTCCAGAGGATCCTCAGGCACGATGAAGTCTTCATTATCGATATTTGTCTCCTCCTCGGAGGGTGGACGGTAACTATCGTCCTCCGAGTCATCTTCTATGGCTTGTTCGTCAGGGTTGTCTTGCCTGTTGTCATGTTCCTCCTGTTCGGATGTAGCCCCGACAGGGTCTTCATTGTTTTCGGCATCGCCCGGAGTACTATTTTCTCCGGTGCCAGTGTTTCTTCGGTGGATTGAGGGAAGGACCACTATTCAATAATTCCTCAGCTTGTTCGACAGTTCATTCCCTGAAAACACAACCAGCACATCTAGGAAGTCTCTAGAAGCATCGGTTAGTCTATTATAGAAGGTATCAAGTATTTCATTTTTCTTAAGAGCATGATCAGGCAAAGCACTCAGCAATTGAAGAAGCCTCCCCCAAGCTTGTAGGAGACTCTCTTCTCCAATTTTCACAAAGTTAAATAATTCTTGTAAAGCAACTTGTTTCTTATGAGCAGGAAAATATTTTTTAGAGAAGTAGTATATCATATCTTGGGGACTATGCACACAACCAGGAGCAAGAGCATTATACCATATCTTAGCATCACCCTTTAATGAGAACGGAAATAACTTGAGAATATAATAGTAGCAAATTTTATCATCATGAGCAAATAGGGTGGCTATATCATTTAACTTAGTAAGATGTGCCACAACAGTTTCAATTTCATAACCATAGAAAGGACCAGATTCAACCAAAGTAATTAACTCTGGGTCGACAGAGAATTCATAATCCTTATCATCAACAAAGATAGGTGAAGTAGCAAACTTGGGATCATGTCGTGGTGGGACATGATCACCTATGGGGCCATCAGCCCCATGTGGTTCGGCAAGGGCCCGACAGAAGCCCCCAGGCCTGAGTCATACGTGTCGCTGGGCAAGTTGGGCTAGGCCCCAAACGGTGCGCGGACACGTGTCAAAAAAGTGTTGCACATGCAGCGGTTGTCATGACAAACAGTCAATCCAACGTCCACTCCGTGTAATTACCGCAGGTCGTGGGGTCATGGGACTATAGCAGTTAATGGGTAGTGTGCCCGTAAAAAGGTAACTTCCTGAGAAAAAGATAGCGAAGAGCCAGCCCCCCTGCCCTCATTCTCAATAAAAAGGGAAAACGCAAAGGGGCGCTGCTTATTCGCATCTTCTCCCCTCTCCATCATCTTATTCCTCAAGCCAAGAAACTTCTCTCAAGCCAATACCCGCCTCCATTGTTCCGCCAACTCTTCTGTTCCTCTGTCGATCCTGAAGGATGGGGAAGAAATACGCCGCAGCGAGGGGGAAGCGGACGGACACAGCCAATGAGACCGCAACGGAGGGGAAGAATAAGAAGGTGGCGGAAGCGGCAAGAAGACGTGGTCTTCTTTCCATCAAGTTTGGCAGGAATGCCTTAATCGCGAAGTATGCATAAATGTGGGGGAGGGAAGTTCCGAAGGGGCATGGAGCGCATGCGGTCCTGCCGGAGGTGGACGAGGTTCCGCTGGATTCATAGCTCTTCTTCTGCGCATACTTCCTCTGTGGCCTGTCCTCCCCCTTCTTAGATTTCTTCGAGGCGATGGTGGTGGTGTACGGATTCTACCTTCCGTATTTCACGCCTAATGCAATGGCGTGCATGGCGATCTTCGCTGACCTATGCGAGAATTTCGTCGGAGTGGCCCCAAATGTGGATTTGTTCAGGCATTTCTTCATCCCGTGAGTTGAAGAAAAAACCCACCGCTCGGGGAATATAAGTTGGATTCCCCGAGGGAAAAAGGAGATCTGGGATTACCTCCCCGACCAGTAGTGTGGCAGATGGGAGGAATGGAGGCAGGCTGGTGCTGGATCCAGGACACGGATGCCCTGGAGTACTGCAGGGCATAGACGGAATGCGTCGTGCACGGCAGTGAGTGAGGCAAACCAGGCCTCACCGATGATACGCTTCGCCCGGCGCTGAACGGAATCGCCCATCTCAAGGCTCTCGGGTTGACCATAAAACAAGTGGGGGCAGATTTCCTCTTGCGTCATATGGCACCACTTCAGAAGAGGGACAGATGCGTCTGGGAGTACAGAGATGCTGCTTACAAGATGCGCCTGTACCCAGGCCTCGCTAACAACCTGTCGGTATAAGGCCACGGCTGGCTCTGCGAGCAACTGTTCGGCGGCCTTGGGCCATTTCGCCTGCCGGAAAGCGTCGTCCCACTACACATCAATTCTGCCATGGACCAAATTCTGAAGTGGATGCCTCACTACAATGCTTACGGGGTTGACGCTGATTGGCAAATACCTGAGCTAGATGGGGAGATCGAGTGGGCCTCCAGCCTGGAAGAAAGGGCTACCAGGATGGAGGGTAACATGTTCAAGCGCACCTCCACTGCAGAGGCCGAATTTATTAGGAGGCGAATTTAAGAATACAAAGCGCTTCTGATGTAGGGTAGAACCCTAGGTGCCCGATCTTCTGTGATAAGAGTTGATTCCGCGATGAACACGAAGAACACGAGGGGAAAACACGAGAGAATCACTCAAACCAAAAATATTCGATTACACATGTGCTAGATCCTCGAAACACAAAGAGATACACGATCCACGATCAACAAGGGATGATACAAGTAGCAAGTTCTTCTCCGTGATGAGGTCTTGAGGGAGTTTTACCGTGAGGGGTCTTGAATCCACATGGGGGATCTTCTCCGAAGTGGTCGTGGACTCCAATGGAGAACTAACCAAGTGGATGAGCAGAGCTCTATCTCTCAAATGAGCTAATTCTTTGCTAATCCTAAAATGGTGGAGGTGGAGGAGTATATATAGTCTAGGGCCACAAAGGGGTAAGTGAGGGGCGAAACAGGTACATGGGCCTCGGCCCAGAGGCTCTGCGCACAGGCAGGCCGGAAGTTCCGGGCAGGGACGGAAGGTCTGGGCTCCAGAATTTCGGGCATGGTCTGGGCTATCCAGAGAGTTGGTCCGTCCGGTCATCGCATGGAGTGTCGAGGGCCGGAGGTTCCGGGCTGTGGCCGGAAGTTCCGGGCTTGGCAGAAATTTTGCACAAGTCTCGACGTTGTCCGTTCTTCCTCCTTTAGTCCTTGGTTCCTGAGCACATGTAGTGTCTTTGCATTAGGTAGCAACCATGTCTCACATGAATGGAAAGGGGAAGGACTTAGGAGCGAGTTCACCTTGTGTCCAATGGCGTATGCTTGAGGTTGAGGTCTCGTCGTAGTGTACATGGGGATGATCGTAGGATGCTCCACATCATCTCCCCCCCCCCCCACCCTTGGGAAAGATCCGACCTCGGATCGTGATCCTCATCACCATGGAAACGGTTGTCGTCGATGGACGTTTAGTTGGACGTAGATGAAGACATTGTGCAATCCAAGTACTCCAATGTGTCTCCGCTATGTGGTACATGCAAAATGAGCAAACACAAAGTACACTTGGAAATGCAATGGTTAGCGCACACAAAGTGTCCATCAAGTAAGTATGAGTCCGTTCGGCAAGATTGTTTGTGCAAAACGCAAGAAGCTTATCAAGGTGATATAGAATGATATGCAAACCATTCATGGGAGCAAATTAATTTGTTGTGCACACGTAGTTGTGGTAGTTGTCATGGTGCACAAAGCGACAAATTCTACCATTGTGCAAAATGATGTCATAGTGAGACGGTTTATCAATAGTATGAATACGGCAATGGATGCTCAATATGTGTATGTAATGAGGCAATTGATGGTTGGAAATGTGATCATTATGTATGAATATGCCATCAAGGAAGATCACAACAAATTTGCTAAGAAAGTGCACAAGCACATAAATCATGGATGACATGGGAGTAGGTGCAAGAAGACAAGCATAATGTGTGTCAATCCATGCATAGGGTGCAAACTTGTGGTGTCTATGAAATGTCCATCGAGCATGACATGTGTGAGCACAATCAACATATATAGAGGTGTTGGTGCAATGTGTCAAAGGAGTGTTGATGTACCAATGCTTGATGTCGTGTCATGAGTGGAGGTCCGAAGGTGCATCCAATAAGTCTGAGCGCACCTCAATTTGAAGGTCCATAGAGTCCACCTTCAATGTCATTCCTCCATCCAATAGATGTGACATGTAGACAAGAAGGAGACAACAATGAAAGAATGACCCATCCAATATGCGTATTTGAGGATGGCTCAAAGGGAAGGAGTTTACCTTTATAAGGATGTCGAAAATTGGTGTCGTGCATCAGGTAGACCTTTGCATGACCAATATATCTCGTGATGGTATGATAACCCACAAGTATAGGGGATCGCAACAGTTTTCGAGGGTAGAGTATTTAACCCAAATTTATAGATTCGACATAAGGGGAGCCAAAGAATATTTGAAGGTATTAGCAGATGAGTTGTCAATTCAACCACACCTGGAGATTAATTATCTGCAGCAAGGTGATCAGTAGCACAGTAGTTTGATAGTTTTGATAGTAGTGACAGTAGCAACGGTAGTAGTAACAGTGATAACAGTAATTTGTAGCAAGTGTAGCAGTGATGATAGCAATAGTAACGCATCAGATACAATATAGGATTAAGTCGTGGGCATTGGATCGGTGACTTGTTATGATATTCATCATGTGACAGTTATAACCTAGGGCGATACGGCACTAGCTCCAGTTCATCGATATCATGTAGGCATGTATTCCGTAAATAGTCATATGTGCTTTATTAAAAGAACTTGCACGACATCTTTTGTCCTACCCTCCCGTGGCAGCGGGGTCCATATTGGAAACTAAGGGATATTAAGGCCTCCTTTTAATAGACTACCAGAACAAAGCATTAACACATAGTGAATACATGAACTCCTCAAACTATGGTCATCACCGAGAGTGGGTCCGGTTGTTGTCACTCTAGGGTTGTCGGATCATAACCGTAGTAGGTGACTATAACTTGCAAGATTGGATCTAAAACATGGATATAATGATGAATTCATAAACTGTTCAGATCTGAGTTCATGGCGCCCGGGCCCAAAGTGACAAGCATTAAGCATAGCAAAGTCATAGCAACATCAATCTAAGAACATAGTGGATACTAGGGATCAGGCCCTAACAAAACTAACTCGATTACGTGATGAATCTCATCCAACTCCTCACCGACCAGCGAGCCTACAAAGGAATTACTCACTCCCGGAGGGGAGCGTCATGGAACTGGCGATGGAGATAGGTTGGTGATGATGAAGAACGAATATCCCCTTTTCCGGAGCCCCAAATGGACTATAGATCTGCCCTCCCGAGGAAGAACAGGGCTTGGCAGCGGCTCTGTCTCGTGGATCGTGATAATTCTTTCTCCCTGCTTTTTTCTGGAATAATGGGATTTTATAGTATCAGGGGGGTCGCCGGGCCAGGGTGGGTACAACCCACTGGCGTTCCAGAGAGGGGGCGCTCGGTGGGTTGTGCCCAACCAGGGGCCCCTCTCTGGTGGGTCTTGGCTCCAGAAATTCTTATTATTGATATAAAAAATCCTCACAAAGTTTCGTTCCATTCCGAGAACTTCCATTTCTCCACAAAAACAACACCATGGTAGTTCTGCTGAAAACAGCGTCAGTTCGGGGTTACTTTCATTCAAATCATGCAAATTAGAGTCCAAAACAAGAGGAAAAGCATGAGAAAAAATAGATACGTTGGAGACGTATCAACTCCCCCAAGCTTAAACCTTTGCTTGTCCTCAAGCAATTCAGTTGATAAACTGAAAGTGAGAAAGAAAAACTTTTATGAACTCTTTTGCTCTTGTTTGCATAAATAAGCTTAAATAGCACACAGGTTTTCAGCCAACATTATAACTAACCATGTCAACAATAACTCTTAAAGATTATAATGATTCATATTAATGACATAAACAGCTAGCGAGCGATAATAAGATATCTCAGACAACAACACATTGTCAAAACAACCATGATATAATATGACAATAGTGGTATCTCGCTAGCCCTTTCTGACACCGCAAAACATAAATGCAGAGCACCTCCGAAGTTCAAGCAGCGACTAAACATTGTAATTCATGGTAGAAAAGATCCAGTCATGATGCACCCAACATTAGCTACACACAATGCATAAATCATGATAGATGTGCTCTACTCAGTTTTTGGCGCTTGTTTTTAGAAGGTGATGACACAACATAAAAGTAAATAGAAAGTCCCTTCGCAGAGGGAAGCAGTGATTTGCAGAGGTGCCATAACTCAATTTTTAAAACAGAGATATATGATATTTTGAGACATGCACCCTTCTTATTCACTTCACGACCATCAGTTATCAACATCTTCCATGCTAAGCACGCTAGTGGCGGTTCCCAAGCGGAAAGTAAAGGTTTTGACTCCATTGGGTGTTTTTGTTTGATTATTAAAGAGATGAACTCTTTTTCATGTTTGCAGTTTGGGACTGGGCATCCCTATTACCGCCCATTTCCTCGTGCGATGGCGAGTGAATAAACACTCGACCTAAGGATAACCCGCTTAGCACGGAAGATATCGACCACCTCCTGTCGTTCCATGAACGATCCAGGCACACAAAAAGGATAGTTTTTTAGAAGTTTTTCAAGGTGGCACATGCAAATTTACTTAGGACGACAGGGTAATACCGTATATAGGTAGATATGGTGGACTCATCTAGAATAACATTGGGTTCAAGGTTTTTGATGTACAAGCAGAATTCGCACTTAGTACAGGCAAAGGCTAGCAATTAAGATTGAGAAGCGGCCAGCTAGAGAGCAACAACGATCATAACCATGCATTATGCGTAAGTAACATTGGACACTAGCATGAGTAGGATTTGAACACCATAAACATAAATATTATAGAGGGTATGTTGGTTTTGATTCAACTACATGCCTGAACATGTACCAAGTCAAGCCACTCGAACATTTAGAGGAGGATACCATATCATCATACTACATCACAATCATTTTAACGCTATGTTGATATCCAAGATAAATAATTATCAACTCTCAGCTACTTATGCATGGCATGAGAAACTATAATCTCTAATTGTCATTGCAAACATGTTTAATTATAATGGGCGGAAGCCTGGATAATAGGTTAAACATATTTACACAAACAAAACAAGTCGAGTTCATACCAGTTTCTCTTTGCCACGGCCAGTTCATCGAATATCGTCATTATTGCCTTTCACTTGCACGACCGAATAATATGAAAATAATAATAGTAGTGCAAGAGTTCCATGGACTAAGCTGGAATCTGCAACATTTTATTCAACAGGAGAAGACAAGGAAAAATGGGCTCTTTATTAATTCAACAGTTATTCATATTAGAGCCACTGAACATTTTCATCGTGGTATTCTCCTTGGTACAACTCAAATAAAAAGAAAAGAAATTCAAAGAAACAAACTGAAATATTTTTGGAGTTTTTAGTTTTCGTCAACAAGCAAATAGAAAGCAAAACCGAGAAAAACTATTTACACGGGAAATCTCCCAACAAGCGAAGAAGAAGAAGGAAATCTTTTTGGATTTTCTTTTTAATACTAGTATTAAGCATGCATAGAAAGTAAATTACTACAATATTTTTTTTGGTTTTTCTAAAGTTTTTCAAACACACAGGAAGAAAGCAAGAAAATAAATCTAAGCATGGATGATACAATCAAAAATTGTGAACACCGACAGAAAGAATAATATCTGAACATGAATATAATGTCGGTGATAACATGTACTCCCCCAAGCTTAGGCTTTTGGCCTAAGTTGGTATTCGATCAGTAGCCTGGAGGGTAGTAGGGATCCTGAGGAGCGCATACACTCATCCCACAGTGGAGGTGCCTGTGCATCCTCAGTAGTAGCCTGAGCGTTCCAGTAGGCGAGGATGTCTGCATGCATAATCCGATATCCGCCCCAGACAACGGAATCAAATAGAGGAGGTGTAGGCAAGGGGATAACATCACGAGTGTCAATGATGTAGACCAATTTATAAGGGGAATATCAGGACGATCATGTGCAAGAAAGTGATGGTGATCCATGGCCGCACGGTCTAGGTAAACCGTGGTAAGAGGGACATCATGGGGGCGTATCGCAATCAATTTGGAATGTTATACATAGATCATTCATGCATATCATATTTTATTGCATTTTGTTTCACGATCCTCGAAATCCTAAGCAACTCAAGGACCCTCGGAGAGAGTTGGGGATTTCCCAGTTTTGATATTTGAATTTTATCAAATATTGAAATGAGGATTATTGGTTTTAATTATTTTTCTCTCCGAATATATTTCATATTAAAATATATGAGAGGAGATAATATGACTTCTCCAAAATAATTGAAATATTGGAGGATAAATATTAAAATCAAATATTTGATTTTATTTGGATTTTATTGCTATTTTATTTGCATTAGGAAAATTGCATGTTTTTCAAAATTGCATTTTAGGGCCAAGAAAATGTTCATCTCGTTCTAAATATTTTATTTAGACGGTGAAAATTGTTTTTGGCATTTTTAGATTTTTATTTTATTTTCTAGGGTTTATTTTAGTTCGGCAGAATTATTTAAAAAAAATTGAGCGCCCGACTGGGCCGAATCCCACGAGTCGTCGGCCCGCTCCCACGCCGCTGCCTCTCCTCCAGAGACCGAGGCCGCCACGCCACGACCGAGTCCACTAGGGACTCCGCCTCTCCCGCCGCCTTGCCCCTCCTCCAAGCAGCCCCCCTCCTTAAATACCCTACCAGTAGCCCCACCATCACCCAACCCGCCGCCTGCCTGCCCGACCACAGCGCCGCCGCCCGCCCGACCAGCGCCGCCGCCGCCGCCTCTGCTGACCGCCGCCGCCGCTCATTGCCGCCTTGCCGCCGCCCTCGCACCCCGCCGCCGCAACCCGCCTTGCCGGAGCCGCAGCCCTGCCTCGCCGGAGGTAACGCCGCCGTTGCCGCCGCTGGTTTTTTTAAGAAAACCGGTCCGGTTTTTTTCAGAAACCCTAGTTTGTTTTTTTGTTAGATCGGTTCGCCGGTTTTTCTCGGTTTAGTTACTTAGCGGACGTTCGTCTGTATGTTCTTTTAACGAACGGTTTTCGCTTGATAGTTACAAACAAAGAATGTTCATTCGTTAGCCTGTTCGTCAGTTTTCTTTTTCTCGGATTTTTCCCGCGGTTATTTTCGATCGCGATTTCTGATCCGATTTTCGTTTCAGTTTATCTTTTCACTCGTTTATCAGAATCAGGTGATTCAAGCGCCTAGATCTTCGTCTCGAAACCCTCTTTCTGTTTAATCAACTTGAACAAGATTTTGGTACTGTAAAATTTGACTTTAGTTCAGAATAGAAATGGATCTTGTTTCTTTTGCAGTTTGAGTTTCGCTGCTCCGTTTGATTTGATTCTTTTTCCAAACCGGAGTTCTTAAGTTCAACTTTCTGGTCAATTCTTCTTATTTGAGTTTTGCCCGTGCATCTTTTCTTTATTGCTTATGTATGCTATTGTTTTTTTGTGATAGAATTCCCGTAGTGCGAAGGGTGCTACTACGAGTCCCTAGGTTTGCGGATCGTCAGCAAGGCAAGTAAGACATTGATCATACTCCTTCCATACCCAGTTTTTATGCATTAGTTTCAATCCTCAAACATTGCATGATTAGGATGTGATTAACTTGTGGGTTGGGAAGTAGATGATGAGGTAGAACCTATTGCCCTGTTATATTCAAACCTTGGGAGTTACTTCTACATTTTGCTTATATTGCTATGCTAGGCTCGTAGACGTGGTTTGAGTGAGTAAAATCCATGACAGATGTGAGATTGTTAAATTAATGGTTCAACTTAAGGTGGCAACTTTAATACACATCTGGGTGGATTGCTTGTCGGGCACCTGGAGAATCGAGTGTTGTCCTAGGATATCCCGGAGTACCCGTGTGATCATCCTAAGGTCCGCCACCTGTGCTCAAAGGGAACTGAGATATTTTCATGCTAGAAACTTCCGTGTGCAGCCACAAGCTATTATGGGCTCTAGCATACTTGAGTAGGTTACATGATGCTCTTGAAGAGGTCGATCAGCGGGTAGAGGGTTGTAGGTTTGGTATGGTCTGCCCGGAGTAAAGAGTTAATGTTTCTGAAAGACTGTGTCTCGGTCATCCGTTTCACAAACACCGTGTAGTGCGAGAAATCCAATGGAGGCGATCGAGTCTTGTGGGGAAAAGTGCGCAAACCTCTGCAGAGTGTACAATCTAATCATAGTTAGCCGTGTCACCGGTTATGGACAAATCTTGAGTATCTAGTACTTGGAGTATCCTAAGTATCTCATCACTCTAAATTAATATTGTTGGGTTGATAATTACTTTAATTGCGATTGAGTTGGAGGAACCTTCTCAATGATGTTTCAACTACCATGATAGTTAAAATAAAATTTATTCCTTCGTTGTAGGAAAATTTGGCTTTTCTTAAAAATTATAACCATAGAGCTTTTCCACCAGCCAAATATGCATGTAGTGATAGCATTTTCTGTTCTTGCTCTACTGTGTTATATTACCAGCATATTCCATGTGCTGACCCATTTTCGTGCTGCAACGTATTATGTTGCAGACTTTTCAGACGAGGAGTAAGGTTCGTTAGGTCATTGCCGTGCAGCTCAGTTATGCCGTTGGAGTTGATGGACTCACTTTATCTTCCAAGCCTTCCGTTCTCGTATTAGATGGCCTTAAGCCATATTTATTGTAATAAGTTCCCTTTTGAGATATTTGATGTAATAAGTGTGTGATTGCTACTCTGTTATAAATCCTTCGAGTACTGTGTGTGTCAGCATTACCGATCCAGGGATGACAATCAAGCCACGTAGACTTGACTGTTTGAGGTTGGGTCTCTACAAGATGGTATCAGAGCACACGCTGAGTGTAGGACACGACCACTAAGATAAACCATAGGTCACTCTTCTCTACTCATTTCTGACTCCTCTCCATTTTCTACTCCTTAGGATGGCAGAGTTGAAGGACAAGTTTGCACAACCGGATGAAGACACACCCTTTGGACGCCACTTGAAGGAAGTCACTAGGTACTTGAACATTGGAATACCAAGCTTCACCAGGACGTACAACGCCACCTTACCAGAAGAGGAGCGTTGGATGATTCAAGTTCAAGTTGTAGGAAGGACGTTCTCGCCAACCACTAAGCCCATAGAATTTTCTTTTGAAGCACCCACCTGGAGTCTAGGCAAGAGCATGGCATCCCACATTACCATGGGACGCATTGGAGAAGTCTACAACAAGGATCTTAAGGACACTATCTATCAGATATGTGGGCGCCGAGACGAGCAATGGGAGATGATCAGCACCAAGAAGGAAAAATCCATTGCAGCATTTATCCAGGAGTTAAACCAGCACATTCGACGCCAGGAGAATCAGATGTGTACAGACATGATAGATCTGAAGAAGGCGAAGACTAGGATCATCGAGCTGGAAGAAGAACTCAAGTTTACACGTGATGGATATGAGGAGGAAATAGCAACACTACAGGAGAAGAAAGACGACCTGATAAAGAAGATCGGAGTATTCATGAGAGATCCAGCGCCGGGAGGAGAGGACGACGATTCCACTTGCCCGGAGAACTACATCATCATCGGCGACACCGACTCCGACCCCAGTGATGATTACTTTGAAGACGAAGCTGGAACAGACATCATGGAGTCTTCCACCGATCAAATTTTTTAGATGACCACGAAATAATAGTAGTATTCCCCCATGTATATAGTAGTAGTTGAGCACTTTTACGATAGTTCTAGACCGCTTGTATTCCCTTGCTTGATTGATTGAGTGAAATGTTTGTGTTTGTTTCATGTGCTGTAACATCCCAAAATTCTAAATTTTGGAATGTTATATTAGATAAATAACTATGCTTGTTGTATGATTGTTTGTTTGATTGATTGAGTGAAATTGAGTGGAATTTGAAACTTTTGAAAGTTGGATGAGAGGGAATAAAATGACTTTCCCAAAACTATCCCCTTTGCTCTTTTTGGATCTCAATGAATTCAATTCCATTCCAACACCAAAACCCTAGAGTGAAGATGAAATGACTTCTTCCATTTGAAATGAAAAGGGTTTTGAAAAGATTTGAATTTCATTTGAGAATATTTCAAATTCAAAGCTTTATGCAACTCAATGATTTTCATGAGGGAAGATAAAAATGACTTCTTCAATTATATGAAATATGAGTTGGAAGTTAAAAAGAATCAAATTGAAAGTCATTTGAAAGTGCCTTGAAACCCCTTTTCAAATTTGAGTTTGTTTGGAATTTTTAGAAAAATGATTTTTTATAAAGTTTGGATTTTGCCCCTGGAAAAATGTTCAAATTATAGGGAATATTCCCCTGATCATTTTGATATATATATGTCCTATATAAATTATTTATATTTATATTATTTTCTCTCTCCCTAATTATTCAAAAAAAATTGGAAAAAGAAAAAAAAAGCCGAGGCGCCCTTGACCTGCACCCAGCGACCCGAACCCAGCCAGCGAGCCTTGTGACCCAGCCCGGCCAGTAAGCCAAGCCCATCCGACCGACCGAGCTCCCTCGCCCGAACCCCCTAGCCACCGGCCGACCGACCCGATTCGCCTCTCTCCCTCTCGCTGACACCGGGCCCCACCCCGTCGTCTTCCCCTCGCGCAAGCCACGCCGACGTGCCGCCGCTCGCCGGATCCCGCGAGATCCGGGATCCCCCGAGATACCCTCGCCGCGGTTGCCCCCTCGTCCAAGCCGTGCCCCCCCCCCCCTATATAAACCCCCATCCGACCCCGTTCCCCCCCCCCCCTCGCCCCCTCGCCCGACCTCTCCCTCTTGCTGCACACGCTCGCCGGAGCCCGAGTGCACCGCCGCTGCCATTAACGTCGCACCGACCGCCCCGGCCACCCTCGAGCTCGCCCGACCCCACCCCCGAGCTCCCCTCGTCACGCCGCACCCGCCGGAGGTCCCCACCGACGTCCCCGACCACCAGAGACCCCGCACCGTCGCCGCCCGAGCTGCCGTCGCCGTCGCCGCCGCGGTAAGTCGCCGGAGCTCCCTCCGCCGTTCGATCTAGATCGTACGCGTTAGATTAGAACCCCCGAAGCGGTAGCTTTAGGTTTAGTAAACCGGGTTTTGTTCCGGTTTAGTTCCGGTTTAAGTCACGGTTTTATTAGACCGGCCCGACTCGGTTTAATTCCCCAGCGCGTTTTAGTTATGTTACGCCAAGGGCGTTAGATAGGCCCATTAGGCCGTTTTTCTTTATTTTTCGTTTTCTGTTTTAACAGAATAGTTTCAGATTTGAAAAATTCATATCTTTTAGTTTACTTAATATTTCTAAGTGATTTTTTTTGTTGGTTTGCAAATTTCTTATAGTTTCTGTAGAAAATATAATTAGTCATGTTAAAATTATTTAAAATTGCCTTATTTTAGATTTAGACAGAATAGTAATTCTGCCATAAAAAGAGTTAGGAAAATTATTTTTGAGTGATTCTTTTTGCCACAACTTTGTTTTGACATTGCCTAACCGTAGGAATTCATTTGGGCATTTTAGGAGTAATAAAAAATAGTTTTAATCAGAATCATGTTATTCCTATTTATTTAACTAGCTACTGTTTTCCTATTGTTTTAATTAGCAAATAATTTTATTTTTCCTATGTGATAGTTTATTCTAGGTTAGTTTACGTAACTTTAGAGCATGAACTTTTATTTACAATAAATAAAACTTTTATTTTATTTTTCTTGCTAGGGATTGTTTTAGGCATAATAGGAGTTTTATAATAGCTTTTAATGTGATTCTTTTTGCTCCTAGTTGCTTGATGAATTATTTTCTGTTAATTAGCAAAACCCATGCTTAGGTTCTGTTAATAAAATTTTTTTTGTGAAAAACTATTTCTTGATTGTTGTTGTATTTGGTAAAACTTTGATTTGGATTTCTTGAGTTTGTCTTTGGGTTTTGATTCGTTTGTTTGGTGTGTTATGTTAGCATGCTATTATGTTAAGTGATCATATGTTATATGCTTATTATGATTGTTCTTTGCCTCGGTAGAATTTTCGAGTCTGAAGCTTGCTACCACGAGTCCCTAGTTTTCGAAGATCGTCAAGAAGGCAAGTTCACTTTGACCATGCTTTCATACCTATGTTTTATTGCATTTAGTGGCATCTTTGCAACCACCCCTCGAGTGTTATTGAATCCTTGTAGTTGAGTAGTATGCATGAGGTAGGAACCCATCACCCTGTTACCAAGCCCGGGACGTCATTTATTTTAATGCTACGCTATAGTAGACGGGGTTGGTATGAGTGCTCGAGAGTGGTGTGAAGAAGGAGGACTCTACGTCAATGACGACAACTCCGTGATGGCATCTGCAAGGACTGCATTTTCAAGGCCTCAAGACTTCAAGACTCAAGACAAGAATTCAATACACACTCATCGGGTGAAGGACGGTTGACGGGCACCTGGAGAAACCAGTGGTTGGCCGGGATGCATGGAGAAGCGCCATGACATCTTGCGGAAAGCTCCACCTAGACTCAAAGAGACGGAAGAATACTTCATGCCCGAAGCTTACCTGCAACCGCAAGTCAATATGGGCTCGGCTTGGTTGACCTTAGTTGTGACTACTGGCTGGGGCGGTGCTAGCAGATGTAGAACTATGGTAGGATTGGATGAGCACGGACGGTGGTCGGAGGAACTCTTCGGAAGACCATGTTTGGTCATCTTGTTCTCAAACACCACGAAGTGCGAGAACGTAAAGAGAGGGATCGAATCTTGCGGGTAAAGTGTACAAACCTCTGCAGAGGGTTTAAACCTAATCGATTAGCCGTGTCCCGATTACGGACAATTTGAGCATCCGGACTTGGATCTATCTCGGAACTCTCAACACCGGATCGATAACTTAATTGTGGGCAACTTATGATGATTTGGGATATGAGACATCGGTTGGCGGAACCATGTCATGGTAGAAAACTCCATAGTACAGACTTCATTTATTCCTTTGATGTAGGGAAAATAAAACCAGCTTTTACGCAAACAAAACTCAGATACAGAGCCACAAAGCCATACTAAGTATAGTATAGTTTATCATCTGTTTTCTCTTATTGTGATCTTGCCGGTACATTCAATGTACTGACCTACACGGCTGCAACGTATCATGTTGCAGATACTTTCTTCCAACGAGTAAGAGTACGGTACAGGGTTACGGTCTACACTCAACCTGCCGATGGCGTTGATGGGACTCCACACCCGTTTGATTGTTTCCGCTGAGTATTATGAGGTATATATCAGTTTTACGTTATTTATACATGCGATTGCACTTTGATATATACATTGATGTACTTGTGTGTGCCAAAGATATCTTGATCGAGGATGGCAGATACATACGTAGGCTTGACCGTCTCGAGGTCGGGTCCCTCTGAAATGGTATCGAGCACATGTTGGTATGGGGACGTGACCCTAGAAATCGGACAGCCCCTTGGACAGGATATCTCAAAAACTTTATTTACAAAAAGACTCTTACTCCTCATCTTTTCTGATTTTATCAAATAGACACTCTCACCTCAAATAGTTAGAATATACACCTTTCCCTTTTGACCACACGGAAGATCAACTGAAGTCACTCCAAGAATTAAAGATATCGGACAACCGATGGCCATTTCGGAGTAAAGAGGATTTCACCATGCGTTGGAAGAATTGCAGCTGCAACAATTGAAGACTCTGAAGACTTGAAGAATTTGAAGTTCCTGAAGAATTATTTGACCTTTAGAGACCAAACCCCTGTTATACACTTACGTTAGATGCGGCGATTTGTGAGCTGTCATTTGTTTGATGTTTTCCGACAGCCACAAAGTAAAACTTGTTTCTTCAAAAACTATTGTTTGTATTGTGTGTATACCCCTCCCCACCTCTCTCATATCTCATCCCAAAACTTTTGGACCCCATAGATGATGAATGAAGTTGGTCTGCTATTCTCTGGACCGATGACTCAGCCGGAGGCAGAGCTATGGATTCGGAACATGGAGAATCACTTCGGGAGCAATTTGGTTTCAAGGAAGAATGAAGTATCGTACGCTCTTCAGTACTTTGAAGGAAGTGCTGCAACATGGTGGCAGATGCATCAAGCTATGCAGGGATGGAATGGAGCAAAGACTTGGGAAGAATTCAAGAAGACTACGACAAGATCTCGTCTTACCCAAGCACCATGATACACCAAGAAATAAACCTTGTGCCTGCAAGATTTGCGGAGAAATAGGACACACCAGGGAGGAACACAAGGATGGATGCCCCCATTGTGAGGAGAAACACCCACTGAGGAATGCCCAACTAGTCGGTGACTTGTTTCTTGTGTGAAGGAACCACCCACTACCCGACTCAAGTGTCACATTTACCCCATGGTGCAACAAACTATTCAGGAGCAGGAAGAAGGAATGAAAGAAGCCCTCCGAGAAGTTATGAAAGAACCTGTGATGAAGCAATGTGTTGAAGACCACGATGGAGAAGGCCTCAACAGATTTTACTCCAACGCTTGCTATTCATGTGGAGAAGAAGGACATTTTTCCAAGATTGTACCAAGGAAAGAGAAGAATATTTCGTAGATTTCCCGGCAGCAGAAGTGAAGTTTGATCCTCGGGAAATAGAAGCTCTGATCATTACACAGAAATCCAGGAAGAGAAAAGAAGGCAACCCCAGAACAACACAATTTTCGCAGAGAAGGACTTGAGTCATATCACTTGTTACAGGTGCAAGGAGTTAGGTCATTACGCTAGTAAATGTCCAGAAAAGAAGCCAAGAATCCAAGGAGCCTACATAATCACAAAGAAGCCCCGAGACATGTCGGAAGTCTTTTGTTTTCGCTGCAAGGAAGCAGGACATTATGCTACTAAATGTCCCAACAAGATGAAAGCTGGAGTTGAGTAGTTGGAATTTTGATATTGGAAACAAGAGTAATAGAAAGCAATTTCATTTTTATGAGTACAATAAGTTGAGTTATGTAATGGGTGCTCAGATTTTGTAATGGATTCATGAAATCAATAAAGTTAAGGTGTGATGATTTCATATGTTTAATTGTATGAGTTGTTACTCTATGAACACGGATTTTGACCATTTTCGAGGATATGAGAAATATGGTCTATGGATGGATTTGTGAATTTGAGGGTGGCAGTACCCTGTGAAGAAGACTAGACTAATGGATAGGAAAATATATATTCCACGGACTGTAGTTCGAAGGAAAAAAATGATGAGTTGGAGTTTTATCTTTGATATGATGGTATGAAGAAATGAAATGTTATTGGATTTAAAGTGGTGTAATGTTGGAAAATGGAGCAATTGTAACTCCAAGGATGAGTTAAAGCTGCATTAGTGTTGAAGTGGGCCATAACCCACAGGCCTGTGGATTTTGAAAAGGAACAGATGTAACCTTGATGAAGGAAGAAAAATTTGGAAGAATCAGTGATTCAATCAGCATACGTTTCTTAGGAGGTTACGAAAACCCAAGAGTTGTGAAGAACGATAGATGTTTTGTTTGGCTTGCTGAACCAAAGGATTTACTCGAACCCAGTTCGAGAACAAGAGAAATTCGGCAATGCTTGTGAGTATTCCCAAGTGTTAGAATACGTGATTCGATATTTACGTATGTGGTAATGATTCAAGTACGGGATGGATTGGCCCCCATACCGGAGACTTCTATCATGAACTATCATATGTTGATGGAAAATCAGAGAGCCTCGAAAACCTTAGAAGAGTGTCGACACGTCAAGCCATAAAACCATAGAATGGTAGGACAATGGAACCCTTTACAGACAACCGTTGCCAATTGTAGGTTATACGGTGAGGTTCAACCCAGACCCGTTTTCTGCAGGAAAAACCATGAATTGTAGACCACCATGAGTATTTCGATAGTTGTCTAGAATGGACACAGACCTATCGACTAAGAAGATCCGGTCTCGCATTTAACTTCAACTTTGACGAACCGACCCAAGATTTTGAGGAAAACTCTATGCTTCGACGGAAGAGCGTTAATGAAGGAACTATTGTAAGATATGTGAAGAGACATACATTGTCGGCACTCCGCATTTAAATATCTGAGTTTATTGGAACCGTAACCTTGTTTTAAGTGTGGTAGCACCCTGACCTTCCGACCAAACGCTTTGCTAGCGGACCCCCAACCCCTAACCCTTTCTTGTTAGCCTCTTGAACCTCGAGGACGAGATTCATTTTAAGTGTGGTAGGTTTGTAACATCCCAAAATTCTAAATTTTGGAATGTTATATTAGATAAATAACTATGCTTGTTGTGCGATTGTTTGTTTGATTGGTTGAGTGAAATTGAGTGGAATTTGAAACTTTTGAAAGTTGGATGAGAGGGAATAAAATGACTTTCCCAAAACTATCCCCTTTGCCCTTTTGGATCTCAATGAATTCAATTCCATTCCAACACCAAAACCCTAGAGTGAAGATGAAATGACTTCTTCCATTTGAAATGAAAAGGGTTTTGAAAAGATTTGAATTTCATTTGAGAATATTTCAAATTCAAAGCTTTATGCAACTCAATGATTTTCATGAGGGAAGATAAAAAATGACTTCTTCAATTATATGAAATATGAGTTGGAAGTTAAAAAGAATCAAATTGAAAGTCATTTGAAAGTGCCTTGAAACCCCCTTTCAAATTTGAGTTTGTTTGGAATTTTTAGAAAAATGATTTTTTATAAAGTTTGGATTTTGCCCCTGGAAAAATGTTCAAATTATAGGGAATATTCCCCTGATCATTTTGATATATATATATATGTCCTATATAAAATATTTATATTTATATTATTTTCTCTCTCCCTAATTATTCAAAAAAAAATTGGAAAAAGAAAAAAAAAGGCCCGGCCAGCCAACTGACCCAGGCACCAGGCGACGAGCCTTGGCGGCGCAGCCAGTATGACCCGGCCTTGGCCGGCCAGCCGACCGACCGAGCCTCGCCTGAACCCCTAGCCACCGGCCAGGCCGATTCCCTCTCTCCTCTCGTGACACGGGCCCCACCCGTCGTCTTCCCCTCGCGCATAAGCCACGCTGCCGCGCGCCGCTCAGCCGGATCCTTGAGATCCGGGATCCCCGAGATACCCTCGCGCGGTTGCCCCTCGTCCAAGCCGTGCCCCTCCCCTATATAAACCCCCACCGACCCGTTCCACCCCCTCGCCCCTCGCCCGACCTCTCCCTCTCGCCGCACACGCTCATCGGAGCCCGAGTGCACCGCCGCCGCCATTAACGTCGCACCGACCGCCCCGGCCACCCTCGAGCTCGCCCGACCCCACCCCCGAGCTCCCCTCGTCACGCCGCACCCGCCGGAGGTCCCCACCGACGTCTCCGACCACCGGAGACCCCGCACCGTCGCCGCCCGAGATGCCGCTGCTGCCGCCATTGATAAGTCGCCGGAACTCCCTCCGCCGTTCGATCTAGATCAGACGTTGCTAGATTAGAACCTCAAGCGGTAGCTTTAGGTTTAGTAAACCGGTTTTGTTCGGTTTAGTTCCGGTTTAAGTCACGGTTTTATTAGACCGCCCGACTCGGTTTAATTCGGCTGCTTTTAGTTATGTTACGCCAAGGATGCGTTAGATAGGCCCATTAGGCCGTTTTCTTTATTTTCGCTTTCTGCTTTTAATGTAATAGTTTCAGATTTGAAAAATTCATATCTTTTAGTTTACTTAATATTTCTAAGTGATTTTTTTTGTTGGTTTGCAAATTTCTTATAGTTTCTGTAGAAAATATAATTAGTCATGTTAAAATTATTTAAAATTGCCTTATTTTAGATTTAGATGTAATAGTAATTCTGCCATAAAAAGAGTTAGGAAAATTATTTTTTAGTGATTCTTTTTGCCACAACTTTGTTTTGACATTGCCTAACCGTAGGAATTTATTTGGGCATTTTAGGAGTAATAAAAAAATAGTTTTAATCAGAATCATGTTTCCTATTTATTTAACTAGCTACTGTTTTCCTATTGTTTTAATTAGCAAATAATTTTATTTTTCCTATGTGATAGTTTATTCTAGGTTAGTTTCTGTAACTTTAGAGCATGAACTTTTATTTACAATAAATAAAACTTTTATTTTATTTTTCTTGCTAGGGATTGTTTTAGGCATAATAGGAGTTTTATAATAGCTTTTAATGTGATTCTTTTTGCTCCTAGTTGCTTGATGAATTCTTTTCTGTTAATTAGCAAAAACCCATGCTTAGGTTCTGTTAAGAAAAATTTTGTTGTGCAAAACTATTTCTTGATTGTTGTTTGATGTGGTAAAAACTTTGATTTGGATTTCTTCGAGTTTGTCTTTGGGTTTTGATTCGTTTGTTTGGTGTGTTATGTTAGCATGCTATTATGTTAAGTGATCATATGCTATATGATTATTATGATTGTTCTTTGCCTCGGTAGAATTTCCGGAGTGCGAAGCTTGCTACCACGAGTCCCTAGTTTTCGAAGATGCGTCGACAAGGCAAGTTCACTTTGACCATGCTTTCATACCTATGTTTTATTGCATTTAGTGGCATCTTTGCAACCACCCCTCATAGTGTTATTGAATCCTTGTAGTTGAGTAGTATGCATGAGGTAGGAACCCATCACCTGTTACCAAGCCCGGACGTCATTTATTTTAATGCTACGCTATAGTAGACGGGGTTGGTATGAGTGGTCGAGAGTGGTGTGAAGAAGGAGGACTCTACGTCAATGACGACAACTCCATGATGGCATCTGCAAGGACTGCATTTTCAAGGCCTCAAGACTTCAAGACTCAAGACAAGAATTCAATACACACTCTTTGGGTGAAGGACGGTTGACGGGCACCTGGAGAAACCATGGTTGGCCAAGATGCATGGAGAAGCGCCATGACATCTTGGCGGAAAGCTTCACCCAGACTCAAAGAGACGGAAGAATACTTCATGCCGGAAGCTTACCCGCAACCGCAAGTCAATATGGGCTCGCTTGGTTGACCTTAGTTGTGACTCTGGCTGGGGCGGTGCTAGCAGATGTAGAACTATGGTAGGATTGGATGAGCACCGGACGGTGGTCGAGGAACTCTTCGGAAGACCATGTTTGGTCATCTTGTTCTCAAACACCACGGAAGCACGAGAACATAAAGAGAGGGATCGAATCTTGCGGGTAAAGTGTACAAACCTCTGCAGAGGGTTTAAACCTAATCGATTAGCCGTGTCCCCGGTTCACGGACAATTTGAGCATCCGGACTTGGATCTATCTCGGAACTCTCAACACCGGATGATAACTTAATTGTGGGCAACTTATGATGATTTGGGATATGAGACATCGGTTGGCGGAACCATGTCATGGTAGAAAACTCCATAGTACAGACTTCACTTATTCCTTTGATGTAGGGAAAATAAAATCAGCTTTTACGCAAACAAAACTCGAATCTGAGCCACAAAGCCATACCGCATATAGTATAGTTTATCATCTGTTTTCTCTTATTGTGATCTTGCGGTACATTCAATGTCTTGACCTACACGGCTGCAATGTATCATGTTGCGTATACTTTCTTCCAACGAGTAAGAGTACGGCATGTGGTTACGGTCTACACTCAACTTGCCGATGGCGTTGATGGGACTCCACACCCGTTTGATTGTTTCATGAGTATTATGAGGTATATATCAGTTTTACGTTATTTATACATGCGATTGCACTTTGATATATACATTGATGTACTGTGTGTGCCAGCATACTGATCCAGGGATGGCACAGATACACAGAGGCTTGACCGTCTGAGGTCGGGTCGCTACATGTGCATATGGGTAGTGCTTTCTCACTAGACCCTTTTCTATTCTAATCTCTTCCCTCTAAACCCGCCAGATGCCTCCGAGACGTGACACCGGATTTGCCTTCCCGCCAGAGCTCACTCAGTTGATCCAGCAGCAGAATGCCTTGATGCAATTGTTCGTCCAGAACCAAGGCAACAACAACAACAACAATAACAAAACCCTCCTCCGTTGACAACTTTGCTCGCTTTCTGAGGTTACAGCCGCCGGTGTTTTCCAGTAGCACCGAGCCTATAGTTGCTGTGGCTACACCGTATTGGAAGGGAGTTGACCACCGCGGGTTGCACAGATGCTGAGAAGATGCGTTTTGCCGCACATCAATTGGATGGACCAGCAGCCTCATGGTGGGAGAATTATTCGGCCACTTTCCCCATAGCCAACGTCACTTGGGATCAGTTTCAGCAAGCTTTCGCATAGCCCATGTCTCAACTGGAGCTATGAATATGAAGAAGCGTGAGTTTCGCAACTTACGCCAGGGGAACCGTACTATGGCTCAGTACGTGGATGAGTTTAGCAAGTTATCTCCCTATGCCCCTGATGATGTGGCCACTGACGCCGCAAAGCAGGATAAGTTTATGGAAGGGCTGAATGATGATATGAGCATGCAGTTGATGGTGGCAACATTCAACAACTACCAGGAGTTGGTAGATAAGGCTCTTATGATTGAAGGGAAGCAGCAGCAGATTGAGAGCCGTAAGAGGAAGTATGGGCAAGGGAGGTATAAATCAGGAGCTCAGCAGAAGCCTCACCTAACCCCGAACTCGAGAGGACTTGTTCATAACCATGGAGCTCATTACCACACCGGAGGAAGTTCGCATAACCACAATGGTTCTAAGAATGGGACTGGGAACGGAATGAACAACAATCAGAACCGCCCCAATCCAGCCACACCCTCCAAGAGAGATCTAAGTCACATTACTTGCTTTAAGTGCGGGAAGACTAGACACTATGCCACGGAGTGCCCTGAAGCGAAGAAGGGAAACGGAAATGGGAGCGCTGGGAAGAAGCCCAACCCATTCAACAAAGGACAAGTGAACCACGTTAACGTGGAGGAGGTTGAAGAGCAGCCAGACGCGGTTATAGGTAAGTTTTTGGTTAAGTCTTTTACCGCCCTTGTTCTTTTTGATCTTGGTGCATCGCATTCATACATATCAAGGGATTCGTGGATTAGTTTAAACTACCAACCCAAACCCTTAGGACCCCTCTGTTAGTGAGTTCACCTGGAGCAGAGTATATGGCTAGTCGATGGTGCGACCAGATACTCCTAACCATTGGTAGCCATGTTTTTCTGTCCGACCTAATAATCTTGGAGTCACAAGGATTGGATGTGATATTAGGCATGGACTGGATGTCAAAGTATGAAGTAAGCATTGACTATGCTAGTAAGTCGATTTATCTCACCACCCCGGAGGGAAAAAGGATTAAGTATGTATCTAGGCATGCGCCTAGGAGGAGCCAAGTAAATACCCTCACGGGAGTTGTTCAGGAGGAAGTGCACAGAGTGAAGGATTACCCGGATGTTTTTCCGGAGGAGTTACGGGCATGCCACCGGATCGAGACATCGAGTTTTTGAGAGAGCTATTGCCAGGTACAGGGCCAATATCAAAGAGACCCTATCGGATGCCCGCAAATGATCTGGAGGAGATTAAGAAGCAAATCAAGGAGTTATTGGAGAAAGGTTACATTCGACGGAGTTCATCACCATGGGGAGCCCCAGTGCTTTTGGTCGAGAAGAAGGATAAGTCTTTAAGAATGGTTGTTGATTATCGTGTGTTAAATGAGGTGACGATCAAGAACAAATACCCACTGCCGATGATCAATGATTTGTTTGACCAACTGCAAGGAGCTAAGGTGTTTTCAAAGATCGATCTGCGATCAGGATATCACCAGTTGAAGATTCGAGAGAAGGATATACCAAAGACAGCATTCACCACACGGTATGGGTTGTATGAATATACAATCATGTCATTTGGACTGACTAACGCCCCTGCCTACTTCATGAGCATGATGAACAAGGTGTTCATGGAGTATTTGGACAAGTTTCTTGTGGTGTTCATTGATGATATAATGGTATACTCGAAGAATTAGGAGGATCACAAAGAGCATTTGCGTTTAGTTCTCGAGAAACTCAGGGAACACCAGTTGTATGCCAAGTTCAGCAAATGCGAGTTTTGGTTGAAGGAAGTTGGATTCCTTGGACATGTTATATCGGGAGAAGGTATAGCATTAGACCCCACCAAGGTTCAATCAGTCACTGAATGGTTGGCACCCACTTCAGTTAGCGAGATTCGCAGTTTTTTGGACTCGCGGGATACTACCGAAGATTCATTGAGAACTTTTCCAAGATTGCGAAGCCAATGACAGAGTTATTAAAGAAGGATACCAAGTTTAAATGGACGAAAGAATGTCAGGCAAGTTTTCAAGAGTTAAAGAAATGTTTGACTACAGCCCCAGTGTTGATTTTGCCGGATATACGCAAGGATTTCCAAGTGTATTTCGACGCCTCTCGCCTAGGACTTGGAAGTGTGCTTATGCAGGACGAAGAGTTGTTTCGTATGCTTCACGACAACTAAAACCGCACGAATTGAATTATGCCACGCATGATTTGGAGTTAGCAGCCGTAGTGCATGCGTTGAAAACTTGGAGACATTACCTTATTGGAAACCGTTGTGATGTGTACACGGATCATAAGAGTTTCAAGTACATCTTCACACAGAAGGAGCTGAACCTTAGGAAGAGGGGATGGTGGAGCTTATAAAGGATTATGACATGAAGCTTCACTATCATCCAGGCAAGGCCAATGTCGTAGCAAACGCTTTGAGTCGGAAGAGTTATGCTAACACCCTAGTGAGCACAGGATTACCAAAGGAGTTAGCAGAGGATCTCAGGGAACTTCGATTGGAGATTGTTCCTAGAGGTTTTGTTGCAACAATGGAAGTTCAGTCTACATTGTTAGGAAAGATTCGAGAAGCTCAGAAGGAGGACAAAGAGATCGCCGAGATAAAAGAGAGAATGAGCGAAGGAAAGGCCAAAGGTTTTCGTGAGGATGAGCACGACACCTTATGGTTTGTGGACCGTGTTTATGTGCCCAATAACACAAAGATCAGGAAATTAATACTTCAGGACGCTCATGACTCACCATACTCGATACATCCCGAGAACACCAAGATGTATTTGGATTTGAAGTAACGTTTCTGGTGGACTGGTATGAAGAAGGATATTGGCGAGTATGTAGCCGTATGTGATGTATGTCAGAGAGTTAAGGATGAGCATCAGAAGCCAGCAGGATTGTTACAGCCTATGCCGATACCCGAATGGAAGTGGGATAAACTTTGCATGGATTTTATCACCGGATTGCCCAGGACCAAATCAGGATATTATTCTATATGGGTAGTAGTTGATCGCTTGACCAAAGTGGCCCACTTTATCCCAGTGAAAACAACCTATACAAGTGCGAAGTTGGACAAGATATATATGTCCAGGATCGTATGTCTGCATGGAGTTCCGAGGACCATCATATCAGATAGAGGAACACAGTTTACCTCAAAGTTTTGGCATCAACTCCACTAGACTTTGGGAACGAGATTGGAGTTCAGTACAGCATTTCACCCGCAGACGGATGGACAGACCGAGAGAGTCAACCAGATTCTGGAGGACATGTTGAGGGCCTGTGCGCTAGATTATGGATCTAGTTGGGATGACAATTTGCCCTACGCAGAGTTCTCATACAACAATAGCTTCAAATCACTATCCAGTCAGGCTTGGTAGCTTAGGGACCCTCGGAGAGAGTTGGGGATTTCCCTATTTTCATATTTGAATTTAATCAAATATAGAAATGAGGATTATTGGTTTTAATTACTTTTCTCTCCGAAAATATTTCATATTAAAATATATGAGAGGAGATAATATGACTTCTCCAAATAATTGATATATTGGAGGAAAAATATTAAAATCAAATATTTGATTTTATTTGGATTTTATTGCTATTTTATTTGCATTAGAAAAATTGCACGTTTTTCAAAATTGCATTTTACGGCCAAGAAAATGTTCATCTCATTCTAAATATTTTATTTAGACGGTGAAAATTGGTTTTGGTATTTTTAGATTTTTATTTTATTTTGTAGGGTTTACTTTAGTTCGGCGGAATTATTTTAAAAAAATTCAGCGCCCGACTGGGCCGAATCCAAGCCGAGCCGGCCCGCACCCCACGCCGTCGTCTCCCTCGAGGAGACTGAGGCCGTCGCTGCCCCGACCCGGAGTCCGGCCGGGACTCTGCCTCTCCCCGCCGCCTTTCCCCCTCCTCCAAGCACCCCCTCCTTAAATACCCCGCCCCGGAGCCCCACCACCACCCAACCCCACCGCCCGACCGACTGGCCGCCGCCTTTGCGCCATCTTATCCGCCTCAGTTGTTTGCCACGCCCTCAAGACCGGGCCAGCCCACATGAGCCAGCCCGCCTCAGACTCGCCGGAGCCGCAGCCTCATTCGCAGCCCGCGGAGGTAACACCACCGTTGCCGCCGTCATTTTTTTTAAGAAAACCGATCCGGTTTTTTTTTCAGAAACCCTAGTTCGTTTTTTTTTGTTAGATCGGTTCGCCGGTTTTTCTCGGTTTAGTTACTTCGCGGACGTTCGTCCGTACGTCTGTTTTAACAAACGGTTTTCGCTCGATAGTTACAGACAATGAACGTTCGTTCGTTAGCCTGTTCGTCAGTTTTCTTTTTCTTGGATTTTTCCCGCGGTTATTTTCGATCGCAATTTCTGATCCGATTTTCATTTCAGTTTATCTTTTCACTCGTTTATCGGAATCTGGCGATTCAAGCGCCTAGATCTTCTTCTCGAAACCCTCTTTCCGTTTAATCAACTTGAACAAGATTTTGGTACTGTAAAATTTGACTTTAGTTCAGATTAGTAAATGGATCTTGTTTCTATCGCAGTTTGAGTTTCGTTGCTCCATTTGATTTGATTCTTTTTGCAAACCGGAGTTCTTAAGTTGATCTTTCTGGTCAATTCTTCTTATTTGAGTTTTCCCGTGCATCTTTGCTTGATTGCTTAGGTATGCTATTGCTTGTTTGCGATAGAATTCCCGGAGTGCGAAGCGTGCTACTACGAGTCCCTAGGTTTGCGGATCGTCAGCAAGGCAAGTAACACATTGATCATACTCCTTCCATACCCAGTTTCTATGCATTAGTTTCAATCCTCAAACATTGCATGATTAGGATGTGATTAACTTGTGGGTTGGGAAGTAGATGATGAGGTATAACCTATTGCCCTATTATATTCAAACCTTGGCAGTTACTTCTACGTTTTGCTTATATTGCTATGTTAGGCTCGTAGACGTGGTTTGGGTGAGTGAAATCCATGACAGATGTGAGATTGTTAAATTAATGGTTCAACTTAAGGTGGCAACTTTAATACACATCTGGGTGGATTGCTTGTCGGGCACCTGGAGAATCCAGTGTTGTCCTAGGATATCCCGGAGTACCCGTGTGATCATCCTAAGGTCCGCCACCTAGGCTCAAAGGGAACTGAGATATTTTCATGCTAGAAACTTCCGTGTGCAGCCACAAGCTATTATGGGCTCTAGCATACTTGAGTAGGTTACATGATGCTCTTGAAGAGGTCGATCTGCGGGTAGAGGGTTGTAGGTTTGGTATGGTCTGCCCGGAGTAAAGAGTTAATGTTTCTGAAAGACTGTGTCTCGGCCATCCGTTTCTCAAACACCGTGTAGTGCGAGAAATCCAATGGAGGCGATCGAGTCTTGTGGGGAAAAGTGCGCAAACCTTTGCAGAGTGTACAATCTAATCATGGTTAGCCGTGTCACCGGTTATGGATAAATCTTGAGTATCTAGTACTTGGAGTATCCTAAGTATGTCATCACTCTAAATTAATATTGTTGGGTTGATAATTACTTTAATTGCGATTGAGTTGGAGGAACCTTCTCAATGATGTTTCAACTACCATGATAGTTAAAATAAAATGTATTCCTTCGTTGTAGGAAAATTTAGCTTTTCTTAAAAACTATAACCATAGAGCTTTTCCACCAGCCAAATATGCATGTAGTGATAGCATTTTCTGTTCTTGCTCTCATCAGGTTATATTACCAGCATATTCCATGTGCTGACCCGTTTTCGGGCTGCAACGTATTATGTTGCAGACTTTTCAGACGAGGAGTAAGGTTCGTTAGGTCATTGCCGTGCAGCTCAGCTATGCCGTTGGAGTTGATGGACTCACTTTATCTTCCAAGCCTTCCGCTGTTATCGTATTAGATGGCCTTAAGCCATATTTATTGTAATAAGTTCTATTTTGAGACATTCGATGTAATAAGTGTGTGATTGCTACTCTCTAATAAATCCTTCGAGTACTGCGTGTGTCAGCATTACCGATCTAGGGATGACACTGAAGCACAGAGACTTGACCGTTTGAGATCGGGTCACTACAGGATAACATCACGAGTGTCAATGCTATAAACCAAGTTATAAGGAATGGGAATATCAGGACGATCATGTGCAAGAAAGTGATGGTGATCCATGGCTGCACGGTCTAGGTAAACCGTGGTAAGAGGGACATCATGGGGGCGTATCGCAACCTCCAAGTGAGCTGCCAAACGAGTAGCAAAAATCCCACCATGTATTTTGCCTTGAGATTTATTAAGATGGAGGCGACGAGCCACAATATCTCCCAAGCTATAAGTGTTGTCGCCCTCTATTGCACGACGTAAAACTGCAAGGTCTCGTGAACTAAGTGCACCTATCTTCTCCCTAGCAAGCAAGCATTTGGTAATGAAGTATGCAAAGTAACAAACAGCAGGAAAATGTAAGCCACCGGCTGTGATGACTGACACTCTCCTCTGATCACCCACTGTCAAAGTGCGACCGAAATCCTCAAACTCACCCGGCCTAGGCTCAGTCAAGCTCCCATCAGACGGGATCATGCATATGTCACAAAATTCAGTAAGCGGCATCTGGTGGTTTTCAGCATATAAATCATAGCTCACTTCAGGAGGATTATTTCTAGGCAGGAAAGTAAAACTTTGGACAAACATGTTTGTGAGGATTTGGTGTTGTTCACTCATCTGCGATGAAGTCGGTGAGGCTGGCATTAGCAATAAATTGCATGAACTCCTCATGAATTCCAGCCTGCTGAAGGAACGGGATGTGCGGCCATTCGCACGGTCGTACCTCCGTCAACCTCCAAGGGCGGAGATCACTGTCAGAAGACTCCCCAATAACACCCTTGGAGTTCTTATTAGAGCCAAATTTCCTGAAGATATTCATGTCCGCGTACAATTTTTCCTATGAACAAAAATCTGAATTTTCAGTTCACAAAATTTTTCCAACAAAACTTCACAAAATTGATAGCAACTACTCATAGGGAAACATAGAGGCCATCGCAAGCATTCAAACTACTTAGAACACCAAGAATTGAACATGCAAGCACATCTACAGCAGCACCAAGAGTAGCTAATTATCCAAAGTATAAACCATTAAAACAAAAACTAATTGGACAAATGATGGAGTCACATGCCAAGCAACAATCCCCCGAAACAGTTTCAGAAATGGAGCTTCGAGCAAAGAGATCGAAATCCGCGGGTTTGAGCTCAAGAACACAGGAGAGAGAGCAATGGGGATTTTTTTCTAGAGGTGAGTGATGATGTGGGCTAAAGAGATAAGTGAGGGGGCCCACGTGGGGACCACAACCCACCAGGGCACGCCTGGGGGCTCTGGCGCGCCTAGGTGGGTTGTGCCCACCTGGTGCACCTCCCTCTGGTATTATTTGCACCAAAAATTCTTAAATATTTAGGAAAAAATCATATAAAATTTTCAGGGCATTCTGAGAACTTTTATTTTTGGGTCATTTTTTATTGCTCGGAAAATTCAGAAAACAGATAAAACATGCATTTTATTTTATTTAACTAATAAAAACAAAAAACAAAAAGTAAGGTGAGAAGGTAGTGCTTACTAAATTCATCAACTTCATACCGTTCAAAAATGATGCATTAATAAGGTTGATCAAGTCTTATTAACAACCACTTTCGGTTAGCATGAAACCAAAGAACTTTCGTAAATCACTAAGTTACCTCAATGGGGATATGAATTTCCCCAACAATAAGCATTTCATATTTCTTTTTAACAGTAGGTAGAGGTATTTGAAAACTTCCAATAGTGATTGTCGGAGATTTTTCAAAAACATTAATACCATTCACTTGGAATTGTGTTTTCGGAAAGTGCATTGATATGAAAAGTGACCTTGCTTTTATTTCAATCAATAACAACCCCTGAAGTATTCAAGAACGGTCTACCAAGGATAATCGACATGTTGTCATCCTCGGGCATCGATCTCAAGTATAACAAAGTCAGTCAAAATAGTAATATTAGCAACAACAACGGGCACATCTTCACAGATACCGATAGGTATGGCAGTTGATTTGTCAGCCATTTGCAAAGATATTTCAGTAGGTGTGAGTTTATTCAAGTCAAGTCTTTTATATAAAGAGAAAGGCATAACACTAACACCAGCTCCTAAATCACGCAAAGCAGTTTTCACATAATTCTTTTTGATAGAGCAAGGTATGGTTGGTATTCCCGGATCTCCAAGTTCTTTAGGTACTCCTTTTTTGGAAGTATAATTAGGAAGCATAGTGGAGATTTCTGCTTCCGGTATTTTTCTCTTATTTGTGATGATGTCTTTCATATACTTTGCATAAGGAGGCATTTTCAGGATATCAGTCAAGCGAGTGCTAAAAAGGTCGGGCCTCAAAGATTTCAAAGAAAGCGTTCAAATTCTTCATCATCATTCTTTTTAGTTGACTTGGGTGGAAAATGCATAGGTTTTTGAACCCACGGTTCTCTTTCTTTACCGTGTTTCCTAGCCACAAAGTCTCTTTTATCATATATTTTATTCTTAGGTTGTGGGTTATCAAGATCAACAGGTGGTTCTATCGCAACATCATTATCTGGTTCTTTATCATTGTTTTATTGAGAGTCTTCATGAACCTCATCATTATCTTTTTCATTATCAGTAGGTGAGTGTTCATTACCAGATTGAGTTTCAACATCAGAGATAGAAGTTTCATTTTCATTATCAAGAGGTTTTTCTATTTCAGGTTCACTAGAAGTGTGCAAAGTCCTATCATTTTTCTTTTTCTTTCTAGAAGGATTAGGTGCACTAGTGTTAGCTCTCTATGAATCTTGTTCTATTCTTTTTGGGTGTCCCTCAGGATAAAGTGGTTCCTGAGTCATTTTACCTCCTCTAGTTGCAACTCTAATAGCAAAGGCATGCATATTATGATTCATTTCATCAAGTAATTCTCTTTGTGATTTAGCAATTTGTTCTAGTTGAGTTTGAACCATAGAAGCATGTTTCCCCACACCTCTAACATCATTTGATATTCTAAATAACAAGTCACTCAAGCGAGCAATCATATTAGAATTATATTTCAATTGTTTCATAACATTTGCATTGAAGTGATCTTGTTTTCTAATGTAGTTTTCAAACTCATAAAGGCATTGACTAGGATGTTTGTTGTAAGGGATGTCACTTTCATAAGGCAATGGTGGTGTATTTCTTCAGTAGGAGGTAAATTTTTAACATCCTCAGCTTTAATACCTTTTTCCTTCATTGATTTCTTTGCCTCTTGCATATCTTCAGGACTGAGATATAATATTCCCCTCTTCTTCAGAGTGGGTTTAGCCGGTGGTTCAAGAATAGTCCAATCATCAGAATTCTTCAATATGTTATTCAATAATTCTTCAGCTTGTCCAATAGTTTGTTCCCTGAAAAATCAACCAGCACAACTATCTAGGAAATCCCTAGAAGCATCGGTCAGTCCATTATAGAAGATATCAAGTATTTCATTTTTCTTAAGAGGATGATCAGGAAAAGCCTCCCCCAAGCTTGTGGGAGACTCTCTTCTTTAGTTTGCACAAAGTTAAATATTTCCTGTAAGGCAGCTTATTTCTTATGAGCAGGAAAATATTTTTGAGAGAAGTAATGAACCATATCCTGGGGACTACGCACACAACCAGGAGCAAGAGTATTGTACCAAGCTTTAGAATCACCCTTTAATGAGAAAATAAATAATTTGATAATAAAGTAATAGCGAGTTTTCTCATCATGAGTAAAAAGGGTGGCTATGTCATTCAACTTAGTAAGATGTGCCACAACAGTTTCAGTTTCATAACCATGGAAAGGATCAGATTCAACCAAAGTAATTAAATCTCGGTCGACAGAGAATTCATAATACTTATCATCAATAAAGATAGGTGAAGTAGAAAACTTAGGATCACATTTCATTCTAGCATTCAGAGATTTCTCTTTATACTTTTGTAGTAATTTCTCTAGATCATCTCTATCATTGCAAGAAAGAATATCTCTAGTTGTTTCTTCACTCATAACATAACCTTTCGGTACCTTAGGCAATTCATATCTAGGAAGGCTATTTCTAGCAGGTGTTTCAGGAGATTCAGTTTCAAGCTCATCATCAGATTCAACAACATCATGTTGTATAACTCTAGCAATTTTTTTATCAAGAAAACCACCAAGTGGCACATCATCATTATCAAGCAAGGTACTAGCATCATCATAAGCATCATCAATAACTTGCGACATATCAAAATTAATAGCATGTGGTGGTGTTGCAAGTTTACTCATAACAGAAGGTGAATCTAAAGCAGAATTGGATGGCAGTTTCTTAACTCCCCTCATACTTGAGGGAAATATCTTAGGCTTAGGATCCTTCATATTCTTTATAGTGATAATATGATAATAATCCCAAGTGACTCAACAAATATAGCTATGCTCCCCGGCAACGGCGCCAGAAAAAGGTCTTGATAACCAACAAGTATAGGGGATCGCAACAGTTTTTGAGGGTAGAGTATTCAACCCAAATTTATATGTTTGACACAAGGGGAGCCAAAGAATATTTGAAGGTATTAGCAGCTGAGTTGTCAACTCAACCACACCTGGAGATTAATTATCTGCAGCAAAGTGATCAGTAGCACAGTAGTTTGATAGTTTTGATAGTAGTGACAGCAGCAACGGTAACAGTAACAGTGATAGCAGTAATTTGTAACAAGTGTAGCAGTGATGATAGCAATAGTAACGCAACAGAAACAATATAGGATAAATTCGTGGGCATTGGATCGGTGACTTATTGGATGATATTCATCATGTGACAGTTATAACCTAGGGCGATACGACACTAGCTCCAGTTCATCGATATAATGTAGGCTTGTAATCCGTAAATAGTCATACGTGCTTTATAAAAAGAGCTTGCATGACATCTTTTTTCCTACCCTCCCGTGGCAGCGGGGTCCATGTTGGAAACTAAGGGATATTAAGGCCTCCTTTTAATAGAGAAATGGAACAAAGCATTAACACATAGTGAATACATGAAATCCTCAAACTACGCTCATCACCGAGAGTGGGCCCGGTTGTTGTCACTCCGGGGTTGTCGGATCATAACCGTAGTAGGTGACTATAACTTGCAAGATTGGATCTAAAACATGGATATAATGATGAATTCATAAACAGTTTCAGATCTGAGTTCGTGGCACTCAGGCCCAAAGTGACAAGCATTAAGCATAGCAAAGTCATAGCAACATCAATCTAAGAACATAGTGGATACTAGGTATCAGGCCCTAACAAAACTAACTCGATTACATGATGAATCTCATCCAACTCCTCACCGACCAGCGAGCCTACAAAGGAATTACTCACTCCCGGTGGGGAGCATCATGGAATTGGCGATGGAGATAGGTTGGTGATGACGAAGAACGAAGATCCCCCTCTCCGGAGCCCCAAACGGACTCCAGATCTTCCCTCCCGAGGAAGAACAAAGCTTGGCGGTGGCTTCATCTCGTGGATCGCGATAATTCTTTCTCCTTGATTTTTTTTCTGGAAAAATGTGATTTTATAGTATCAGGGGGTCGTCAGCGGGGCCACCAGGTGGGTACAACCCACCTGGGCGCGCCAGGAGAGGGGGTGTGCCCTAGTGGGTTGTGCCCAGCCAGGGGCCCCTCTCTGGTGGGTCTTGGCTCCAGAAATTCTTGTTATTGATATAAAAAATTCTCGCAAAGTTTCTTTCCATTCCGAGAACTTCCATTTCTGCACAAAAACAACACCATGGTAGTTCTGCTGAAAACATCGTCAGTCCGGGGTTAGTTTCGTTCAAAACATGCAAATTAGAGACCAAAACAAGAGGAAAAGTGTGAGAAAAAGTAGATACGTTGGAGACGTATCATGGTACCGCCTTGTGAATCCTTCAAAACAAAAGAACATGCCAAACACTCAGAAAAACAAATGAGGTTAGCGGAAGTGCAAAACCAATCATTGGTGTTGTAAGATACCCAACAAGTGTATGCATCATGTTCATCATAAGAAAGTACAAGGGAGTATTTCATAGTATGAAGGCATATGATGCAAGAATCACCAAATATAATAGGCTCAATCAAACAAGCATGCATCACAAGTAAAGTGTCCAAGTCTCTAAGATCGAGAAGCATAGATGCAACTATTGGAGGTAAGTGACAATGAACAAGATATATCATGTGAGAGGCATGAATATATATGTCATCAACCCAAGAAAGCGAGTAAGAATGGAACATGGGTGATGCTACAAAGCAAGCAATAATAGTAAACAAGTCATGCAAGCTAGTAGTGCGAAGATGCAATATACTAGGAGGAATTATGGCAAACATGTCGTGTGTGCAAATAGCAATAGCGGGCATGAATAATTCACATGACATAGCACAAGCATGAAAGCAAGATATGAGGAAAGTGTCATCATTGTATTGGCAAGAAGTCCTAGGTAAATAGCAATGGAACATCATGACTCTCCCAACACAAGAATCCACAATAGCACGTGGCACATGGTAAACATTGCAATAGAAACAAGTATCTCCACCAAGCATGCAAATACACATAGTAGTAAAATGGTGGATCATGGGTAAATGCAAACAAGGGTGACAATTGCATGGCAAAGACATAGAAATAGGCATAACATGCAAAGTGAACACGATATAATGGGCAAAAGGTGACAAATGGTAAATAGCCCATAGTCGTGTGAGAGCCAAGTAAAAGGAATGCGCGAAGTCATTGTGCAAAGAGAACGTGGTAAGAATAGTCCACGGGATCCCAAGTCATCGTTGCTCTCAAGAGCTTGTTTTGTCAACTCTTGGGATTGAGAGGTTGACGAGTATACATGAGTACCTACACAAAACAAAGACAAAGGGAAAATTGGGTGTGCATGGTATATGTACACATCATCCATTATGAGGCGCACGTGCTTGTGTTGGTTAGCACCAAATATCCAATGCTCAAATAAATGAGGTGTGTGATATAGAAACATGTCATCCATCATGAGAGGTTTGTTGTTATGTATGGCATAATGGAGACTCAAATTGTGTAATGCATCATGAGCAATATGTAGAGCATTGTTATTCATGGAATGCATATGGTGCATGCAATTATGGGAATCATGCAAAGTATGGAATTCAGCAAAATCTCCTAATATGTATGAGGAAACTATGGGAGTCTCCTCATGATCATTAGTGGAAACATCACATGGAGAATATTGACAAATCCAAAACAATGCATATCCGAAGTAATGTGTTCATGGCATGGCATAGTAGATAAATTGCGCAAATCATGTAAAGGAAGCATGGCAATATCATCACATGGAAAACAAAAGCCAATGACCACCATCTCGTCATCTATGCCATAAGTGCAAATGGGATTTATTTTAATGGGGCATGCATAGTTACTATGTTGAGATTGAAACGATGCAATATGGGAGATCTCACTCATAGCATATGACAAGTTTAATGGGTTGTCGAACATGATGTGACCAAAAGAATTTCCACATGATATCCTATGGAGCATAACATCACAACTAGGCAACTCAACATGCTGCTCATCATATTCATCACATATTGGTAAGTCATGACATGAGGAAGTCGCATTAGCATGAAGCATGGGAATAGGTGGATCAACATCATGCAAACACTCATTGGTGAGATAATCCACTAGTGGGACAAGTGAAGGTCCATCACCTATATTACCTTTAGAGCTCCGCTCATGTGTTGTAGGTGAGGTTGCAACTTGATGGTACCATGTGCGGGGTGCATCTTCTTCCAGCATGGCCATCATCATCTCCATTGGAGGTATCACTACTGCAGGATGCTGCTAACACGACACTACGATCAGAGACCCTTCGACGAAACTGTGTGCGATGCAATAATCGCAAATGGTGGTGTAAAAAACCTGTCAAAAAAGGTGCAAAACGTTTGCGATGGAGGATGCATCAAACACGGTTCAGATTTTAGTTGCGTGTGCGATGTAGGGCATACGGTTCAGTTCAATTAACTGTTTGCAATGAGGAGGAACAAAAGAAACGGGCAGCCAGATGAAGGTGTGTGCGACATACAGCATACGGTTCACTCGGATGAACTGTTTGTTATTAGGCAACACAAAAGAAACGGTCTGCCAGATCAAGGTGTGTGCGATATACGGCATGCGTTTCACTCGCATGAACTGTTTGCATTGAGACAAGAGAAGAGAAACGGTTCAACTTACCAAGATGTGTGTGATGCGTGGCAAACAGGTCTGTAATCGGAAATGTGTGCGAAGACCGATAACAACACAGACTATTGCTGCTAACAAGCCGTGTGTGTTGTGAGCAAATGATTGATGGTATACAATTGTGAGTGATTGATGAAAACATCACTGACGGGTTACATTGTTTAGTCCGTGTGCGATGTGATTTTCTTTATCCGCAAAACATCTACACTCTGTCTAAAGCGCATCAACATATATACTTAAAAAGACAGTGTTGCATAACCAAATCAAGCATACAATTACACAAGTGACTACACACATAACATTTCCACACACCAAAGTAAGCAATTACATGCATACTAAACTAGGAGAAACGAGGATCTAATCATCTATTTATTGTTGCAACGACGCTTGCCATTGCTCTGCTTCCCGCTGGATCCCTGGCCGTTTTGGGGAAGGAGGCACTTCCTCATGTCAACGATTCGCATGTACATGTCATACCCTTTAAGAATTTCTCGTAGTGGGTGTGCTTCTTGCAATGGTGGGGTGCGATCGAAAGGTTGAAGAGACACAAGGGTTAAATGGCCATTGTAATAAATGGGGGTCGGCCAGCCTGTAATCATCACGTCTTGTCACGGCGTTCATAGCAGAGGATTCTAGTGCATGCTTGACAACACCGCACTGCACGCGTGGGCTCGAAGAGGCGCCAAATGTATCGTCGGTGAGATTGTTCTCGCGCTACCGCGCTGTTTACCGCGCAAGCTTCCCGCCTGGCTAGTTTGGCCACGCGTCAGTTAGAAGAGAGAAAAACTGTGGGCGTTTATTGGCAAAAAGCTTTGTAAAAACGAAGTGTGTGGAATGACTTCGGTCATAAGTTTATTCGTGGGTGATGAGGTCAAAGTTACACAGAAGGGTGATGGTGGACACTCAAGTGCGATAATTAATTATGCGCTCTATAGTGCACATGGTGGAAGAAACCAGCTGTGTGCAATAATGTCGAAGATCACAGTCGAGTTAGCTATACATATCGTGTGCTGCGAGATCGATAAGGTAAACAGATTCGAGAATGGTTAATAAAATCTAAGACCATTGCATATTAAGGTCAAATAGTGCTAGCAATATACGAGTCCCATACGATTCCATTTAAATGATTGTACCCTAAAAGCTCGAAATATTACAAGGTTCAAATTCCAGAGTTATATGGCTCAAATTCGAAGATTACAAGGTTCAAACTGATATTAGAAATGAAATTCAGCTCATCAGCTGAAAATGCTCGCGCTGATCAACTGAACATGGATATCAGAGAGGTTCAAACTAATATTACCACTTCTAAGTCTGGTTTCGAAACCTCGCAATTTTTGCAAAGGGGTCAGCACTGAGAAGTCATGTATGGGGTTGACATGATGACTTCTGATTACTCAGTCATCTGAAATTCCAAAATGAAATTCAGCATTTTTGGAGCCTATTCCATTCTGCCGCAGGCGCCGGCGCTGATCAACAAACCATTCATTTTTATGAAATAAATGTAGGGCAAACCTCATTTCCTTGACAAAGACCCTTGCTCGAGAAAAAGAACACTGAATATAATCTCCGGTAAGGTCCTCGGTAGGAGTTTGATACATCTCCGACATATCTATAATTTTTTGTTGTTCCATGCTATTATATTATCTGTTTTGGATGTTTAATGGGCTTTACTAAGCAATTTTATATTATTTTTGGGACTAACCTATTAACCGAAGGCCTAGTACAAATTGTTGTTTTTTGCCTATTTCAGTGTTTCGCAGAAAAGGAATATCAAACGGAATCAATACCGAATGAAACCTTCGGGAGAGTTATTTTGGAACAAACGTGATCCAGGGGACTTGGAGTGGACATCAAGAAATAAGCGAGGAGGCCACGAGGCAGGGAGGCGCGCCTGCCCCCCTGGGCGCGCCCCACACCCTCATGGGCCCCATGCAACTCCACCGACCTCCTTCTTCCTCCTATATATATATCCATATACCCCAAAAACATCCAGGAGCACCACAAAACCCGATTTCCACCACCGCAACCTTCCCTACCCATGAGATCCCATCTTGGGGCCTTTTCCGGCGCTCCGCCGGAGGGGGAATCGACCATGGAGGGATTCTACATCAACACCATAGTCTCCCCGATGATGTGTGAGTAGTTTACCACAGACCTTCGGGTCCATAGTTATTAGCTAGATGGCTTCTTCTCTCTCTTTGGATCTCAATACAAAGTTCTCCTCGATCTTCTTGGAGATCTATTCGACGTAATTCTTTTTGGGGTGTGTTTATCGAGATCCAATGAATTGTGGGTTTATGATCAAGATTATCTATGAACAATATTTGAATCTCCTCTAAATTCTTTTATGTATGATTTGTTATCTTTGCAAGTCTCTTTGCATTATCAGTTTGGTTTGGCCTACTAGATTGATCTTTCTTGCAATGGGAGAAGTGCTTAGCTTTGGTTTCAATCTTGCGGTGTCCTATCCCAGTGACAGCAGGGGCAGCAAGGCACGTATTGCATTGTCGCCATCGAGGATAAATAGATGGGGTTTATACCATATTGCTTGAGTTTATGCCTCTACATCATGTCATCTTGCCTAATGTGTTACTCTGTTCTTATGAACTTAATACTCTAGATGCATGCTGGATAGCGGTTGATGTGTGGAGTAATAATAGTAGATGCAGAATCATTGCGATCTACTTGTCGCGGACGTGATGCCTATATACATGATCATGCCTAGATATTCTCATAACTATGCACTTTTCTATCAATTGCTCGACAGTAATTTGTTCACCCACCGTAATACTTATGCTATCTTGAGAGAAGCCACTAGTGAAACCTATGGCCCCCAGGTATATTTTTCATCATATAAGTTTCCAATCTATTTTACTTTGCAATCTTTACTTTCAATCTATATCATAAAAAATACCAAAAATATTTATCTTATTATCTCTATCAGACCTCACTTTTGCAAGTGGCCGTGAAGGGATTGACAACCCCTTTATCACGTTGGTTGCAAGGTTCTTATTTGTTTGTAGGTACGAGGCGACTTGCATGTAGTCTCCTACTGGATTGATACCTTGGTTCTCAAAAACTAAGGGAAATACTTACGCTACTTTGCTGCATCACTCTTTCCTCTTCAAGAGAAAACCAACGCAGTGCTCAAGAGGTAGCAGAGTTCAAAGTAATTTCTGAGAGATGCAGATCTAGGCATTCGATGTGATTGTTATATTGTATCACATTATCCACCACTAGGCCTAATCTTATCTGCAAAAGAAGAAAATGTGTTAGTGCCTACATGCAGTTTTGAACATTACTACAGGCCTATTTGATTTGCATGATTTGTAAATGCACTAACATGCCATCTTCAAACTGACATGATTAACATGGGCATTTGATTACATTCCAGAAAAATGTAGCGTTCTTCACAAGAGGTTGGAGTGGATGAAAAGTTCCCTAAGAAAACTAGCACAGATGAATCCAAAGGAGAAATGCTAATTGATTGTAACCATATGGATCAAGCAACCAATATGGGGGGGGGACATGTATGTACTGAAATCCTCCAAAAGAATGCTTCAGAAATTGTAGTACATTGTCATTGTAAACTTGGAAAAAGGTGTCACAAATTGAACTCCCTTATGGTCAACATTTAACAGGAAAGGAACATCACCTCGATATATAGCTTCTCCAGGCACGGAAAGCATCTCAGGAAACTAACAACTTGCTCCAGTTTGGGGCCGATAGATTCTAGTGCCAAGACCTTCACTGTGTGCGGTCTCGGGGTCAAGCTTGTCGGAATCATTTTCTGAATGACAGATGAACAAACATCTTCAAAATTAGAACTAATGTTAATTTGCAGAAGGAGAGGTAGAAGGTGGCTGTTGTACCTGAATGGGTGTGGATCCAATAACAAGTACGGAGTATTTGTCAAACGAGTAGCCCACCACTATCAATTTCGGCGCAGAAATGACATTGATTCTCGTTGGACCTTCTTGATCAACTACAAGTAATCTCTCAAGTGCAGGTGTGTCCTCAGTGACCATACCGTGGTACACATCTTGTGATGTCTTCCGCCGCACCAAAGAACACACACACATAAATAGTCCGGAGAGTCACGGAGGTGATGTGGAAGGTACTAAACCCATTGATCGCCTGAAGATGAAGGTACTCGAGTGCAGTACAGCCACGGAGCAGGCGCTCCATGTCATCGTTTGAGAGGCAGACGGCAACGATCTCGGGGTGCTTCAGTCGTGGTAGAATAAGAGCGGGTGCGTCATTAAGGGGGGTGGCAGTTCCTGAACTTGGCGACGGGCAGCATGGGCGTGAGGCGGAGTGTGGATGTTGGCAGCGACTGCATATGCCCATCATCAAAAGTGAGCTCCTCGAGCTTATCTAGGGCAGGGGATCGGAACCAGTCGTCAAGCTTGGCTCGGTCCTTGCCGTTGGAACGGTACTTGCCCATTCTAAGGCCTCTGGTTGGGCCAAGGTGACTGCTGAGGATCTTGGAGAATGCATCCAAGCTTTTGCAATAGCCACGGCAGAGCTCGTGGGTGTCGATGAGGTCGAGAGGGCTGGAGTTCCATAGGGGGCGCCACTGCCGGGAAAGGACGGTTGTTCGCGCCCCATATTTGATTGGGAGGAGGGAGATGATGACTGTCAACATATCATCGGGGAGGCTGCTGGTGAAGTCTAGGCCTGCTAGAGTTGCTTGCGATTCTAGCTTTCCCTGCCTCCGCTTGTTGGCAGCCCCGTTCTCCACCTCTAGAGTGTCCTTGTCAGCGGCGCTTTCTGATAGAAATGGGAGTACATGGAATATTTAGTTAAACAGGGCAATAGAAAAGTGATTGGTAACTAGAAGTTATTAGGTAGGAATATAGTAAGAAAAGGGAATAACATTTGGTTGCTTAAATACTACACAATTCATTTGATATTGTTGGGTAAGTCAACATGCAGATAGTTGAAAAGAAAACTTACTTCAAACAAAGCCTGGACGGATGATATCGCCGGGGAAGTTACCATATATCTCATGACCAGGCCCTTTTATGTGTAGTTCAATTATAGTGCCAGGTTTCAGTTCATAAAACTTAGAAATTTCTTTCCAAAAGCCAGTGCCAAAATAGGAGCCACCACGTTCATCAAGTCTTATAGTAGCAATGATTGTAAATCCATGGTTTGTGTGCAGTATGACATCCCTGCAGTCTTGATTTATGTAAAGGGAAAGATTGTGCACTAAAGATTATGTTGCATAGCAAGGGACGCGCTGCAGAAAATATGGTAACATGCAAATATGGGCCCAAATTGAAAGAACTGTACAGCAGTGGAAATTGAAGGAAAAAAATTATAATTAAACAGATAGGGTAAACATGATGTCATGGAAATATGAGAGTAATCGAAAGAACAATAAATCATTAATTTTCCTAATATAGAAATAAGAAGGGGGAAATCCCCTTTGACGTATATGGTGCATGTGGCACCTTTTATCCAAATGTAGTAATATTTAGAATATGTTCAGGAAAGTAGACCATGCCGGCCGATTTAGGGTGAGATTGAACATACGCGCGCATCCTCAAGTCATCTGGTACGGTGAGATGGAATGTCTGGCGGAGGCCGCAAGGTTCTGATGTGTCTGCTCACTTTACACTCTATGAACGGAAGAAAACCCTCAAATAAGCTCGAATAAAAATGAATTCACGGCAATTTCGGTCGGGTGATTAAAAGAGGCAGATGAACTGGGATAAGAGATGAGATAGTATCTCATTAAATTAGTTACGTCCATGAGAAAGAACCCTCAGTACGGTAGATTCCCCAACCGAGCGGAGCTGGGTCGACCGCGAGCAGCGTCGAGAAAGTCGATGGCGATAGGCGGCGGCAAGCGGAAGTGGTGAAATGCTGGGCTTTGCCGGCAGCCTGGCGGCAGTGGTAGGCGTCGAGCTAAGTGTTTACCGCCGCGATAGGCGGTGCCATGCATAGACGCAGAGGAGCTTGTGCAGGTGTGAATGGGGACCGGAGAGGGTGGCGGGCGGGGTGAGGGTTTTGGTGACGTGGGGATGGTGAGGGTTTTCTTTTTTCTTTTTTGAATTGGGTGGTGAGGGTTTTCTGTCACACAAAGAATTTTTGAGGTGACAGTTTGCTAGAGCCAACCATGTGTGATTGATGCAACAGGCAAAATGAAAGTCATTGCACACGGTTCCAATTTTTGGAACCGTGTGTGATTGACGTACTACCTCCGTCCTCGTTTATTGGTCCCCTTTGTAATTTTTACCAAGTTTTGACCAAATATTTAACTAAGAAATGTTTATGCATGTCACCAAAAATTATATCATTGAACACTATGCTCAAATACCCATCCAACGATATAATTTTTGATGACCTGCACTAACATTTTGTCAGTTAAACCTTTGGTCAAAATTTAACACAAATTAGAAAGGGGACCAATAAACCAAGACAGAGGTAGATTCCATCAACCGAACTGATTGCATCCATATCCCACGGTTAGACATAAGTAAACATAGATTAAACATACTAACACATAGATAATAAGCATACACGTACACAAGCATAGTTCAACCATAAGTACATAGTTCAACCGTCATTAAGCATACTCAAACATACTCAGACATAGATGAAACAACTAATCACTTGTACCATTCAAACAATCAATACACTACACGGATCTAACAAAACTTACTCAGATTTCATGGATTGGGAGAACATAACCATAGGATTTCTATTCCAAAAAGAGGGATGCAGGAGTAACCAGAGAAACCCTATGATCCATTTGACACATAAATGGGTATAGATGACTAACCAGCTATCTGTCGTCGTCGGAGTCGTCGCCGGGGTCGTCACCAGAGTCGGTATGGAACTCCGCCTCCGGTTGTGGAAGCTGACGCCGTCGATGACGTCAGGGTGCAGCGATAACTCGCCGGCGGTGACAGCAACCTCTGTCTCCATCTCCACATCACGCACCGGTGCTTTAGCAGCCCCGGCATCGCCACTCCCTTCGATGGGGCGCTTCGGCGGCATCCTCATACACTGACGGCTTTGAGGACTGAGAGCGGCGTCGAGGATCCAAGTGGAGAGAGAGGATTGTGTGTGGTGAGGATGGGGGTTGCGGCCGCTCGGGCGCACCATTAATATGGAGTAGTGGGAGTTGTGGGAAAGAGGCGGGCGGTGGTCACACCGATGGCTCACCTCCCGGTGAGCCTGCGCACCGGACTGCTGACATGCCTACCAAAGTTTCACACGGCTAATCGCACGCCTCCCGATGACACTGCGCAGCGAGCACGCCTCCGTCAATTCACACACCTGCACGCAAGCCTCCCAGTCTGCCTGCACGGTGAACTGCTCGCATGCGTCCCGTCAACTAACGCCTTCTCGCGGGGCACACGGGTCACGCGGTGGAACGTATATTGTTTTTCTATTTGGATGATTAATGTTCCCGCTTTATTGCTTAACCGAAGCATGGCACGTATCCTTTGTTGGTCTAACGCTCATGGTTCGAATAAACAATCCGTTTGGGATATTGGTTCCCAATTAGTATTAATAATCTCTCGTTTGTAATTAGATAAAGATTACATCAAAAATGGTCTCAAAATTGACCCAAAAAAGTACAATGCCACTTTGTATTGGTGTCCATATGACAACACGATAAGTTTCATGAACTTCAAATAAGTTTTGGATGTACTAGAATTTAAAAATCAAGATTCTCAATGTTTGAAATATGTTGCACGGGGAGTAAACATGCACCCAGTGAGACACGTGTGTTTTTGCAATCCATTTAGGTGCACTGTCACATGTGCATGTAGCTCAAATTTGATTTTTGCACATTGTACCCATAGAAAATCAATAAATTAATATACTAAAACATCTTAATGATCTCTGGGGTTTTTTCAAAATTAAAACATCCCTCCTTTGGTAACATATGTTCACTGCGGGATAATTAATTTAACATGCATCATAGTTGCGGTGGATTCGCGGTGTGTGTGTGTGGGTGTGTGCGTCTGGGGGTGGCGGGTGGCTCGCAGTACACTACGAGTTGTGAGCCACCGTGTGGGCTGGCCGTTTTGTTTGGCAGGCCGGGGCCACATCGGAGTAGTGAATTAGTTATTTAAAACATTACACAACCCTTTCATGCATACATGTTTTGGCCACATCCAGTCGATGGTTGTCCTACACGACACTCGATACTCGCGTGTGACGCTTTCTGTGAGCCTGCGAGGTCGTCGTCCATCACTTTGACGAACAACCGACAGTGAGGTTAATTTGACCAGCAAGGTAGAATCTTTTTTGTTTGTGTTATGGTGGTATATAGTATGCGTCGAAGAGGTGGGAGGGGACTAGCATATATACTATATGTACGCGTCCGTGAACAAGTACACCTCACTCAGTGTCAGGACCTTTGGGTTTTCGAGGCACGTGCCACATCAAAATTGTGAAATTGGCTATTCAACCATTCACACAACACCTCTTTGGGCCACATGCATGCACGCGGTGATTATCCTAGCTAGGACACTCACGTGTGACTCTTCCATCTGTGGGCCCATGAGGCCATCGTCGATGCATGCATGCATCACTTTGACCTACATCAGGAGAGGTTAATTAATTTCACCATCGATGAGGATTCTTTTGGGTTGTACGTATTACTGCAGGAGCATATAGTATGTGGTGAAGAGGGGGAAGGGGACCATCATATGTAGTACGCTTCATGAACCTCGCTCTGTGTGTGTGCATGGTATACGGTTTTTTAGGCATGTGGCACATCAAAGTTGTGAATTTTGGGTACTCAACATATATATGTTTAGCCCACATGCAAAGCGGTGGTGGTTTTCCTCTCGCACCCACTTAAGCGGTTATCAACGATATCGATGCTTTCCATCTGTGGGCCCGCTTGGTCCATCACTACTTTTTGCCTGACAACAAGAGAGGTTAATTTGACTTAGGAGGGGATTATTTTTTGTGCTTGTAATACGGTATATATATGTAAGTCATGCTCTGGGATGACATGCATAATACAGTTTGAGCACACACACATGCATGTGTATGCATGAACCCCTCCCATCAAGTCGAAGTGGCTAGTACAATGACACGTCATGAACCGACCTCGCTCTGTGTGGGGAGCTAGTGTATGATTTTTGACGCCCGTGCCACGTCAATGTTGTGAAATGGTATTCAAACATGCATGCACGCATCACCTCCATACATATGCATGTAGTGGTTGCCTTCGAATGGTACACTCCCTCGCGTGGTTATCGGCGACAAGCCTATATATTCGTGGGCCCGCGTGGACATCCATGATCACCTTGACTGACAACAAGATAGGTTACCATGGCGGATTCTTCATTTGGTTCGTGTTATCGTAGTATAGGTCATGGTGAGATTCAGACCTAATTAAGTTTGACGCATATACTATGCACGCATGCATGCATGAATCCCTGTCATTGGCTTGAAGTATGGTGTAACATACATATGCATCAACAACCTAACCCTCACTGACTGTGGGGATTTCTAGTTCGAAATCACGGTGCCACATCAAAGTTTTTCCATTATTACTCAAAAACACACCTCTCCATACATATGTTTGGGCCAGACGCATGCAGTGGTTGTCTTCAAGGACTAGCTACTTGCGTGATTATTGGCGAGCTAGCCCATCTCCGGGGTCGGATGGACGGCCATCACTTTGACCAACAACAAGAGAGAGGTTGTACGACCAAGGTGGATTATTCTTGGTCCGTTTTACGATCCATC